>CM076584.1:1444813840-1445413840 GCA_034641835.2 Pinus albicaulis | reverse complement strand
TTGTGCCAGCATGGGAAGTGCAGATGCAAGATATTGTCAACTACAGGAACCTGTCAATAGAAGATAATGAAGAAGATCCAAGAAATATCAACATCCCTGAGTCTGAGGAGGAGCACGCAGTTACAAGGCCCTTATTAGGAATGGTGGATGTAAGTAAGCCCTTGAAGTTAAAGGAATTAAACATCGGAACAGAAGAACAGACCAAGTTGGCTTATATAGGAGATTATTGGGATAATGACATAGTGGGAAAGGTTGCGGAGCTACTGACAGAGTATCAAGAACTGTTTCCCATGAAGTTCTCTGAGTTTAAAGGAATTGTAGAAGACTTGGTGTTATGAAGACCACTCTGAAACCAGATGTGTGCCCTGTTAAGCAGCTACCATACCGATTAAATCCCAAGTATAAACAGAAAGTGAAGGAGGAATTAGAGAAAATGGTTGCTGTAGGAATCATTGGGCTGGTGGAGCAGTCTGATTGGGTGAGCCCAATGGTTGTTCAAGAAAAGAATACTAAGGGAGATATAACAATTTTTGTGGATCTGCGCAAGCTGAACGATGCATGTTTGCATGACCCCTTCCCTACTCCATTTTCAGATGAAATCTTGGACAATGTGGGATGACAAGAGGCTTACTCGTTCACTGATTGATTTTCAGGATACCACCAGATCAGAATTGCGCCAGAAGACTGAATCAAGACCACTTTTGCAACAGAATGGGGGTCCTTCCAATACACAGTCATGCCTTTCGTATTGAAGAACGCACCTTCTATATTCTCGGGCGTAGTAGTAGCTGTGTTTAAAGAATTCATGCAAAAGTTCTTGGAGGTGTATTTTGATGATTGGAATGTGTTCAGGCTGGTAAAGAAGCATGTGTCCAACCAGTGCATGATTCTTGACACTTGTAGGAAGCATCAAATTTCTCTTAACTTGAAGAAAATATTTTGTGTTCCATTTGGAATCTTGTTGGGCGATATTGTGTGTCAGAAAGGGTTGATACTAGATCTAGCCAAGATTGCAGTTATTATCAACCTGAAATTCCCTACCAATGAAAAACAGTTGCGCTCCATTTTGGGACACACTGGATATTACAGAAAATTGATTCACGGTTATGTTCTGATCACTACACCTATGGAGAAGTTGTTGAAGAAGGATGTGTCATTTTTATGGGATGAGGAATGTCAAAATATCTTTGAGATGATGAAGGAGAAGGTGGTTAATGCACCTATTCTAATATTCTCAGACTAGTCCAAGTTCTTCCATGTACATGTTGATGCATTCGGTATAGCACTTGGAGTAACTTGTTTTAGCACAGCTAGGAGAAGGAGACATTGATCACCCAGTTGTTTTTGCCAGTAGGAAGCTCTCCACTACAGAGTGCAACTACTCAACCACAGAAAGGGAAGAATTGGCCATGGTCTATGCTCTACAACAATATAGGCACTATATACTAGGAGGGAACTTCAATATGTTCATTGACCATTCTAATTTGAAATACCTAGTCAATAACCATGTGTTGGGGGGGAATATTTGTAGGTGGCTTTTGCTATTTCAGCAATACAATTTTGAAATCATTGTGAAGCTTGGTAGATTGAATGTTGGACCTGATCATCTGTCACGCATTGAGAATTGGGAGGAACCAGCCAGTCTGGAGGAAGGACTACTTGATGTGCAACTCTTTGCTATCAACATGGTTGATGAACACTTTGCTGATATTATTCACTTTCTGACCACTGGAAGTGCGCCTCTGAATATTCGATGCAACAAAAGGAGTTGGTTTCTTGTGGAATCAATTTTACACTGATTGCTAGTAAACTATATAAGTTGGGAGCAGATGAAGTATTAAGGAGGTGTGTTTTGGAACATGAAAGACATGACATCTTGGATAAGGCTCATGGAGAAGTGGCAGTAGGCCACTATGTAGGGAAGGCCACTAAACAAAAGGTGTTGCGTGCCGATTATGGTGGCCCACACTACACAATGATGCACATGCATACTATTAAGCTTGTGATGCATGCCAAAGAACGTGGAAGTGATCGCGTAGATATGAAATGACCCTATAGCCACAGATGGACCTACAGGATTTTGATAAATGGGCTATAGATTTTTTTGGACCTATCGATCCTCCGGGGAAGAAGACCAACATGTGCTACATTATCACTGCCACAGATTATGTAACTAGATGGGAAGAAGCTAAGCCAGTCAAGGATTGTACTGTAGATACTGCTGCACACTTCATTTTTGAAAATATCTTGACTAGATTTGGGTGCCCGAAGATATTGATGAGTGATAGGGATACACACTTTGTTAATGAAACCATTGAATCTCTAACAAAGGAATTTAAGATAAATCACCTGAAAAGTACTGCTTATCACCCTCAAGCAAACGGTGCAGTAGAATATTTCAACAAAATATTGGAGAATGTGCTCACAAAGATCTGTAATGCAAATCAGAATGATTGGAATGTGCGCATTCCTTCTGCATTATGGGCTTATAAGACTACATGTAAGAAGTTGATTGAGAAAACACCTTTCAGGATGGTTTATGGGCAAGAA
The DNA here is from genome assembly GCA_034641835.2 of Pinus albicaulis. Lineage (NCBI taxonomy): Eukaryota > Viridiplantae > Streptophyta > Pinopsida > Pinales > Pinaceae > Pinus > Pinus albicaulis. The sequence goes on along the minus strand of CM076584.1, from coordinate 1,445,411,290 downwards.
GCAATCATTGAAGAAAAAATTGAAGACAACCAATATAATAAATTTCTCTAATCACTTAATACATGTTATGTGTCTTACTAACTATCTTAGAGGTGGTTAAAGCTTTATAAGAAATGGTGGATAATAGGCTTGCATTATAAGAAATGGTGGATAATAGCCTCTTATTTTCCAAGAATTATTATGGAGGATCAACAAATATCTAGAAGGTTAAAACTTCTATATTCTTATAGTAATTATGTTTATTAATAATGCATCTTTTAAAATAAGTGCTAATATTTTTATAATTAATATTTTATATATTTTTTTGAGATTGTAGTTCACATAAGTTTCCAAATCAATATTAATTAAATGTTATTATTTAAATATTTAAGAATTTTTTTCACATGGTGTAGTTGGTTATAAATTCTTACTACTTAAATGAAAAATTTGTATATGTAATAAATTAATTTGATGAAAATTCTCTATATTTATCATAGTTTCTTTTGATAAGCGTTATATATATTTAATCATTTTTAATCATATTTTTATTTTCAAAATTTAAAAACATATTTCTAATATCTCTTTTAAGAGAAGGAATCACGTTTTTCATACACTTATATTGATTAATTTAAATTTCAAAAAAAAAAAAAAAAAAAAAAAAAACATTTTTCATGCATCATGCTAGTTGTACATATTGATTACTCAAAAAGAAAAATTGTTTTTTTTCTTTTTCTTTTTTTCAATGATATTGTTATTTTTCTAAGATATTAAAATGATATATATATACACAGTGGAAAATATAGACTAAGGTAGCATTCCATTATTGCTTTATGATTGTGACCACCAGTCTACTAAAAAGATGTTGGAAATAAAACTTCGATAAATGGATAAAACTTTGGAACATTAAAGATGAGATAACCCTCTCTAATGACAAAAAAATAAATTTGAAAATAAAAATTAAAGTGTCACAATTTCTATGTAATAACGTGAAATTCAAATTGAAGTTATCTTATTATAAAAACACCATAAATCCTAAATTCGATCATTCTTTCTCCCTAATAAGTTTTCAAGTATGAAAAAAAATTAATTATTATTAAATTAAGAGCTAATTCACATATATTTTATAGTTAAATCAATAAATGGACCTTTACCAGTTTTTTTTTTTTTGGGAAAAAAGACCATATAATCTATACAACTTAAAAGGAAATTGAAGCAAAAGCTCCTTTCCTTTTAAGATGTCTTTTAAACAACAATATTAGAAGTGTTTATATTGATATTTTTTTTCTCAATAAAAACTTTCCCTTAATTAACTTATATTTACCTAGGGATGCCTATAAAAAAAAATGGGAAAATGAAAACTTTATAAATTGATATTAGAAAATGGGTGCTTATGATGTCTTTTACACAACTATATTAGAGGTGTTTATATTGATATTTTTTTTCTAATGAAATTTTTTATTAAGAAATCCAAAAGATATTTAGATATATCGATGACATCTCTCTTAAACTTATAAATATAAAGTAGTGTATCTTATCTAAACCATTTGAACAAAGTACATGTGTCTACATAAAAATGAGAACTGTGGAGATTTCGAGCTTTGATTCTAAAAAATCTAACCAATTACCCAAACAATATTCTTAACACTTAATTGAACTAACCCCTTATTCTATTTTATATACTCTATCATTATAATTTAATTTCTAAAATACAAAATTAAAATAATCAAATTAAATTCAAGAATTATTATGAATCTAAACTCCCATCAAAATTTTTATTTGAATATATAAATTGATATTTAATTTTTTAAAATAAATATTAAATATTTAACATAAAATAGTGAATATTCCGTTTTTTCAAATATTTCTTACATTATATTATTTGATATGTAATATTTTTTACAATATTTTAGTAATTAAGTATTTTTTATATTTTAGTAAAATTAAGTACTTTATAAGAGCATTTATAATGTGTAATATCATAAATTTTATAAATTTTATTATTGAGTATCAAAACAAATTAATAAATAAAAGATAAAGAGAGTAGACATAAAATTGGACAAATAACCAATATAAAAAATTCTCTAATTATTAAATACATGTTATGGGTCTTACTGACAATTGTTAGAGTTGGGCAAAGCTTTATAAGAAATAGTGGATAATACCCTCGCTTTATAAGAAATGGTGGATAATAGTTTTTTTTTTTTTTTTAATTGTCCATGAATTATTATGGAGATCAACAAATAGCTAAAAAGATGTTAAGTTATATATTGTAATAATGATTATGTTTATTAATAATGTATTTTTTAAAATAAATGTTTATATATATATATATATATATATATATATATATATATATATATATATATATATAAAATTTTACACAAGTTTTTAAATTAATATTAATTAAATGTTATTATTTAAATATTTAGGAATTTTTTTATATGAAAAATAATTAGTAGTGTAGTTTGTTATAAATTATTATTATTTAAAATTAAATAATTACAAAATTATATTATATAATTTTTTAATATAAATATATTTAAATACAAATTTTGTACATATAATAAATTAATTTGATGAGAATTCTCTATATTTATTATAATTGATTTTGATAAGTAATTTATATATTTAATTATTTTTAATTATGTTTTTATTTTTAGATTTTAAATATATATTTTTAATGTTTCTTTTAAGAAGTAATCACATTTTTTCATGTACTTTTATTAATTACTTTAAACTTAAAATTAAAAAAGAAAAATATACTTTTATGCACCATGATAGTTGTACATATTGATTACTCAAAAGGAATATATATATATATATATATATATATATATTCCTTTTGAGTAATCAATATGTACAACTATCATCCCACAATATTGGTATTCGTCTAAAATATTAAAATGATATATTCTATATATAAATACATGTTGGAAAAGATTGACTGAGGTAGCATTCCATTATTTATTTATGATTGTGACCACCCATCTTTTACTAAAAATAGGTTGGAAAAAAACTTTGATAAATTGTTAAAACTTTGAAACATTAGATAACCTTTTCTAATGATGAAAATTTAAATTTGAAAATAGAAATTAAAGTGTCTCAATTTCTATGTAATAACATCAAATTCAAATTAAAGTGATCTTATTATAAAAACACCATAAATCCTAAATTCAATCATTCTTATTCGATGATTCTTCATGCCTAATAAGTCTACAAGTATGAAGAAAAAATAATAATTATTAAATTAAGAACTAATTCACAAATATTTTATAGTTAAATAGACCTTTACAAAAATTTCTTGGGAAAAAAAGACTATCTAATCTATACAATTTAAAGGAGAATGAAACCAAAGTTCCTTTCCTTTTAAGATGTCTTTTAAACAACAATATTAGCACTATTTATATTGATATTTTTTTTCTCAATAAGAACCTTCCCTTAATTAACTCATATGCACCTCTTAGAAAAGATGTCTATAAAAATTCTTTGGGAAAATGAAAAATTTATAGAGTGATATTAGAAAATGGATGTTTGTGATGTTTTTTACACAATGATATTATATGTACTTGTATTGATATCTTTTTTTTCTAACGAAAATTTTTATGAAGAAATCCATGGGATATTTCTGGATATATAGTTGGCACTTCTCTTAAACCTATAAATATAAAGTAGTGTGTCTTACTTAAGTCATTTGAACCAAGCACATGTGCCGACACAAACCTCACTAATTACGAAACAATATGTTTAACACTTAATTAAATGAACCCCTTATTTTATTCTCTATACTAACATTTACAATTATAATTTAATTTCTAAAACACAAAATTGAAATAATCAAATTAAATTAAAAAATTATTATAAATCTAAACTCACATCAAATTTTTTATTTAAATAAATAAATTGAAATTTTGAATTCCCTTTATTTATTTATTAATTAATTATTATTTATAAATTTAACAAACTAAAATAATCTTGAAAATAACAAGGCATTAAAAATTATTATATTTATATACAATCATTATATACCTTTAAATTGAGTGATTTGGATGGGGATATAATCTAAGTAATGTTTGGACAAGGCGAGCACACTTTTAACTACATTATTATGTATCATGAAAACTACCATTCCAATAAATTTCAATCATGACAATATCATACCTTTTAAGCCATATTTATTAATAAACAATAAATAGTTATAGGTATGCAAATGATTGTGTGCACCTAGAATATATACCTAAATAATGAGTTGAAGTGATTGTGTACACGTATACCAATTATTAATGAGTTGAGTGTTTGTCGTACATTTAGTTTAAAGGTATGTGTTTGTCATATATTTAGTTGATGTTTTTAGTTAGTTTAATTATAAAAAGTTGAGTCTAAAAAAACTTACAAATTAGTTTGGAAAATAATAGAAACTATGGTAAGATTATAATAAAATTTGACAGAAAATTTTGAAAATATGGTTTATAGCTTTCAAACTTCAGGATTTTGGGTGCTTCGAGTATTTTTGATAATGTTGAATCTACTTCCACCATAAAAAATGATTCAAATGCTCCAACATTTTGAATTTTTGAAAAAAAAATTACCGAATTCCAGTAAGAAATTTGTCGTTTGAGCAAATTTGTGATGTCTATAGACAATGCCATTATAAAAATGTATATAATTATTGGTCTTATACTATTCATATTGCCTTTGTAATATAAGTTTTTTTTTTCCCTACGATAAATTTATCTCCTTATTTTTCAAAATAAGAAGAGCTACAATACCTTGATATTAAATAGAGAATTAAAGTTTATTTACATATGGATATGCATAGTGCATATGCTTAAAAAAAAAATAATTGACCAAATCCAAAAGAGTAGAAGACCTCTTTACAAATTATATATAACAACTATGTTGGTGAGCTTGGGGAAGTGAGAGAGTGATGGAGTCTAGGGTTTTTCTATGTTTTGGACCTTTCCTTCTCATTGCTTCGTAGCAAGGATTTCTTTCCATCTCTATGGATGTGTCATGGAGCGACATAATGCCTCCTAATTTCCTCTTGCTCATGGTAAATCTTATTATTTTACCTTTTCCTTCAATGGTTCGATCAACCAATTGTTGTGATGCCTGTATGACCACTGAAGAAGCAAGAAGATAGGACTTTTCTAGGAGGGTGTGTTGGCTGACCTTGAAGTGATGGATGCGCTCAACAGGGAGAAATTTCTTGCCCTTCGCCCCCTCTTTTTTTTTGTCTGTATGCTCTGCCTTAAGGACGATGGAGATGGGGGCGGTCTCACTCTATGTTTTCACTATGGTGCATTCTTTACAAATATATCCCTTTCTTTCCTGGTATGTACATTTCATGTCTGAGACAAAGAGGAATCAAAATATTTTTTTGTTTTCCATATTTTTGTTAGAAACATCAATGGGAAGCTCTACCTTTGTCTTTTCTCTTAAATAGTCTATTGAATATAAATTGGGGCATGCTTTTTCTTGGAATTATGACTAATGTGTTGTCCTTGATGGCAACTTGCTTGAAAAATATGTTCTTGATGTCAACATGTTGATAATATGATGATTTTGGAACTAATGCAAATATCAGGAATAGTGGTGCAGAGGATATGAACTGAGAAATGGTTGTTCAAGTATAGATGAATACAAATGTGACTTTTGAAAAGAATATGTGGTTCCTACGAAAAAGGGTCGCGTACATAAGCAAGTCCTGTGGGTAAAAGTCACATACATAATCTGAACCATGGAAATCTAGGTACTAGGGGTCATTACCATAGTATTGGGCCCATAGTAATTGAGGTGGAAACGTTTATTTGATCCCGTCAAAAAATACTAACAACATTACCAAGGGATTTAACTAAGGTATTGACTAAGGAAAAATTTATATAAGGAGATGGAGATCAAGGTGTTGTGGTTGCAAGTGAATAGTCGTTCATGTATGATCTGATCTGAAATAGGTGTGCACCAAGGATCAAGGAGGTGACTTAGATCTGGAAGATATAAAAGTGCATTGAGTACTAATGGTTATACTTGACTGATTTGTTTATTTTTTAATATCTAATGATGAAAGATTTGTTTGAATGTGTTTGAAGCGATCTATGATTTGACAGTAATATTTGCAGAAAGTATGTTGTGATTTGTAGCAAAGATCTAATTCAATAGTTTGATATCTACACGCAGGTTTTTTTTAGTTAAGTTGTGTACATATGAAGATTTAGTTAAGCACAGTCATGTATACATTATGTGATATTTTATTTCGTATGCTGGTATATATACGCGGGTGTTATGCATAGTAATCCCGTACACACGCATATCTATTTTATGGAGTTCACATATATTTACTAGGGTTTGATATGTTGCTTGATGATGATAATTGATGATGTTTGTTCTATTTGTTGTTGTTTATCAATGATGTCTTAATAAACATGATCTGTATATGGTAGTGTTGACTAGGTTAATTTGATTATGGATTGGAATATTAGTTAGTGATGACGTAACAAGATGTTGATCTATGATTAAGTTGCTACTATGAATCAGTATGTTAGTAACTCAGTGAGTGATGCAGTGATTTAGTTTTAGCATTAAGTGATTTTAGATTTGTATGCAGGTTATATGCAAAGGAAGCACGTATATACATGGGTATTCTTTAGAAAAATTGTGTATATATTCTGAAGTTAATATTGACCAGGGTTTGTAGTGACTACATGTTATTTCTTTGATTTATGTATGTTATCCAATAGTGTGTTTAATCAGCGAATGGTTAAAAGGTTGAGGTGTGAGAATATTACCTGGTATTGCATTGATTTGATCTAGTGCATTGGTTGATATTTAGTTCAATGATTGAATAGATTTAGTATTCAATTGGTTTACACTGCTTCAGTGATTCATATTTTGAGATTTGGTATTTTAGTTTGGCATATTGTTGGTGTGGGTCCAGTGTGAAAATTCAATGAAAGGTGGCCTAGAGGGTGTTTGATGATTGTTTGACAGGTGGATCCAATGTGAAACATTCTGAAGCATGGTCCACAAGGTGTTGAGTGTTGGAAACTTTAGTGAGGGGGTAGAATCTCCCTTCCATTAGGAGTTAGTAAACAAGATCAGGAGTTGTAGCTCCCTTCGAGTGGGTATTGGAGATTGAATGGAGGTTGTGGTCTCCTACAGGTGGATGTCTTCATGCTGATAAGAGTCTGCACCAGTACAATATGCAATGAATTTTTCTTTATATAATAATAAAGAAGACAAAGACGACGACAACGGTGGTTTTCTCCCACATTGGGTTTCCACTTAAAATATTAGTGTTCATATGTGTTGATTTTTTGCTTATGTTTTTTTCTCTTTACTGCATAATAAATGACTAATGAAATTAATAATTTGTGATAAATTTAAACATCAGATGGAAAATATGAAAAATCAGTAAACTTGGTATACATTATTTCCATTCACTGAAGTCATGTATACATGTTGGTTGTATAAAGAATAGTAGCGTACAAAATTCTGAATATGAAATGAAAAGTTAAAGTGAATTGAAAATATTGATTGACCCCCTCCTCTCTTCATACATTTCCTAACAATTGGTATCATATCACATCCCTCAGAAGAAGCTTGAACACTTAAAGGGAGATATATCAATATGAGCAGTCAAGAGGAAGTATCTTCTATCAAGCCACCTTTGTTTAATGGAACTAACTTTATATTTTGGAAAATCATAATGAGAGCATATTTTAGGCACTAGGAGCTAATGTATGGGAAATTGTTGAAGGTGGATATCAATACCCAACCTCCATTCCCACAGATGATGCCAGGAAGATAGATCAATGCAAAGGTTGTAAATGCTATCTTGGGAAGTATGGTTGAATTGAAGTTTTAAGTCATGCAACTTAACACCACAAAGGAAATATGGGATAAGTTTGTCCAAAGATATGAATGTGGCACTAAGGTAAAAAGTGTTAAACTTGAAACATATAGAATCCAGTATGAGACTCTTAGAATCCATGACGTTGAAATCATTGCAATATTTTTCCTTAGAGTAGACGGGATTGTTAACTCAATGAAAAATATTGGTGACGAAATAAAGGATACTATTGCTGTTAATTTTTATTTATTTATTTATTTTATTTTATTTTATTTATTTTTAGATCGCTAGCCCCAAAGTTCAATTCCAAAGTCTCTACCATTGAATAAATTCAATATTTGAAGAATCTCACTATTGAACAACTCCATGGGATCTTGATAACTTATGAGATGAGAAAAGGGGATACATCAAGTATTAGAGAAGCAACATTCAAATCAACAAATAAAGGGAAAGAAAAAGAAGAGCTGAAGGAAACAAATTACATTTCATTGAAGAAGAAGTGAATTTTGTGAAGAAGCTCCAAGTAGGAACTGACAGGTTCAAAGGTAAGCTTCCTTTCAAATGTTTTTCCTCTGGAAGAGTAGGTCACTATGCTGTTAAGTGTCATTTAAAGAAAATCATGAAAAATAAAAGAATTTTTCAAAGAAGAATGTTAAAAGAGGTTTTACTAGCAAAAAAAATGCTTTTACTCATGAAGATAGTGATACTCTTCCAATAATGAGGATGATGAATTAGACCAAGATTGTCAATTACTTATGGAATTTTAATAAAAATGTGTAGATGAGTTTGGTGATGTATTTATGGATTCTCTAGAATAAATTGATTGACTCATAGGCATAAACAAGGATCAAGAAAGGAAATCAATATGTATAAAGAAAACATCCTTGTTGAAGAAATAACCCAACTAAAGATCTATCTAGAAGAGACTTTGAAGAAAAAATTCCAAGAAAGTGAAAAGAATTGTGAAAAATTAGAATTTTAAATTGTGGGTATCGGAAAGGGACTTGAGAAAACAAAGGCTCTAAATCTTAGATTTTCTAAAGGGTCTCAAACTTTAGAAAAAATCAATAAAGTTCAATGTTCTCCTCTAATCAAGAAAGGTCTTGGATATAATCTAAATAAAAAAAGGTGAGACATCAAAACCTATGAAATAGTTTGAAACAGGTACAAAAAGATAAATAAATGTAGTAAAAGGAAGAAATAATCATAATTATAGGACTCAAAAAAAGAATGAAGGGTTAAACTATTCTCAGGCAAAGCAACCTTTCCATGAACAAAGGGAAAGCTACTCAAAAAGGTATTATACTCCCAATTACTCTTACTTCAATGGTCAATTCTTCACTTTTCACTGATCTAAATTGGATCATTATATTTTTTTCATCCATCTTAGTGCATTTAGAGTGGAAAAAGTGGAGGAATCAACTCACGGGATTGTTTTCATCAGCGGGACCCAGTTTGGCAAAACAAGGTCTGAAAACTTTTGGGAACATTTTTAGGAATCAAACAACATTTTTTAGGGGTAAAATTTTTTCACTTTTCATGCACATTATTATGCAATTCTACACACAAATCTCTTCCCAATGGCATAAGAAGCATATCAATTGGAGTCTGTATGCAAAAGTTATGCCACTCAAAAGTTGACCTCCTGTTTTCACACCTATAATTCGGAGGATGTCGCGTCAACCCCCATTATTGATGGAACATGTTTTTGATGTAAAATACTCTATAAGATTCTATATTGTAACTCTAGATAAGATTTAATGTAGTCAAACTTAACCACTAGTAGGCTATCGGGTTGTGTTATAACCGAGGTGTAGAAATTATATAACTTATGTGTTATATGTCCAAGATTCTCTTGATCTCACACTATTTTAACTTCATGCAAAATGCAAAATCTATTCCACCATTGATCATTTGCGGAAATTAAATCAATATTGCAATGCACACATGAAACAATAAAAATTCACACACATTAACATAGTTGTTTAACGGGAAAGCCTGAAGTTGAAAACCCCAACTATCTATATATAATATATGACATAGAGATCATGTAACAATCCTCATACAAATCTGATCATATCAAGCTCTCAATACAATACAATCGCTACACACTAATCAAGAACAATCAACAAAAATCTTCATTGATTTTTGCCCTCCTGATAGCCTGCCTCTACTATGAATCCCTGCTGAAGAATGGCTCTGGATGAGTTTGAATTGCTCCAGCCTTGCTCACGCAATCCTCATTGGCATCTCCAATGAATGTGTGGTGCATGCAATGCAAAAATATAGTCACAACTGATAGTCACACTTTCTCTTTCACCAATCTCTCCACTGAGTCTCCACTGATCTATTCTACACTATAGTTAACTGTTGTCTCTGTCCAGTTAAATAATGAGTTATTATTTAGTGAATTAATTTAACTATTTAATTCACTCAAATCCACTGAAAGTATCAATCAGTTAGAAATAGACACAATCAGTTCAATTGAGTTTAACTCCACAAGTATAGTTAAACTAGAAACCAACTCCACCAACTACTTCTCTAACTCCACCAAACTCTACCACTTGAGTTCTAAGTAAAGTCCTCCATGCATGAACCACCAGTAGCTCTAGGAATTGCATAATTCCTTTAGCTAGCTGATCTGAACAATTTGTTAACTGAATATCAGTGCTCCAAGAGAATAAGATAATGTTTAGAGTCCAAATATTATTAAGAGCTAATAATATCCGACATGTCTATTTTTAGACTGGAAGTCTAAAAATAGACTTCGCCCAAAATGTCTAAAAATAGAAGTCCATCTATTTTTCCAACTTGGCCAACCATCCACAAATAGCATCCTGCAACTCATAGAATATGATTGACATGTCTAAAAATAGACTTTGCGCCAAAAAATAGCCTGCGGGGCCCACTTAGTGAAGGCGACTCTTTTCACTAAGTTCATCATCTTGTTGAATCTCAACACTCCCTCTCAACAATATAGGGATTATCTGCCACCCCAATCCTATCTCTATGGTATTCGAATTTGCTCCTGGCGAGCGCCTTCGTCAGAATATCTGCATCCTGATCTTCCGTAGGAATGTAAGAAAGCAACATGATCCTCCACTGCACACAATCTCTGATATGATGGTACCAGATTTCAATATGTTTAGATCTATCATGAAATACTAGATTAATCGAGAGTTTAATGCAACTCTTATTATCAAAATATATCACAGTAGGATTTAAATTAGAACCGAACAAACCAACCAGGATCTTCCTCATCCATATAGCCTCGCATGCAGCCAAATTTTCTGCCATGTACTCGGCCTCCGCTGAACTGAGTGCCACGGATATTTGTTTCCTGCTGCAACAAGAAACTGTTGTAGATCCGATACTGAAAATCCCTCCAGATGTGCTCTTTCTGTCCATTGGGCTTCCTGCCCAATCTGCATTCGTGAAGCCATGTAGCTTCACCTCATCCGACATTCTGTACCACAATCCATACTCAGATGTGCCCCTAAGATACCTCAGGACATGCTTGCCTGCCTTCGAAAAGAGCTTGGTAGGCTTCACCATCGCTTGTGAAAGCTGGTTCATAGCATAGCATATGTCCGGTCGTGTATTGACTAAATAAATGAGTGAACCAACCAACTATCGATAAACAGTGGCATCCACTACCTCTGCCAATGTAGAATCCTCCTTCCTCCAACCACCAAGAAGAGGAGTGTCGATAGGCTTGCAGCATTGCATGTGAAACTTCTCCAGTATCCCCCGGGCGTACTTTCCTTGAGACACAAACATTTCACCTTTCTGCTGCCAAATTTCCAATCCCAGGAAATAATGAAGGAGGCCCAAGTCCTTCATCTCGAACTCCTTTGCAAGATCTACCTTGCATGAGTGTATCAACAGTTCATCACCCATTAGTATTAAATCATCTACATAAAGCACAATGATCAAAAGCTTACCCTCCACCACAATCTGGTATAGATTTGGATGTGCCTCACTCTTGGCGAAACCAAGTCCGGTGAAATAATTGTCTATCCATGTGTACCAAGCACGAGGTGCTTGTTTCAACCCATACAACGCTCTTTTGAGCCTGCACACATGCGACTCATTGCTGAAGATTTTGAATCCTTCAGGCTGCTCAATGTACACCTCCTCCTCAATGATTCTTTTGAGGAACGTAGTCTTCACATCCATCTGATGAATGTGCCAACCCATCTATGCTGAGAGAGCAAGGATGGTCCGTATGGAATAATACCTTGCAATAGGTGCAAAGGTTTCTTCATAGTCGATCCCCTCGATCTGTGAGAAGCCCCGGGCAACAAATATTTCCTTAGATTTCTCAACGCTCCCATCAACAGCTTGCTTCACTTTGTAGATCCATCTCGAACCTACCACTGATTTCCCTTCCAGCCTTGGGACAATCTCCCATGCACTGTTTCTGACAATCGAATCATACTCTTCTACCATGGCATCTACCCATGCGGGATCCTCCATAGCTACCTCGAAAGAGGATGGCTCCGTCACGATACACTTTCTCATCGGAGCCATGTATCTAGTAAATCGGTCAGATGACTATCTCTATCTGCGCTGTGATGTAGGAACTCCTACATTCTGTACTGAATCAAGATTCAGTCGCTCAACTTCTATAGTGCGCTTCTGCCCTCTGATGTTTGGCGCTGCATGAGTGGTTTCTTCCACTCCATGAACCTCCTCTTGTGGCTGATCCACATCTTGAGGCTCATCTTTAGGAACAAGTAGCTCCTCCTCTGCATGTAAGTGTAGCTCCCTCTCAAGCGACAATTTCATGGCTTTCTCCTCATGAAATTTGATATCTCGTTGCACGATAGTCATCTGAATGTCTGGAAAATACACACGATAATTGTGGGGTGTTTCTGTGTACCCCACAAATATCCCAACCTCTGCGGTTGGCTCCAGCTTCTTCCTGGCATCCTTCGTCACATGAATGTAAATAGGTGAGCCAAAAATCTTTAAATGAGAAATATCAGGCTTCTTACCAGAAAACAGCTCTTCGGGTGTACTCATGCCAAGTACTCTATGAGGACAACGGTTTTGCACATAAACCGCAGTGTTGCATGCCTTAGCCTACAAGTGTATGGGAAGGCCCTGATCATGCAACATCGCCCGTGCAACATCCATGATCATTCTGTTATTCCTCTCAAAGACCCCATTTTGTTGTGGGTTACGAGGCACTATGAGTTCTCTTCGAATTCCTTCTTTTCTACAGAAGTCTTTGAATTCGCCAGAGATGTATTCACCACCATTATCACTCTGGAGAGCTTTCACTTGCTTCCTCGACTCTTTCTCAACCAGTGCCTTGAACTCACAAAACTTTGAGTATGTCTCTCTCTTCTTCTGCATGAAGAAGATCCAACACTTACGAGAAAAGTCATCAACAAATATCACATAATACTTGTGCTTTGCTGTTGAAGCAACCGAGAAAGGTCCACACATGTCTGTGTGAATTCTCTCAAGGATCATTGAAGCACGAATATTCTTCTCATGAAAAGTGGTCTTCACAAATTTTCCCAAAGTACATCGCATGCACTGATCTGACTGCGCAAGTGTACCTTTGGGAAGCCCGGTAGAAATCTGCTGCAAAATTTTCAAAGCGCCATGGTGAAGATGGCCCAATCTCCTGTGCCACAATTTGCCCTCATCTCGGCTCACCACTCCTTTTGCTTTGCCTGCCATTGCAGCGCAGCCATCTACCTGCAATTGATAAAGATTCTTAACTCGAATCCCTATCCTCCTAGTTTGACCAGTTGTTTTATGGCGCAGGAAATCTTTTCCCTTGTTAAAAACAACATCATAACCCTTGTCTTCTAGCATCGCCACAGAGATCAGATTCTTCTTCAATCTTGGAACATGCATGAAATCCTTCAAGATGAAAGGTTTACTAGACTCCCTCTCAAAGGAAATGGTCCTGATACCAGTCACATTGTATCTACCATTATCACCCATCTCGATGTGCACTCCAAGATCCTTTTCCTCCAGATCACTAAACAAATATTTGTCTCCGGTCATATGGAAAGACACACCACTGTCAAGAAACCACACCAATCCCACCACCCTTGAAACCAAGCATGCGATCAAAGAAAATTTGAGCTCAAACTGCGAGGCTAAGGCCTCTCCTACTACAGAACCAGTAGCGCTCTTATTCTTCTTGTTCTATGGGCAATTAGTGGTGAAATGACCGTGCTGGTGACAGTGAAAACACTTCACCTTGGACAAATCATGCTTCTTTCCTTTAGCTTCGGAATTGGAAGATTTCTTCCCTTTTCCTTTCCGAGCTTTGGCAGCCAAAGCACAATTTTCTTCATCTTCATTCTTTGATGAAGATCCAACCCTGGTATCCCGCCTTATCTCCTCCTGCACAAGATCCGACCAAAGTCGCTCCCATCCTGGCAGTTTCTCCCATCCATTGACAAAGTCTTCGTAGCTATGCCAACTCTTCAGAAGCCCAAGGAGAGCCAAGCTCACCAAGTCTTCTTCATCAACAGTAACCCCCACACTTCCCAGCTCATCCTTGCAGTGGACAAAATTTGTGAGGTATTTTGGAATACTGTCACCTTTCTCCATTTTTATTTTTCTGAGCTTGTCTTTAAGTGCCAACTTCCTCTAGTCACTTATGCTTTGGAACAAGTATGTCAAAGCCTTCCACATTAAGAATGTAGTGGATTTCCCATGAATGCTAGACACAATGTGGTCCTTCACACCTTCCAATAGAATCCTTCGACACTTTGCTACCTTCTTTTGCCATTCGTCAAGTGTGGCTGCATCGCTAGAAGCAGGCTTCGGAATATCAACATCTATGAACTCCTTCAACCCATTATCATCTAGCATGGCCTCCATCCTGTCCTTCCATGCTATGTAATTTGAGCTGCCCTCAAGGGCATACTCCAATCACAATCTGTTGAAAGACATTTCAACGAATTCTCAACATTGACACCAAGAAAACATTGCAGCAAATTCGAATTCCACCAACACAAAACTCAACTGCTTCAATATTTTCAATCTCCTCCAATGATCAAGACTCCTCTGATACCATGTAGAAATTATATAACTTATGTGTTATATTTCCAGGATTCTCTTGATCTCACACTATTTTAACTTCATGCAAAATACATAATCTATTCCACCATTGATCATTTGCGGAAATTAAATCAAGATTGAAATGCACACATGAAACAATAAAAATTCACACACATTAACACAGTTGTTTAACGGGAAAGCCTAAAGATGAAAACCCAAACTATCTGTATATGGCTCCCTGTTGAAGATGGCTCTGGATGAGTTTGAATTGCTCCAGCCTTGCTCACGCAATCCTCATTGGCATCTCCAATGAATGTGTGGTGCATGCAATGCAACACTATAGTCAAAACTGATAGTCACACTTGCTCTTTCACCAATATCTCCACTGAGTCCCCACTGATCTGTTCTACACTGTAGTTAACTGTTGTCTCTTTCCAATTAAATAATGAGTTATTATTTAGTGAATTAATTTAACTAATTAATTCACTCAACTCCACTGAAAGTATCAATCAGTTAGAAATAGACACAATCAATTCAACTGAGTTTAACTCCACAAGTGTAGTTAAACTAGAAACCAACTCCACCAACTTCTCCAACTCCACCAAACTCTGCCACTTGAGTTCTAACTGAAGTCCTCCATGCATGAACCACCAGTAGCTCTAGGAATTGCGTAATTCCTTCAGATAGCTGATCTGAACAATCTGTTAACTGAATGTCAGTGCTCCAAGAGAATAAGATAATGTTTAGAGTCCAAATATTATTAAGAGCTAATAATATCCGACATGTCTATTTTTAGACTAGCAGTCTAAAAATAGACTTCGCCCAAAATGTCTAAAAATAGAAGTCCATCTATTTTTCCAACTTGACCAACCATCCACAAATAGCATCCTGCAACTCATATAATATGATCAACATGTCTAAAAATAGACATAGTCTAAAAATAGACTTTGCGCCAAAAAATAGCCTGCAGGGCCCACTTAGTGAAGGTGACTCTTTTCACTAAGCTCATCATCTTGTTGAATCTCAACACGAGGCACTAGGAGGAAGAGGTATTCCATTCTTTCAAGAGAATTTTGTTCCATAGTTGTGAAAATATAGCCAAGAGAGATAGGAGGTAGAGAAAAAAGATAGGATCTGTGAAGTGTAGCAGCCCATGGGCCACATGCATTAATTCTTTGTACATGCAACCTTATTTTCCAGTCAGAGAAATAGAGTGAAGCGACCTCACCTTCTAGTTGGGTTTTCTCCCGAAAGGGTTTCCTAGAGCATATATTGTGTCTTATGTGTGTGTGTGTGAGCTTATTTTTTCATTCTCTACTTTTTTTCATAATTTCCATTCGCATGCATGCATTAATTACGGTTAAATTTACATATATGAAGGTTTAATAAAATTGTAATAGTGTAGAAATTCATAATTTTTATTATGAGATTTGTTGTGATGAACTGTGCAATGGAATATCCACGACAATTTATGGATCAGTCATAAATTTGGTCATAAATCATTTCATTGTGTTGCTTATAAAATGATTATGACTAGAGAAGCAAGAAAACAACATAATGCAAACATGACAAAGAATTTTTATTATAATGCTTTCTCCCCTCTTCAAAATGAAGTTGAATGTTCCATTTACAATAAATTTGGTAATGAAGAAACATAATGTAGAAGAAGGAGGAATTCATCTGATCAACATGAGCAGAATAAAATCCTCCCAAGGTATGGAAAAATAAAATGTCTTCCTCTGAAAATTGTGGCCTAGTATTATATGCAAGAGATCAAGAGAATCTATAGTACATTAACAACGGTTGCTCAAAGCATATGACATGTGACAGAGATAAGTTTGTTTCTTTTAATGAAATTAAGAAAGAAAATAATGTGACTTTTGCTAATAACTCACCCACTACTATTAAAGGAAAAGGATTTGAGAATTAAAAGAAAAGGTCAAGGTTGGGAATGTACTATTTGTTGATGGGCTAAAACATAACTTATTAAGTGTTTTTCAAATGTGTGATTAGGGGCATGAAGTTATTTTCAGGTCAAAGAATTGTGTCATAAGAAATTTGGATATAGGTAAGACCATAATTAGGCAAATCATAACTCCATGCAACTTGTATATCATAGAAGGCGACAAAGAGCACTATTTTTTGAGCAAATCTAAAGAAAGTTGGCTTTGGCACAAAAGGTTGTGAAACCCTAGCTTTTCTTAACTATTCGAATCAAAAAATATGGGAGAAGTTCATGACTTACCAGACATTTCTCCACCTAAAAATAGTATGTTCAAATCATGTCATTTGGTAAGCAATCCAAAATTCACTTTAAAGCTAAATAATGCACTTCAGGTAATCCCCTTGAACTTCTTCACACTAATTTATGTGGACCTATGAGAAATAAGTATCCTCATGGTGAATGATACTTCATGGTATTGATTTATGACTTTACATGAATGTGTTGGGTTGTTTTAATAAAGTATAAATCTGAGGCATTTTAAAAGTTTAAAATATTCAAGGCTATGGCAGAAGAATTAGAACTAAAAATCAAATGTCTTAGATTTGGTATAGGAGGAGAGTTTATATCATATGAATTTTTCAATTTTTGTGAGCAACATGACATCAAATGACAATTTTCCATAGCTAAAACTCCTCAACAAAATGGAGTGGTATAAAGAATGAACAGAACAGTTCAACAAATGGTGTGTGCCATGCTTGATGAGTCAGGAACACCTCAAACCTTCTGGGGAGAAGTAGTACATACAACCATGAATATACTTTAAAAAGTCTACATTCAAGTAAAAAATGATAAAAATCCATGTGAAGCCTAGTATGGGTAAGCCTGCAACTTTCAAACACTTTGGAATATTTGGAAGCAAATGTTTCATAAAGAAAAATGATGATAAAATTAGAAAGTTTGAATACAGAGCTGATGAAGTAATACTTCTCAGATACTCTTCTAGAAGTAAAGGATATAAATGTTATAATAAAAGTCTCCAAAATATTGTTGAAAGTATAGATGTTGTGATTGATGAAACATCCACGGGTACCAAAAAGGAAGCACAATCATATGAAGAACCACTCCCTGCTAAAATCCAAGTTGTAGAAAGAAATGAAAATACAGGTATTTCATAAAATACTCCATCAGGGTATATTAAGAAAAATCATCCTGAATCTCAAATTCTTGGAGATAATGAAGTAGGAATATAAACTAGAATAACTTTTGTTGGATCATCTGTCCACTTAGCGTTACTATCCACAATTAAATCTCAAAATGTGAATCAAGCAAGAAAAGATGAGTGTTGGGTAAAAGTGATGCATGAAGAACTTGATAAAATAGAAAAGATCCATACATGGGTACTTGTACCAAGGTGTCATAATAAAAATGTAATTGGGACAAAGTGGGTGTTTAAAAACAAACTAAACGAAAATGGAGAAGTAATTCAAGACAAAGCAAGACTTGTATGCAAAGGCTATGCTCAACAGGAAGGGATAGAATTTGAAGAGACATTTTCACCTGTAGCTAGACTTGAAGCCATAAGAATGTTTCTTGGATTTTGTAGCTTTTGTAATTTTAAGGCATATCAAATGGATGCTAAATATACCTTTTTAAATGGGACCTAGAAGAAGAAGAAGTTTATAATGAACAATCTGAAGGATTCATACTTGGAAATGATAAAAAACTTGTTTTCAAACTTAAGAAGGCATTATATGGGTTAAAACAGGCTCTTCATGCATGGTATTATCGTCTTGACATGTATCTTTAGCAACAAGGATTCAAGAAAGGATCTGCAAATAGAAATTTATATATCAAATATGAGAAAGACAAACTTTTCGTAGTATGGGTTTATGTTATTGACATCATATTTGGAAGCAATGTTGAATCTATGAGTCAATGATTTTCTTCAGCTATGCAACAAGAATTTGAAATGTATTTAGTTGATGAACTAACGTACTTTCTTGGTCTCCAATTTCATCAAACTAAATATGGTATATTTCTCTCTCAAGCCAAGCATATGAATCAAATTATGAATAAATGTGGACTAGAAGACTGTAAACATGTCTTCACACCAATGGTAACATGATGTAATCTCATCTAAAATGATGGCTCTCTTGTAGTTAATCAAATTGAATATATATCTATGGATGGTAGCTTGGTATCTTACTAGTATAGCACCAAACATTATGCATGAAATTGGCATAACTAATGATTCCAAGCAAATCCTAAGGGAATTCATCTCAAATAAGTCAAGATAACATTCAGGTATCTGCGAGGCACTCAAGATTATGGTCTACGGTATCCCAAAAACACAATTTTTTCACTTCATGCTTACACAAATGTAGACTAGGCATGTAATGTTGATGACTGCAAAAGTACTAGTGGAGGAGCATTCTATTTGGGACCTTGTTTAGTTTCTTGCTTTAGTAAGAAAGAAAATTGTATTGCTTTATCAACTACTAAAGAAGAATATGTTGTTTTTGCCTCTTGTTGTACTCAACTTCTATGGATTATCCAAAAATTTTAGGAAATTCAAGTCACTTGTCCTCAACCTGTACCTATTCTTTGTGAAAACACTATTGCCATAAGTATCTCTAAAAATCTTGTCACACACTCAAAAACTAAGCACATCCCAATAAAATACCACTTTCTTAGAGAGCAAGTTCTTAAGCAAAAATTCAAGTTAGAATATGTTCCTTCAAGGGAAAAAGTTGCAAATTTATTCATTAAGCCTCTTCCACATGCTTCCTTTGAATATCTCAAACATAAGTTAGGAATGATCCCTGCCTCTTCACTCTGCTAATTGTTCTAACATAACAAGAACAAACATGTCATGTTCAGGGGGATTTGTGGCTATAAATAATCAACAATTTATATTTTGTACATGCATCTTGTGAAAAAAAAATCGCATGTATACATGGTTTTTTATCTACACAGTCATGTCTGCTTCTCAGTGATAAAAAAGAAGTGGCATAGATTTAGGGGGGCTTCTCATATGCTTCCATCAGTTCATGATTAACATCTTGTTATTGACATTGATTTCTTAGAGTTTGATGATAATGCCCATATGTGGCTTAGAATAATATTGGTTCATGAGTTGTTGCAGATTGAAATGGTTCTTTGGTGCATTTGTTGATTGATGATA
This sequence comes from Pinus albicaulis, assembly GCA_034641835.2. NCBI lineage: Eukaryota > Viridiplantae > Streptophyta > Pinopsida > Pinales > Pinaceae > Pinus > Pinus albicaulis. The sequence continues at coordinate 1,445,391,298 of CM076584.1, read as the reverse complement.
TGGATATATTGTGATCAAAATTGACGATGAAAAGTTGGAACAGGTTTAGGTAAAACATCTTCTATGCTTCTAATTGACCATTTTTGGCATTATGGTTTCTTGAGAACTTTTTTTTGCACTATGATGAATATGCTTGTTCGTGATATTTCTATACAGTTATTGATAATGTCAAATAGGTTGTTGTTGTCAGATGATTATGTTTCAGATTCATATATGGTGCCTTGTGGTTGCTTATGCGTATCATGGTTTTGTTACTTCATTATTGAGCTTCATGTTTAAGGTTATTAGGTGTTTTAATCTAAAGGTCATGGAAAGACCCATGTTGTAATAATTCAGTAATGTATGGGTAATTGATGTTAAATGTTGAAAATGGAACCAAGAAAGATCCTAATTTAATTTTCCCTTGAATTAAATTAGGAGAAAATTGTAATTCCACATCACAAGACAACTTGAACGAGTTAAATAAGTTAGTTTGACTTAGTTGGTTCAGTTAATTCGAGTTGAGGGCCTAACTTGAGTCATGTAGAGTGTCTCCTACTTTATAGGAGCCTAGGTATTTTGAGTTGTAATTGATTAATTCAGTAAAATTCAGTTAAATTCAGTTAAACTAGTTCTAACTATTGGAGGAATTAGTGGGAGGTCAAGTAGTGGAGTGTGTACTCTGTGATTAACTAGTTAACTAATAAATCAGACATAAATAACTCATGCAAGTTTGATCTACGAGTTACCTAGTTGAGATTAGAGTTCAAGGAAAGTTTACCATCAATTGTATAATCATCCATTATACAGGTGGTGCACACGGTTAGAGGAAGGCATATGATGGATTGCACAGTTATGGATGAAGAATTTCCCTAATTAATTGGGGCTAATTCCCAAGGAAAAAATGCAAGGAAATAGGGACTTGGGTAGGATTTCATTTGGTTAAGTATTGACTAGGATTAGCTTGTAGATAAGTGAGATAGATTGTGATAGTGTAGAGGTTGCTCAAACTTGATCAAAGCATTGTAATATTATCTATTTTTGTGACTAATGAAATACACAAATAGGAGGGGTTTTTTTTGTGAATTTCCCCAAGAAATCATTGTGTAATGTGTTGATTAAATTATTTCTCTTCTATGCTTCATGATTTCACGATTGTTTAATTTTTTTTTGTAGTTGGTAGAGTATATTCAAGTCTATTACGATAGTAAATTAAAATTAGAAATTTGAATCTACAAGTAATTTCTACATGGTATCAGAGCTGAAATCACTATAGAAGAGAAGAATATGAAGTTGTCTTTGTAGGATCAAATTTGTAGAATCAAATCTTCAGAGCTAGCATGATTTCCTTCTACGAATTAAGACTCGAATATGCCCTTGAGGGTAGTTTAAATTATATTGATTGGAAGGACATGATGGATGCAGTGTTGGAAGATAACAAGATGAAGGAATTTGTACATACTAATATTCCTAAACCTCCAGCATCTGATGCTCAGGATCTAGCAAAGTGGAAGAAGTGTGTTGCAAAATCAAGGAGGATCATATTGGAAGGAGATCGATATCATATTGTATCAAACCTCCATGGGAAGGAGACTCCATATGCAATGTGGAAAGCCTTGATAGACTTTTTTGAAAACAACAATGACCACATGAAGCTGGCACTGAAGGACAAGCTTCAGAAAATCAAGATGGAAAAGGGAGACACAATACCACAGTACTTGAGAAAGTTCACCCAATGTTGGGAGGAGCTTGGGAGTGTTGGTATTACAGTTTTTGAAGGTGATATGGTCATCCTAGCACTTCTAGGTCTTCCCAAGAGATGGAAAAACAACCAGGATTCAATAAATGGGAGGGAGAAGCTACCAAAGTGGGAGCGTTTATGGTCTAACCTGATGTAAGAAGAGATAAGGTGGAACACTAGAGATGGAACCTCATCCAATAATTATGATGAGGATAATTCTGCCCTGGATGGAAAGGAAAAGAATGGGAAAGGGAAGAGATCCAAATCTGAAGGATATTCTAGTCAGGCAGGAAAGAAGAAGGACTTTTTTAGATTAAATGTTTTCACTTTCATGAACTGGGACACTATGCCATGAAGTGTCCGCACAAGAAGGCTAGAAATAATCCCTGAGGAGGAGCGACAGGTGAAGCTCTAGCTTCACAGTTTGAGTTGGATTTCACCCTTGTTGCATGCATGGTGACATCAATGATGGATAGTGTGTGGTATGTGGATAGTGGAGCCTCATTCCATATGACGTGAAACAAAGAATTTTTCAGTGACTTGGAGGAGAAGGACATCCATATGTACATCGGTATGGGAGATGATGGAAGGTATAGTGCGACCGGTATCGGTAGTGTTAATTTTCAGTGAGATTCTGGTTCTCCTCTCACATTAAAATATGGCATGTATGTTTCAAGTCTGAAGAATAATTTAGTTTCAAATGTTATGTTGGAAGATCATGGCTACGATGTGGTATTTAGCAAAGGAAAGGCTTTCCTTATATTAGGAATCTGTAATTTGCAATATTGGAAAATAAAAAATGCAGAGACAACACTTGAACCACTTTGGGATTCTAGGATCTAGACCTCCTGAATCCAGAGAGGGATCTCTCCAATAAGTGAAAATTTTGATTTATCTTTTAAGGCTTTTTGGTTATGATATTAGGCTAGTTATTAAGACCACGGGTTTTTGTTTTGTTTTGGATGGTTGAGCATGATTATTATTTGAGTGAAAAGTCCTAAATGGAAAGATTTTCAAAGGTGTGAAGTTGCAAGTAATCAGAACAAGGTTTGGTTGATTAGATAGATATAACGCTGGTTTTTTGTCCATTGGGCTATTGAATCATAATAGGGCTTTAATTGTGCAACAATTTCAAGAGTGGTCCAAGGGGCAAGTCATCTATATCACAAGATATTTTAGATTAAATTATGGAATGGAAACAATAAAAGTGTTGAAGGGGTGGAAACAGACATTAATTTCCAATAGGATTTAATATTCTGTCTAGACAAGAAAAGCCTTTTAAGCAAATGTTTCAAACCAACCAAAGGGAAAGGCTCACCATAAACCTCTTTGGAAAAGCTCGTATTAAAGATAACTCAAGAGACAAACAATCCAATAATCCACATAATTACTTTCAGAAAGTATGAAAACAGATAAGAGAAACAAAGTGCAACCTAAGATCAGTTAGGATACTTTTAAATCTAGACTGCTTTCAACATACACTTAGGGAAAATTTCAGAATTACCTTTGGAGGAAGAAGCTAGAAAATAGGGCACACCATCACTTTTCTAGTCTATCTTTACTAAGAAAATAATGAAAATAACATTCAAGAATGATGTTTAAATTAAAAAGTAGGACGAGGGAACGCCAGCATTCCTAACTGCTTGAACTGTATTTAATCATTCTTAAATAAACAAATTGGAGGAAAACATTAAGATAAAGCTTATCAGTCAGAGAAGGGTACTGTAAACAGTAAATCCTAACTCTATGCTTGCTATTCTTTATCAGAGAATAATGGAAAAAATGGCATACATGAAAGGAAAAACAATAACCCAGAAAGAAGCACTTCACCAGTGATATATACTAGGATCCCAAGAATCAGCTTGTATATTGATGTCAATCTAGTTACAATATTCAAGTCTAATGTTTCAGTTCAAAAATCATCTTCACTTCTCAGCCTAGCTTATTTAGTCACAAGTAGAGCTTCAAGAGCCTTTGAACACTATTTACAAGTAGAAGTTTCGAGAACAAGTATATTTCAAAGTTCTGCAACCAACCCTTTACAATGAGCTCCTCAAGAAGATTTTATAGAAAAAATGAGGAGATGGAGGAGAGAAAAGATCTTCTAAGTTCAATTAATATAGTTAATGCTTCTTGACCTTTAAGGGGCTCAATGGAGAAGATTTCAAATATTTCTCTGTATTAATTGGTTTACATTTAATTTTAAGCTTGATGGGAAGCTTTTGTTTACTTTAAGGCTCTGTGTCATCTTTGTAATAACTATGTTGATATTTTTTGCAATAAGTCTCTGGATCGAAATAACTGTAGAGAATTCTTGAAGAAGATATGTTCTGTTCTGATCATTACTCAGCCTATGTTGAATTCTTTGAGGCTACAAGTGGCCTCTGGTAACTGAGAGGAATCAATTAGCCTTTGATGTGGCAGTGGAGGCTTCTCGGTCTGATAGATATTTTTTATTTTTCTTTAAACACTGTTAATTTTGCTTTTAATTTAGTGGATTAGGATTTTGATTGTTGATATGAAAAAAATCTTCAAATCTTCAGTTCTGCTGTGGTAAGGTCATCAACACTGATACTCTTTGATTGTTTTAATTTTCTGTGTCTTGTTGATGTGTAGGTGCGCAAAGGGTTCTTATGGCATCAGTGCTCATGATGTACTGACGAAACGTGGTTTGGAGCCCTGTAGAATGATTTTTCTTTATGAACGAAGGCGTGGGGGATCATCATCCCTGGCCTTTGGTTTTCCTTTAGTATAATGGTAAAAACCATTGAAACTTGGAAAATATACGAAAAAACGTTATAAAATCTTGCGTGGCTAGGTAAAACTGCTTCAGAGGTTGTGGTTAAGAGCATGGCCATTGGATGAGAGCATCCAACGGTGGAGATTATGTGTAGAGGTTAAAAGGAGAGCAATCGATGAATAGGCGGTGGAGAATTAAGTCAGATCTGTTGATCCATGTTGATCGACGGTGGAGAGTGATCCGAGTTCATATAATGAAAAAGGGCCACTTTAACACAAAATGGGAGAAAAATAAAGGAAATAGGTGAAAAAGTCCTTTGGGCAGAGGAAATATGCATTGAGGAAAATTGGGGTTTCGCGGATGATTTTGGGTCGTTAGATTAGTTTGGCCCACGGAGATCAATGGTTAGGACTGATCAATGAAGGCCCTTTTGGAAAAGGTGGTGGGTGATAGTGTAAAGGCCAAATTGAATTTGAGTCGCTGATCTGCGGAGATCAACGGCGGGGAGCGAACGCGATAAAACATAATACAAAATGAGGAAAGCGATTTTGGCTTAAGAAACCAGCAGTATCGCATGGTGAAAAGGTAGGTAGGTGGTTTCACCTTTTCGAACGCGATATGCATTCTCGCCTGACACGTGGCATTGGAAAACCGCTTACACCACGTGATTTAAAATCATTAACCTCCGAGCATGAATTTATGCGAAAACGCGCATCAGCCGTTAGCTCTAGGGCCTCAGATGGAACGGTGGGGAGTAAACGCGACATCGGCAAGATGCGCAGGTGGAAGCAGGTAGGGTGGTTTTAATCTGAGCCGTTGGATTAGAGTTTGGATGGCTGAGATCAAATCTGGAGGAAGGTAGGACCCACAGGAGTCAGGCCCGTCTGGGTAAATCTGGGCTATTGGATCAGACGGAACAATGCTGGAGATCGAAACTGGGGTTAAATGGAAAAAGAAACGAGGTGGAGAAAGGGTTAATATGGGTCGTTGATCTACAGAGATCAAAAATAAAGATCGATCGAAAAAAACATTATAAAGCAGGGCTACATAATTTTAACACAGGTCAAGGGGTGCGATCTGGACCGTCGAATATTGACATGTGGACGGCCCAAATGCAATTAGAGGATTGCAATCGGCGGGGGCATAGACAGAGAAGTGCCGATGCGATTAGATGTGGACCGTCAATCTGCAGATCAGTTCGACGGTGGAGGATGAATCGAAAGACCACCAATCGGAGGTGGTGAATAAAATAATAAACTGCGCCAATGTAAATCTCCGATGCAATATAACGCTGTCCGTTTGAATGGTCCAAGATTAACGGCAGAGAAGGGCTTCGACAAATGAATGGCGGGTTACATGTAAAACCAAAAAAACATATTTTTTATGAAATACAAAGGATTTATTGCGTTGGGGATAGTTTTATTTGAAGTTAAGCACCAGTTTGCGAGGATTTTTGGTTATATGAACAAGCGAAAGGGACCAGGGTTATATGCATAAGAGGGCCAATTGGAATCGGGACGAAGGAGTGAACTTTTTAAAATGCGCCCGATCAAAACTCTGATGCGAGAATTTATTTACCGTTGATCGATTTCTAAGATCAATGGTTCTTCTCCTTTCAAAATAATGAAAAAGCGGGTTTCCTTTATAACATTAAAAAAAATGGGTTTTATGATGTTTACAAAGGAAAATAGCATCGGGGATGGGTTCTTTTATGTGTTTAGCACTCGATTGCGGGGCCGCTGGTTTATATGGAAAGCAAAGGCCCGGGGCTTATATACAGAAAAGGCCAATCGGCATCGGAACTTTAGAGTGGGCTTTTCAATCTACCCATTAGAAAATCTCTGATGCGAGATCCTTTTGATCATCGATCGGTGTTAAATCAACGGTCCTTATCACTTAAAACATTTAACCAGCGGGTTTAGAATAAAACTTAGGAAAGAGTGTTTTGATGAATTTACAAAGGGAAAACATAATCGGGAGGGTTTATATAAAGTGTTAAGTGCCCGATTGCGAGCTCTGAGGTTATATGATGCGGTTAATGGGGTCGGGGGTTTTGTATAAAGGAGCTAATTGCATCGGGCTATTTTTATGTAACAAAAAGTGTTGCGCTCATCGGAAGTTCCGATGCGATAAGCACTTTTGGCCTTTGTGCTTGGTGTTGAGTCCCGAATTTGCCTCTTTTCCATACACTTTTCCATATCTTTTTCACTCACCTAAACCTCCAAAATTGTCAATATCATGTGCAAAAGGGTACCTAACATGGTTTTTAATTATGTTTTTGTGTTTTCTATTTGATTTAGATTTTGTTCATATAGCTGCGGAAACTTGCCACTTTCCGCAGCTGCTGCAACTTTCCGCAGCTATTTTGTGGATATCTATGCTACAGGTGTCTACGAAGGAAACGAGCCACATGGGCAGGGCTAGGAATGACGAGGACATGGTTCGTGGTCTATTTGGTTCAAGTAAATTCGTCAAAGGAAGCCGCCGCGGTCAAAGCCATCCACGTGGAAGTCAACTATGGAGTTTCATGTCGGCCGGACTCGTTTCGTGGCATATAAACATCCATACTGGGCCAAGCTTCTAAGCTTGCTGGAGGTTAATTGACATCTCAGGCAAAGTTCCTGGAGTTGAAATCAAGTATCCCACCTTCCATAGATCCGTTTTCCAACATGGCCATACTCCTATATCCGTGGCCGTAGTGGTTCACGTGTCGGCTGCTATCATAAACTTCAGGAGACAGTTACAGTTTATTGTTTTATATAGAGCATTTGCATACGCACGTAGTTGTTAGTTGTTAGTTGATAGTTGATGTGCGTACTCTGTTATGTTTGCTTTGTAGTGATTACGCTGCCTTGAGCCGTAATACTACCAGTCTGTAATGAACTGCTTTTTAATGTGAAAAGACTCTGTTTTCAACTTAATTCGTGTTTGAGGATCGTTACCAAAGCTGTGTAGAGGGCCCCTGCTCAGCCAAGGTTCTGTGTATTAATGTATATATTTCTCATTTCATTTCTTTAAAAAGTCATCGTATCATAATCCAATTTTGTAGTTGTTTCATTTCTGTTTATACATTTCTATAATTTCCATTGCGTTCCTGTTTTTCATGTTTTTATGATTGTCAATCACTGATCAGTTTTCTTGTGCAGGTTTTAGGTAGACAGCCCGGGCATTTTCATAGTATTTTGGCTAATGATATGAAACTAACATTATTCTGCTGCTAGTTTTGCTTTTCATAGCTTTTGTTTAACTTCAGTTTTGCTTTGTACATTTCAGTTTTGTTTATCTGATTCAGTAGTTAAATTTAAATATATTAAGCTGCTCATAGTGTCTTCAGTTGCCTCCGAAAGCCACAGCTGGACTGATGGTGAGGGACTGTATGATGAAATGTGTAGTTTAGTATTAGTTTCTTTTCTGCAAAATTAGATATATTAAGCTGCTCATAGCGTCTTCAGTTATCTCCGAAAGCCACAGCTGGACTGATGGTGAGGGGCTGCATTATGAAATGTGTAGTTTAGTATTAGTTTCTTTTCTGCAAACTTAGATATATTAAATCATGTATGACATCTTCAGTTGCCTCCGAAAGCCACAGCTGGACTGATGGCGAGGGATTGAATCATGTGTATATGGTTTAGTATTAGTTTACTTTCTGCAAATTAAATAATCAGTTACACAAGTTGTTTAAGATTACTTCCGCAAGTCATAGCTGGTCTAATGATGAAGGGTCATAAAATGAATTGATGTAATCTGATTTAGATTTATTTCATTGCAATTTTGAATTTCCATAAGCGTAGTTTCTTTTGTGTTCAGTTGGCAGCAAGAATAGTTTAGTTTTCATGTTCACTAGTTTCATGTTTTGATTCATTAGATTAGCAACACCTTTTCATTTCAGCAGTACACTTTTACTTTCTTTCAAGTCTTGTCATTGTAATTTCAATTTGCTTTTGAAGTTTCAAGATTGGTAAATCATTATAGGGGAAATCACTTCCTTGAACAAATATAACCAAGCTTGCTTTTCACTTTAGAATTTCCATTTCACCTTAGAAAGACCAAAAACGACAAAAAGTTAAGAAAGAGGTTATCTTGCACATATAGTGCGCCGCACTTCATCAGCTTACGATTCCCGGATTGACAATTAAATGCAGAAATTTAGGACACACTAAATTGACCAAACATTTTGGCGCCGTTGCCGGGGAAGTGTAACTAGGTAGCCAATTTCTTAAAAAAAAAAAAAACATAAAATCATAAAAGAAGGGAAAACTTGATAACTTTTTGAAGTATGCTCTCCTCTTGCACCTAGTGTGATCTGGAGGATCAGAAAAGAGAGTTATTGGTTTAGTAATTTCTTAAGTATGCTCTCTTCTTGCACCTAGTGTGACCTGGAAGATCAGAAAGAGAATTATTAGCCCAACTTTTCAAAAATATAAAAAAAATAAAAAATGACATGCATAGGGCAAGAGATTCTAGGGAAGGTTTATAGCTAAAGCCAAGAGTTCGATTTTCACAACTCCATCTTCTTCAAGGCATAGACCAGATTCACCACCATCTACCCCTAGCCTTAAGATTTTTGGAAGTCAAGGAACAACTGAATTAGAGGATTCTCCTATACCACCTACTAAAAACCACTTAGAAAACAAAGAGACTTTCTCTCATCCTTCCTTGGTAGAAGAACTAGAGGACTATAAGGACTCTAAAGAAACTATCATGGCAGAGGAAGTAATAAATAGAGGTGGAGGTAGAAGAGGAGGAGATAATGAAGATAACAATGGTGAAGGAAATGATGGTAGAAATAGGGACAATTTGCTTGGATTCCCTATAGTTGATGAGGAAACTCATACAACAATGAAAAATATCTCACCATCTGTTCTCCCTAATTTTTATGGATTGCGAAGTGAAGATCCTGAAACATTTCTGTTTGAGTTTGAAGTTGTGTGCCGAACTTATGACTATATGGAAGATTCTCAAAAACTCAAATTATTTCCTTCAACATTGAAGGGATCTGCTTTGAAATGGTTCATGGGATTAGCCACTCAATCTATCAAGACTTGGAATGATATGAAACAAACATTTTTGGATAGATACTTGGATTATTGTATGCCCACTAATCACAAGGATGAGGTATTCAAAATGATGCAAAAAGAAGATGAAAATTTGGAAGACTTAATTGAAAGATTTCAATACAACTTGAAAAGAGCAAAGATGAGCAACTTAGATAATGAAACCTTGAAAGCCCTCCTATTAAAAGCCATTAGAGATGAATGGATAGACATTTTAAACATGATGGGGAAAGGAGACATATCTCACCTTCCATTTCGTGATATAACAGAACTATGTATCCATCTCTCAAGGGGAAAATCTAAAACTGGAAAAGGGCCTAGGTATTCTTCTCTTATTAGGGCTAACAAATCTGCAACTGGATCAGTAAGTAGGGCAGAGATTGGTAATATGCTTGATGAGTTTAAAACTGATATTCTAGGGAGCCTTAGTGAACAACTAGACACCCTTAAAATCCAAAACAAGCAGAAAGCAGAAACAGATGCTTTAGCCATCTTTTGTCCGAAATGTAGAAAGAAACATGCTTTAAGGGAATGTCCCTTGGATGCAAAAGTTGTAGAAACATGTATGATTTGCTCAGAAAATCATGAGATCAAGGATTGTCCTTCAATCCCCGGACTCAAAGCTGTTTTTCAAGAAGATCCAAATTCAGTAGAATCTCTCTGTTTTGTCGCAAGGAGACCTTGGCAGGGACAACAATCTCAAGGGTTTAATAACCCTATGAATCTTCAAACCCCACCAAATTTGAATCCTTGGCAACAACCTTGGCCCCAACATCAAAATTCATATCAGCCATGGGTACAAGGGATGAAAAATCCTTATGGGAGATTTGCTCAATTTTATCAATATCCTCCATCTTTTCAAAATCAACAAGCTCCACAATTTCCAAGCCAAAATCCACAACTTTCATTGCCATTTCCACAACAACAACCTTCTCAACAAAATACAAATCCTCAACTCATGCTCCCATATCAACAGAAGACAAATCAACTTCCAGCTCAGCCATTTCCAAATCCCAACAATAAGAATCCTCAAACTACTTATATGGTAGAAGGACAACAATTTCCTACCTATATGATTGTTCCTCTCAACGATGTACAACTCAGATCTGGTAGAGTTTTAGAAAAACCTTCTATAAACATTCAAGAGCAAGATACCTCTGAGGAGGACTCTCTTCAAGTCAATAAGGGTTCTGAGGAAGAATCTCTTCAAAATTCAAAAATTCAAAAAGAAAAAGAAAAGCTAACATCCACAACTCCTATAGTTGAGCAACCTGTATCTTCATCTACACCTCCTTTTCCGGAAAGACTACAAATTGATAAGGGGGTGGAAAAACAAATCTTGTTGCCTAACTATGACTTTCTAGATGAATTGAAGAATGTTTGTATCAATATTCCATTGCTACAAGCCATTCAAGAAATTCCTATTCTAGCAAAAACCATAAAGGAGTTGAGTTTCAAAAGACCAGGAAGGAAGCTAAAGGACACAAGAAGAATCCACCTGGTAGGAAAGATTGCAGACATTATGATGGAAAAATTACCATGCAGAAGTATGTAGATCCAGGAAGTCCAATTGTCAAGACACATATAAATGGGATAGAAATTCCAAACACATTGATTGACTTAGGGGCTGCTATCAACATTATGAGTAGACAGACTATGGAACAGTTAAAACTTCCTAACCTTCTTTTACACCTACTTTATTGCAACTTGCAGATCGATCGGTTATTAAACCAGATGGTGTATTAGAAGATATTTCAGTCTCCTTAGATTCTTGGGAATATCCAGTAGACTTTATGATTTTGACTCCCAAAAGTAATCTAGGAGGACATCCACTTATCTTAGGAAGACCTTGGCTAGCCACAGATGATGCTTTTATTAGTTGTAGATCTGGAGACATGTACATTTCTAATGGTAATTCGACAAAGAAATTCAATTTGTATCCTCCAGCAAGAGCAATCATAGAAATAGGAGACAATGAATGGGTCGATGATGAGGACATTATACAACCTGTCTTTACCATTTCTGAAATCAGTGAGGATAGTCAAATTCTGAACACATTAGAAAATTTTGAGACATCTTCAGAATATGACCCTACACAATTTCAGTTGGAATCTGACATAGAATATTTATCATCAAGAAAAATGTCTCTTTACTCTATGGAAGAGTTTGGTAGTTCTACTATTGAGATTTTTCCAGGAAAAACATTGAATATCAACAAACATATGGAAAAATCACAACAAGAAGAACTAACCAAAATCTTGCAAAAACATTCTACTGCATTTGCATGGGAGTATACTAACATGAAGGGTATTGATCCTAAGACTTGCATCCATCATATCTATATTGAGGAAAACAGTAGACCAATCAGACAACCTCAAAGAAGGATGAATCCAAATCTTAGGGAGATAGTGAAAGAAGAGCTCTAAAAACTTCTCAATGTAAACTTCATTTATCCAATTTCAGATAGCCGATGGGTTTCTCCTTTGGTTATAGTACCTAAAAAGAATGGTAAATGGAGGGTATGCATTGATTACATGGAATTGAACAAAGCAACTTTGAAGGATCACTTTCCTTTGCCTTTTATTGATCAGGTATTAGATACATTAGCAGGTAAAAAGTATTTTTCATTTTTGGATGGTTTTAGTGGTTATAATCAAATTCAGGTAGCACCTGAAGATCAAGATAAGACCACATTTACTTGTCCATGGGGAACTTTTGCCTACCGAGTGCTTCCTTTTGGGTTATGTAATGCACCAACAACATTCCAAAGAGCAGTACTAGGAATTTTTTTTGATCTAATCCATGATTGTGTAGAGGTTTATATGGATGATTTTACAGTTTATGGTAATTCATTTGAAGAGGCATTAGAAAATTTGAAAAAAGTTCTCATAAGATGTAAAGAAACAAACCTTTCATTAAGCCATGAAAAATGCTTTATGATGTTTACTGAAGGGATTGTTTTAGGACATCATATTTCAGGAGATGGGATTAAGGTTGATAGATCAAAAGTTGGAGTCATCTCCAAGTTGCCTATTCCAAATTGTCAAAGAGATGTTAGAAGTTTTCTAGGATTTACTGGTTACTATAGAAGATTTATAGAAAACTTCACTAAAATAGCATCTCCACTCTTCAAGTTGCTTACAAAAGACTATGAATTTAAATGGGATCCTGATTGTCAATCAGCTTTTGAAACTTTGAAAATAAGAATATCTGAAGCACCTATCTTGAGAGAACCAAATTGGAAACTTCCTTTCCATATTTCTACAGATGCTTCAGATACAGCTCTTGGAGCTGTGTTGGGTCAAAAAGATTTAATTCCTTATGCCATTTATTACACCAGTAAAAATTTGACTCCCACAGAGTTGAACTATACTGTGACTGAAAAAGAGTTTTTAGCTGTTGTTCATGCAATTAATAAGTTTAGACATTACATAATAGGCTATGAAACTTTTATTCATACTGACCATTCTGCAATTAGATATTTGATGAACAAACCTGTTACTAATGGCAGAGTGACAAGATGGCTCTTACTTTTACAAGAATTCAATATTACCGTGTTGGATAGACCAGGGAAACAAAATACAGTAGCTGATTTCTTGTCTAGGATTCAGAATACTAAAGAAGATTCTCCTGTAGAGGATAAGTTTCCTGATGAATACTTGTTTGCAGTAACTATTAAGACTCCTTGGTATGCAGATATTGCTAACTATTTGGTTACAGGGAAACTGCCTTCATATTTATTTCCAAGTGAAAAACGAAAAATTATTTAGGAGAGTTCAAAATATTCATGGATTTCTAACGAATTGTTTAAAACAGGGCCAGATCTTGTGATCAGAAGATGTGTCAGGGAAGATGAAATGCCTGATATTCTTAAGGCATGTCATGATGAACCATGCGACGGACACTTTGCGGACAAAAGGACGGCCTATAAAATCCTTTCCTTGGGATATTATTGGCCTTCTCTCTTCAAAGATGCAAAACAATATGTCAAAAGGTGTGATAGCCGCCAAAGAGTAGGGAAACCTACCCTTTCAAATGAAATGCCATTGCAAACACAGGTACTCATTGAACCCTTTGAAAAATGGGCTTTAGATTTCATTGGACCGATTAATCCACCATCTAAGCAAAAGAAGTATATATTGGTTTGTACTGATTATGTTACTAAATGGGTAGAAGCTAAAGCATTAGTATCTGCTACTGAAAATTCAGTTGTTCATTTTCTTTATGAGGATATTTTTACTCGCTTTCGTGTTCCAAGAGAAATTGTGACAGATCAGGGGAGCCAATTCACATCCAATTTGGTGGAAAAGTTGATGGAAGAATACAAAATCAAGCACAGAAGATCTACTCCTTACCATCCACAAGCAAATGGTCAAGTGGAATCCACAAACAAAGTTCTTGAAAGTATCATCACCAAAACTGTTCATCTACATAGAAGAGATTGGGCAGAAAGGCTTCCAGAAGCCTTGTGGGCCTACAGAACCACATGGAGGAATACAACAAGACATTCTCCCTATGAACTTGTTTATGGGAAAGAAGTCTTGTTCCCCATTGAGTTCCAAGTCAAGACCTTCAAGATAGCAGTTCAATTGGGAATGGACTTATCGGAAGCCCAAAAGCATAGAATGGAGCAGTTGAATGAGCTAGATGAGATCAGACAAGAAGCAATTCTAAGAATTGATCTAGTTCAATATCAAAGAACTAAATGGCATGACAAATATATCAAAGAGAAGAAGTTTCAAGAAGGAGATTGGGCATTGTTATTTGACTCCAAGTTTAAAGATTTTCAAGGGAAATTTCAGACTCATTGGCTTGGGCCATATGAGATTGACAAGATCTTTAACAATGGAGCCGTAAGAATCAAGACCATTGATGAGTTTCAAACTCCTCTTATAGTGAATGGCCATAGATTGAAAGTTTATCATAAGCCACTCTCTAAAGAGGATTTTGTCAAGTTGTTTCAAGAAAGTTCTGCAATCAGGCTGGTACAGAAGAATCCTTCTTCTCTACCAAGCTAGCTTTTGTTTTTCAAGTTTAAAAAAAAGAAAAAAAAAAAGAAAAAAAAAAAAAAGAAGAAGAAAAAATGGTATAAGCCTGAAAACCAATCATTGATTGGCAGTCTTATACAGAAAATATGGGGTGAAAATCAGGGACACCTGACACTCTATATTTTCCAAAAAAAATCTGTCCTTCATTTCATTTCATCTCACCACCCACTCCATTTCATTCCACTTCATTTCATTTCATTTCATTTCATTTCACTTCATTCCACTTCATTTCATCCATTCCATCAATAAAAATCTTTTTATGACCATTTCCACCTGGCCATTTGTCATTTGTTCATTTCTATTTCAGCCAAGTAATAGCTGTGTCAGTTTCCGCAGCTGACATCTGTTTCCGCAGCTGACTCCAGTTTCCGCAGCCAGAAGCAGATTCCGCAGCTACTACTACTCTGTTTTCAAAAAGAATGTACAGTTAGTTGTTATTTTCATAAATTATGAAATAAAATGCAGAAGAGGATCAATGGAACATTCAAGACACTAATGAAGATCAATCAGTTGAAGACCAAGGGCAAAAGCAAGGATTCCAAAGGTATGAATAAAGTTTATTTCAAATAGTATCGAAAAACACATTTTTATGTAATTTTAAACTATGATCTCTACCCATAACGCGCAATGATTATATTGACAATCCCGTAACCTTCCACGATCTCTATGTTATCCTCTTACATTTATTCACAAACGGTTTCATCATTGAAATTCCGATTCTCACTCATGTTCTAATATCCCACCGGAGATAATGATACGTATTTGAGTTGACAAAGGACTCTTACAAGCCGCATAACTTCATAACTGTTTATTGAAACGTGTTTATATTTATTACACAGCCACCAAAATTCAAAATGCGGCCGAATGCATTATACTTTGTTAACCTCTTTTGTCGTGTCTCTGTCGTGTTTACAAAACCCCACTCTACTCATTCTCACTCCCTGTTTCACTCCATTTCGTTCCTTTTGCTCACTCACACTCCCGTATATCTACCCACAGTCTTACTCCATTCTGTTTATGGTGCTCATTTCCATTTTATGATAACATCCCCACAGTATTGTGCTCGATTCTGTGTATTCCATCGTTCCATTTTCACTTAAACCCTCACAGAGGCAAGCCTGTGAAGCACAGAGAAGTAAAATGGGAAAATTATTAAGGGCAGAGCCGGAAGGACCGAAATTTATAGAGGGATATCCACAAGCAAAAGAGATGTTGAGAAAAGCTAAATGGCTGCGTTTTATTCAGAAATTCAGGGGTTACCACAGAAAAGTTACAAAAGCGTTTGCAACATCATTTGATGGCTCGGAAGCAGAAGTGGGAGACCTCAAGTTTTTGGTCAATGAAGCATCAATAGCAGCAGCCACAGAGCTTCTTCAGGAAGGAGAACGTTGGTTCAAAAATAAAAGTATCAGTGATGAGGCATGGAGAACAATCCTCCAAAATCAAGGTATGGATATCACTGTTTTCAAAAGAGGAATCCCTGTGCATGCAATAAAAGATGAATGGGCCACTTTACTACTCATTGTTCATAAATTTATTACATGTGAAGGCCGTTTTGGCTCTATGTACATGTATCATACTAGGCTATTGATGAATTTTCTTGAAAACCAAACTCTCAATCTTCCTTATTTCCTATTCAATAGCTTGAAGAAAATGGCTGTGACTGTGCAAAAACACCTAGGAGATGTAGAGCCTCATCTATATCACCATGGGCTTATAAAAATTTTGATTGAAAAGGAACTAAAGGAAAGAAAAGATACATGGGAACAATTCCTAGTTAGAAACTTCTTTGAAGAACCTCAGGAAATTCCTGAAGGTAGTCCAATTAGAAGGAGTAGAAGAAAGAAAATGAATGTTGAAACCCAAGTTTCTCCTACACAGGAAATTCCCGCAGCTAGCACAGCAAAAAGAAGTAGAAGGAAAAGAACAGTAGATGAAATCCAAAATACTTCTACTACTACTATGAAGAAAACTGATAGGGAAGAGAGATTGGTAAAAAGGAAGAAGAAAGAAATCAAAACTAAGAAGCCAATAATACCAAAAGGGAAAGAAATTATTGAGGCTGTCCATAAAACTCCTTCTTCTGAAGAAGAAGATCACCAAATTCTATCTGAAAGATTAGTTTTTCTTCAAAAACAGTCATCTCTATCCAAGAAGGCAGACACAGGAAAACAAGAACAAAAGGGTAGTGTACCACAGCATGTGAGGAGAAGCAGCAGGCTTAAGGGAAAATTGAGAAAAACACAAATTAAAGGTCCTCATTTCATTGATTTGGGTGAGGAGACATCTGAACAGTCTCCAACTGACCATAGTCCATTTCAGTCAGTTAGTGAACCTGACTCCTTTTACTCCCAATCAGACAATGAGCATACTCCATCTTATTCTCAACAAAATATTGATGTAAGTTCTCCTCGGCCAGATTTTGAACATAATTCTCCCTTGCAGCACTTTGGGGACAGCCCAATGAAAAAGACACCGGAAGTAGACCCCAAGCAGCAAATGGTATATGACTATATAGAGTCCTTGGAGAAGGCAGCCACAGGTCCAAGTACCTCTTCCATCCAGCCTCATACATTGCAGGATGATTTAGTTCAGTCATTAAAACAGGAAATTTTTGAGCTTGAGCTTTTGAATCGGTATATCAAAAATGAAAATGAAACACTGAAAGAACAAGGCAAACTGGACAAGATCATCCATGACAATACTATGTTACATTTGGGTATTTGGAAAAAGAAGAATAAGAAGTTAAAAAGGAAATGCCAAAAATTGAGCAGAGCACTTGTGAATATCAAATTCAGGTGCTTAATGAAGAAACCCAGAATGATGGCAGTACCAAAGAAGAAGAGAAGGGGGTTGGATGTGCTGGCTGAAGTATCAAGGCACATGAATTGAACAAAGAATATCAAAATTTTGGTTGCATGAGGACATGCAACACCTTCACAATGGGGGTATGTTGAGTCCCGAATTTGCCTCTTTTCCATACACTTTTCCATATCTTTTTCACTCACCTAAACCTCCAAAATTGTCAATATCATGTGCAAAAGGGTACCTAACATGGTTTTTAATTATGTTTTTGTGTTTTCTATTTGATTTAGATTTTGTTCATACAGCTGCGGAAACTTGCCACTTTCCGCAGCTGCTGCAACTTTCCGCAGCTATTTTGTGGAAATCTATGCTACAGGTGCCTACAAAGGAAACGAGCCACATGGGCAGGCTAGGAATGACGAGGACATGGTTCGTGTCCTATTGTTTCAAGTAAATTCGTCAAAGGAAGCCGCGGTCAAAGCCATCCACGTGGAAGTCAACTATGCAGTTTCATGTCGGCTGGACTCTGTTTCGTGGCATATAAACATCCATACGGCCGTTTCTAAGCTTGTGGAGGTTAATTGACATCTGTGCAAAGTTCTGGAGTTGAATTCAAGCATCCACCTTCCATAGATCCGTTTTCCAACATGGCCATACTCCTATATCCGTGGCCGTAGTGGTCTACGTGCTGGCTGCTATCATAAACTTCAGGAGACAGTTACAGTTTATTGTTTTATATAGAGCATTTGCATACGCACGTAGAGTTAGTTGATCATTGTTAGTTGATAGTTGATGTGAGTACTCTGTTATGTTTGCTTTGTAGTGATTACGCTGCCTTGAGCCGTAATACTACCAGTCTGTAATGAACTGCTTTTTAATATGAGAAAACTCTGTTTTACAACTTAATTCGTGTTTGAGGATCGTACCAAAGCTGTGTAGAGGGCCCCTTCTCAGCCAAGGTTCTGTGTATTAATGTATATATTTTTCATTTCATTTCTTTAAAAAGTCATTGTATCATAATCCATTACATGTTCATATTTTGTAGTTGTTTCATTTCTGTTTATACATTTCTATAATTTCCATTGCATTCCTGTCTTTCATGTTTTTATGATTTTCAATCACTGATCAGTTTTCTTGTGCAGGTTTTAGGTAGACAGCCCGGGCATTTTCATAGTATTTTGGCTAATGATATGAAACTAACATTATTCTGCTGCTAGTTTGCTTTTCATAG
Source organism: Pinus albicaulis (assembly GCA_034641835.2). Lineage (NCBI taxonomy): Eukaryota > Viridiplantae > Streptophyta > Pinopsida > Pinales > Pinaceae > Pinus > Pinus albicaulis. The sequence continues at coordinate 1,445,372,700 of CM076584.1, read as the reverse complement.
CTTTTGTTTAACATTCAGTCTTGCTTTGTACACTTCAGTTTTGCTTATCTGATTCAGTAGTTAAATTTAGATATATTAAGCTGCTCATAGCGTCTTCAGTTGCCTCCGAAAGCCACAGCTGGACTGATGGTGAGGGACTACATGATGAAATGTGTAGTTTAGTATTAGTTTCTTTTCTGCAAATTTAGATATATTAAGCTGCTCATAGCGTCTTCAGTGGCCTCCGAAAGCCACAGCTGGACTGATGGTGAGGGACTGCATTATGAAATGTGTAGTTTAGTATTAGTTTCTTTTCTGCAAATTTAGATATATTAAATCATGTATGACATCTTCAGTTGCCTCCGAAAGCCACAGCTGGACTGATGGCGAGGGATTGAATCATGTGTATATGGTTTATTATTAGTTTACTTTCTGCAAATTAAATAATCAGTTACACAAGTTTTTTATGATTACTTCCGCAAGTCATAGTTGGTCTAATGATGAAGGGTCAGAAAATGAATTGATGCAAACTGATTTAGATTTATTTTGTTGCAATTTTGAATTTCCATAAGCGTAGTTTCTTTTGTGTTCAGTTGGCAGCAAGAATAGTTTGGTTTTCATGTTCACTAGTATCCTGTTTTGATTCATTAGATTAGCAGCACCTTTTCATTTCAGCAGTACACTTTTACTTTCTTTCAAGTCTTGTCATTGTAATTTCAATTTGCTTTTAAAGTTTCAAGATTGGTAAATCATTATAGGGGATATCACTTCCTTGAACAAATATAAACAAACTTGTTTTTCATTTTAGAATTTCCATTTCACCTTAGAAAGACCAAAAAACGACAAAAAGTTAAGAAAGAGGTTATCTTGCACATATAGTGCGCCGCACTTCATCAGCTTACGATTCCCGGATTGACAAATTAAATGCAGCAATTTAGGACACACTAAATTGACCAAACACTTGGTTCCAGCACCAAGTCGCATGGAGGGGAAGTGGTTTAGGACTTTGGCCCAAAGGGGCTTAGGTCCATAATGAAAAAAGTGATTTTTTATGATTTTTTCAATGTTTTTTTATGGATTTGGGGGTTTTGGTAGGGTTCAAAAATGAGTTTTAAACCTTATAAATGTGTCTTTATGAAGGGGAAGGAGGGAATACATGAAAAATTAAGGAATTTCCTGGGGAATAAAGGGGTAAAAATGGAGGTTAATTTGAAGTGAGAAGAGGGTTAAAATGAGGGGAAAATGGGGATTTTTGCAGCAGCCTTTTCATCATGAAAACAACAGATTTTCATAATTAAGAGGGAAACAACAGTGAAGATTAATCAAAGGACATGATGTCTTCATAAGACTTCAAGAATTAACAATTTTTGCAATAAAAATTGTTTCTTGAATGCTTCAAAAAATGATTTAGCCACCATTTGATATGACAAATTTTATTGGTGGCTAATAGTGGCTCCACATGGGGATGGTGCCTTCTTGAAGGCATCAAGAACTTAAGACTTGCATTCTCTAGGGGGCTGATTAGTGCCTCATCCATTGGGTTGCAACTTTCTTTACTTGGATGATCTTCTTCTATTTTGAAAATGTTAGCAACCATGAAAAAAACAATGGAACTTCATCAACACAAGCTTTCTACCTACCCAATCCTACTGATCTAACATTTTTTCTTCTTTTAGAGTGCACTTGGATTGGAAAACTCTTTTACAAAAATTTTATTCTTTGGAAAGCAAAAAAAACTAATTTAAGTCTATTTCTTATTTCTCCATGAACTCAGATTAAACAGTTTAGTTCATAAGCTTCTCTACCTAATCTACTATCTATTAGGATTAAATAGTCTAACAAATTTTATTCACTAATTTCTAAAACAGAAATTTAAAAGCATACAAGTCAGGATTGAACAGTCTAACTTGTTGCTGATCTATGGCATAAAAAACAAGCTGCACATAGATATTATTTTGCAGAAAATTAAATCAAAATGGAAGGCTTAAGATCTGAAAGTTCTAAGCACGACCTTCTCTTTTCTTCGGCTCTGTTTTTTACTTCTGTTTGATTTGTTTTTCCTTGTTTTCTGGTTTTAGGTTTTGTGCTTATTAGAACCAGTTTACTTGTGTCTTTTGACTCAAAATCAAAATAGATTAGAGTCATTCTTCTTTTGAAAACTGAGGTTCAGATTTTGAGCTTGTTTGAACCTTTATTTTTCTATCCTAATCTACCTAACTGATAAGCCACGATTAAGTTGTTTGGAAAATCTAATTCACTAGCCTATTAGCAGTCAATTTAAAACTAATTAGTCATGATTAGGCTGTATGACTAACTAGAAGTGTGTTTTTCATGAGTGGCATTTGAGCTTGCACACTTTCAGATTTTGTTTCTCTTTTTCGGTATGGGGTTGTACCTTTATTGTTTTTACAATCTGCCCTCTTTTATTTCTTCTATTGTTTTTGTATTTTTTATTTTTCTAACTTTGAATGCAATGATGGATGAAATATTTATAATGAGAAAAAAGATAAAAAGTCTTCAAAACATGACAGAATCAAGAGAAGTAATGTTTGAGCATCCTGCCATTGACAGGACCCCCAAACAATTCAGCTCCATTCAACTCCTCCAAGAAAAAGGCATTGTTACCAGCAACAAAATGAATGAGATAAGGGCCAAGCCATAAGTTACCAAATTTCCCATGCTTGCCCTTGTCTTCTCTCCTTGAGTCCCACTTTAAAACTTTGTCCCCAACATTGAAATTATTAGCCTTTGTTCTTCTATCAAAAAGATTTTTGATGCTCTCTTGCTTTTGTAATGCTTTGTTATAAACCTCCTCTCTGGTTTGTTGAAGGTGAATGGTTTGATTTATTCTTCTGATCATGTCATTGTCTTCAGACTGCACCTCTTGAATCAACTTCATAACTGGTACACCAAGGCTGGTTGGAAAAATTGCATTAGTACCATACACAAGCTGGTAGGGTGACATTCCAATAGATTTTTTAAGTGTTAATCTGTCAGCCCAGAGTGCATGTACTAGCTTTGTGTGCCAAGACTTCTTGTTGTCCTCCAATAGCTTTTTTATTATGTTTACCAAACTCTTGTTTGAGGATTCTTCTAGCCCATTACCTTGAGGGTAATAAGCAGTAGAATGACCTGATGCAATTTGATATTTGTGACAGAATTCAACCATCTTCTGGGATCCAAATGTTGCTACATTATCAGTGATGATCTTCTTAGGACAGCCAAATCTAGAGAGGATATGGGTCTCAATGAATTTTATGATGACAGAGTCATTGGCTTGCCTAGAAGGGATGACTTCTATCCATTTGGTAAAGTAGTCTATTGCAGTGAGAATCCATATATGTTGGGCAAATGAGGGTGGATGGATTTCTCCCATGAAGTCAAGTCCCCACTTTTGAAAAGGATCTTCAAGAGTGATTGGATGCAAAGGTAAGGGTAGCAACTTTATTTTTCCTTCAAAAATTTGGCATTTATGATAGGCAATGATCATCTTGTGGACATCTAGAAAGAGAGTGGGCCAATAGTAACCAGCTCTAAGGATTTTGTTAGTTGTTGTCTTCCAGTAGAGGTGGCCTCCACATTCTCCTTCATGGAACTCGTGCTTAACCTTCTCTGCATCATACTCAGGCAAACATTTAAGCAATATTCCACTTGCATTTTTCCAATAAAGACATTTATCTATAATGCAGTAGTTTACAAATTTCAACTTCAAGAACCTTGCCTTTGTTTTCGTCAAACCAGGGGGTGTGTTCAAATTAAGAAAACCATATAAAATATCATCATACCAAGAGGAATTCATAAAATGGTCTTCAACAATGAGAGTTGAGAATTCCTCTTGTTCATTTAAAGCATTTATCATATTAATATCAAGAACTTCAAAATTTGATTCAACCATTAATCTAGCTAGACCTTGGCCTTTGATGAGTTTAGTGGGCTTGATCTCTAAATCATATTCAAGTATTACAACTATCCACTTACCTCTCTTACCATCTGGGTCCTGGGTTAGTATGTCTTTGACAACTGAATTTGGGACAAAGGAAATGATGTGTGAGTGAAGGATGTAAAATATGAAGTCCTTTAAAGCTTTAACCAAAGAAAAAGCTTGCTTTTACATCATGTTGTACTTCATAGGAGCATCCCTTAATGCCTTGCTGAAGAATGCAATAGGCTGCTCTTGTCCTTGTGGGTTTTTCTATAAAAGGACAACAGCTATTGTATGTTCTGATGCAAATGAAAAAATATAAAAATATTTTGAAAAATCAGGACTTATTAGAACTGGTGTTTTAGTTAATGCTTGTTTAACTAGTTCAAAGGACTTCTTTGCTTCTAGGGTCCACTTCACCCCGTACTCCTTCTTCAACATGTTTGTAATGTTTCTAAGGAGCTCAGCCAAGTTGGGTATGAACCTTCTCAATAAATTAGTCTTTACAATGAAATATTGGAGTTCTTTGATGTTTTGAGGATGAGAGATTTGAAATATGGCCTCAATCCTCTTTGGATCTATCTTTATCCCCTGTTCTGAAATAATGTGCCCAAGAAGTTTACCTTCTTGGAGCCCAAACAATTTTTTCTTTGGGTTTAAAGATATCCCAAACTTTTCTCATTTATTGAATACTTTTCTCAAGTGTTCTAAGTGCTCTTCATCTGTCTTTGAAAAAACATTGAAATCATCCAAGTAAATAATGATGAAGTAGCCCAATTCCTCCGAGAATGCAATGTCCATGGCTCTCTGAAAAGTAGGACCAACATTCATTAAACCAAAGGGCATTTTCACATACATGAAAGTGCCCCAAGGCGTAGTAAAAACTGTCTTTAATTGATCATCAGGGTGTACTAAAATTTGATTGTACCCTGAATAGCCATCTAGCAAAGAAATTCTTTTGGAACCAACTACCCTTTGTAAAATACGATCCATCTTGGGTAAAGGATAATTGTCCTTTAGTGAGGCTTTGTTTAAGTCTCTAAAGTCTATACAAAGCCTAATCTCTTATGTTTTCTTCCTAATTGACACCAGATTAGACACACACTTAGAATATCTAATAAGGACAATAATAACGGCTTCATACATTTTCTTGATTTCCTTCTCAACCAAAGGTAACTGAACAGGGTTTATTCTGCACAGTTTTTGTTTAAATGGCTTTTGGTTTTCCTTGAGAGGTATCTTGTGCTGAATTATTTTAGTGTCATAGGATTTCAGATCCTCATAACTCCAAGCAAAAACATCAGAAAATTATTTAAACAACTCTATGTATTTGAGTTTAATGCAAGCTGATAAAGTCTTAGACAGTTTGATCATTTTCTGTTTTAATTCATTGCCTATATTACACTCTTCAACTTCAGTCTCCACAGGTTCAAGTTTCGGCTTCTTGGCCACATTGTTGAAATCAAACAACTCTTCTAAATGGGCCAGACCCTTTGGCAAACTTTGATTGTTAGACTGCAGAGTTTCTAAATCCTCTGCTTCTAATTCTGCAGTCATTTCTATTGTGTTTTCAAGTTTGCTAGACAACGGATTAACATTAGCAAGCTCGGGATACTTTTCTTCTTCATCAAGAAAATTTTCTTCACTAGGGCAGTCTATTTCTAGTCTGAATTGAAACTGGGCAGTTCAAATTCATTTATGAACTGCATGAAGTCTTCTATTTGTTTTTCTCCATCAAACACTTGCCAATATTTATCGTTATCAGGGACAGCTAGTCTGAATTTAATCTAAGTTGTGCACTGTTTGGTTTCATATGGCGTTAAGCATGTTCTAGCAGAAAAATCTAAACTGTGGGCCATGATATTCTTTCTTCTTGGGACAAAAATCAATTGGGATTCCTCAAAAGTTTTTAATAAATCCACGACATCGTTTCAATAGGCTCTGATTCTAGGGTGTTTAGTGTTGTATTCCCCACTTACTTGCCTAATGATTAACTCTGAATCCCCATGCACTTTAATTCTCTTGGCTCCTAATTTCTTCAATAGGTGAAAGCCTAAAAGAAGGGATTCGTATTCCGCTATGTTATTCAAACACTGAAAGTTTAATCTGTAGGAATGGCCTTCCGTGTGATTATTTTTAGTGTTGCATATCCAGACCCCTGCACCAACATTTCTCTTAGTGCAGGACCCATCAAAGTTCATACTCCATAGAGGACTAGTTTCAGGTTCATTCGTTTGATTACTATCCTCTTCAACTAATGTGATTTTGGCTTGTTCTTGAATATCAACACTATGTTGAATATGTTCTAACTCCTCAAGTTATTTAATGTGTTGAGGACTACTTTCTGAACTGTAAAGGTTTAAAATCAAAGGACGCATGATTTGTAGCTCAAGACCTGTGTTTTGTTTGCTATAGTTTACAGGTTCAGCAAACTGTTTCGACAGTTTTGTGTTATCTTCCCCCTCCTCTCTGTCTGCCATTAACCCAGTTAAGGTGACTTGTTCACTGAATGTTTCATCGTTAAAAAGGATAAATGATTCAAGGCCAATGTTTACAGAATAAAGGGGAGAGTTTTGGGGTCTTTCTTGGCTAGTAAATATATACTGCATATGGGACTCCCTGTAAAGTCTTCTTGTTTGATTAAACACAAGGATAGTTGCATAGGTCATGTCCATATGCATAGTTCCCTGTAACTTAGCTACCCAAGATCTTGATAACAACATTCCATACTTTGGGGGTACATCAGCCACAACAATATCCATTATTAAACATTTGGCTGGAATCTGTGCTAAGTTTACATAGAGATATTTGATTAATCCTAAACATTTTACTCTGCTTGAGTCAAAGGACTACAGATCTTTGTATGGCCTAGTGATTTTGAGGCCTAGGATCTCCATTACAGCTTTGGGCATTAAATTGTGAGAGGCCCCTGAATCATGCATAGTGTTGTGCAAAATTTTGTCATGAACATTTAAACTAACATAAAAAGGAGGAACAGGTCCCTCTTGATATCTACTCTCAATATCAGTACCAAAAATGAGCTCTGGTTGGTCATCGTTAAGATTGACAGTGTCATTATTCTCCTCTATGTTTAAAGCCTTCAAAATTTGGGTTCTATATACATTTTGGGAAGCTAGCTCAGTGAGAGGAACATATATTTTAATTCTGGAAATTTCCTGCTCCAAAATAAAAGGAATCTGATTCTTTGAAGTACTAGTTTCAGCCTTACTAACTGCCACTCTATCAACAAAATCGGTTTGTTGATTTCCTCTATTTACATTTGAATTTTTTTTTAAACAGGAGTACTAGCTAAGGTACTAGTACTACTAAGGCCTGCACTCTATTTTTCATTGTTTTGAGTGCTCTTCTCTTTATTTTTATGAGAATTTACAGCCATTGTTTTATCTTTCTGCTTTGTGACTTTTGGTTTACTTGCAGTGCTGCTTTGTACATATTTTTCAGAGGTTTTAGTCTTGGGAGTTTGTTGATTGCTTTTACTCCTAAGGTCATATTCCTTTTGAGGCTCTATGATAACATTTTCCATGTCTTGATAGTAATATTCATCTTCTGGCCTCTTGTCATCATAGGGTGTATATAGACATTGTTTCCTATTGTAATGGACTTCAAAGTCATCATTATCTACTCCCAAAATATTTATATCATCTTCCTCTATTTGTTCATTTGTGTCTTCAACCTCACTTACATAGTTTTGATGGAAAGGAGGGGTGATCTGTTGATCATCCTCTCTTGGTCTATTTTGAGGTTGGTTTCTCCTAAAATTCATATTTTGGTTCTGATTTCTATTTTGAGGAGCTATTTGGTTTTGACTTGCTTGTGCTCTCTCAAGTACGCTCATATTTTTCATCATCTCCTCCATCATTCTTTCCATCTTTGAGCTAGATGTGGAAGGTGTAGTTTCCTCTCTAAAGGACACTTTCTTTTCATTATTCATTCTTTCTCTTTTCTCCATTAAATTAACTTCCACAGCAAGAGATCCTTTTTGCATATCTTCTAGAGTTAAAGGATCTCTCTCTCTCAGCTGATAGGCAATCTCAGGATCAAATCCTTGAGGAAACTTGTTTAAAGCTGAGCCTTGTAGAGGTTTTAGGTTTGGGGGAAGGACAATGTACACACTGTTAAATCTGGTGCAGTAGGCTTGTACACTTTCCCCAGCGTTTCTTTGGAGATTCTTGTAATCAGAAAGTATTTTAAGAGGGTTTTTTCTCACTTCCCATTTGTTTAAGAATGTCTGATGGAAGGATTGGAGATCATTAATACTGTGAGGGGTTAAGCCTTTGAACCATTTTCTTACTTCTCCCCCTAAACTCTGAGAAAATAATCTAAGTTTGACAGTTTCATCATCAATTTCATTTTTTTCAAAGTAGTCATTCATCTTATCCACATGTTGTGAAACAGTAGTTGCATTACTGGAATCATGGTATTTTGGACTGATAGTCCTATGGAAGATTGACTAAGGGCAAAGGAATAACTAAGGGAGCATACCATGTTGCCATGATAGGGGGTTGTGGAAACAGTGGGGGGTTTACAAGTGGTGGATTAACAAGAGGGAAAGTAGGCTGGAGTGAAGTGGTTTGGACAATGGATGTATGAAGAACAAATGTGGATGGAACAGGAATAGATTGTTGAGCTGATCTTGGATGAGAGACACCTAAATTGTAAAGGAAATGTAGATCAGGTGGTGTTTTTTCTCTACTACCAGGATGTTCACTTGTTTCTGGAGATGAAAGTGAAGACTTTGAATCTAGCTGATCTAAATCATCAAGCGACCTAGTTCTAAATGGATTTTTTAAGTCCACTTGTGATTGTTGTAGAGCTGCAAGGTTTTCAGGAACTAAATTAGCTCTCAAGGGTGATCTAAAAACAGTTGAAAATTTAATATTAGGAGACTTCCTAAGGATAATTTCAGGGTTATCAACTATCTCAGGTGGGTTTGGGTCAGGGTAGGCTCTAGTACGAATCTTTCTAAGAGCCACTATGCTGTGTTTTTCAGACCCAACTAAACAAGAAAAGCTTAACCAGATATGACAATCTTTAAGAGGCTAACTGATCTTTTAAATAAGAAAACTTCAATCCTAAAGTCCTCTAACTGGGTTTAAATTATGCTCTAATGATAATGGGTCTTCCCAGTGGAGTCTTAAGGTATATTTAGGATTGTGGAGTCGCCAAGTGGAAATTTTTAGCTCTTTTGGAGGTAAAAGGTTTAATGGTCCACCACCATGCTTATTAAATACCAATATGAAATATTTTTGGGTTTTCTGAGTTATTTTTAAGTCCTATGGGTTTTGAAAGTATCCTAAACTAGTTTCAACACTTAGCTATGGTGATGAGACAGAGAAAGTTTACTCTTATGGATAAGCTAGCTGATCCTTTCAAGGTTTGATAGGTTTCTTAAGAGAATCCTAAGGTTTCCTTAGTTTGTCACTGCTTCAAACAAGTTTTATCATGATTACCATTAGTTTGTTAGTGCTTGAAGAGGGCTACTTGTACTCAAGGGGTTTTTATAAGATCTTAATGTTACCTAAGATGAAATATGACTCGGTTCCCCAGTGGAGTCGCCAGAAATGTTAGTTCTGGTGGCTCAACTAGCTAACAGAACAAATGTCATTGAATCAAGAGGCTTTCTGGAGTGTTTAAGGTGTTCGTAGAATCTCACTAACTCAGAAATCCCTAGCCGAGTCACCAAAAATGTTAGGAATCTATAATTTGCAAGATTGGAAAATACAAACTGCAGAGACAACACTTGAAATAGTTTGGGATTCTAGGATCTAGCCCTCCTGAATCCAGAGAGGGATCTCTCCAATAAGTGAAAAAATTGATTTATCTTTTAAGGCTTTTTGGTTATGAAATTAGGCTAGTTATTAAGACCGCGGGCTTTTGTTTTGTTTTGGATGGTTGAGCATGATTATTATTTGAGTGGAAAGTCCTAAATGGAAAGAGTTTCAAAGGTGTGAATTTTCAAGTAATCAGAACAAGGTTTGGCTGATTAGATAGATATAATGTTGGTTTTTAGTCCATTGGGCTATGGAGTCATAATAGGGCTTTAATTGTGCAACAATTTTAGGAGTGGTCCAAGGGGCAAGTCATCTATATCACAAGATATTTTAGATTAAATGATGGAATGGAAACAATAAAAGTGTTGAAGGGGTGGAAACAGACACTAATTTCCAATAGGACTTAACAGTGTGTCCAAACAAGAAAAGCCTTTTAAGCAACTGTTTAAAACCAACCGAAGGGCGGGGCTCACCATAAACCTCTTTGGACAAGCTCGTATTAAAGATAACTCAAGAGAAAAACAATCCAGTAATCCACATAATTAGTTTTAGAAAGTATGAAAACAGATAACAGAAACAAAGTGCAACCTAAGATCAGTTAAGATACTTTTAAATCTAAACTTATTTCAGCATACACTTAGGGAAACTTTAGAATTACCTTCGGAGGAAGAAGCTAGAAAACATGGCACACCATCATTTTTCTAGTCTGTCTTTACTAAGAAAATAATGAAAATAACATTCAAGAACGATGTTTAAAGTAAACAATAGGACGAGGGAACACCAGCATTCCTAACTGCTTGAGCTGTATTGAATCATTCTTAAATAAACAAATTGGAGGAAAAAATTAAGATAAAGCTTATCAGTCAGAGAAGGGTACTGTAAACAGTAACACTCTATGCTTGCTATTCTTTATTAGAGAATAATGGACAAAATGGCATACATGAAAGAAAAAACAATAACACAGAAAGAAGCACTTCACCAGTGATATAGACTAGGATCCCAAGAATCAGCTTGTATATTGATGTCAATCCAGTTACAATCTTCAAGTCCAATGTTTCAGTTCAACAATCATCTTCACTTCTTAGCCTAACTTATTTAATCACAAGCAGAGCTTCAAGAGCCTTTGAACACTATTTACAAGTAGAAGTTTCGAGCAAAAGTTCTGCAACCAACCCTTTACAATGAGCTCCTCAACAAAATTTTATAGAAAAAATGAGGAGGTGGAGGAGAGAAAAGATCTTCTAAGTTAAATTAATATAGTTAATGCTTCTCGGCCTTTGAGGGGCTCAATGGAGAAGATTTTAGATAATTCTCTGTATTAATTGGTTTACATTTATTTTTAAGCTTGATGAGAAGCTTTTGTTGACTTTAAGGCTCTGTGTCATCTTTGTAATAACTCTGCTGATATTTTTTGCAATAAGTCTCTGGCTCGAAATAACTGTTGAGCAGTCTTAAGGCAGATATGCTCTGTTCTGATCATTACTCGGCCTCTTTTGAATGCTTTGAGGCTACAGGTGGCTTCTGGTAGCTGAGAGGAATCAATTAGCCTCTGATGTGGCAGTGGAGGCTTCTCTGTCTGATAGATATTTTTGATTTTTCTTTAAACAATGTTAATTTTGCTTTAACTCTGTGTGTCAGGCTTAATTCAGCCTAATTCTGTCTTTCTACTCTTTAACTGTGTTTAATTTAGTGGATTAGGCTTTTTATTGTTGATATTAGCCATAATCCATTGAAACTATGAAAACATCTTCAAATCTTCAGTTCTACTGTGGTAAGGTCATCAACACTGATACTCTTTGATTGTTTTAATTTTCTGTGTCTTGTTGATGTGCAGGTGTGCAGAGGGTTCTTATGGCATCAGTGCTCATGATGTACTGACGAAACGTGGTTTGGAGTCATGCAGAATTATTTTTCTTTATGCACGAAGGCATGGGGGATCGTCATCCCCGACCTTTGGTTTTCCTTTAGTATAATGGTAAAAACCATTGAAACCTACAAAATATACGAAAAATGTCATAAAATCCTGCGTGGCTGGGTAAAAATGCTTCAGAGGTTGTGGTTAAGAGCATAGCCATTGGATGAGAGCATCCAACGATGGAGATTATGCGTAGAGGTTAAAAGGAGAGCGGTCGATGAACGGGTGGTGGAGAATTAAGTCAGATCTGTTGATCCATGTTGATCGACGATCGAGAGTGATCCAGGTTCATATAATGAAAAAGGACCACTTTAACATGAAATGGGAGAAAAACAAAGGAAATAGGTGAAAAAATCCTTTGGGCAAAGGAAATATCCATTGAGGAAAATTGGGGTTTCGGGATGATTTTGGGTCATTAGATTAGTTTGGCCCACGGAGATCAACAGTTAATATTGATCAATGAAGGCCCTTTTGGAAAAGGTGGAGGGCGATAGTGTAAAGGCCAGATTGAATCTGAGTCGCTGATCTGCAGAGATCAACGGCGGGGAGCGAACACGATAAAACATAATACAAAATGAGGAAAGCGGTTTTGGCTTAAGAAATCAGCAGTATCACGCAGTGAAAAGGTGGGTAGGTGGTTTCACCTTTTCGAATGCAATATGCGTTCCCACCCAACACGTGGAATTGGAAAAATTCTTACATCGCGTGATTTAAAATCATTAACCTCCGAGCATGAATTTACGCGACAACGCGCGACAACTGTTAGATCTGGGGCCTTAGATCGAACGGTGGGGAGTGAGCGCGATATCGGCAAGATGCGCGGGCGGAAGCAGGTAGGGTGGTTTTAATCTGAGCCATTGGAACAAAGTTTGGACGGCTGAGTTCAAATCTGGAGGAAGGCAGGACCCACAGGGGTTAGGCCTATCTGGGTAAATCTGGGCTGTTGGATCAAACAAATCAACGGTGGAGATCGAAACTGGGGTTAGATGGAAAAAGAAACGAGGCGAAGAAAGGGTTAATATGGGTCGTTGATCTGCAGAGATCAATGGTGGAGATTGGCCAGAAAAAACATTATAAAGAAGGGCTGCATAATTTTAATAAAGGTCAAGGGGTGCGATCTGGACCGTCGGATCTTGGCACGTGGACGGCCCAGATGCAATCGGAGGACTGCGATTGGCTGGGGCATAGACAGAGGAGTGCCGATGTGATTAGACGTGGACCGTTGATCTGCAGATCAGATCGACGGTGGAGGATGAATCGAAAGACCGCCAATCGGAGGTGGCGAATAAAATAATAAACTGCGCCAATGGAAATCTCCGATGCGATATAGTGCTGGCTGTTTGATTGGTCCAAGATCAACGGCGGAGAAGGGCTCCAATGAATGAACAGCGGGTTACGTGTAAAACCCAGAAAACATTTTTTTTATGAAATACAAAGGATTTATTGCATTAGGGAGGGTTTTATTTGAAGTTAAGCGCCCGTTTGTGAGGCTGTTTGGTTATATGAACAAGCGAAAGGGACTGGGGTTATATGCATAAGAGGGCCAATCGGAATCGGGACGAAGGAGTGAGATTTTTAAAATGTGCCTGATCAAAACTCTAATGCGAAACTTTATTTACCATTGATCAGTTTCTAAGATCAATGGTTCTTCTCCTTTCAAAACAATGAGAAAGCGGTTTTCCTTTATAACATAAACAAAAAAATGGGTTTTATGATGTTTACAAAGGAAAATAACATCGTGGATGGGTTCTTTTATGTGTCTAGCACCCGATTGCGGGGCCACTGGTTTATATGGAAAACAAAGGCCCAGGGCTTATATACAAAAAGGGCTAATCGGCATCGGGACTTTGGAGTGGGCTTTTCAATCTACCCATTAGAAAATCTCTGATGCGAAATCCTTTTGATCATCGATCGGTGTTAAATCAACGGTCCTTATCACTCAAAACATTTAACCGATGGGTTTAGAATAAAACTTAGGAAAGAGAGTTTTGATGAATTTACAAAGGGAAAACATAATTGGGAGGGTTTATATAAAGTGTTAAGTGCCTGATTGCAGGCTCTGAGGTTATATGACGCGGTCAATGGGGTCGGGGGTTTTGTATAAAGGAGCTAATCGCATCGGGCTATTTGTATGTAACAAAAAGTGTTGCATTCATCGGAAGTTCCGATGCGATAAGCACTTTTGGCCTTTGTGCTTGGTTCCAACACCAAGTCACATGGAGGGGAAGTGGTTTAGGACTTTGGCCCAAATGGGCTTAGGTCCATAATGAAAAAAGTGATTTTTTATGATTTTTTCAAGGTTTTTTGATGGATTTGGGGGTTTCGATAAGGTTCAAAAATAATTTTTAAACCTTATAAAGGGGTATTTATGAAGGGGAAGGAGGGAAGACATGAAAAATGAAGGAATTTCATGGGAAATAAGGGGTAAAAATGGAGGTTAATTTGAAGTGAGAAGAGGGTTAAAATGAGGGGAAAATGGGGATTTTTGTAGTAGTCTTTTCATCATGAAAACAACAGATTTTCATAATTTAGAGGGAAACAACAGTGAAGATTAATCAAAGGACATGATGTCTTCATAAGACTTCAAGAATTAACAATTTTTTCAATAAAATTTGTTTCTTGAAGGCTTCAAAAAATGATTTAGCCACCATTTGATATGACAAATTTTATAGGTGGCTAACACCTTCCTCACATAGCCATAGGACAAGTGAATCGGCTTGGGTTTGGGGTGAAGAACCTCTACAAATTGGATGTAGAAGACTGTGCTACTTTTAGAACGAAAGAAGACAAGGTGTAGAGCTAAGACATCAGTGAATTATGACATATGCGACCTGGCCATTTGCACCATGGAGATTTGAAGTTCATGCAACAAATTTCTATAGGACTTCCTGAGGGTGCACTAAAGCAGCATGATACATGCGAAGGGTGTACATTGGGGAAGTACATGAAAGCCACCTTTCACGATAAGGATAGTTGAGAGCAAGAGGTCCTTGAAAGTGTTCACTTGGATGTGTGTGGGCCTTTCTCGATAACCTCCTCAGCCAAGCACAAGTATTATGCTATATTTGTATATGACTTCTAAAATAAGTGTTGGATATTTTCATGCAAAAGAAAGATCAGAAATTCTCAAATTTTTTTGAATTTGAAGCACTTATTGAGAAATACACAGGCAGGAATATGAAGTACCTAAGGAGCAATAATGATTAAGAATATGTGTCGAATGATTTCAAGAACTTTTGTGCATCAGAAGGAATTAAATGGGAGTTGAAAAATCCCCATGAAATATAATAGAATGGGGTTTTTGAGAGGAATAACAAGAGTATTATGGGAGATGCACATGCGATGTTGCATGATCAGGGCCTACCATTGCACTTGTGAGTTGAAGCATGCAACACAATAGTATATGTGGTGAAAAATATTCCTCATCAGATTTTTGGGATGAGTACACCAAAAGAAGCTTTTTCAGGTAAGAAGCCATATGTGGCACACTTAAAGATATTTGGTTCATCATTTTACTGTCAAGTTTCCAAGGATGCAAGGAAAAATATAGAACTGACAACAAAGCTGGCATATTTGTGGGGTACACTGATACACCTCACAACTATCGGGTGTACCTTCCATCTCACAGGATGACAATTTTTCATAGAGATGTGAAGTTTGATGAAGAGAAGGTCATGATAGGTTCCCTTGAGAGGGAGCTTCAGTTGCATGCAGATGAGGAGCTTTTAACTCCAAAGGAAGAACCTAAGATGTTGTGGAGTAGCCACAAGTAGAGGAGCAGAGAGTGGAAACACCCACTCATGACAGATTGGTTCATGATGCTAGAGAGAATGTGGGAGAACCCACATCACAATGCAGACAGAGGAAGTCTCTAGATCAGTACACTGGCTACATGGCTCTGATGAGTGAGAGTGTAGAGACTAAACCATCCTCATTTGAGGAATACATGAAACAATCAGTAAGGGTTGATGTCATGGTAGAGGAATATGGTACCATTATCAAGAATAGTTCTTGGGAAGTGGTCCCAAGGCTAGAGGACAAGTCAATGGTAAGTTCGAGGTGGATCTACAAGGTGAAAAAAACAATAGATGGGAGTGTCGAGAAACACAAGGACAAATTTATGGCTAAGGGGTTATCTTAACCGGAGGGAATTTATTATGAGGAGACCTTTGCTCCAATAGAAAGGTACTCTTCAATCAAATCAATTGTTGCACTTTAAATGTGGATAGGATGGAAGATACATCAGATGGATGTGAAGACAAACTTCCCCAAGGGAGTGATTGAGGAAGAGGTGTACATAGAGCAGCCGAAAGGATTTGAGACCTTCGACAAAGAGTTGCATGTGTGTAGACTCAAGTGAGCATTGTATGGATTTAAACAAGAACCTCATGCTTGGTACACCAATATCGACAACTATTACATCAGGTTGGGATTCACTAAAATTGAAGCATATGAAAACCTTTACGACATTGTTGTTGAAGGTAAATTTTTTATTATAGTATTATATGTTGATGATTTAATTTTAAGAAGTGATGAGAAGCTAATAAAATATTGCGAAGAGGATTTGGAAAGAGAATTCGAGATGAAATACATGGGGTTCATGCATTATTTTCTTGGTTTGAAAATTTAGTAAGGATATGGGGAACTATTTGTCTCCCAGGGAAAGTATGCCAACGAGATACTGAAGAAGTTTCACATGGAGAGAAACAAACCCATGGAGACTCCTCTATTAGGGAATTGGAGGAAGGAAGATGCTACTTAAAGTGAAGTGGTAGAGGCTACCATTTACAGGTAGCTTGTGGCTTCACTTATGTACTTGGTTAAAAAATGACCAGATATGCGTTATGAAGTTAACCAAATTAGTCAAGAAATGGTTAAGCCAACCAAACTCTATTGGAAGGCAGTTAAACATGTGTTGAGATACCTCAGAGGCACTACTAAGTTTGGTCTTTGGTACAAACAGACAGAGGGAGTGAAGTTGCAAGGCTTCACAGATGTAGATTGGGCAGGGAGTCCATCAAACATGAAGAGAACATCTGGAGGAATCTTCATTATTGGATCAACATTAGTTTCTTGGTACAACAGGGAGCAGATATCAGCTGCACTCAGTCCCACAAAAGAAGAGTACATGGATACTAGTCAAGTAGTTTGTGAGGCTATTTGGATGAGGAGTATCCTTGTTGGATTATATGGTCAGCAGATGGATCCTATAGTGATTTAATATGACAATCATAATTGTACCAAACCCTTTATGAATTCAATTTTTCATGATCGGTCCAAGCATATCGACATCTAGTATCACCATCTCAGAGATTGTGTGCAAAGGCGGATCATGATGCTAGACTACATTCCTATAGAGGAACATGATGTGAATATCTTGACTAAGGAATTTTCAAGAGGAAATTTTGAGTTCCATAGAGGTAGGTTTGGGGTATCTGATAATCCCTTTCTTGTTGAGAGGGAATGTTGAAAATGGCACAATGAAATATCCTCATTTAATTTTCCCTTGAATTAAATTAGGAGAAAATTTTAATTCCACATCACAAGACAACTTGAATGTAACACCCTCTTCCCAAATATACCCAAGTAACTGGCCAACTAGGGTAAACATGCGACGAGAGGCTACTAATATGAGATTTAACCTCCTAGATAACCTTGAGGAAGTGGATCAGTAACACAATCCTGACAAACAGACCTTACACTACATCACCAACACCTCCAATAGGTAACCCAACCTCCCAGACCCCTTAACCTTGAAGGGGGACTAATTTTTGACCAATTTAAGCCTTAGTTGCAGGAGTATAAGGGCAAGGGAGCAAAAAGAAACCTATAGCCATGGGAATTCCTTGGCAAGGTCACGGCCAGGGCCCCAAAAGTTTAGTTATGTGCCTGTAGCTCTGGGATTCATACCACGTTTTTAGCCCTAGAGCCCAAGTCACTGCCAAGAAATTCATGAAACTTCAAGAGAGGCTCAATAAAATTTTAAAAAAAGGTACGAAAGTAATCACATCATCAAGAACTCATATATAATCTCCTAGCCATGACAAGTATTTCATCAAACACGTCACAAAAATTACATCTACAAGTATAAAAAACAAATTTAAACATGGGGCTCTCTTATAAATATGATAATAGCTAAGAAGCATTTCTCCCCTACATCATAAGCTACAATACTGTCTATTTTACCATAGATGCATTATGTATTCACTTACAGGTAAAAACATAGATAGAGCCATATGTCATCACTGATCAAATACATGCTTATAACCAACATAATAACAACCGAAATACAATGGATATAATAGCAATTAAATCCATACATAAACCAATGCATTTGCATACCAAATTCCAAAGAAATGAGCTCTTCATTACTTAATGTAAAAAATCAATTAGAGATGGTACTTCCACGTTCCACCTGACCATAGATTGGCTGAGCCAAGTCTCACTTCATCCAATCACCCTCATGCCATATTCCAAGAATGAATGTGGGAATTTATCAAACACATCAATCAAAACGAAACCAAGGCTCTAGATACCAAACCGTCTCAACCCTAAAACCAATGATACTCACGGTCAGACATCACTAGCCATCATGGATTGGTGTCCACCCAAGCTACTCTAGGGCTCCAGAGTGTTTGTTCCAACCAAGGCTCCAGGGCTAGTAACTCAACACCAGTTGTTCCCGAGCTCTAGAGAATTTTTACAACTAAGGCTTCAGGACTAGTAACTCAACCCACCTAGTGCTCTAGAGCGTTTTTCCAACTAAGGCTCCAGGACTAGTAACTCAACCCAACGGTTGTCCACCGGGCTCTAGATCATTTGTCCAAATAAGGATCTAAGAACTAATAACTCAAACCAACAGCTAAAGGAATCATGAGAACCAAATAGAAAACAATCAATGGAAATAAACCCATAATACCATGGCTTTCTAGGAAATGGAAAGGCTAGAAAATCCACATGCATACACCATGCATGCAAAAACGAGTGAGGAAAACATACATGCAACTCGGTGCCTACAATAAAATCCCATTGTAGTTGTTGTTCCCAATTTCCATCTGCACTTCTTGCTCTTGTGTTGCCTTCTTGCTCCAAAACACCAAGTATCCACACTCTCTAAGAGTGCTCCAAAAAAACTCTAAGTATCCAAGAGTATGAGAGAGAGAGAGACAATAATGAGAGAGCTCCAAAAATGCACTAAAAAAAGGTACCAACTAATCCTTAGAAGCCTTTTTATCAATGAGGCCTCTATTTTCTTCATTTTCCATTATTTTCCTTCATTTTCCTCCTCACATGCAACATGTGACTTTTTACCTCCCCTTTCTCCTAATTTCCATTATTTTCGTAAGTAAATGTGCCAAAAATACTCTTTGCCTCTTTAATGCCTTCACCATAGACTTTTTCACGTTCCTTAGCCATACTAAACCATGTGAACACCTACACTAGGATTTTGTTCCCAACATTCAGCTTGGAATATGTATCCCATCAACTGTGGCTATTATTTTAACTTTATTACATGGAATTTTCACCAAGGTTGTTACAGATTCCTACCCCTAGGGGGAAACCATCCTTGATGTTCAATCACACATATACCTCAGCAACACCGCTAAAAAGAAAACATGCTACCTAGGGAGCTTTATAACATAACTCGATGTAGTATTTACAATGATCACCCTATTGAAAAGCAACCCAACATGACATCATAACAACATGTCAACTATAATGACATGACACCATACCTTTTATTTGAGCTTTATAACATAGCTCATGGTGATATTTACATCCATATACATATGTACATACATCCAACCATTACATCAAAACATATACCAAAACATATGCTAAACAAAAACCAACATCACACCAAAACTACTTTGCCTCAATAGAAAAACATGGAAGGATACATGGCTTGCATCTAATCTTCCATCTCCCATGTAGCTTTATCGGGCCCAAACTTCTTCCGTTGACCTTAACTTGCTTGATTGCTTGATTCCAGAGCATGAGCCTATTTTTATGCAAAATGCACTGCAGTTCTGGTTGGAGCTCTTGTGTTGGCTCCACCTGAAATACATGCGAGTCAATAACATGATCAACATCTTTGACATATTTATTAAGCAATGATATATGAAAAAAATCATGGACTTTCATTGTGGAAGGCAGTGCAAGTTGATATGCCACCGGTTTGATCCTCTCAATGATCCTGAAGGGTCCAAAAAACCGTGGTGCCAACTTGTCACATGATCCAATCTTCAAGGAGATCTTCTTAGGCTTAATATGCAAGTACACCTAAGAACAACTTGTTCCTGTCTGCATAACTCTTCTTCCTATCTTGCACTGCTTTCAAGTTCTGCTTGACCACCTACATTTATTGTTCCATTTCTGCCAACATATCTGGTCCAATCAGTACCATGTTAACCGGATCACTCCAACTGATAGGAGTGTTACAACTCCACCCATACAATGCCTCAAATGGACTCATCCTTAATGCCTCTTGATACCCATTTTTGTAGGCTAACTCTACCAGTGGAAGATACTCTTCCCACTTGCGATGTTGATGCATCACATACATTCTTAACATATCCTTCAATATCCTATTGACCCTCTCAGTATATCCATCTATCTGTAGATGATATTTTGTGTTGAAGGCCAACTTGGTGCCCAAACCTACAAACAACTCTTTCCAAAACTTGGAAGTGAACTTTGCATCCTTCTCAGACACAATCTTCCTTCAGAACACCATGCAATCTGACTATGTATCTGATAAGCACCTGTGATACATCACTAGCTGAGTATGTATTCTTCACCAGTATGAAATGTGCAACCTTGGTCAACCTGTTCACCACAACCATGATGGAATCATGTTGTCTAACTTTCCTTGACAAACCTATGATAAATTCCATGGAAATGACCTCCCATTTCCACTCTGGAATCACAATCAGATGTAGTAGTCCACTTGGACATTTACACTCTGCCTTAACCATCGGACAATCCAAGCATCTAGATACAAAATATGCCACATCCTTCTTCATATTTGACCAATAATATAATCTCTTCATTGCAGTCAAAGTCTTCTGGCAGCCTGGGTGACCTGTATACGGTTTCACATGAAACTCCCTCAAGATCACCTTCTTGAGCTCACTTTTTTCTGGTACATATATCCTGTCTCTAAATCTAACCAATCCATTTGTTGTGAGATGGTAGTCCAAATCCTGTACACCTGCACCTATACCGATACCTATAACTATACCACTACCTATATTGTCGCCTATACCTATACTTCCACTTGTACCAACACATGTACCTATACCAAGACCTGTACCTATAACAACACCTATACCTATACTTATGCCAACACTTGTACATGTACCCTACTACAACTCATTCACAATATCCATATACCTATGATCCAGTTGACCTGCCTGCAAGATCCTATCTTGTATGTATGTCCCATAGGAGCTCATATTTGTTATGTGATTTACCTGTACCTTCCTGCTAAGAGCATCTATGACCCTATTTTCCTTTCCCTTGATGTACTTAATCTCTAACTCAAACTCACTAATCATGGCCAACCATCTAGCCTACCTAGCGTTCAGATTCGTCTGGTGAAACAAGTACATCAACTGGATGTGATCACTCATAAGTACAAACCACCTACTAAGAAGATAGTGCCTCCACATCTTCAGTGCATGTATAATTGTTGCTAGCTCAAGATTATCTTCTAGGAATTTCTACTTGTGCTCATTTAGCTTTTGTGACTCATGGCACACCACCTATCCATCTTGTAAAAGGACTCCACCATGTCCTTTATTGCAAGCATCTGTACACACTACAAACACCTTGTCAAGATCTGTAATATTTAAAACTGGAGCATGTGTCAACAACTACTTAGGCTACTAAAAACTGGCCTCACACTCTTCTATCCAATCAAGCTTCTTACCTTTCCTTTGCAATGATGTAATTGGATAAGAAATCGATGAGAATTTCCTGATGAACCTCTTATAATAACCTACCAATCCCATGAATGACTTCACCTCATATACACTCTTAGGAGGTACCCACTCCATGATGGCCATTATATTTTTTTGATCTACTACAATGCCCTCCTTGGAGACAACATGTCCCAAGTAGTGAACCTCAATCTGGAAGAAACTGCATTTGCAGAGCTTGGCATACAACTTATGCTCTCTCAACAACCTCAGTATTGCTGCCAAATTCTCGACATGCTCTTCCTCATTTTAGAATACACCAATATGTCATCAATAAACAAAATCATAAACTTGTCCAAATAAGGACATAGCACACTATTCATCAAACACATAAATGTAGATGGGGCATTAGTCAAACTGAATGGAACTACAACAAACTCATAATGCTCGTACCTGTTCCTGAATGTGGTCTTGTAGATGTCCTACTATTTGAAGTGCACATGTTCTTGATGGTCACTTTGTCCAACTGCATGTATTCAATGCATAGTCTAAGAGTGCCATCTTTCTTCTTCACGAACAACACCAGTGCACCTCATGGCGATACAGTTGGCCTAATGTACCCCTTTGTCTTACATTTCCTTCAACTGCAATTTAAACTCTAACAACCCTAGTGTACTCATACTATAAGGTGCCTTTGATGTTGGAGCTTCCCCTGGCATCAACTCAATAGAAAAGTCTACTTCCCCGTGCAGTGGTAATTCTGAAATATATGATGGAAACACATCCTGAAACTACTGCAAAACTGAATACTTTCTCAGAACATCTACATCCTCAACCTCCTTTCCTTTTTCACTAGATATGTGAACTACAAATAGTACACAACCTTTCCTATGACTAAGCTTGGCCAGTATAGTTGTTACCATCCTAAATGATCTGGCTTTCCTATTTCCCTGCAAGACTCCTGGTTCCCCGTTGTCATCCAAGCACTCAATAGCTTTTTCATAGTAATGTACCTTGTTCCTGTGAAGATATAACCAATCCATACCCAATAGCATATTGTATGATACGAAAGGCAATATGGTCAAGTGAAATTTTGTAGGCATACCATTTAACTCAAATGCACAAGATCTTACCCAATGGTGAACTCTTTTCTTCGTACCTATGGCTAGTTGTACTAACCAAGATTATGCATGCATTTCATTACTAAAAACACACTTATCCACCAGGTCAGGATTAATAAAAATATAGTTAGATCGAGGGTTAATAAAAATAGAAACAACTTGATTACAAATCTTATCGTCCATCTGAATGATATAAGCCTGATGATATGCCTGCATGTTATCAATACCTACATAAATACGAGGAATTCCAAACATCTCCCACTCTCTGTGCCTCATGCGCACTATATATATGTGGCCTACCATTGCAATATTGTGGAAAATACCTCCTACGATGATCTCCTCCACAAGTGAAACACCTCACTGGTTCCCTATTCTCACTCTTATTTTGTTCCTTCGACCAAAATCCTTGTCCTCTGTCAGATGTATTGAAATTCTTAGGAGGGGAAACATTCTCCTTGTTACATGTATATTGAGGTCTTTCTCGCTTATTGTCCCATTTTCCTATGTTCCTTGCATTACCTTTCCAATCTGGTTTAGTTTCTGATCTATGCTTTGATTGTTCATAACAATGCTTGAGTTTAAAGATGGCCTCCTCCAATGACCTAGGCTCATTGAAATCAATCCTATCTCTGAATGCAATTGATAGCCCACTAATAAATCTATGAATATTGGCCTTCTCCTCCTTGGGGTAAGGCAAATATCTCAGTAACTCCAATAACTTGGTATTATACTCCTTGTTTTTCATCGAACATTTTATCACTCCCCCAGATTCCCAAGGCTGAGGAAGGAATTCCAACAGAGGGAACCGCAAACCAAGATTTTGACTTGATAGCTAGCCCTATCAAGCCAGAGTGGGATCTCTCCAAAAGAGTCACAACCAAGAGGGCTATAGAAATTAGGGTTTTTAGGCTAGATATAGAGTACAGGGGGTAGTTTTGAATTTTTTGGTTGGGTAAATCATTGGATGAAGAAATTAGGTGAAGGAAAGCTAGGTCAGGGAAAATAAGTTAGGGTTGTAGGGATCAATGGGGAAAGGTAGGTATAATGGTTATCACTTAAAGAGAATTTTTATGGAATGGTGTTGAAGCTGTAAGAAGGCTAAGAAAAGCATAGGAGAGGAATTTTTCTCAGATAGAAGAATATGAACAAAATATGACCAGTTACCCAAAACAGAGCATGGAAAACATGTATTCTGAATTTATAACTTATAAAAGATCATAATATAGAAATGAAAGTGAACATGAACACAATAATTTCAAACATATGATACTTAAGAAGAAACAATGATAGACATTCAATACCACAATTATCCCGTAAATGTAGCTGCAACTCCCCTTTATTAGCTTGGCCAAAAACTAATTACAAAGATTCCTTGATCAACTAGCAAAAATCAAACTGATTCAAACCTTTGAAAATGAGTGAAAAAGTAAAATATATAGACCTCAAACAACTTATCCCAACCTCAGCGGTCGAACCCATGAGAAGAGGAGCTAATCCACCAAAGTCTGAACTGAAACCTAGAGTGTAGGGTGGTCAAAGCGACTCAACCCTAACTTTTTGCAAACTGATTCATTACACCTCATCATGAGTTATAACCTAATGTATTTACCCTAGGTAATAGTAAAAACATTATATTTACATTTAAATTCATCAATTACATAGGCATAAATCCCATTGACCATGGTCAAACTAAAAAAAATTGAGAAAATTGGAAAATATTAACAAACTTAGAACACTTGTCCTACGCGTAGCGCTATTTTATGACCAAATTACAGGTTGTTTTTGACTGGGTTACAGGTGTCCGAATGGGATCCAAGATAAATTTTTGGAAATCCCTTCAATTATAATTTCTATACATGCCTTCATTATGCAAAATGAAGCTCATTTTCCCTATCAAAAACTTATTTTCCCAAGACTGGTAAATGCACCATCTCCTTGTAAAACACACACTCCCTATGTCAAACGTGCCCTCTCTGTTCAAGGCTGCTTTTGAGTGCCTTCCCGGGGTCCAAATTAGGCCTAAGATAGCTCGTTGGAAATCGTATCATGTCTAATTTCCAAATATGCCTTTATTTTTCAAAATGAAGCTCATTTTCCCTGTAAAAAACTCATTTTCCCAAAATTGGTAAATGCGCAGTGCCAAGGCAAAAAATGAGGCAGAAACATGGTTTTCTGATGGTTTTTTTTTCCTTTTTCACTGACCAGTTTGCCTCTAAATTCTTAGAAAATGTACAGGGTGTATGTAATCATCATTCTAAATCTAATGGTGGTGGCCACTTACTCATTGGATGCTCCAAGAAAGAGCGCAATGCCCTAGGTGCTACGCGTTTGACACTTTTACTGTGCTAAAAATATCCTCCAAAACAAAAGAATTCACAAACTTGAAAAATTTGCCCAAAACTTGTCAAAATTGGTGGGAAGATGGTTGATCATGTGTTTGAGGCATGGAGTGTTACCTCAGAAAGTATGTATATCCTCCTTTTCTCCTCTTTCTTGGTCAAAGCTTCAATTTTTGAATGGGCTCTTTTGAGCTTATTCCTTGCAATTTTGTTCCTCATGGCATAATGCTTTGCCATCCTTCTTTGAATATCATTGTCATTTTGAGCCTTGGACAATAGCTTCTCCAAGTGATGGTTTAACTTTTCAAATAAATACTCCCAGTCTTGATTAACCATGACTGTCATTTGTTCATCAACAATGAGCTCTTTAGCAAGCTCCAATTCTCTTTTCCTCTCTAGTTCTAGAGCTCTTTTCAACCCTCTAGTCCTACGTCTCTTTCTTGGAGGTTGGTCCTCCTCCTCATTAGTTTCACCATACTTCTCTAGTGTCTCTTCAAGCAAGGCTTTAGCCTTCTCTGCCTCTCTTTGTGCTTTGATGAATTTGGTGTCAAAACCCTAGGGAGATGATGGAATGGAATGTGGGTGTAAGAAGTATGGATTGGTGTGAGGAAATTTGAGGAGATGGGAATAGGGATTTGTGATATGAGGGAGGTGACAGGGGGTAGTGATGATGAGGGGTTTTATAATAGGGGATTTAACTATAGGTAGGTTATAGGGAGCCTAGGTTAATGAATACCTAGGGCTTAGGGTTTTGAAGGAGATGAAAGTTTAGGGAAAGGGGATGTCAATGTATGGATTTCAGAAAATTTCTTATGATATGGGAAAGGTATATGAAGGCTAAAGGACTGAAATTTGAAGCGTAAATTAGGTTTAATGAGAACTTGGGTTTTTAATTAGTATGAGACACCAAATTCCCTTAAGAAAACTTCACACATCAAAATTACATTTGATAAAGTGGTGTGAAGCAAATTTGTTACTTAAAGGCTTGATGGAGGCATGAAGTATCACTTTTGAAGGACTGGAGGTGAATTTGTGAAGTTTTGAGGTCTTGCAAACAATTTTTGAAGAAACTAGGTGAACGCGCAACACCTCTGGAAAATGTGCCCTCCTACTGAAAAACATGCAACGCCATTAAGAAATGCACAACGCTTTCAGCCAAACACACCGTGCCACTAGAAAACGCGCAGCGCCAATGGTAAACGCACCCTTTGACCCTATTTTTCACAATTTCACCTTAAATCATGAAAATTTCTCCTCTGCTGAGTTTTATTGACGTTGTAGGAAGCAAACGAACTTTGATTTGATGTGTTGAGGGCTTTTATACTTAAGTGGATTTGATTTATGCTTTGAAAACCCACTTTCCTTATGTTTCACTTTACCTTTCAAATTTTCAGACTAATGCTCTTTGACTTCTGACTTTTTGTTTTGCAGGTTGATCAATTGATGGAGTTTGACATTTATTTTCCTCAATTTGGCATGAGTGCTTTGAGTTGGCAGCTAGGGAGTGAAAATATTACATATAGAAAACACAAAATTACATAGGAAATTAGAAATAAATTACATCTTAGTTTTCATATAAAAATGAAAATTTGATATGAAAATAATATAAAATCAAAATTACAAATTTAAAAATATAATGTTTACATACTGATGTTCTTCTGTAGATGGAAATAGAATTTCATTGAGTCACTCTCATATTTGTTTGCTGAATTTATTGGGATGGAATGATGCATTTTTGGACCTTGAAAAACAAAACCCTAATGACCTAATCAGACTATGAATAACCTAACTTCCATGGTTGAATTCAACTAAGAAAAGACATGATGAAATGATATTTTCATGGTTGTTATTATGCTCAACAAGACATGAAGGTGAGTCAGCAAATGTGATTTTGTGAGGGAGAGTGAAGTTTTAATGACTAGGTCTACCATTAGTGAAACAATTTTTAGCATGACCTAACGAAATGATATAAAAATTTCAGAGTGGGACACCTAAAATGAAAATTAAAAGAATGATATTGATCACTAATGGCAGAATGCATATCCTGACACTAACATAACCCATCTCCAACTCATAAAAATCATTTTCCTTGTCATCGTAGTATCTCTCTCATATACACTTCTTCTGGAATAGCCTTTCAAAATCACTCCAAGTCAACTCCTCCTCAGAAATATCTCTGACGCCCTTCACATATTCCCACCAAATGTCTGCTCTACCTTTGAGGTTGAATGTAGTTATCCTAGCTTTCATATTTTCCAAGTAATCATGCAATCTGAAAAAAATCTTCATGCCAAGAAACCATGCCTTTTCATCCTGTGCTTTCTTCATCTCTCCGTCAAATGTAGGTGGTTTTTCCTTTTTAAACTCATCCAAAAAATATCCCTTGTCACTGCTCCTATAAGGATGATATCGATGACTGTCATGATGCCTATCTGAACAATAAATAGAATGATACCTGTGTCTGTCACCTTTCCTATCCGAAGTGTCCAAAAATCTGCCATCTTTACCCATGTCATCGATATCCGACATGTCACCACCAAGAGACCTACTTCCATATGCTCCATCGGTCCCATTCTATTGCTCATAGTTGATCTTAAGTGGCCCATGTTTCTGCAACTCTGACAAACTTTAAATAATGGTTGCATTAACCTTTACTTCCTTTTCATGTGCATGTATCAGTCTATCATTGTCTGCCTTGAAAATCCTATTTATTCCTTTAGAATTATCAGTGTATCTACCAAATCAGATGAATTTCCAACACCATGATGCTGATATGACTCATAGGAAGAATCTTTGTAGTCTACCATTCTTCTATTCATTTTTTATTTCTTCCCGCAATGTACAATATGTCAGCTAATTTTCTAAACCAATTCATAAATAAACCAGCATATATTAGTGTAATTTGGGGAGTATGCATCCTACAAATCAACCAATTAGCAAAATAAATGTATATACTTAATAAAAAACAACATATAACTAATAACACATGGTATACTAGTGCATAAACATCAATCTAGTTGGAGTCTAGTCATGGATGCATAACCATACCAATTACACAACATGACCTAACGCATAACCATGCCAATGCAACTTGACCAAACACCATCAAAAGCACAGACCATACACAAGCATAAGCGACATGTAACCAAACGTGAATGAACAATGCATGTTCAACATATAACATCACACAAGAAAATCATACACAAACACTACACAAACATGACCAATATGTGACCTAGCATACGTAAGCAATGCATATACAACATGTAACAATATGTAAGCTAATTTTAATGCAAAATACACAAACATGAACAAAACATAACTAGTCAGACACACATGACCACATGTTGAAAACAACACCATCAACCCTTTCATGGTGACACCACCACCACCATGGCCAACACAACACGAATGCATAAACAAATACACCATAGGTATGAGAAACACATAAGAAATAAAAAAAATAATGACAAACACACTACCCATCTAGTCCAGGGGTTGAACCATGCTCTAATACCACTTTATAACACCCTCTTCCCACATCTACCCAAGTAACCGACCAATCGGGGCAAACATGCGATGAGAGGCTACTAATATGATATTCAACCTCCTAGATAACCTTGGGAAAGTGGAACTGATGGAAACCTGACAAACAAACCTTACACCACATCAACAACACCTCAAGGAGGTAACACAACCTCCCAGACTCCTGAACCCTGAAGAGGGACTGATTTTGGACCAATTTAGGCCTTAGCCGCGGGCATATAAGGGCAAGTGAGAGGCTAGAAACCTATAAAAATGAGAATACCTTGGGAAGATCACGACTAGGACCACAAAAGCCCAGTTATGTGCTTGCATCTCTGAGATTCGTGCCATGTTTTTAGTCCCAGAGCCCAGGTCACTATCCAAAACGGCATGAAACTTCAGGAGAAGTTAAATAATATTAAAAAAAGGTACAAATGCAATCACATCATCAATAAATCATCTGGACTCTCCTATCCATGACAAGTATTTCATCAAACATGTCACAAACATTGCATCTACAATTATAAACAATAGGTTTAAACAAGGGGTATCTTACAAATATGAGAATATCTAAGAAGCATTGCTCCCCTACATCATAAGCTACAATATTTTCTATCTGACCATAGATGCATTATGTATTCATTTATAGGTAAAAACATAGATAGAGCCATACATCATCACTGATCAAATACATGATTATAACCAACATAATAACAACTGAAATACAGTGGATATAACAACAACTAAATCCATACATAGACCAATGCATTTTCATACCAAATACCAAAGGAATGAGATATTCATTATTGAATGTAAAAAACCAACTGGAGATGGGACTTCCATGCTCCACCTGACCATAGATTGGCTAAGCGAAGTCTCACTTCAGCCAATCGTCACAGTTCCATATTCCAAGCATGAATGTGGGACTTTATCAAACACATCAATCAACACCAAAATAGGGCCCCATAGACTGAGCCGTCTTAACCCAATAATGAGAGGCCTCTAAAAATGCACTGACAAAAGGTACCAACTGACCCTCAGAAGCCTTTTTATCAATGAGGCCTCTATTTTCTTCATTTTCCATTATTTTCCTTCATTTTCCTCCTCACATGCAACCTATGACCTTTTACCTCCATTTTATCCTAATTTCTATTATTTTCATAAATAAATTTTCCAAAAATACTCTTTGCCTCTTTAATTCCTTAGCCATAGCCTTTTCCACTTTCCTTAGCCATAATAAACCATGTAAACACTCGCACTAGGATGCTTTTCCCAACATTCAACTTGGAATATGTGTCCCATCAACCGTGGTTATTATTTTAACTTTATTACATAATTTTCACCACAGATATTACATTGAACAAGTTAACTAAGTTAGTTTGACTTATTTGGTTCAATTAATTCGAGTTGAGGGCCTAACTTGAGTCATGTATAGTGTCACCTACTTTATAGGAGACTAGGTTGAGTTTATTTTGAGTTGTAATTGATTAATTCAGTAAAACTGAGTTAAAGTCAGTTAAAATAGTTCCAACTGTTGGAGGAACTAGTGGGAGGTCAAGTAGTGGGGTGTGTACTATGTGATCAACCATTGAACTGATAAACTAGCCACAAATAACTCATGTATATGTGATCTACAAGTTACCCAATTGATATTTGAGTTCAAGGGAAGTGTACTATAATTTTTATAATCATCCAAATTGTACATGTGGTGCATGCAGTCAGAGGAATGCCTATGATCGATTGCACAATTATGGATGAGGAATTTCATTAATTAATAGGGGCTAATTCCCAAGAAAACAACACAAGGAAATAGGAACTTGGGCATACTTTTATTTGGTTAAGTATTGACCATGACTAGCTTGTAGAGCAATGAGATGATTGTGATACTAAAGAGGTTGCTTGGGCTTGAGAAAAGCATTGTAATATTATCTATTTTTATTAATAATGAAATATACAAATAGGAGGGGTTTTTAGTTGTGGCTTTCACCAAGAAATCATTATGTAATTTGTTGCTTTAATTCTTTCTCTTGTATGCTTCATGATTTCACAATCGTTTAATTGTTTGCATAGTTGGTAGAGTAGATTCAAGTCTATTGTTTTAGTAAATTACAATTAGCAGTTTGAATCTACAAGGAATTTCTACATTAATTGGGTCCAATATTTAAACCCATTATGTTGGGTGATTTATGTAATCATGGGAGAATATAGCCATTGGTGATAAGAAAGGTCATGTTTGTGAATCATAAATCCTTCTATTTTATTGTATATCTTTAAAAGGTCCAATGTATTCTCAGGGGGGGCATGGTCAGTATGTAGTTTCCATGATTCATGTTTAGAAAATCAGGCTTACAACCATGAGCTCTATAATGGGAGTACTTCATTCAACCTAATTAATCCCTTTGCACTTGATGTCAAAGGGGGACATAAAACTTGGTATCTGACTTTGTGTTTGCAGGTGGTGTCCAAACACCATAGTGGTTGCCATCAAGTCCAAAGGGGGAGATTGTTGGCATTATGACTAATGTGTTGTCCTTTATGGAAACCTGCTTCAAAAATATTTCCTTGATGTCAACATGTTGATAATATGATGATTGTGGAGATAACGCAAATATCAATAATAATGGTATAGAGGATATGGACTAAGAAATGGAAGTTTAGTTACAAATGAATAAAAATGTGAAGTTTGAAAAGCATACACGGTCCTTGTGAATAAGGGTCACGTACATACGAAGGTCCTATGAGTAAAGTCACACACATTATCTGAAACATGGAAATATGGATACCAGGGGTCATTACCGTAGTATTTTCCCATGGTAATTTGGGCAGCAACATTTATTTGTTCCCATCAACAAATACTAACAACATTACCAAGCAATTTAACTAAGTTATTAGCTAAGGAAAAAACCATATAAGGAGATGTAGATCAAGGTGTTGTGGGTGCAAGTGAATAGTCATTCATGTGTGATCTGATCTGAAACATGTGTGCACCAAGGAGAAAGGAGATGACTCAAATACGGAAGATTTGAAAGTGCATTGAGTACTAAAGGCTATACTTGACCGATTTGTTTATTTTTGAACATATATGATATGAAATTAAAAATTTGAAGGTTTTCTTTAAAAAAAATTGCAAGCAAGTTTATGTCTTGTGGGAAATGGATCAAGTTGAAAAACCACATAAAATTAGTGTTTTTAAACTCAATTTGCAGAAATAAAACAAAGAAAAAAAAAACACAAAACAAAAATTGATAATGGAGTTCACCCCTCTTGGGCTACATCTTTGGGTTCCAATAGGGGAATTTTGAGGTCTAAAATAAAAAAATAAGACTATATTACATCATCAAATTTTAGAGGGAAAAAAGAGAAAACTTCTTTTTCAACTTATCTCCCTAATATTTTACTTAAATTTTGAGCGATAGTACTCGTTGGATGCAAAATTTAATTCCTCATTCTAGGAGTTCTCATGTTGCATACTTTTGATACCCTGCTACATGAAAATGACAAATACATGAAAAGCGTGATTGCAATAATTTTTTTCATGTATTTCTCATTTTTTGTGTAGCAGGGTCCATAAAAAGTATGCAATATGGGTACTCCTTAGATGAGGAATTAAATTTTGCATTAAATGAGTACTCGCGATTGAAATTTGAGTAAAAC
Source organism: Pinus albicaulis (assembly GCA_034641835.2). NCBI lineage: Eukaryota > Viridiplantae > Streptophyta > Pinopsida > Pinales > Pinaceae > Pinus > Pinus albicaulis. Next base: position 1,445,340,530 of record CM076584.1, on the reverse strand, counting down.
CTTAGGGAGATAAGTTGAAAATATCAGTTGAAAAAAGTAGTTTTGTTATTTTTTTATTTTTACCCTTTTACTCCAAAAATGGAGAATAATCCCCCATGGTTGACATCATCATATTGAATCCTATTGGTTATTATAATGTTTATTTTGGTTGTACATTTTTCTTAGGAGGCCAATTTTAGACCTCAAAATTCTCATAATGAACTTCCAATGTTGGTCCTCTTCAATTATATGCGAAAATATGAAATTACATCAGTTTACAGTGCTCAAATTACAAAATTATTGTTGTCAATGGATTCATAATGCTCAAAAACCAATATATAGACTCTTCTTGGGCTCAAAAAGGTTGAAAAATGAGCAAGATATGTCCCTTGGAACAAATTTTTGCTAATTGTTCTGCAAATATGCAATTTTTGCTAATCATCCTACGAATTATGCCTTTCTGCCAACTATTGAGCGAAAAATTCACCTAGCATCAACAAGATTCCCGTCGAAATTGGTGCAAAATGTCACCTTCTTAACCATGCCAATAATCGTTAAGCATTGGGTTAGGGTCACATTGAGTGTCATGTGGCTAGGGTCCGAGGCTAATCGCTCACCCCTGTCAATTCAACCCTCCGTGCTAGTCAATATGGTCACCTAGAAACTTATAAGACCGGGGGCTGGGCCAACCATCCATCCCCTTCGCGGGAGACTCCACATTGGTCTCGTGGCTTTAATAGGATTGGGATCCAGGGCTAACCTCCTAGATCCATCACTTATACCTACGAATGATCGTGTGGGTGCCAACAAGACTGAGGGATGGGGAAAAGTGGCCCACCCCTCCTGCAAACACTCCAATATTTGTAAATTAAATATAACCGGGTCCTATGGTTGTTAAGAAACATCATTTGGCTTAGTGGTAAAGCATGAATTTGTGTTGCGGAAGGTTGAGGGGTCGAACCCCACCGAGGCCTTTGGGCGCTTTTAAAATTTTTATCCAATCAAAGAGGGCCACGTGGTGCCCTCCTACTAGGCCATGTGTCGCCTCACCATTGGTCCAATTTAAACCCAACCAACCAATAAAATCGTGCCACTTTCCTTAGTACGAAGTTTCCATGTGTCGAGGTGAGATTGATTCTCATGTCTGCCATATGCCCAGTCAACATGTTGACATCAACTATACATTCTTCCCAGTCAACAACCAAGTCTACCCTTCTATTTTACTTTTTAGTTTTTTGGCCAAAACTTCATAATGCGATAACATAATCATATGGTCTCGGTTTGAGGTGATTCAAGCGACATTAGATTCAGAATGGGAAGCACTATGCTTTGGCACTGGCTTCAAATAATTTTGAGCACTTTCAATTTTTAGAATTTTCTTGATCCCCAATCTTGTACCTTGAGAGACAACCCCCGACTAAAAATAGGTCAGTTCCCAAGACATTTATTAAAAACCATGATGAAAATATTTCATTGTACCAATGTTATTAATCCCCAGAGCTTTGATCCTTATCAGTCTCTAGTGTGAGAACAATATTTCAAAGTGGCCTTCTATTGTTGAATACAAATGTAAAATATAGGATAGAAAGAAGTGATGGTGGAAAGTCTTTAACAATAGGTTGTATGTGCAGAATCTCTTGTTTCTAACTTTAGAAGAAAAATTTAAGGATTAGGAAGTTAAAAATAGAAAATAGGAGCACATTATTAAGGATTTTAACTTTAACTTGAAGAACTGTAAAATTAAAGACCAACAACTTCGTTAATCAATTCTAAAGAAGAATAACATAAAAATAATATGTGACTGGAAAGACAAATCATACTCAACAAATTCTGGAATCACTTGAAATATATATTCATATGCACATGGAGATCCAAAATACAAAAAGTTCTGCTTCTGAGGCGAAAAACCTGAAACCCCTTCTCTTCCTCTTAATTGTCTTTTATACAAAATCTCAAAATGGAACAGTTATAAAATTTTCAACTACTAACTGCTACTCTCCTAAACTACTTCAGAACTAACTATTCCTTTGAGTATTACATTTTAAAACATTAAAATATAATTACATAATTCAAAAAACTTAAGAAGCTCATGACGCTGTGAACGATATGACGGTGGAACGGTCACATGAAATGTGCTAGTCTATTGACGTAATATGGGTGAAAAATCCTATATGGGAGAAACCTGACAGATTCCCTGTGCAATCATCCTAGAACATTGATCGGTAGCTTGATTTTAATTTGAAATTTTTTATGGGGGGACTCGGAGATCTAACCATCAACCAAGTTGTGTTGTCGATTTCGCTCTATCCGATGGGCCCCACCCTATCACTCCATAACGCTCGATCAATTGCACTAACTTTAACCCTGATGTCGTAAGTGCCCTAATTTCCTAAGTGCATTGGGCACACCAGAACTTGCACTAAATTTTAAATTGCATAAAACTAAATCAACTCCTTTAATCCTTCATAAAAATTAAAATATAACCCTAATCTTTGCCATTATTTTTTTCTTTTGACTCTAATTTTGTTTTTTTTTTCACGTGCATATATACATTTTTGAAAGTATAGGAAAATAAAAATGACCTACAACATCTGGCTCCACCTAGCGATAGTCTTCCTGAGACATAACACTAAGAACTGCAAATTAGTGCCTTCACCTCGGGCATGGAGTCAAAATTATAGCTTAGAACATTACAATGAAGAGATCACCGAATATTCATAATGATCAGACTGGTATACACAAAGATAAAATGAAATCAAGTCAGTGTTGGAAGTAATGTTTCAGATATTTTCCATTCACAGGCAACTGCAACCTTTCACCATCCATATTCTCTAGAATGAAAGTGTTATTGGCTCTGGCTTTTGCAATTTTGAAAGGACCAAACCATAAGGGATCAAATTTGTCATGTTTTCCTTTGTATTCTCTCCTTGAATCCCACTGAAGAACTAAATCTCCATGCTGAAAAATAATATCTTTGGATTTTCTATCAATCATTAATTTCATATTCTCTTGGTAATCGATCATATTCTCCATTACTTTCTCCCTATTTTCATTCAATTCTACTAATTGATTCATTCTTTTTGTGAGTGCATTTCGCTCTTGTTGTGCATCTTGGATAAGTGCCACAACTAGTTTTACTAACTGACCGAGAAATACAAAAGTTGTTCCATATAATAACTCAAAAGGTGATTTTCCAGTCAACCTCCTAGTAGTAACTCTGTTTGCCCATAGGGAAAACTTCAGTTTTGAATCCCAGTTTTTTTTTTTTTTTTGCAATTGTTTTCTTAAGTATTTTCACCACAACTTTATTTGAAGATTTTTCCAGCCCATTTCCCTATGGGTGATAAGTGGTAGAATGAGAAATTATCACATTATATTTCTGGAAAAACTCAATCAATTTTGTAGATATAAAAACCTGAGCATTATTTGCTACCAACCTTTTCTGACAACCAAAATTTTTGAATTTAATTACCACTGCATCATTAGCCCTCCTTATTGGAACAACTTCTACCCATTTAGTAAATTAATCTGCACCTATTAAAATCCATCTATGTTGTTCGCTAGAGGGTGGTTTCATTTCTCCTATGAAGTCCAGTCCCCACTATCTGAAGGGTTCATCCACAAACACAAGAACCAACGGTAATGGTGCTAATATTTTCTTCTCAGCAAATATTTGGCATTTTCCACAACTTCTCACAACTCTATAAACATCAGAAAATAGAGAGGGCCAAAAGAAAACAACCTTGAAATTTTTATGTGCTATTGTCTTCCAACTGTAATTTCCACCACAAAGGCATCCATGATATTCATTCACAACTTCTATAGTTTCTCCTTTAGTTAAACAGAGTAGTAAAATATCAACTGGATCTCTCCAATACAACCTTCCAATTGATATTACATAATTTTGAGCTCTGACTCTGAGAGATTTATATTTTATTCTATTCAAAGAAGAAGGGAAGCTAAGGAAACATAAATAATGGAAAATATATTTATATCACTGGGAACAAAGATACTTATATTGAATCCTAGTATCAATATGTTCATTTTTACATTTCTCTTCTTCAGTTTTAGATTCAACAACTTCAGCCAGTAGATTAATTCCCATAGCTTGATGATTTTCTTCTATTGACATCTTTTCTAATCCTTATCCTTTCACAAGATTAGTTGGCTTAATGTCCAAATCATATTCCTAGATTTTTGCAATCCATTTTCCTCATTTTCCATCACTATCACTTTGAGCCAATACATCCTTGAAAACAACATTAAGAACATAAGCATTAATATGAGATTGAAGAATATAAACTCTAAAGGAGTTTAGTGATTTCACTAAAGCATAGGCATGTTTCTACACAATATTATATTTCAACTCTGCATCCCTTAACACCCTATTGAAGAATTCTACAATATTCTCCTTTTTTTCTTGATTTCTCTGTAATAGTATTGCTACAAGATTAAAAGGAGAAGCAAATGAAAATATCTCAAAGGCTTCTGATAATAAGGACTTACCAAGACATGAGCCTCTTGAAAATCTTCTTTAATTCTAGAAAAATATTCCCTGTTAGTTGTATTCCATTTTATTTCTACATCCTTTTTCAACATAGCAATAATTTCCTTAACAATCTCTACATAATTAGGGATAAACCTTCTTAGAAAATTTATCTTTCCTAGAAAAATTTAAATCTCCTTTTCACTCCTTAGAAGAGGTATGCTCTTGATGACTTCCACTATTTTTGGATATATCTTAACCCCTTCTTTTGACACAATATGACCAAGAAATTTTCCTTCTTTCAAAGAAATATGAGACCTTTTGGGGTTTAAGGATAAGCCAAAGCTTTTGCACTTTTCGAAATTTGGTTGTAAATACCTGAGATGCTCCTCATCTAATTTGGAGAAAACTATGATGTCATCTAGATAAATTACTATGAACTTCTCCTTTTCACCTACAAATGCTATATCCATAGCCCTGTGGAACATGGAATCAAAGTTCATTAATCCAAAAGGAATTTTGGCATGCATAAAAGTTTCCCATGGATTTGTAAACAATGTGTTTTCGTTATCTTCTAGTTGTAATGAAATTTGATTATATCTGGAAAATCCATCAATCATCGATAATCTAGAAGATCCTATAACTTTCTGCAATATGTGATCCATTTTGGGAAGAAGATAATTATCCTTCAAAGATTCCATATTCAAATTTCAGAAGTGAATTCACAAACGAATTTCCCCATTCTTCTTCATTGCAAACATGAAATTAGTCACCCAATCAAAATACCTCAGAGAAATAATTATGTTGGCCTATAATAATTTCTTGACTTCCTTCTCAATTGATGGCACTAATAAAGGATTAATATACCTTAATTTCTTCTTGAATAGTTTAATCTATGGATTTAAAGGAATTTTATGTTGGGTGATGCTGGTATCATAAGCCTTTATATCCTCGTAAGACCATGCAAATATATCAATATATTTCTTAAAAATATCTACATACCTCTGCTTAAAATTATTTGGAAGATCCTTGACCAGTCTCGCCATCCTTGGCTGCAGCTATGTTCCAAGGTTACAGTCTTCAAGGTCATCTTCTGAATCTATCTTCTTAGTATTGACAACAAAATCATTTTCATTAAATATTCTTTCCAGGGGTACCAAACCTTTAGGTATCACATTATTCTTTAGCTGCATAATATTCTGATCACCTATAGAATTACATAAAGAAATTTTTTTTCTTGATTCATCTTCTTGAACTCCCTCTATTTCATCCTCTTGATCAATTTCCAAATTTGAAAATTCACCTACCATTTCTAGTAAATATTTGATTTTTTCTTCATCTTCGAATACCTGCCAATACTTTACATTATCTGGAATAGAAGGTCGACTTCTTACTTCCACTTCATATCTGAGCTTGGGATTCAGTGGAGGTTTAAAAGTACTAGCTGCAACTACCTATGAAACATCTATTCTTGTACCTCCCCTAGGTAAATACTATATATTAAAAGCACATAAATAGTTATCCACTAAATACCACACTTAATTTATATATGTTTTTAGCCTTGGATGTTTATATTGACATTGATTCTTGATTTTTTAATTACAAACTCTAAATCTTCAAAAAAATAAATACATTGTATTCCTATTTTTTTTGTAGCTTGCAAACCAAGAATCAAAGCTTCATATTCAATGATATTATTTGTAGAGTCAAATTCCAATTTATAAGAGAAGGGAATAATATGAGCTTTTGGAGAAAGTAGAAGAACTCCAGCTCCATTCCCTTCTTTTGAAACAACACCATCAAAATATAACTTCCAGACTCCAATGACTGTCAGCTCCTTGCTTTTAATTGCTGAAGGGAGCTTCACTTCTGTATCTTCAAAAATTTCTTGTAAGTATTATAACATGAAACATGAAAAAACATCATGTTCTTGAATATAAACAAGATAATTACTTGAACCCTCCTTTGTGATAGCCTTCACAAACTCGGCCTCTCGATAAAACCTCCTTTCCTCTCCACCAAAAAATGGAACAACAACATAAGTGAAATCCAGGTTGAGTACTCCTCTGAGTTTAGCTACCCGAGACCTAGAGAGTAACATTCCAAAATGGGATGGTATGTCTGCAATAACCATATCCATTACAATACTTCTGGCAGTAGTATGAGCTAATGAAATTTTTGGAGTCCCGTGATTTGGAATATTGGTAAACCAAATGACAGGGCAACATCAAACCAATCTTTGGAGTCCTAGGACCTAGCCTTCCTGGACTTAGAGAGGGCTCTCTCTATGATGCAAAGGATGTGAGTTTGTTCGCTTTGTATGTTTGATTTTAGGCTAGCTGTTAAGTATATTTTGGTTTGTTTTGGGTTTTTGAGGTAAAATGATCAAAAAGGAAAAATAGAAGGAGAGTTCATCAAATCAACAGGGCTATGGGGTCAGATAAATTCAAGACTGTCTAAATGGTGGACAAGGTATTACTGTAGGGCCGATTTAGTCAAGGTAAATGGATTCTTTGGGTGAAAGTGAAGTGAAATAAACATTAAGTTTGTGAAAGACAAAGAGATCTTAAACATATATATTTTTGAAGCAGGTATTCATGAGGTAGGGCAAACCATAAATCTCTATGAATAAAACTCAAATTGATACATATGAAAGATAAACAATCCTGCGATACATAGAAGCATAAGATCCTCTAACTTTAGAAAATCACCTTCAGTTATTGAGAAAAATGAATAAGATAAACAAACAAATAAATCTATGAAGAGGGAACTCCTAAACAACATATCTTGAGCTATTAGGAACTTTGAAATAAGTTTGCAAGCATGGACAAAGGGCAAGATCGAAAAGAGACCTCTTTGACTTAACTAAAACAACCAATATTTCATAGAAAGATTCCAAAAATGGAGTTTTGAGAAACTATAAGTAAGCAGTGCATACCTTAAATCATACTAGATAGCAAAACATACTGACCATAGATGAAACAAATAAAATTTTCTTAATGGACCTAAAGGGAAGTTAAGAATCCTTTAAAAATAATCAAGAAGAGGAAAACATCAAAGCTGTAACATTGCAGGATGTTTGAGGTGCTTCCATGAGCATGTCTCAACATATACTTTTCTAATCTACAACAAATGAGAAATATGGAAACATTAATGAAAATAATGAAACATAAACAAATCAGAGAAACATCACCATTCACCAAGCCATGGAATCCTGCACACAATGCTCCTGCACCATCAAGCCAAGCAAGACATCATCCACTTCATAAAACAAGTATTTCTTCCAAGATCATATACTATGTATCGCTCTTAATATATCAAGTTTTTCCTGCTTGTTACAATGAATCCACTTGGTTATTTAAGCCAAAGAGGAGAAAACCCACCTAGAGCAAATAGAAGGCCATTAGCCAAAAACAAATATCTAAAATGTCCTTGAGGCTTAACAAAGTCCAAGGCACAAAATATCCTTCGAAAATATATTTTCAGACCAAAATAGAAAAAAAGAATCACTTTCAAGGCTTGACACACAAGATAAACTTTCTTAACACACATTTGGCCCAGTCATCACTCAGAAAATTGCTTTTCAGCAAAATATATAGGAACATAGCACCAAAAAAAAGTTTGTTTTGCAGTGAAGTTTTGGCAGACCTCCTGATGTCGAAATGAGTCTCGTGATGGCTCGTTGGAAAGCTACGGATGTCTAATTTACAAAACTACCTGAGTTTTTTCAATATGATTCTTGGAAGTTAAAAAAAAAAGTAGAAACAGTGAAAAAACCGAGGAGTGTAGCACCTACTGATATTAGGGGGAGAATGGTGAAAAATGGTTGTTTTTGGCCTTTTTGAGAGACCAAAACAACTTCATTTGATCTGAAAATTTCTGAGCATGTTCCTTTGATGTCAATGAATCGAAAAATATATTTTATTTCAGCTGAGGATGCTCCGAGAAAAAGTTAAGGCACCCATGATTTTATGCTTTTAGGCCTAAAATTCACAAAAAACAAGAATGTGTTCGAAAATGCCCAATTTTGGTGAGTAAACCCATTAAGGGTTTTTAGAAACATGAAATGAAGTTTGAGCAAGAATACCAAGATGGGATGAGCTATTTCCATGTTTTTCCACCCAGCGCCTTCTTTGTGCAACTTTGAGTTTTTTTCGGGCAAACTGATTTAACTTCTTGTAGTGCTCAGTCATTCTTCTTTGTAGGCCCAAATTCTTGTTAGATTTCTCCAATTTGGTTTCCAAATGCTGATTTTCCCTCTCAAGCCAAGGCTCCCTATTATTCTCAGTTTCTTTGGCAAGGAGTTTTGTAAGAGGGTACTGCTATTCACGAGCTGATTCTTCTTCTTTCTTCTTTTGCAATGCTTTTCTAAGACCCATGGTCCTAGTCCTCTTTCTTGCTGGCCCTTCTTCTTCATCATCTTACACATACTCACCCATATATTCTTCTAGCCTCACTTGTGACTTTTGAGCTTCCCTTTTGTATTTGAGTGCCCGAGCCTCAAAGATTGCCATATGTCCACTCATTTGATTATTTTGCAATTGAAAATAGTGGATGATGTCTTTGGACCTTTCTAGGCCATTTTCCAAATCTTTAATCTGAGCCTCCCAGTTTTGCAAAAGATATCTAATAATATTGGCCTCATCATCTTCAACATCACTGTCTATTTGTATTATGTCAAATTCTCTTTCATGCTCATGGCTTCTCTCTTGTTGTTCAACCTTCTCTTTGCCCTTGCCTTTAATGATTTTCTTTCCTCTGGTTTTCTTGGGAAATTCTACTTTTCTCTTCTTTGGAAATTTTCCTCTACTTCTTACTTCCCTAGTGACATTTCTAGTCATTGTTTGAGTGGTTTTATTCCTTGATGTTTTGGTGTTTTTAGCCTTTGCTACTTTTGATGAAGGAAGCACGACCCCATTCCTTGGAGAGGCAGTTGATGATGAGTGAGAGGGGGAGCTAATACTTGGGTTTGTTTAGCTTAGTCTCCTGTAGCCTTAGGGCTGTCCTCTTCTCCAAAAACATTCTCTTCTTGCATTTCTTGGTTACTTTTTTGTGGGGAATTTATTTGTTCATTAAATTTGATATTTGTAATGAACTCATTATCAGGAGTAAACTCAAAAATATTATGCTCTTTTTATGTTTGGTGGGAGATGTCTAGGTCTACTATTTTTTCTTTTTCAAAACTATCTCTTCCCTCATCTATCTTCTTGCTACCATGACTGTTTTTATTACTTCCTTCTTTGCTGTAACTGCTTCTATCATTTTCATTATTTTCAATGTTTTCCTGATGTGGACTGCCTTCATCATGATCACCTTTACTGTCTCTCTGTGGGCTGCCTCTTTCTTCATCACTGTCTTCATTTTCTTGCTGTGGGCTGCCATTTTTTTCATTACTGTCTTCATTTCCTTGCTGTGGGCTACCTCTTTCTTCACCATTGTCTTCATTTTCTTACTGTGGGTTGTCTGTTTCTTCATCAATGTCTTCATTTTCTTGTTGTGGGTTGCCTCTTTCTTCATCACTGTCTTCATTTTATTGTTGTGGGCTGCCACTTTCTTCGTCGCTGTCTTCATTTTCTTGCTGTGGGCTACCTCTTTCTTCATCATTGTCTTCATTTTCTTATTGTGGACTTCCTATTTCTTCATCACTGTCTTCATTTTCTTGTTGTGGACTGCCTACCACATCATGCTTTCCTTTACCTCTACTGCTACTTTCATCACTCCTCTACTCTTTGTCACCATTACCCCCTTGTTCTTTGTCACCATACCCTCCTTTTTCTTTGCTTTTACTACATTCTTCTTTCTCACTGCTATCTGTGGAGGATGGTTTTTGTTGGGGAGTAGACTCATGAGGTGAAGAGGAAACATAAGGTGTGGAGGGCAGGGAATGAGCATGAGGAGGGTCCCAGGATGAAAATAGCCTAACTTGTAGTGGCATAGAAGATGCAAAAGTGAAATCAGGGTGAGAGATGAAAGTTTCCCAAGGGATGCCCTTTTGTTTCAGGTGGTGAAGGATAATGATCTTAATGAGAGAGTGATGGAATAAACTAGATTCCTACTGAGCTGGAGGCTTTTTTCTAACAATGGAAGACATATTTTCTATACTCTTGCACAAGAAGAAAGGTAGGTTTAGCAAATTAGCTTTTGTGAAATGCATAAGGAGTCTGATGTGATAGGCATATACTTGGGAGTATTTACCTTCACAAGTGAAAAACTTCATGATTATTTTCATGAGGGCTACATATTCATCCAGCAAGTGTGAGAAAGGGAAAATGGAGTTGCATGCATCTTGATGATTTGGTTTGAGAAAAGGCTAATAGTGGCTGAGGCCAAGGTATGATTTTTTGAAACACTCCTCTCCTATGTTAGCAATTTTGGTTGCCTTAGAAACAACTCTAGGAGTGAGTTCAAAATCTAAACCTGCTATATGAACTTTCTTTCCATCCAACATCAGGGAAAATAACTCTGTTAGATGAGGGTGGCTAGTGACCTCTGGTATCCTACTGCAAAAATCAAAGCAACCTACCTCTTGAAAACAGGACAATATTGAGGGAGAGGCAGTGATTTCTTGAACAGTGATGGGCTCAAATATGTTGTGTTGGCCCCCCTTTTTTACCCTTTTCTTTGGAGGCATTTTGATTTTTCTGTTTTTCTCCAAAATCAACTAGACAACCCTTAAATAAAAATAGGCTTTCTCTTCTTTCAACTCTTTTTTCTCCTTTAATTAGGTTTTCTAAATATCCTTTATGTTTTAAGAGCAACTGAGGGGCAAAAATATGGATAAATACCTCGAAAATTTCCTTGAAGAGATGAAAAATGACCTTTGAGCAAGAATGGTAAATTTCTGGCCCTTTGTAAAAGAGTGAGCAGGTGCTACGCCCTTGCACATAGGTGCGTAGTGTTTGAATGGAGGCTGCATGAAGAAAAAGCATTGAGCCAATTCAAAAAACAGTGTTTTTGAATGACAGGCAGTTGTGGACACAGGGCGGAGACTGAACAAGGGTCGAGTGCTGAAATGCATCATGCCAGTGCACAGGCACGTCGCATCCTTTGTAAATTCCTGTGGTGAGATGCTACAGGCACGTAGCGCTCAGTTACAGGCATGCCACGACCAAGGATTTTTGCACAAGGTGTTTGCTGAGGAACCAGAGAAACCCTCCTTCTTTGCCAATCGATAATATGAGAATAAAATATGCCTTTTGAGGCCTTTTGTGCCTTGTGCAATGCTTTTTAAAACATGCAGCCTTCCTTTTGACTTTTTTCAAAAATAGTTTTATTAAACCCCTGCCTTTTTGCTCATTTGTCCTATTTCCATAAAACATTTTTTAAACATGTGTAACAGTGTTTTATTTGAACATGGGTTTGCAAACAGAAAAACAAGTTCTCATTTTTTGTGCAAAAGAAAACATTCGTCGTTTTAACTTATAAAATGTGGCCTCTACTTTTTATGAAAAAATATCTTTTACCAACTGTAGGTACCCTTCTAATCATAATTGATGGAGGTCCTTTAAAACAGTCTTTTCCCTTTGCTTTGTATTTGAAGGAAGGTATTTCAAGCCAGAGACTGTGTTTTTTTCCCTCTGCTTTATATTTGAAGGAGGCGTTTAAAAGCAACTTTAGGCCCGGTTGCTGTTTTCCAAATGAAACCTTTAGCCTCCTAAACAAACTGTTTGTGTCATTCCCTTTGCTCATCATTTCAATGAGGCAATGCAAGCACAACTGCTTAGGATCTATGCTTATGATTTGAATGAAGCCTCTCTTGAAAATTAAACCTTGCGCCCTGTGTTTACTTATCACTGAAGGAAGGTAATTTAAACAAAACTGTTTATACCCTCTGCTTATGATTTGAATGAAACCTCATAAAAACAAGTGATTTCCATCTGCTTATCATTGAAGGAGGCATTTCATAAAAACAAGTGATTGCCATCTGCTTATTTTGAAGGTGGCAATTCAAATGGTTCTTCCTTTATCAATCTGTATGAGACATGTTTTTGTGTAGAAATTTACTGTGAAGATAGTGAGTAGGTAAGATATTTCCAACTCCAACATGTCTGTTTTGTGTCTCTTAGGTTAACTATCCTTTTTAGTAGCTTTAGCTTCCTTTGTAATGACAATGTCTTTGATGGTTTTAGAGTCTAGGCTATAGGGATATAAAAAGGGCAATTGTTCCCTTTTTATGCTCTTTCAGTTTGATGCCTAAACTGCTTGAAGTCTTTTGACAGAGAACTAACATACCTAGCCTCATAAGACTGTTTTTCAGAGCAGTGCCCATATGTTTAGGAAGAATGTGAAAATGCCATTATGAGTTGACAGGAAGTGCTAGATGCAGTAAGCTCCCAATATTTGTATTCATTTTTCATGATGGATGATTCTTTGACTTTCTTGGTGATTTGAGTTTGTAGGTATAGATCATGTAGGTTTCCTTTCTCTTTGACATCTGCATCTCCTTTATTTCCTAATAGTAAAATGTTATAACTTTGAAAATTTTTCTTGAAGTGTCCTTTTTGTTTCAGAACTGATTATTTCCATCTATCCATAGCACCCCTGCAGAGATGCATGGATAAACTGTTTTTGACCATTGGAGACCTTTCCTCAGGTTTCATGATGGTAATTCTTGAAAATTCCACTTGATTAATTTCTTCGAACAAAGGACCTTTCTACTCTGTTTCTTCCTGAATTTAAATCTTATAAGCTTTGCTAAAACAAAACACAGTGACCATTTTGATGGAGTATGACCTAGGGGTAAACAAGGGTTTTGTTTTTCCAGATACGAAGAGAGGATGGCTAACTAATATTGAGAACAGGGTTTTTGACTAGAGATATTATTCTCAAGATACTTACCCTAAACACCATCACCTAAACTTAGACACTTTGTCATGACTTCTAAAAAATCGACATTCAAACAATAAGAGGGGAAAAAGACAACTTTTCTGATGCTTTGACAGAGATCTATGTGAAAAATAGGAGATTTTGAATATCAGATATACAAGGCTCATGAAAGTTATGGACAAGGGGGTTTTATCAAGGCTAAAACTTGATGACCACTTCTAACACAGTCTATAAGAGAGGAAAAATATAAAATTTTCTCTGGGCGGTGTTCTAGAGGACAAATTTACTGTTTGAAATTGGTTTCTAGAAAAACCTAGGCAAGGCATATAGTCATCACAACAATAAAAAATATTGATGACTAACAGAAACAACCAAATACTTGATGAATCACATACATTTGAACTTTTTAAAATGAAAAGAATATAGGTCTTTATATGGTTTTATAATATGCAAGTTTAATTGCTTCATAATTGAAAGTGGCATCAAATTATGAGAAGCACCCAAATCCAGCATACAATTATGAAAAATAAAGGTATTTATGAGAAAAGAAATATAAAACAATGATATAAAAGAATCTTGTTCATGCACATGTGGAGCAAACATCACCACAGGTCTATCCTCCTGCAAATTAACTACATCTGCTGAATGATTCTCCTGTGAAAGATTTATAAAGTTAACAACCTTTTTTTTATAAGTATAAGTCTTTACTAGCTCAGACAAGGTAATTGGAACTTTGAGCTTTTCTAATTATTTTAATAAATTAAAAGATTGACTTTATTTCACTGTCCTCAATTGTTCCCCTTCATTTAAGTTCTGATTTGAGGTTTTTCATGAATTAATAATAGGTTTTTGATTGGATTTATGCAACAACCTCATATTTTGTTTGCTACTAGAATTTTCTCCTCGCCAAATTGTAACTTTTTGGGGAGTGTTGATCTTCTATTTCCCCTTTTCAAATTTTTGGGTAGGTTACTATTGGAATATCCAATCTGTTTTCTCCTCTGCATTGTCTTGAACCCTCGACCTCTTCCTGGATTTGAGATCATAATCACACTCTTTGTGCAACTCAACCTCCATAAAATCTGTGAATTTTTTACAATACTCTTCAATTTCCTCTTCAAATAGAGAGACGTGAAATTATGACTTCGAAACTTCACCTATGACTTCTCCTTCTTCCTCCTCATATAAACTATAAATCTATTTTTCTTGTTCTTTTAAAGCTTCATCCATTACTTCTTTTGGTTCATATTCAATGTACAAATATGGTTGTATCTGGTCTTGGTCTTTCATATCCATTTGCATGATTTGCAGTGGATGATTGAGGATTGAAATTCTTATTCTGCCCTTGTTGAATTTGTCTCGAAGGATTTTTACTTTATAACTCCAACTTCACCAGTTTATTTGACAAATTCATAATTACTTTACTCATTACATCCAGTTTTTGGTCATGAGAATATTTAGGCTGACTGGAAGCATTTACTTCTTCTTTTCCCTTTCCCTTATATTTGACCTGTTACTTTGACTTAATTTTTCTTGCAACAGATATATTAGCCTTAATTTCTAATGCATATGTTTGAATTTTGTCTAAAGTAGGAGATATCCTCTCTCTCTCAGTGTAAAACCAAAGCTGGATTAAAATTCCCTGCAAAGACCACTCTCTCCTTCAGGTGGGGGCTTTATTTCTGCTGGCATACTATTGCATAGTTTATTAAATCTCTTAATAAATTCATTTACGTCCTCTTCTAGTTTTATTTTCATTTCATTAAATTGGGTTAGAAAATAACTATGACCCTTTTTCTCACCCCATATTTGTGTGAAAACATTCTCCATTTCCTCCCATGGATTAGTATAATTAGCAAGAATTAGCTTCTCCATCAAGTGAGTGCACAAATAATATCAATACAACATCCAAATACTCCACATTCAAATATTCAGCAAAGACGCAAAATAAAACAACATGTTTCTATTATGTCCCTATACTACTATTTTAGTCCCTTATTGTTGTTAGTGTCTCCCCCTTATTGTTATTGTTGTACTCCTGTAGTACCCATATTGTTATTATTATGCCCCATAAAACCCCACTATTGTTATTATTTTTCCCTTACATTATTATTGTTAAACCGGCTAGGAGTATATTGTGACCCCATGGACTCCTATATATAGAAAGGAGGTTTTTTCATTTTAATAATCTAAGAATTGTTCATTTATGTAATGTAAAGGAGGTTTCCCCCCTCTAAGTGTCTCATTTCTAAGGCATTGATCTCTCTTTTCTTCTATTTTTGGAGCTGGTTTCATAACATTTGGTATGAGAGCTTTGGATTCTAGGGTTTCGCTGCTTCAAATAGCTAATCGTGGCATTTTCACTATAAAAATATTTCTACGAACGTTTATAAACAAAAAAAACACCCATTTGCGAGGAAACCCTGAGGAACATCGTGTAAAAATTTCAGGTCTTGGTTCACAATATTTTCGGAAATACGATCTGTGGAATTTAAGGTTTTTGCAGGCTCTCGAATTTCATCTCAAAGAGGTTTCCTTGGGAAAATTTCCATAACTCTCTCTTTGGGCATCAGATTGGAATTCTGTAAAAAGTTGTCGAAATCAAACAGACTGTAATTTCCTCTGTATAAATTTTAGAGCCGAAAGAGGAAACACTGACACGTGGCATGTCATACAAGTTCACTCTACTGAACCAATTCATAATTAGGATAATTTGAGAGATTGGGCATAGCTTTGTCTTGAAGAATCCAAATCAAGTCAGACTTGTGGCATTGGAAAGATGATTCAAATGGCTACTACAAGACCAAATATAATTTATTGGAGATCCAAAATTACATAGACACATTAGTTTCAATATCTAGCTCCTCAAAAGCAAGAAAAATGTGTGTATTTTTTTTTAATAGCATGTATTGTTTGAAAAATCATTTTGAAGGGATTCCAAGGGCATATTGAAGCATAGATATCAATATTGGGTTCTAAAATGGCCCTTAAAAATGATTCAACACCCATTAAGCCCTCAGAAGGCTCTACTATGACTCATGAAGAGGAAGAAGTGCATCATGATATATCAAAATTACAAGACCAAGTGCACCAAATTTCTCTCTCGCAAAAAGCAATAAAAAAGAAATGGAATTTTTGAAGAAAGGTGTGGAACCTAAGATGGATGGTTTGAAGAAAGGCGTGGAATTTTTTAAGAATGGCATGGAAGATAAGATGGATGAAATGGAAGCAACTAAGATAGATGAAAAAATGAAAGACAACATGGAAGTCATGAAAAATGATCTAAAAGGAGACATGGAAGGTTTGAAGGAAGGTTTGAAAAAGTTGATACAAGAAATGATTCCTAATGGTGAAAAGGTAGTACACAAAACTCATGATGAAAACACAATAAATGTTAATTGTGATTTCATAAACTCTAATGTTGGATTGAAGACCCACGATATTCCAAATCTCGATATGAGGAAGTTTGATGGCAAGGATCCTGTAACATGGATACTACATATGGAGAAATATTTTGATCTCCATAATGTGGAAAACACACAAAAGGTACACATTGCAACTTTACATTTAGAACAAAATACATTTGTATAGTATTGGTGGCTTTGCTCTCGTAAATTTTTTTTCACTTGGTTAAATTTTACAGAGAAAATGATATCACATTATGAGGATACAAAGAGCAACACCTTATTTAGCCGATTGATAAATCTCAAACAAAAGGGTTCAATGGTGGAGCACATTGAGGACTTCTAAAAATTGAATATAAGGGTAATTGATATTCTAGAGGGATATAGGATTGATGTTTTTATAGTGAATTTATAGGATAACATGTAACATGAGCTTCGCCTTTGGGAACCTAATCCATTGGAGAAGTCATTTAGGTTGCCAAGAATAATTGAAAGTAAAAAGGCGACAAGGAAGCCTACCCCTCACGTATATAAAGATGGAAGTGTTGCTACTCCTAGACTTCCACAACCTACAAGATTGACACCACAAAAATTTGAAGAAAAAAGAGCAAAAGGGATTTTCTATAGTTGTGATAGCAAATACACTAAAGATCATAAGTTTGCTGAGAAGAAATTATTTTACATAGATTGTGAGGAGGAGGAAGAAAATGAACAAGAAATTTCAAAATAAGAGGACGTACACTAGGAACAAACCATAGAGAAAGAAGAAATGAGTCCAATCATATCCTATAATGCATTGGCAGGAATTACCACTCCCCAAACTCTCAATATAGAAGGGAATATCAAGAAGAAAAAATTAATAGTGTTGATTGATTCAAGTAGTAGCCATAATTTTATTCATTGTAAGGTAGCCAAGGAATTGAATTACTTCCTATACCTAGAACTAGAGTTTCAAGTGATGGTTGCAAATGGAGGGACTATAAATTTCTCTGGAAAATGTCATAATATCAAGCTAACCATGGGGGAATATGTATTGAATATTCCAATTCTTTCCATTCCAATGGGAGGTGATGATGTTGTACTAGGAGTACAATAGTTACAATCTTTGGGGATGGTAGCTTTTAATTTTCAAGAAATTTTCTGAAATTTGTTTTGGAAGGAAAGGAAGTTGAATTACATGGTATCACAAGGAAGCCAGGAAAGATAATAAACTCTAATTTCATGACAAAGCTTATGAAGAAATAACAATGAGGCGTAATTTCACAATTATGCTCACTAGAAGTTCCAACATCAAAATGATCTATTTCTCCAGCTCTCCAAAAAGACTTGGAAAATCATTCCAAGGTGTTTGAAACTCTAAAAGGACTCTCGCCTATTCATGATCATGATCGTGCTATTCATTTGATTCCAGGAAGTGTTTCTCCAAAAATTACGCCTTACAGATATCCTTATGTCCAAAGGAGAGAAATTGAATGTATGATTGCAGAAATGTTAGAGGCTAGTATAATTCAAGCTAGTCAAAGTTCTTTCTCAGATCTAGTAGTTTTGGTGCACAAGAAGGATGGATCATGGCACATGTGTTCGAATTATAGGGATCTTAGTAAGCTCACTATTAAAGATAAATTTCCCCTCCCTGTGATTGATGAATTATTGGATGAATTAAATGGAGTAATTTATTTTATCAAGTTGGATCTTCGTTTAGGATATCATCAAATTAGAATGAAGACTGAAGATATTCCGAAAACAACATTTCGAACTCATGAGGGTCATTATGAATTTTTTTTCAAGCCTTTTGGCCTTACCAATGCATCT
Source organism: Pinus albicaulis (assembly GCA_034641835.2). Taxonomy (NCBI): domain Eukaryota; kingdom Viridiplantae; phylum Streptophyta; class Pinopsida; order Pinales; family Pinaceae; genus Pinus; species Pinus albicaulis. The sequence continues at coordinate 1,445,322,023 of CM076584.1, read as the reverse complement.
TATACATTTCAAGGATTGATGAATTCCATTTTTAAACCCTTCCTTAGAAAATTTGTGTTAGTATTTTTTGATGATATACTAATCTATAACAAGTCTTAGAAGGATCATGTTCAACATGTTGACAGGGTGCTCAAACTATTGGAGGAGAAAAAATTATATGCAAAAACCTCCAAATGTTTCTTTGGAGTACAAGAGGTGGAATATCTAGGTCATATTGTATCTCAGGAGGGTGTTAAGGTAGACCCTAACAAAATTAAAGCCATTAAGGAATGGAAGGTCCCCACAACCACAAAGAAGTTGCATGGATTTATTGGGTTAACAGGGTATTATCACAAGTTTGTTAAGAATTATGGGAGAATATCAACATCTCTAACAAAATTATTGAATAAAGATGCATTTTCCTGGACTCCTGAAGCAACCAAGGCTTTTGAACATCCTAAAGAGGCAATGTGCCTAGCACCAGTCTTAGCTATGCCAAACTTCACAAAAAACTTTATTGTGGAATGTGATGCCTTGGGAAATGGAATTGGTGTTGTTTTAATGCAAGAAGGAATATCCATTTCTTTTGACAGTCATCCAATCAAAGGAAAGTATTTACAAAAAGTCGTTTATGAGAAGGAAACATTGGAAATACTACATGCACTAAAGAAATGACGACCTTACCTATTGGGAAGACACTCCAAGGTAAAAATGGATCATGGTAGTCTTAAATAATTTTTGGAACAAAGACTATCCTCATAAGAGCAAAAAAAATGGGTGACGAAGATGTTGGGTTATGAATTTGAAATAATCTATAGAAAAGGGAAGCTAAATTTTGTTGCATATGCACTCTCAAGAAAGGATGAGGAGGTGGAAGCATTGCTTTGTGCCATTTCTATTATCCAACATATTGGATAACCGAAGCAAGGGAGGAATGGAAGAATGATGAAGAAGTGTGGATAATCATTCAAAAGTTGCATCAAGATCCCAGTACATCTGATACATTTAGCTGGAAAAATGATTCCTTATGGTACAAAGATCACTTATATCTTTGTAATAATTCCCAACTAAAAAAAAATATTATTTTGGAATTCACACCTCTCCCGTAGGAGGACACTCGGGATTTTTAAAAACATTTCACATGGTGAAGAAAGAATTTTTTTGGGATGGCCTTAAATCTGATATTCAAAAGTTTGTGGTAGAATGTTAGGTTTGGAAGTAAAATAAAGTTGAGACAATTAAGACCCTGGGTCTACTACAACCTTTACCCATTTCAAGTCAACATTGGGAGGAGGTTTCAATGGATTTTATCATAGGTTTTCCTAAGTTTGAAGGAAAGAATGTCATCATGGTGGTAGTTGATAGACTTACCCAGTATGCAGACTTTTGTGCATTATCTCATCCATTTAAAGCAAGTACACTTGCTACTGCATTTATGGAAACAATTCAAAAGCTACATGGAAACCCAAAGATTATTGTAAGCGACAAAGATCCCGTTTCCACTAGAAATTTTTGGACGAAATTATTTTCTTTTTTGGGTACTCAACTAGCCCATAGCTCATCTTATCATCCTCAATATGATGGGAAAATTTAGATAGTGAAAAATTGTTTGGAAATATATCTTTGTTGTTTTGTATCAGATAAACAAACACAATGGGTCTAGTGGTTACCTTTGGTTGAATGGTGGTATAACACTTCATTCCATACTACAGCAAAACTGACCCCATTTATGGAACTTTATGGATGTCATCCACCTTCCATCACATCATATTTAAGAGAAAATTCTAAGGTTCAAGAAGTGGAAGATCACATCAAGAATCAACAATTTATCCAACCCTTAAAGGATAACCTAAATTTGGCACAAAATCGAACGAAGCAATAGGTAGATCAACATCACAGTGAGAGAAGTTTGTATGGCTACAACCATACAAACAAATGTCCCTTGAGCAGCTAAGAAGGATAATAGTTTATCTAAAAAATAAAATGGTCCTTACAAGGTGTTGCAAAATATTGATACTATGGAACACAAATTGGAGCTTCCTGCTTCTTCTCGAGTGCACCTAGTTTTCCATGTTTCATGCTTAAATAAGGTTATAGGTGACAAACTTCCAGTTCAAACAATATTGACATAACTTGATGAGGAAGGAAAAATCATATTGGAACCCGAAGCAGTCACAAAAACAAGAACTCGACAACTATGAAATCAATCAATTTCAAAGAATATCATCAAGTGGAAGAACTTACCCATTGAATATTCCACATGGGAGGATGAGAATTTTATACATAAGCATCCATAGCTACTCAAGTGTTGAAGACAACACTTTTTTGAAGGAGAGGGGCATGTTCATTCCCTATATTACTAGTGTAGTCCCTTATTGTTGTTAGTGTTGTCCCCTTATTCATATTTTTGTACCCCTATAGTCCCCATATTGTTATTATTGTGCCTCATAAAACCCCACTATTTTTATTTTTGTGCCCTTATAATATTATTGTTAGGTCGAATAGGATTATATTGTCACCCCATGAACTCCTAAATATATAAAGAAGGTTTTTTCATTTGAATCATCCAATAATTATTCATTTATGTAATGTAAAGGAGGTTTCCCCCTCAAAGTGGCTCATTTCTAAGGCGTTGATCTCTCTTTTCTTCTATTTTTGGACTTGGTTTCATAAAAATTTCTCTATTGTTACTTCATGCTCCCCGTTAAGCCTAGGTAGCAATTTAAGATAATCTTGTTGAAAATAATCCATTGGCTGAGGAAGATTTAAAGGTGAATATCTGTTTAAGAGGAATGTTGGAGTAGACATGTTTAAATTTGAATGAGATGCAGAAGATATTAATTCCTGAAATAAAAATGACTGAGGAGGAACAAAAGAAATAGAAACTAGTTGATTGTTGATAGAAATAGGCTGATATGAAACAAAAAAATCAATTTTTTTAAACTCTTCAATTTCTAGAAAATAAAATGAAACTAACTCAGACAATTCTCCTTCCATTTCAGGCTCTGGGAAAATAGTTTGAGGACAATATAAACTTTTTTAAAAAAAGTTAAGATTTCTTACAACTTCTTCTCAATGAATACCCAGAAATTGTGGGATGGAACTAGTACTAGGAGCAGACAAAGTAGGATTTGGAATCACTAGAGATTTTTATTTCCAAACCCTCTGAGTAACCAACTTTTCAGGATCAGAAAGGATAAGGGATTTCTGTTGTGAGCTATCAAACCTTGCATGGGGCCTTTTAGGAGCCAAGACTTCTACTTGGTGAGACATTCAACCTAACCACTTTCTATTCTCACCAAACAAAGAAAATACTATTTAGAAAAACCCAGGGAAAAATAACTTCATGTCTTCGTTCCTCGACAGTGGTGCCTAAAAATGTGTTATACCTTGAGAGACAACCCCCGATTGAAAAGAGGTTTGTGCCCAAGACATTTATTTAAAACCATGATGAAAATATTTTATTGTCCCAATGTTATTAAACCCCATATATTTAATCCTTATCAGTTTCCATCGTGAGAACAATCTTTCAAAGTGGCCTTCTAGTGCTGAATACAAATGGAAAAGATAGGAAAAAAAGAAGTGGTGGTGGAAAGTCTTTAATAATAGGTTGCCTGTGCATAATCTCTTGTTTCCAACTTTAGAATAAAAATGTAAGGATTAGGAAGTGAAAAATAGAAAAGGGGAGCACATCATTAAGGATTTGAACTTTAACTTACAAAACTATAAAATTAAAGACCAGTAGATTCATTACTCAATTATAAAGAACAATAACATAAAAATAAGATGTGACTAGAAAAGCAAATCATACTCAAAAAATTATGGAATCACTTGAAAGTTTTATTCATATGCGCATGGAGATCCAAAATACAAATTTTTTTGCTTATGAGGCCAGAAACATGGAACCACTTCTCTTCCTCTTAATTGTCTTTTATACAAAATCTCAAAATGGAACAATTGTAAAATTGTCAACTACTAACTACTACTCTCCTAAACTACCTCATAACTAACTGTTCCTTTGATTATTACATTTTGAATCATTAAAATATAATTACATAATTAAAAAAACTTAATAATTTTATGATCCTATGAACGATATGACGGTGGAACGGTCACATGAAATGTGCTAGTCTGTTGACGTAATATGGGAGAAAAACACTGTATAGGAGAAACCTGATGGAGTCCCCCCGTAATCAACCTGGACCATTGATCTGCAACTTGATTATATTTTGAATTTTTTAACAAGGGGACTCGGAGAGCTAGACAACTGAGAAGTTGTGTCCTCTAGTTTTCTTTATCCTCCGGGTCCCACTCTATCAATCCATCGCACTCGATTAATTGCAAAAAATTTAACCATGATGTCGTAAGTGCATTGGGCCCACTATAACTTGCGCTAAATTTTAAACTGCATAAAACTAAATCAACGCCTTTAATCCTTCATAAAAATTAAAATCTAACTCTAACATTTTCCACTATTTTTATCTTTTGACTCTAGTTTTTATTTTTTTGTTCACACATATATACTTTTTTGAAAGTATAGGAAAATTAAAATGAGCTACAACATCGTGGATCATTCCTCCCCGCTCGAAGCTTTTGGACCACAAAAATGTTGTTTTTAGTCAGTAAGTAGGTGATGGTACATCTCCCTCACCCTTCTGATGTCAATCCACTGGCCTTACTTGGATTAGTTCACTTGAGCCCCTCATGAATGTACTCCACATTGCCTCTGCGTGAAGTCCTTATCCTCCTGTCAAGAATAGTATCTTGCTGCAATTCTTCTAAGTATTCGTAAGAGAAATATTCTATTGTTGGAGTGTGAACTTTCTCTCCTTGATCTTCAATCATAAGAGGCTCATATAATCTCAAGTTTTATACATTTATAATAACAAAAATTTTCATGTATGGTGGTAAATATAATCATAAGGCGTTTTTACTAACCTTCTCCAAGATTTTAAAAGGACCATATCTGATTGGTTTGAGCTTTTTACCTTCACCTTGGAGCATTTCTTTGTTGATATAAATCAAAACTTGATCTCCCACCTAGAAGTTGTGGTCAACATGATGCTTATCATGTATCACCTTGTACTTGTCTTAGGTCTTCTCCAATTGTTCTTGTATTATCTTTTGCATCAACTGATCTATTTGTTGGGGCCCTTGTTTTGAAATTAAATAGTTTTGAGTTGCAGATAACAGGTGGCATAATGAAACCATGGTAGACAGAGCGCTATCACAGTTGCGAAGAACTGAAGAATAGGTGGTGCGGTTGTTGTAGAAGTAAGCACAAATGGCAGAATGAAGTAGCAGAAGACAATCAGTGGAATTCCAAATAATAAGGGAGAAGTAGCAAACAGTCGAGCGGAAAGGAAGGAAGAACTGTCAGTCGCACTGGCAACGGAACAAATATGCAGCTGGCCAGTGGAGAAAGGAGGTTGGCACAGTAGAGATCAGGGAACAGGAGCTGTAGGAGAGCTCTATTTGTGTTGTTAATTATGTTCTCTCTCTCTCTGTTTCATTCTGTTATGTCTTACGAGACTCTATTGTAATCAGTTCTGCCAGGAACGCTCTGAGAAGCATTGTAACTATATTTTGTTGTTAATGCAATACATCCTGATATGAGGCTGTTGTTTTGATTTCTATATTGTGTTTTGGTTTAGTTGAATGTGCGGGTTATTCTAAATTTTTGGTTATCATTCTGAATATGTTTATAAATATTTTTATCTATGGAGTATTTACACTTACTCGAAGTACTTAGTTCTGTCTGGGTTATGCATCTGTCATGCTTGATCGATACCCGATTTGATCCCAACCCTAGTAAGGTTGCAACACACCTCAAGTGAGACTCTCTGCTCCTTGGAGCAGGGTGAAAATGCTGGCGTTGTGCTAGACTATTGTAGAAAACCTTGTTGGCCTCCATCCTGAACATGTGTCTCAACCCAGAGACCTCTTTTATTTCCAACAAATGGTTCTGTTGCCGGGACCTGAAATTCCACTTTGGAGTTATATCATGGTATCATGGATATTTGAAAAATAAATATGAAACTGGTGGGATAATCACTTAGATCAGTTCATCGCTCAGCAAGCAGGCTTGAGACAGCAAAGGGAGAAAGCTATTAAGAATCGAGTTCTATTCTCTGAATATGCCAGCGATACTTACGAGATCTTCTGGGGAAAATTTCTAGAGGAACACTACAACTGGTTGTGGAGACTACAGAAAAAGACAGTCCAGAGAGGCTCGTGGAATGTCTGTCGCAAGTGGGTGCACGAAGATCTGGTAGCACTCCATCGATTAGATACCGATTTGACCCGAGATGTAGATTTTTGGGTGCAATCTACCTTGTAAGGATACATAGTAGAGTTTGCAGCTGAATGCTACCAGTCTTTCTTGAAAGCGAAGGACATATTCAGATCAAGGCTGCACGGAGAGCTATTGAAGGAGATCCCCCTATGGATCAAAGCTTTGATGGTAGATGAAGGATTGATGGAGTTCCAAAAATCTGAGATGGAGACCTAAACCTCCAGTACTGGGGGAAGGAGATGAGGGAAATATGCTACAAGTACGTTGAAAAGGGGAATCGAGATATGGATATCGAGACCTCCAGTAGGTTGAGGTAATGACGAGCACATCGGAGGGTGCAGCTCGCTGAGAAGTGGTGAGAAAGGGTGATGAAAGAGTTGGAGAGACAGGAAAGGAATAGAAAAGGCAAGGAAGAGGCGCCTCAGACGACGAAGGAGATGGAAGGTCAGATGGGTTTCCAGGATATGGGGGGGACCACTAAGGAAGTGCAGCAGGTGTATAGGAGCCCAGCCCAACCAGAGAAGGGAAAGGAGTATGACAGAGATGACGCGCGCCCCGAGGAGACGCCTGATGTGGAGTTACATGTTGTAATGGAGCAGCTATTCCGAGAAGGGCTGGCACCCATAATCTCAGGTAACTCTATTCCCCAAGGTTCAAGTAGCTCTAGTTTCGACCTTCCCCTGGTACTCTCTCAACCAATAGGTGAAATTATTTTTAAGTTACGGGAATTATGTAAGTTGAATATTGTTCAGTATACAACAGTAATACACACTAGCAGCAGTGCTAGAAACACCATTTCACAAGTGGGACTCAGGGGTTTTGTTCTAGAAACCCCCATAAAAGGAAGCATGGCAGGATCATTTACTAGGTACCCAGAGTTTTCTGGGAGGGATAATGATTATGTGGAACAACACTGGTACCTCTGTGAAGCCATATGGAGGGCTTGATAGACGCCAAAAATAGGTAAGTTGGTAGAGTTTCAAACTACTCTCAGGGAGAGAGCTCTGTGCTGGTTTATAAAGTGGTCTGAGGCTCACCAAAATCCAGCAATAGACGAAGTAAAGAGGGATTTTGTGAAAGAATTCAAATTACCCCAAACAAATCAGCAGGGTTTGTCAGAGATGTGGGAGATCAAGCAGCGATAAGGGGAAACTTCATGGGCTATAATGAGGAGATTCAAGGATGCGATTGGAAAACTCAGTTATCCAATCGATCCTAACCATCCGAGAGATTGGTTTATCAAGGCCCTTCTTCCACTAACAAGAACTCCACTAACACAACAGAAGATCGAGACGTTGCAAGACACATTAGAGCAGGCTATGAAAATAGAGGCCATGGCGGGATATCCGTAAGAATTTAAAGGAGGAGCATCCACTCAGGATCCCTCCATACTGGGATTATAACATCAAATAGCTAGTCTGACAGAGAAATTGAAAGAAATTCAACCAATTTGTCCAGCGAGGCCAAATGTATGGTGTACACACTATCTAATGGAAGGACACATGGTAACCGAATGTCCTCGGTTGTGGGGCTAGAATGGGGGGACATCATCAACAAGGGAACCAAGAGCTCCGCTAGCAGGAGGGGTTGCGCAGATAAACACCTAGGGATTATATCTGCCGCAACACCTGTACACAGGGTTCCCTGCGCAACAGAGTTCAGCAGTGACTGAATATTGCGAAATATGTAAAAGAATGGGTTATTCACCCAGTCTATGCCCCATATTGCAAAAATACTCTAATGTTCCGAACAACATATATTGTGAGTTCTGTGTGTCTACCACACATGGCACATAGTAGTGTAGGGCTCTGGATGCCTTGGAGGAATGCTTGGACAAGCCTTCATATAGAGTGAACGAGGCTCCCAGAGGATGAGGAGGAGGCATGAGAGGAGGTCGAGCAGGAGGAAGAGGGCCAGTACGGTGTTACAATTGCGACCAAGAAGGTCACATGGCTAGGGAATGTCCACTTCCTAGAAGACCCTGGTGCTCCCAGTGCAGGGTTAGCATGCACGCAACAAAGGACTGCCTAGAGCTCATTAAAATATGGGAAGAAAGAGCTAGACAAAGAGGAACAAATCTGGTAAATGTAGAGCCGAGAACAATAGAGGCTCAAGCTATGCAAAACGTGGCCATAGTGATGCGAGGAGGAAAAAGAAAGGGGGAATATGCACAAATGATGGACCCGATAAAATTGGTAAGGCCATCATCTCCAAAGCCAATGTTCAAGCCAAAAAGATAGAAGAAATTATTTCAAGAAGCAGTGGAAACATTTTCCCAGCTTGGGGGAAGCAAAGGTATTGAATTTCCATAGACCAAGGAAGATAATGAGAACCAAGCTAGCTCAAATACTACGATTGAAGAATGGTTCTGTCTATTTCTAAAAATTGTTAACAACATGCCAATGTTAGAATAGTTAAAGCAGAACCTGGAAAGAGTAGTGTAGAAGGCCACAGGACCATAGGACTCAACCGACACAACACAGAAATATATACGAAGAGTGAAGAGAAATAAGAGAAGGATAGGAAAAGAGTTCTGGGTGAATACTCAAGTTGCGGGATTCCAAATTAAGGACACAATGCTTGACCTGGGGTTCGATGTAAATATCTTGCCAAGAAAGACATGGGAAGCATTGGGAAAGCCGAGGCTAACATAATCCCCAATTCAACTTCATATGGAAAACCAGTACTGCATTGTGCCCATAGGCAGACTGGAGGATGTCAAAGCTGATGTTGTGGGAGTAAATAAATACACGGCCTTTGAGGTCATCGACATTATGGGGGACAAAAATCCCTATCCATCATTGTTGGGGATTGACTAGGCTTTCGAAAATGACGCAGTAATAGATTTAAAGAATGAACTGATGATTTTTGAAGACGGAGAGGTTAGATTCACTCAGTCACTCAACCTGTATCAAGGACCCCGATACACAGATTCTGTTGACAACAGAGAAGATGCTCAACTTCTTGATCATATTTATCAAATGACTGTAGGGAAAAGGGAAGATTACATCAACTTGATGGCGGGAGGATCTGTAAGTTGGAGAAGCATTCAAAGCTCAGAATTGGGCTCAGATATAGCCTGGGATGATTGGTAGCAAGGGGGATATGAGACCAATACAAGAAGATGCACCAACATCAAAAGAATCAATTGGATCGGGACTAAGGTAAGAGAGTACCCAACTTTGTCTGATATGAATGCTGTCAATACTTTCATTACCAAAATAGAATATAAAGTACCAGAAGACCATAGGGTCCCACTCATGGACATGGATCTACAATCTACATCTGCAAGATGGTGGAGTAACCACTACAACTCATTGCCACGATGGGAAAAAGTTGCAGCAGCACTAAAATACAGGTTCAAGGGAGAAGAAGAACCACATTTCACTCAAAAATTCCAAGGGGACTCAGACCCCATAAAACACTTGAAAGAGTGTGAAGATCAATGGAACATTGTGGGATACCCAGAGGAGCTATGGGTCCACAAGTTTATACATTCACTGGACGTGATTTCCCAAGCTTGGTACCTAATAGAAGAGAGGAAGAGAAGAACTAGCACTTGGCAAGAAGTTACGAGGAAATTTACATAGTGCTTTTATTTGAAGGAAAAACAGAACCAGTCACCCAAGTGTTACAGGCTATTAAAAAGGTATTGTTCTTCCTAGAGAATAAGGAGGAGTATGAGTAACCACTCCCAAACCAAAGCGTCAGACAGTTGGTAGCATGTAGAAAGGTAAACAGTGAAATGGATGATGATGATCTAGAGGGACTTAGGAATCTGTATTTTGAAGAGACAGAGGGGAAACTGGATATTCAGGAAGACCCAAAAACCAAAGGAATTCATCTGCTACCACTAAATACCAAGAAAATGAACATTGGGACTGAAGAAAAGACCAAACTGGCATCAATCGGTGATTATTGGAATGATGAGACGACCAAGGAAATATTCAGTCTACTACAAGAATATGAGGACTTGTTCCTGTCATCCGTAGCAGACTTGAAAGGAATCAAAGGGGACATGGGAGAAATGCATATAATCCTGAAGCCCGATGCAAGACCAATCAAGCATAGACCCTATCGGTTGAATCCAAGAGTGAAGGAAAAAATTAAAGCAGAAATCGATAAAATGCTGAAGGCAGGGTTAATATTCCCGGTGGAGGAAGCAAAATGGGTAAGTCCCATAGTCATACAAAGAAAAAAGGATAACTCAGAAATATGAGTCTGTGTTGACTATAGGAGCTTGAATAATGCCTGTATACATGACCCATTCCCCACCCCGTTCAGTGACGAAGTCCTCGACAATGTTGCAGGGAATGAGGAGTATTCTTTTACAGATGGATTCTCAGGGTACCATCAGGTAAGGATAGATGAAGAAGATAAGAAAAATACAAATTTCACCACTGAATGGGGTTCCTTCACATGTCACATAATTCCATTCAGGTTAAAGAATGGGCCAGTGGTATTTTCACGCATCGTGATAGCAGCATTACGCAATTACATCCACAAATTCCTGGAAATCTATATGGATGACTAGACTGTCTATAGCCTATTGAAAGACTACACAACGTTATTAAGGATAATGTTTGACTGGTGTAGGAAACTCCATATTTCTATGAACCTCAAGAAGTGCATATTTGCAGTACCTTTTGGAACACTGCTAGGACACGTAGTATGCAATCAGGGAGTTTGCGTGGATCCAAAAAAGGTTATGGTTATAGTTAACATGGAAGCACCAGAAACTATGAAGCAACTGAGGTCACTGCTAGGTCACACAGGCTACTACCGGCGATTCATCTGCAACTACGTGAAGATAATAGCCCCATTAGAGAAGCTGTTGCAGAATTTGGAACAGTTCAATTGGATAGAGAACTACATAACAGCTCTGAATACTTTGAAGGAAAAGTTGGCAAGTGTGCTATAATATTCCAAAATTTGCATGCAACAAATTGGAATATTAATTTTTGTTGATTTCACTTAGGAGAAGAATAAATGGGTAAGGAGGCCCATTCATAATAAAAATATAAATAAAATCCATCATAGTATGAAAGGGGATCATCATTGGAGCTAGATTTCACACCCTCAAGTGTGAAAGAGGACATTTGCATGGAGACAAGGACAAGTTTGACCAAGTCAACAACATTGGATAGGAGGTGGAGAAAACTTTGATAGACAACACAGTATGACTGGGAAGAGGTTTATTTGGTGGAGGAAACCCTAATGAGTGGGACCCATGGAGAGAGGGCTTTCACTTTTTTAAAAGGAGGGCAAGGCAACCATTGTGATTCATGTTATGGATTATTGGTTTTATGGTCTATTTAGATTTTGTGCATTCTCCTACTGTTTAGCAGAGTTGCAGTGCTTCTTAGCACAAGGCATTCATGTTTAAGAATTCCTTCTCCTTCCTTGAGAGGCCTCTTGGAGGATTATTTCTCTTCATTTCTCCACATTCAGGCTTAAGGCTAAGCATCCTCCTTCAGCTACAACGCAGTTTATTTTTAGAGCTGAATTGCGTTGCAGGGTGTTGCAGTGGAGGGTTATACAACACCACTTCCAGAGCTATTTTTTAGAGGAGGGAGTCTTGTTTCCTTTGGAGGATCAGTGAGAGAGATTTTTAGCTGATTCCCATCATTTTTGGCACCAGGCCAACCATTTCCATGATCTACAACGAAATCCTTCTCTTAGACTGCGTTATTTTCTGAGTGTATCTACAGTGAGGGTTTGCAGTATTGTTTGAAGGGTCAGATCTTCATTTTTAGGATCAGCCTTTCACTTGGAAGATCCATTGGAGGAGGTCTATTCATCTTGTGTATCATCTACAACCATCTCCATCCAGTTCTTGAGTTGCAGCTGCTACTCAGCCCTGCTACTCTGACATTTTTTCCATTTTGTATATTTCAGCCAATCCTTCTAGGATTGAATTGATATTGTTTTTCAGGGGTTAGAGCTTTGCTCCCCACATTATTTGAGCCATACATTGCCATATCTATGTATTGATATTATTTCTGTAGCAGGGCCTCCTATAAACTGCGCAATCATAGCCTTGGGCTTTCTATATGTAGTGGTGTTCTTCATTTTCTTGCACATGTTTTATTGAGGCTTGCATTGCCTGGCTTGAGTGATCATTACCTCAAGGATTTGTATACATTTGCTGCTATAATATCAATTTCATGGCTATTTGGATCTTCTCATGATTTTTATATTGATATAACGCTGCTACTCCAATTTGTGTTTTACATTGCTGCATCTCCAACTTTAGAATACCTTAAGGTATTCTCATTGTTGTAGAAATTCCCTATTTTGGGATATTACAGTGGTATCAGAGAATCATCTTGGCTCAGCCTATGATTTTCAGCCAAATAATATTGAAGAATATCAGAATATTAGAGAGGATGGGTTTTGTCTCACCATTCTTTAGATCTATGAAGAACCTCCCAAAGGAGGATGGGCCAATAGAAAAGGAAGGACCATGCACTTCCTATTCTCATCAAGGAGAACACAATGAGCATGGAAGATACTTGGGTCATATGATTCTAAGTAAGTACCTTGTTGAGTACAAATCTCAACCTAGAGCCTTCAAGGAGATTCTAGCTCTTCCACAGTTCATTTAGTTGAAGGAAGAGAGGAGGTCCTACAACAAGAGAGGAATCAAAGGTAATAGGTTTCTATTGCCTACATATAATGGATCTTCTACAACAAGAGCTTGGGAAAAGAAGCTTGAGGCATTCTTCCTACTACATTTAGTGGTAGAGAGGGAGGCAGTAGAATTTGTAGCACTGCACTTGGAGGGTGAAGCCAATGTTTGGTGGTTCAACCACTTGAGCAATGCAAGGGTGAATAATCTTGCAGAGTTCACTCAAAGGTTGATTAGAACCTTTGATAAAGAAAGATCAGAGGAGAAAAATCCCACACCACCATGGGAGGAGACTTGTAACAGCGTTGTCATAGCCTTGGAAGAGCAACCTTCTACATCTGCAAATGGGGCAACCATTTCATTAGAGGAAAGAACTATTGCAGCCATACAAGGAGATCCCAAGTTCCATCAAGGTATGAATGAAGTTCCACTTTCTATTTTATCAAATATTTTTTAGGATTGTGGAAGCTCACATTTAAATGACCAAGAATCAACATACATTGCTAACCTAGAGCAGCAAGATTGCACTGCGTTGTGCAACATGGAAACATTCAAGGAGGAAATAAACCATCATCCTCATGAACCATTGTTGGATTGCATATGACACTTGAGGTTGGGGTTTGAAGACTTGAAGGGAAGGATGGAAGACAATAGACATATTGAAGTGAGAAACCCTTTCTCCTTTCTAGATGACCCTTTCTCAATGAGCACCTCTCTGCTCAAACAAAAACTTCTACTTTCTGCAAAACAAAGACCTCATTGGTTTTGGAGGACTATTGATCAGAGGGAGATCTCATGGAGAGATTTCATTAGAGGTGCACTTCAACACATCGTGGAGTGCAAGGTTTTTCTTTCCTTCTCACACTTGGATCTTCGTGGATTCAAGGAGGAGAAGATAGATGATGGAGGACATCTTACGATGGATAACATCTTTCATGCTTGTGTTGGACATTTATTGAGCCATACACATCATGATGGGAAGTTTTTGCCTACCCCCTATTTGGATCCTTATAGGATCAAATTGATCCTTGATAAGATTGCATTTCAAAATCCCATGAAATGCAAAGACAAAAATATGATTTGGGAGGATGGTAGCTCTAATGGGAGGAGTACCAAGATGGAGGATGGAAGGAGACATCCACAATTGGTTGAGTGGATTTGGAAGAAGAGCAAGAAGTTGGTGAGCTATTTTCAAATTTATGATACCGAGCAGCAGGAGGCATGGCTGCGTTGGTTAATCTTGAAAGAGTTTGGTCATCATCCTCTTTCTAAGGGTATGTTGCAGGATACTTTCATCTTTGAGCAGCAAATAGTATGGATGCATGGTGTTGATATGATCGTCATATCATTCATTATTTTTTCATCACATGATTTGTATGATGAAAGTATGAGGAGGAAACAAAATATTTTGTTGCTTTGCTTGTTCTTGGGAGAACAAGAGCAAATTTTCTCTCACACTTTGCATGATGTTGCAGGAGGAGGAGATGGCATTATCCCCTTGGCCTTAGATGATCAAGAGGTACTTCCACCTTGGGAGGAACTTCTTATGTGTAGAAGCATTATGGGAGATGTCTTTGACAAGGAGCATGTCAAAGAATGGAGCTATAAGTTGGCAAGAGCTTATTTGCAGGAGCCAACAACGCTGTCACTTGAGAGCTTAGGGTTATTGATGGAGTATTCCTAGGATCACTTCACATTTGATGCACTTGGTGGACAAGGAGGAGGTGAGAATTATGGAGTAATGGATGAAAACATCTATTACATTGGTATGATCTTATTTTCTATGATCTTCTTGACTTGGATTTCAAAGAATAATAAGGGTGATCTTCATGCAGCATATGGTTCATTCCTCTTCATGGGTGTCATACCACTATGGAGGAGTCATTCATATACATATGCATCATTTTACTCTCAACACATGGTAATAATATTTTTTTGCATCCATGGACTATCTAACACAATATTTGGATACTCTTACCATTCATATTCAGTGCATTGCTCCACAAGAGAGCAAGCTTTTCATTGAGCTCCATGGTCAACATTGGGCCAAATTATATTATGGAGACAACCATCTCTTGTATGGCCTTGGGAAAGTGTTTTCTTTCATGTATGTTCAATTGATGTACTGAGCCATTTTCTATTTATCAGTATATGTCATGACATACATAATTATCCATATAAAAAAAACAACTTGCCATGTAATTTTCTGAAGCAGCAGTTTGGGAAACTGTGCTGTCACTATTAGGGAAACTGTTGGTACCTTCTTGCACTACATAAGACCTTCAGCGTTTTCCTCATTTTGATGCTGATCATGATTTAATTTTCTGATATTGATCTTATTTGTATTGGAAGCATGATTGGGAGATAGACACATGAGTTGGGTGTGTCCTTTGGGGGAGAGGATTCCCACACTTTTTGCATTGCATGTTCTAATGGGAGCATGAGAGGAGATATGGCCATCACTGCCAAACACTTGTTTCCTTTTGTTGAGGTGGGCCATATGATTTTTGGGATGCAATATGGTGATGTTTTCCTATCCATCACATATGGGTTGATTTGGGCCAGCTTGATTCAAAGCATTGGAGGAGAGATCTTTGGGGATCTAGTCTTCATCTTGCCACTTGAGGGAAATTATTTTGCAGCCCAGGATCAACATATAATCTACACTTAGCATAAGTGGAGAGGAGGACAGCATGGGGTAGGCTCCTATGTCTACCATGTTCAGATTTTCAGCCCAGCTACATTGCATGAGCTTAAGGTGGAGGAGCATTTTCAGGAGTTGCCATGTTGGGAGGTGACTCATTTTGTATGGATGATTGCTTGGGGATGGAGGATCCACTTGGGGAAGGTGTTTTCCCAATAATTTTTAGTCTCCCTTCCTTGGGAGGCAACTTCTTAGTTCTATCCTTGCAGTTTCTTGAGGACAAGAAACATTTGGGAGGGGAGCACTGTAATATTCCAAAATTTTCATGCAACAAATTGGAATATTAATTTTTTCTAATTTCACTTAGGAGAAGAATAAATGGGTAAGTAGGCCCATTCATAATAAAAATATAAATAAAATCCCTCATATTATGAAAGGGGATCATCATTGGAGCTGGATTTCACACCCTCAAGTGTGAAAGAGGACATTTGCATGGAGACAAGGTCAAGTTTGACCAAGTCAACAGTGCTAGGATAGGAGGTGGAGAACACTTTGATAGACAACACAGTATGAATGGGAAGAGGGTTATTTTGTGGAGGAAACCCTAATGAATGGGACCCATGGAGAGAGGGATTTCACTTGTTTAAAAGGAGGGCAAGGCAACCATTGTGATTCATGTTATGGATTATTGATTTTATGGTCTGTTTAGACTTTGTGCATTATCCTGCTATTTAGCAGAGTTGCAGTTATGCTTAGCAGAAGGAATTCATGTTTAGTAATTCCTTCTCCTTCCTTGCGAGGCCTCTTGGCGGATTATTTCTCTTCATTTCTCCACATTCAGGCTTGAGGCCAATCATCCTCCTTCAGCTACAACGCAGTTTCTGTTTAGAGCTGAGTTGTGTTGCAGGGTGTTGTAGTGGAGGGTTCTACAACACCACTTCCGGAGCTATTTTTCAGAGGAGGGAGTATTATTTCCTTTGGAGGATTAGTGAGGGAGATTTTGAGCTGATTCCCATAATTTTTGGCACCAGGAAAACCATTTCCATGATCTACGGCGCAGTCCCTCTCTTAGACTGCGTTATTTTTTGAGTGTATCTGCAGTGAGGGTTTGCAGTATTGTTTGAAGGGTCAGATATTCAGTGTTAGGATTAGCCTTTCACTTTGAAGATCCATTGGAGGAGGTCTATTAAACTTGTGTATCATCTACAACCATCTCCATCTAGTTCTTGAGTTGCAGCTACTACTCAGCCCTGCTACTCCGACATTTTTTCCATTTTGTATATTTCAGCCAATCCTTCTAGGATTGACTTGATATTGTTTTTCAAGGGTTAGAGCTTTGCTCCCCACATTATTTGAGCCATAAATTGCCATATCTATGTATTGATATTATTTTTGTAGCAGTGCCTCCTATAAACTACATAGTCATAGCCTTTGGCTTTCTATATGTAGTAGTGTTCTTCATTTTCATGTACATGTTCTATTGAGGCTTGCATTGCCTGGCTTGAGTGGTCATTACCTCAAGGATTTGTATACATTTTCTACTATAAGATCAATTTCATGGATATTTGGATCTTCTCATGATTTTTATATTGATATAACGCTACTACTCCAATATGTGTTTTACATTGCTGCATCTCCAACTTTAGAATACCTAAAGGTATTCTCATTGTTGTAGAAATTCCCTATTTTGGGATATTACATGCGCCAATATTGGTTCATCTGGATTGGGACAAGAAATTTCATGTCCACATCGATGCTTCGAGCATCACACTCAGAGCAGTTCTAGCTCAACCAGGGGACACTATAGTTGATCACCCAGTGTATTTTGCAAGTCAAAAATGATCAGTAGCGAAACAAAACTACACTGCAACAGAGCGGGAAGCATTATCAATGGTGTATTCCCTTCAAAAGTTCCACCATTACTTTCTAGGAGGTATGTTCAAGTTTTCCACAAACCACTTAGCTTTGAAGTACCTAGTAAAAAAACCAGCCTTAGAGGGAAGGATATGCAGATGGCTCCTACTCTTTCAAGAGTTCACCTTCGAGGTGATAGACAAACCTGGGTGACTGACCGTGGGACTAGACCACCTATCAAGGCTCGAAAATGGAGAAAATGGAGGGTCTCTGGATAATCAGCTGCCAGATGCTGATCTTTTCAAAGTAAAATCCATCCTAGAATACCTAGATCAGATCGCAACCTACCTGAAAACAAGACAATGCCCAAAAGAATATACAACAGCCTAGAGAAGACACCTAGTATTCCAAGCTGCAGAGTACCAGCTGATAGCGAGACACTTGTACAAGATGGGGCTGGACCAAATATTACGAAGATGCATCCTAGACCATAAGAGGGAGGTCGTACTATGGGAATGCCACTTTGGGGTTGCAAGAGGACATTTAGGAGCAAAACCGACAGCGAGGAAAGTACTGCAGATGGGTTTATGGTGGCCTACAGTACACATTGATAGTAAGGCATTCGTAAAGAAATGTGATGTTTTCCAGAGGAAAGGATGCCCATCGCACAAGGACGAGCTCCCACTGCACCCAGTAAAATCACCGCAACCGTTCGAAAAATGGGCAGTTGATTTCATAGGCCCAATTGCACCTGCTGCAAGACATTCACAGGCCCGGTATATCATCACAGTAACATATTGTTTGACAAGGTGGGAAGAGGCAATGCCAGTGAAGGATTTCACAGCCAAAACAGTGGCTCAATTCATATTTGAAAATATAATTAGTAGGTTTGGTTGCTCGAAAATTCTGACAAGTGATCAAGGTATGCATTTCATCAATGCTACCATTAAATACCTACTCGAAAAATTCATGGTACAACATCACAAAATCAGCCCTTACCATCCACAAGCCAATGGTATGGTAGAAGCTTTCAATAAAATCCTAGAGAAGGGCTTGACGAAGATCTGCAACACTCAATGAGATGACTAGGATGAACGTATACCAGCAACCTTGTGGGCATACAGAACAACTGTCAAGAGGCTCAATAATCAGATGTTGTTCCAGCTGGTGTATGGAAGAAAAGCCATAGTAACAGCAAAATTAGTCATACTGAGCCTTCTAATCACAACCTCACTCCAGCTATTAGAGGAAGATGTGTTAAAGGAATGGTTACAGGAACTACAGGAGCTGGAAGAAGACAGGTTTCTAGCAGAATTCCACCAAACTATCCAGAAAGAGAGATAAAAATCTTGGCACGACTGCCATATCAAGCGCAAAAATTTCAAGGTCGGCGGAAAATATTTACTCTACGACAGTAAGTACCAGAATTTTCCAGGGAAACTGCAAATGAATTGGCTAGGACCATACCACGTAATCAAAATAAAAGATTCAGGAGTAGTTCGGTTAGCACAGCTGGATAACCAAATATTTCCAGATGGGTGAACGATGCACGCCTGAAACCCTAGCACGAGTAAGTTCTGCATTTCATTTTCAATAACTCTCACAACCGAGAGGAGTCAATAGGGTAGATTAGATAGATTCAATAACTCTCTCTCACCCTAGAAGAGCTTAG
Source organism: Pinus albicaulis (assembly GCA_034641835.2). NCBI lineage: Eukaryota > Viridiplantae > Streptophyta > Pinopsida > Pinales > Pinaceae > Pinus > Pinus albicaulis. The sequence goes on along the minus strand of CM076584.1, from coordinate 1,445,302,948 downwards.
ATAGGATTCTCAATAAAGAAATTTTATAGCACAAGAAAAATTCAATGTTGTGATGCGAAGACCGCAACAAAACCAATTGTGGTAAGGGGGGGGGGGGTAGTGTCTATCATGTCATCCATGTCAGAAGGAAAAGCATGTCGAACAATATTCCATCATTATTACTCATATTACCCATGTCAGTCCATAGGATTACCGAGATTTGCGAAATAATTTCTATAATTAGCATCGTCCATACTGCGATAAATTTTCCATAACAAGCCATAACCATCACCCATCACATCTACCCAAACCTGGAAGCCACAGTCTACTTTTTCAGAACCCACCTCATCCTGGTAACTAATCATACACTTATAGCCACAGGGGAAGGCAGGGAAAATTAATTAGTTATGGGGTCTTATCAACCTCATGCATGTCGGTTACTTACATAACTTGCATGAAATAAAGTGCGAGAAGGATGGAAAAGTCCGAGTTAGAACTAGAAACATCATAGGTAGCAAGAGAAACATCACCAGAAGAAGAGCAAGGGAGGTGTCCAGAAGCATGAATTCATAAGGAAAGTGAAGGAGTAGCTCTGAAAGTGTACCAGAGAAGAGCTAAAATGACCAGAGTAGCTCCAGTAGTTGTTGAGCCTGAGCTCGATGAAAGGATACAGAAGATGGAATCCTTGGTAGGAAAATATGATTGCACGTTGTTGATTAATACTGACCTAACATACTCCTTCCAATTTCTAGCGAAGAAGAAATAGGTCTACATGGAGAATTATGCCACAGAAGCAAGATAGGAAGCAGCAAGAGTACTTCTAGAGTTCAAAGGTGTTCAACAATCCACCATACTAAACCTAAGAAATATGCTAGTGTTCGGTACTACAGGGGCTGCGATGTAGTGCACCAAGTTTCTACTAAGCATAATCCACAACAAGTCATTGTGGATGGGAAAAGAAATACCAATTCAAGTGGAAGACATTCACAGATTGACCAGATTGTCGCAAGAAGGGAGAGACATCTCCACCACTTTCCAAACAGTGTCCAAGAGAACAAAGAAGGCAGGAGATGGTGACTACTACAGGAAGTACGACACTAAGTGAGGGGGAAAAGAGGCCAAGATAGACTTGATCAACAAGCCAGAGGTCATGTTTTCCTGCTATCTAATTGCAAGCAAAATGATGAGACATTACACAAAAGGGGAGTGCACGCTGGATACCATCACCTTTGTGGAGCACTGTATCTAGGGGGGACAACTGAATTGGTGTTTGTTTCTACTCAATGAATTATTCGAAGCCTGTGAGGACAAATATAAGAGGGCCACTGGCTTCATCTATGGTTATCTTACAATGGCGTTGGCCATGTGGAAATGGACATTTCCAGGAATCAGGAAACCTCTGGAAGTGGTAGCAGGTCAACAAATAGCAATGAAGTTGACACCCTGGAAAACATCAGAGGGACCCAGCACTAAGGAGGTGAACAAGGAAGTGTTCAAATTTTGGTACAACCAGATGGTGGATGTCGCGATGAGTCAACAGAGAATTCCAAGGAACTTGCAGGACAATTATGCTGCACAAGTATGGTTTGGGGTTAACCATAATAAAACCTACATCTCACCAACATGTGTGCCAGAATCAACCTTTAAAATGAGGCTATTGAAATTTCAAATCGATGAGCGGGCTTTCCACACAGAATTATACTCGTGGCCAGAAGTAGCAATGGAGGTCAGAAGCGGAGTTTACGTCTATTCATTTGATAAGATGCTGCCAGATCCACTACCAGGAGAAACATCAGAGGAAGAGATGGCTTGAATGTCATGACTACAAATGACCCCAATCATCGATTCGCTGAATACAAAGGTATAGAGCTTTAACCAGGTAGTCCAAACTTTAACAAGTGATTCCTCTTTGTTTCCCACATTTACGGAATTTCAGGCCTCAAATTTTGCATCCACTTCCATCGTAGTCCCCCTAGTCACAAACATACCATTTAATTTATTTAATTCACCACCAGTAATAACCACGTCTCTCAAAAAGAGTAAACCCTCAAAGACACCTGTAGCTACACCAAAGGCCAAGAAGGCAAAAATCACAATGTCCAGCCAAGTCGTTGATCTCACAGGGGAAGATCACACACAACTTATGGATACAGGGGCCCCACTCAGAGAAGAGCCAGTGACAGAGCCCCAGATGACTCAGGAGCTACCTCTGATAAGCCCCTATTATTTTCTAAATGTTCGTGTATCACCTCCTCGCACTCACCACTCATTGGCCAACACCTCATTCACCTCTAAAGACCATCCAACTCACACACCCTCCACATCAACCACCATATCTAACCCAGTCAATGTAAAAGGTAAAATAAATAGGGACACCGAGGCAGAGGTTAACTCTGGTACAATAGCGGTACGTAAGGTTAACCAAACCCTAGCTGAACAGGTTTCTTTCCAAGAAATTTTAAGTTGAGGGGAATCTTTTACTGCAAATACAACACCCCTGACTGAAGAGCTGAACCCATTCCAGCAAGAAAACCTGATACTTTAGTAGGTGCAACCCAATATAAACATGGGTAACCCCAGTAATCCGCTGCCACAGCAAACACAACTGCTCTCACTATAGGAGCACTCAACAAAGTCCATTGGGAGCGATCAACCACTCCAACAGAGACAACCAAATTCCAATATCTCCAAAGATGAAAGTATGCAGACCTGGGGAATGGCACAGTTGTACAATTTCATCCAATGGGAAGCACAACAGGCCTAAGGGCTTCACACAGAACTCCAGCAAATATTCGAGTAGCAACAGGTACAAATTATCATGCTTATTGAAGAGTGCGAACAACTGAAGATAGAGAGGGACCACCTACAGGGCCAACTAGATATGGTGACCAAGGTTTTCCGGGATCTTTGGCCAACGATGACAACCCACAACACTCAGATACCAAATGAAATAGCAAAGAATGACATAGTTGGATGATCCATTCATGTTTGAGTGGCATGTTCGGCCCTAAATCAAGAAAACTAGGAACTAAAAGCAGCATTGGTGACAAGGCCCGCGCTACCAGACCCAACGGTCATTTACACAGAGAAGATAGTAGAAAGGTAGAACCAGGTAGCCGAGATGCAAGAAGTTCTAAGTACTCCGGAAAAGGAAGCATATGACCTATTGAAGGGTCTCTGGGAATGTTCAATCTCACTCACATTGAAATCACAGCCAATTTCGGCACAACTACAACAGATATCGAAAGAGATTAAGGAAGCCACAGACCCTGACAGACTTGACCAATTGTATGCTCATGCTGAGGAGCTCGCAGTCCAGATACAACAAATTGAGGAGCATTTAGCCACAGCCAAACAAGCCCTCTGAGAGCTCCAGCAGCCTATGAAGACCACTGCCCAAGAAATGCAACAAATAGCTGCTAAGGCCAAACATTTAGATCAATAACATCTTTGGTAGCCTACCACCTGTCTCAGGAGAGAAGGAGGTCACCCAGGTCACAACAAAAATAGACCTGCTCATGTAGGGATGGCAATAGGCCATTGCTAGCTTCCAAGAGCTCAAAGCATCGGCACTAACAAAGGTCCCAGAGTTGGGGCCCTTGTTTGGACACACAGAGGAAAGGGAAAACATAATTGGCCATGGAGGCAAGAGGACCGATGGACACCGAGGTGGCAGGAAACAATTGACTCGGGACAAGTCAATAGGATGTGGTCGAGGCCTATTGGGGCCCTTGTTTTGAAATCAAATTGTTTTGTGTGGCAGATAACAGGTGGCAGAACGCAACCATGGTAGACAGAGAGCTATCACGGTTGTGAAGTACTGAAGAACATGTGGCACAATTGTTGCGGAAGCAAGCACAGATGGCATAAGGAAGCAACAGAAGATAATCAGTGGAATTCCAAATAATCAGGGAGAAGCAGCAAACAACCAAGTGGAAAGGAAGGAAGAACTATCAGTTACACTGGAAACGAAACAAATAGGCAGCCGGCCAATGGAGAAAGGAGGTTGGCACAGTAGAGATTAGGGAGCAAGAGCCGTAGGAGAGCTCTATTCATGTTTTTCATCATGTTCTCTCTCTCTCTGTTTCATTCTGTTATGTCTTATGGGACTCTATTGTAATAAGCTATGCCAGGAACGCTCTGAGAAGAATTGTAACTATCTTTTGTTGTTAATGCAATACATCCTGATCTGAGGCTATTGTTATGAGTTCTATATCATGTTCTAGTTTAGTTGAATTTGCAGGTTATTTTAAAATTTTGGTTATCATTCTGAATATGTTTATATTTATTTTTATCTGTGGAGTATTTACACTTACTCGAAGTACTTAGTTATGTCTAGGTTATACATCTGTCATGCTTGATCGATACCTGATCTGATCCCAACCCTAGTAAGGTCGCGAAACGCCTCAGGTGAGACTCTATGCTCCTGGAAGTAGGGTAAAAATGCCGATGTTGTGCTAGAATACAACGGAAAATCTTGTTGGCCTCAATCCTGAACTTGGGTCTCGGCCCAGAGACCTCTTTTCTTGCCAACACTGTTCAGTGAAGCGCTTGAATTTATCTATATCACTATTTCAATCCACCAACATCTTTCCAAAATATAAAATATAAGGGATATTTTGGTAAATATCCCAAACATGCTTCAAATTGAGATGTGTAAGTCGAAGAATGCTTGGCTCTGTTATAGGCATGTTGGATTTACCGTAAGTGTTCATCCCAAATTTTAGGATGCTTGATGTAGTATCTACAAAGGAGATGTACTATATTTTTGTTCACCAGTTCTGTCTAGCCATCAATTTTTGGATGAAATGTTGTGCTATTTTTTAACTTGGTTTCCATGGTTTCCCATAAACTTGACCAAAATGTTCTTGAAAAATGGAGAATTTCGATTAGAAATAATAGAGGTGGGTAACCGAAAGTGCACCCATAAATTTTTGGAAGAACATATTTGCAACCTATTCAGCTGTAACTTGCTTCTTACAAGGCATCAAAACACATATTTTTCTCAAATGATCCACAACAACATAAAGGTAATCATGACCTTTCCTAGACATAGGAAGTTCTCCTAAAAAATCCATAGAAATAATTTCCCAAGGACAAGAAGGAATAGGAAGTGGAGTATACAAACCCAAATTTCTATTTCTAGGATTTCTAGTAGCACACATGATACATCCTCTTACATTTATTGAAGAAATTTCATTCAGGTGAGGCCATTAACAATACCTTTGTAATTGTGCAAGTGCTTTTCCTACACAAAGTGGCCAACAATAAGAGAAGTATGAGATGCCCTTATGATATTGACTGTTTCACCATGTGGGATGTGTAACTTTCCAAGACGATACACCAATTTATCATGAACATGATAATCTAACTCTTCAATACGATTTCCTTGACACAAAATTGCATAAACATTTCTTAAATATTCATCTTTAGCATACTATTCAACATAGCTCAGATGCATGATTGAAGTACGCTTAAGAATGACAGATGAACTAACAATAGGCCTTAATAACATATCAACAAATTTTTTGTATATACCTTTCTTACACGTGATTATGAAATATAACTACTGTAGAAATCCCATCCAGCTGAAATGTATGGTTTGTTGTAGCTTGGTTTGCGATTGAAAATATTGCAAATGTTGATCGCAAGTATGAATAATCGTTTCCTTACCCGTCAAATAATGCCTCCATTTCTTCACGCTTTGTGCCAAAGCATACAAATCTTTATCATAGGTTGGATAGTTAATTTCTGCATTGGTAAAGGTTTCAAAATGATAAAAAATAGGCCTACCATGCTGCATCAAAACTGTTCGCGTGATATCATCACTTGCATCGGTTTGAAGCTCAAATGGATGCTTAAGATCTGTAAGTGCAAGGATTGGTGTTGTTCTGATTTTCTCTTTCAATGTATCAAAGGCTTTATGTTTTCCTCCCCACTGAAATACTTGTTTCACACTTATCAAATCATGCAATGGAGCTACAACAGATGAGAAGTTAGAAATAAACTTTCTCCAATATTGGGTTGCTCCCAAAAATATCCTAATCCGTGTTACATTATTGGGCTTAGGCCAATTCACAATGAATCTAAAATTTTAGGGATCAATCTTCAATTCACCCCCTCCAACAATATGACCCAAATAAAATAAATAGGTTTTCCCATATTCACACTTAGACATCTTCAAATACAATTTATCTTTCTTTAAGACATCTAAAACTTTATTAAAATTTTTGACATGCTCTTCATGAGTCTTACTAAAAATGAGAATATCATCTAAGTAGACTATGACAAAATCATCAAGGAATGGTGCCAACACATCATTCATAACTCCCATGAATGTTGCAGGTGCATTAAATATCCCAAATAGCATAACTAACCATTCAAACAAACCTTGTTTTATCTTGAAAGTAGACTTCCAAATATCACCTTAAACAATCCTGATATAATGATAACCACTTCTTAAGTCCAACTTAGTGAAATAAAAAACATCCTTAAATTGGTCTAGAAAATGATCAATATGAGGAAGAGGATACCGACTCTTTACCATGATTTTGTTCAAATCTCTAAAATCCAAACACATGCACCATGTACCATCCTTCTTTGGAACCAAGACAATAAGGGACCCAGAAGGAGACATGGTAGGCCTAATGACCCCTTTGTCAGGAAACTCTTGAGTTTGCTTCTTGATATCTACATTCTCCAAAATTGACTTTCTATACATGCCAATGTTTGGAAGAGGTGCATCCTACTGAAATTGAATCTCATGTTGGATTCCTCTTTTAGGAGGTAACCCTTCAGGTTATTGAAACATCTTATCATATGTGTTAAAAAATTCAACCAAATCACGATTGAGTTTTCCATCACATCCTTGGAATGCTTTAGATTCAACAATATCTTTGGGTTTGATCATCAACAATACAAAATTCTTACTCGCATTTACAAGCCTTTTCATTTGACCAACACTTACAAGAGATAATTTCATATTATTGTAACATGCTCTAACAATATACTCAATTTCGTCTTTAACAAGATGATATTTCTTCTCATGACGATAGAATATTAATTTTTAGTCATACAAGTATGGACTCTCTAAAATAATTCCACATATGTCAAGTAGTGCAACATCAAGATCTACCTCATCAATAAAGTTTGCAGTGATGGATAATTTAAGTTTACATTTTCTTGTCACTTTAAATTTGGAATTGTGGCATACCCAACCTAAAGGGCAAGGTTTATAATGAGGTGTAGTTTCTCGACAATAGCTTCAAAACTAAGGTTAAATTGGGATCCACTATCAGACAAGGTATTAAATTTGGTATGTTTTCTAATGACCCTAATATGGAAAATCTCAATTCTTTCTTTATCATTTTGAGGCTCAATAAGCTCACTATAAGAAATAGTACTTGTAATATAAGATCTACCTTTCATTCCCATGATTGTGATTTTGATCTCATCACCTGAATCAAATCCTAGGTCTTTTTGAGTTGTTGCAGCAGTATTTTGGTTCCCCTTGTTGTTAAACTTCTTTGGTCTCATTTATGGATTTATTTTCCAACAATGGTATTCATCATGGAATTATTTTGAACAATTTTTGCATGTGAGTTTCTCCCCCTCTTTCTTTACTGTAGCATTATTTTTTCCTTTTCCTTTAAACTTCCCCTTTCCTTTGTCTCTAGATTTGAATTCATTTTTTCTAGTCTCTTGAGGAACATTATTCCCTCTTGCTTCTAAATGAGTTTCCTGAGCACAAACTTCATCTACATTGGTGGGATTAAACATAAGAATTGTATGTCTCAAATAACTATTTAATCCACCTATGTATTTAAAGAGAGTGTATTGTGAAGACAAATATACACCCAAGATTAAAAAACTTCTTCTAAATACTTGTGTGTAACTTTAAACACTCTGACCTTTAGCTTGTCTAAAATGTTTCCAATCCATAATTTCCTTTTCCATGTAAGCTAAAGAATAAAATTTCCTTCTTAATGCAACTACAAAATTATTCCATGAAGAGATATTTTTACCACTTTTCTTCAAGTCTTCTTGAGTTATGGCCTACCACCAGAAGAGACTTTTACTTTCCAAATGAAGAGAAGCAAGATGGGTCTTGGTCACATCATCCAGCTTAATCCTTTGAATCTTTCAATAGACTTAAATTTGATGAACCCAATTATCTAAGTTTTCAGCATTCACTTCTACATTGTACATAGGCAATTCAAACTTGACATAAAGCTTTAAGAAAGGAGACTTAGCATGTCCTTTTGGATATATTGGAGGAGTATGTGAAGGATATGAAGAAGATGAGGATCAAGGTGAAGATGGAGGTGAAGGAGGAGGTGGAGGTGTAGGTTTGCTCCCATCACCACCATTACCTTCTCATTGATTTTAACTCTCTCCATGCAACCTTTATGTCATCTCTTCATATAAAACTTTCACCATTTTAGACATTTCATAGAAATCCTTTCTGAAATCTCTCTCATCCTCATACATCATCTCATGTCCTTCTTCATGTGCCATGAATGGTGTAGTTTGAGGATTTTGTGACCTCCTTGAACCAATTTGTGGATTTATCTCTTCAAGCACTCCTTCTCCTATTTTCAAATTTAACCTTGTAAGCATCAGAAAACACTTGAAAACACAGTCAAACCTTCAGAAACAACCATGCTTTAATACCAAACTTATCTAAAATTAAAAACTTGAAGGTTTTATTAAAAAAAAAACTGCAAGTAAGCTTATGTCTTGTGGGAAATGGATAAAGTTGTAAAATCACATAAAATTAGTGTTTTTAAACTCAATTTATAGAAATAAAACAGAGAAAAATGAAACATGAACAACAACACAAAACAACATTTTGATAACGGACTTCACCCCTCCTGGGCTACGTCTCTGGATCCAACTTCCAATGTTGGGCCTCTTCAATTATATGCTCAAATATGAAATTACATTAGTTTAAAGTGCTCAAATTACAAAAGTAGTGCTGCCAATGGATTTAGAAATCTCAAAAACCTTTATCTAGGCTCTTATTGAGCTCAAAAAAGGTTGAAAAATGAGCAAGATATGTCTCTTGGACCAAAGTTCTTCAAACTGTTATGAAAATATGTAATTCTACCTAATCATCCTATGAATTTTTATTTTATGCCAATAGCTGAGCAACAAATTTCCATGGTTCCTCCAGGATTCCTATCGAAATTTGTTGAAAATTTCGCCTTCTTAACTGCGCCAATAACCCTTAAGCGTTAGGTCAGGATCACTTTGAGTTTCATGTGGTTGGGGGAAAGGGCTAACCACCTGCCCCTATCCATTCAACCCTCAATGCCAGTCGGTATGGTCACCTAGAAACTAATAATACTGAGATTCAAGCTAATTGCCCGACCCCTCCACCATGGTCTCGTGGCTTTCATCGTACCATGGTCCGGGACCAATTGCTCGACCTTACCACTTCTGCCTATGTATGGTCATGTTGGTGCTGATACGACCAAGGTTTTGGGCCAAGAATGTGCCAAAATTTATAAACTAAATATAACTAGGGTCGTATGGTTGTTAAGAACCATCATTTGACTTGGAGGTAGAGTGTGTAGTTGTGTTATGGAAGGTCGAGGGGTTGAACCCCGTCAAGGCCCTTGGGCCACTTATAAAAGTTTTATCCAATCATAGAGGACCACGTGGCACCTCATCATTGGTCCATTTTAAACCAAACCAACCAATAAAATCATGACACCTGCCTCATTATGGAGTTGCAACTTTTTGAGCAAAGATTGGTCCTCCTACCTGCCATACACCCAGTCAGCATGTTGACATGAACTGTATGGTCTGCTCAGTCAACAACCCAATCAACCCTACTATTTTACTTTTTAACCTTTTGGCCAAAAATACAGAATGTAATAACTTGAGTATACGATGTTAGTTTGAGGTGATTCAAGCAACGTTGGATTAAAGACGATGAGCACTACAATTTGGCGCTAGTTTTGAGCGATTTAAAGCACTTTCAATTTTGGGCATTTTCTTGATCCCCTGGATTAATATAATGATGCAAGATCTATTCGAATGTGTTTGAAGAAATCTTTGATTTTACAGTAATATTTATATAAAGTATGTTGCAATTTACAACGAAGATTTGATTAAGTATTTCAAGACCTACACACAATTATTTTTCAAGAAAGCTGAGCACATATACAGATTTAGTAATACACAATCATGTATACATTATTTGATATTTTTATTCAATGTTTGATATTTACTAGGGTTTGATTTGCTACTTGATGATGGTAGTTGATGATGTATGTTATATTTGTTGTTGTAGGTAAATGATGTCTTAATAAGCATGGTCTGTATTTGGTAGTGTTGACTAGGCTGATTTGATTGTGGATTGGAATATTAGTTAGTGATGATGCTACATGATGTTGATTTGTGATTAAGTTTTTGTTGTGACTCAATACGTCAATAACTCAGTGAGTGATGTAGTGCTTCGATTTTAACATTCATTGATTTGATATATGTACGCAGGTTGTATGCATAGGAAGTGTGTATATACATGGGTATGCTTTAAAAAAATTTCATATATATTCTGAATTTAATATTGATTAGGTTTTGCAATGATTACACACTATTTCTTTGATGTTTTTCTATTCTCCATTAATGTGATTAATCAATGAATGGTTATGTTGTCACCAAATTGAGTTCTTGTTGGGTTGTTCCAATGGTCAACTTGGAGTAACTATTTCATACCAACTTTTGAATGAAGATTAGCCTCTTCAATCTGAGAGGGCTCTCTCAAGATAACTTATGATTTTTCAATAAAAAATCTATTAGATGGATAAATATATGATAATGACTTGATTGTATATGATTTCAGGTGGAAAATGTAGAGGATTTGCTACCGTTAGGCTTATGGATTCATTGTAAACATCAATTACAAAACAAAAAATGTCATGGAAGCCAAGGCACTTATATTCTTACCAAATCACACATAAAGGACAAAACAACAACTACATGTGTACAGGAAATTGGAGCATATTACTATATTCCAAGTGATTACACATGAGCCGCTGCATAAATATCAATAGGACTAAGATAAACAAGAATAGATAAGAACATACAATGAATCTTGGGTCTAAAACAAGCTGCTACAAAAGTATATTATTGATAGTGAAAGATTACAATAGTAGTGCATACCTAACATCTCCCAACTCTTACTAACTCTAAAAATATCTTATTTATAGAGTGAAGAATCATAAAAATGATTTTCCACCTTTCTCACCTCGAATTCCCACCTCAGAGACCTATTTCAAACATGAGTCCATCACTTGGAGACTTCCTAGGGATATTTCTGTTTTGCAGAGTTTGAATACAAAAAGGACTCTTCTTTTATTAATAGTTCAACAAATCAATTTAATAACCATTATCAACTACAAACAACTAATTTTATGAGTGTACTATAGTGCTTATGTGTCATTATGACACATGGATGTTGAGTTGGACCTCCTCCAAGTCGAATTTTACAATTTTTTCACAAATATGGTTAGTGAAAATTTTGAAAAATAGGCTTCAAAGATGAGTGTATAATTTCCAAACCCTGATGGTTTTGTAGAAACTAAGAGAGGTTGTTATATATGGGCTTATGATGAAGAAAAAATTATTTCATTCTTCCAAAATATGTTTTCATTTGGTCGTAAATCAAACTTTAAGTTGACTTCTAAAACAATCATGTACAGAAAATTTCGTAGCGCTCATTTTGTAGCAAACTCCAAAATCCACCTTTTTCATAACCTTTGACCTTTCTTACTGGTGGAGGATATTCCTTGGGGCTAATGAGATAAAGGAATTTTTTTTCCCTCATTGGATCTCAATCAAAATTGATTTTTTAGGTAAAAAATATCCTACAGAAAATTTCGTAGAAAATTTCGGCCCTCAAGCCTGAAGCTCGCTACGAAACTGCCTCACTTTGTAGAAAAATTCAAAATTCTCTCTTTTTATTCAAAATTTCACCTGTAGGTCTTCAAATTCATATTATAAAAATGATAAAGAAAGCTTGGTTCAAAATTCCTCTTACCCTCTCTAAAAATCATCTCTTTCACCTTTAACAAATTTATTTACCAATAAAATGACTCTGTTTTTCTTGAACAAATATGGTTTAGAGATGAGCTCCTATCTCCATATATTTGATATTTTTTGCAAAAATGAAGGAGGTTTTTGTAAATAAGTGCATTCTAAATAAAAAATCCCTTTTGGTTTTTTGAAAAATTTCTCCAAGTGTTCGGGAACTACATTGGAAAAAATGTATCAAATAGGAAAAAAACACATTCTGAAAATAAAGCTGAAAGACATCTCCGACTCTCCCAATTTGTAGCGTATTTGAGAAACATGAAAGAGGTTAATGTTATTTTATTTATGCTTGACAATAACCTCTCTCAGTTTCTTATAATGCTTCTCTTTTTTCCCAGAAACTGCCCTTGAAGTTGACTGCTCAAAAATTCAAAAAATAGAGAAATCCTCAGATTCACTACGAAATTGTCAGGTAGCTTCATAGCGAAATCTGCGTATTTTGCACTGTATTCGCTACGAAACTGTGAAAAACTAGACAAGTGGATATTTTTTTAAATTTGATGACTATGCAAGTGAACCCAAGGTGGATTATTGTGGATATGACCCTAATGACAAGACTAATGAAGTGTCTATGACCTATAATAAACGTGATTAAGTGAATTTCTCGTCAAATGAATGATCTAACCTAATGAGACAAAGTGAAGCTTATGATGACCCTGTCAAAAAAATTTGAAAAATTGAGAGTGATAATAGTGGCTCCACTAGGATGGTGTGCCCCTGTGGTACAACAAAGACTAGTAATTCCAGTGCCACCTCCATTGGGCTGCTCCCATCTTTGAAATGAAAGCTTGCAACCTACTCTGACCTGTAACCTTGGCACTAAAAAACCAATAGATACTAAAGACATGAAAGTACACATGCTGAATTTAAAACTGAAACTAAAAAAATGGTTGATCCTCAAACTTATTTATATACAAATGATCCTACTTTACTTGCTTAGCATAAAAAATGAATCAAGTGATCTCACACTTCCATTGAAGCCAATAAAGAAGTTGAGTACTGGATTGGAATGGAAATTCCACTTCTCTGATCATAAAACCATTCCTGAGAGATGACAACTTGTTCCACCATCTGAATTTTTCTACATAAATGAAAATAATATTGAAAATAATTCCTATAGAAGATTCCAACAGAGCTACGAAAGGATCTTTGAGAATATGCACGAATAATTCTTGTTGATAAAAAAGAAAGTGTGAGTAAATATGATCCTTTTTTGGTGTTCCTTTTTCAGATTTTTCTTTATAACTCTTGTGACCATTCTAGAATAATAAAGAAAAAATCTGCTAATCATTATTTTCATTTAGGAGAAAGAAAAACTTGGAGTATTCATGGACACTTTCAAAAGGAACTGCCTCAGCATGTAACACATGAATTTCTAGAGGTAATTCTTCATATGATTCAGCAAGCATACTCTTTTGATTGTCTAAAATTTTCTTTTCAAAATTTTCTTCATTCGCTCTAAGCTAATGCAAGGAATGACATGAAGAATAAATTTCTTCTTTTACCTGAGGATTATACCAATTATCTTCCAGTATTTCCTCTTGCTATTGGAAATTATTCTCATATTCTTGATGATCAAAAGGCTGACAAGTCTGCTGCAAATTTTCATCAAACTTAGAGGAAGTAACATGATTGTCATAAATAAAGTCCTACCGGGTTTCATTTTCATCCAATAGAGAGACTACCCTTTCTTCTTTGTGATGAAAGGGATTGTCATGAAGGGCCTCTAAAATTTCCTCATCCATGAACTCATCATCTTCATAACAATTCTCCAAATATTCAATAAAACTCACACAATGTTTACAGAAGTATTTTACTAGTAATAAGGAAGAATTACATTATTTATACATCTCATAAAATGCAACATGGAAATCAACAAGAGAATATAATGAACCATTTGGCAAGATTTTGTGCCAAGACCATGCTTTTCCCTCTAAAGTGACCATAAACATCTTCATGAGACAACCTCATGGAATTTAACCTTAATTCTGAGTACATGCATATGGAATCTAACCAAGTGAAGAGAAACATTTTATTTCTTTTCATTTTTAAATATGAGAAGACCAGTTAACCAATAGAATTTTGGCATAAGATTTGGAAAACCAGGGATTTGAGACCGATTCATCGGGGCATACCTGGCATTTATTCTTGTAATGGAACTCATCTTGGAAATTCATAAATCTACTGATCTTCAAGAAGTGGAGTCAGATTCCAATTGATTATTTGACGTGTGGAGTCTCCAGAGCAGAAATACAGCCAATATGTGTCTAAGTGTCTGCTGCTCTCAGACCTTAGAACCGAAACTTTGTCGTTCTTCCCAGGGAAAATTTACAGCTTCGTTCCATGACAACGATGTCAAAATGTTATCACCAAATTGAGTTCCCATTGGTTTGCTTCAATGGTCAACTTGGAGTAACTATTTCATACCAGCTTTTAACTAAAGATTAGCCTCTTCAGTCTGAGAGGGCTCTCTCAAGACAACTTATGATTTTTTAAATAAAAAATATATTAGATGGCTAACTCTATCATACTAACTTGATTTTATATAATTTCAGGTGGAAAATGTAGAGGATTTTCTACCATTGGGCTTATGTAGTCATTGTAAACCTCAATTACAAAACAACTAATGCCATGGAAGCCAAGGCACTTATATTCTTACCAAATCACACATAAAGGAAAAAACAAAAAATACATGTGTATAGGAAATTGGATCATATTACTAAATTCCAAGTGATTACACATGAGCCACTACATAAAGATCAAAAGGACTAAGATAAACAAGCATAGATAACAACATACAATGAATCTTAGGTCTGAAACAAGATGCTGCAAAAGTATATTACTGATAGTGAAAGATTACAATAGTAGTGCATACCTAGCATCTCACAACCCTTTCTAACTCTAAAAATCTCTTATTTATAGAGTTAAGACTCATACAAATTATTTTCCGCCTTTCTCACCTTGAATTCCCATCTCAGAGGCCTATTTCAAACATGATTCCATCACTTTGAGACTTCCTAGGGATATTTCTGTTTTATAGAGTTTGAATACAAAAATGACTCTTCTTTAATTAATAGTTCAACAAATCAATTTAATAACCCTTATCAACTACAACCAACTAATTTTCTGAGTGTACTAGAGTGTTGATGTGTCATTATGCCACGTGGATGCTGAGCTAGACCTCCTCCAAGTCGAATTTTATATTTTTTTCACAAATCTAGTTAGTGAAAATTCTGAAAATTAGGCTTCAAAGATGAGTGTATAATTTCCAAACCTTGAGATGAAGAAAAACCTATTTCATATTTCCAAAATCCTTTTTCATTTGGTCAGAAATCAAACTTGAATTTTACTGCTAAAACAATCATGTACAAAAAAATTTGTAGCGCTCATTTCGTAGCAAACTCAAAATCCACCTTTTGCATAACCTTTTACCTTTCTAACTATTGGAGGGTATTCCTTGGGGATAATGAGCTAAATAAAAAAAATTCCTTCCTTGGATCTCCATCAAAATTGATTTTTTAAGTAAAAAACATCCTACAGAAATTTTGTAGCGAATTTTGGCCCTCAAGCCTGGAGCTCACTACAAAACTGCCTCACTTTGCAGAAAAAATAAAAATTATCTCTTTTTCTTCAAAATCTCACCTGTAGGTCTTAAAATTAATATTATGAAGGATGATCAGGAAAAATTGGTTCAAAATGCCTCTTACCCTCTCCAAAAATCATCTTTTTCACCTTTAACAAGTTCATTTACCAAAAAATGACTCTATTTTTTTTGAACAAATAGGGTTCAGAGAATAGCTCCTATCTCGATATCTTTGATATTTGTTGAAAAATTGATGGAGGTTTTTGTAGTTAATTTAGCTCTGAATAAAAAAATCTCTTGGTTTTTTGAAAAACATCTCCAAGTGTATGGGAACTGCATTTGAAAAACATGTATCAAACAGGAAAAAAATGCATTCTAAAAATAGAGCCGAATGAAATCTCTAATTATCCCAATTTGTAGTGTATTTGAGGAAAGTGAAAGAGGTTAATGTTGTTTGATCTGTGCTTGAAAATAACCTCTCTCAGTTTCTTAGAACGATTCTCTGTTTTCTGAGAAAATGCCCTTGAAGTTGACTGCTCAAAAAGTCAAATAATAGAGAAATCCTCAGATTCGCTATGAAATTGTCATGTAGTTTTGTAGTGAAATCTGCCTATTTTGCACTATATTCGCTACGAAACTGTGAAAAACTAGACAAGTGGCTCTTTTTTAAAATTTCATGACTATGCAAGTGAACCCAAGGTGGATTATTTTGGATATGACCCTAATGACAAGACTAATGAAGTGTCTATGACCTATAATAAACACGATTAAGTGAATTTCTCATCAAATGAATGATCTAACCAAATGAGACAAGGTGAAGCTTATGATGACCCTATCAAAAAAATTTGAAAAATTGAAAGTGATAACAGGTTAAAAGGTTGACGTGTGAAAATATTACTTGGTATTGCAATGATTTTATCTAGTGCATTGGTTGAGATTCATTTCAATGATTGAATTGCTTCAATACTCACTTGGTTTAAAATGCTTAATTAATTCATATTTTGAGATTCAGTATTTCTGTTTGGCATATTGGTTTGGGATTATTGTTGATATGAGTCTAGTGTGAAAAATTGATGAAAGGTGGCCTACAACTCGTTTGATGATTATTCAACAGGTGGATCCAGTGTGAAACATTCTAAAACGTGGTCCACAAGGTGTTGAGGGTTGGAGACTTCAGAGAGGGGCTAGAAGCTCCCTTCCAGTAGGAGTTGGTAAACAAGATCAGGGGTTTGTAGCTCCCTTCTAGTGGGTGTTGGAGAATGAGTCGAGGTTGTAGCCTCCTGCAAGTGGATTCCTACGTGACGGCAAGACACTGTGCTGGTACAAGATGTAATGAATATTTTCTTTATATAGTAAGAAAGAAGACAGAGATGACAACAACATAGGTTTTCTCCCACATTGGGTTTCCACCTAAAATCTTGGTGTTCATATGTGTTGATTTGTTTCTTATGTTTTGTGCTCTTTACCTCATACTAAATGACTGATGAAATTAATAATGCAATGATAAAGTTAAACATCAGATGGAAAATATAAAAAATTAGTAAACTAAGTATACATTGTTTTCCTTTAGTGAAGTTGCGTACACATGCTAGTTTCATAAAGAATAGTAGCGTTCATAATTCAGAATATGAAATGAAAAGTGAAAGTGAATTAAAAATAGTAATTCACCCCCCTGTCTCCTCAGTATTTTTCCTACCACTTATAAATCTTTAGTGTTTTCAATATGAAGGGAAAGTTCTCCAAGATTCCTACTAGCTCAAAGAATAAAACATCATTATAAACTCTTCCATAATCCCGACCTCATGGTTGTGTGGGGGTGCTCAAGGTGCCAGGATTTCAACTATAAATTTTGTTTCTTTCAAGGAATTCGTACAAGGGAAGACTTCAACCACAATAGAACTAATTCAAAATAATACAGGCCCCTACATAATACACCAAATGGAGCATGCACCAAGTATGGAAGCCAATATTTTTGAGGTATCCACCCTCTTTTATGTCCTCCATTCAAAGGTTATTATTTGTAGATTTAATGGTTTTTTTCCAATACCTAAAGCTTTATTCTAGTGCATTTTCTCCTTTTGGATACCTGATCGTGATATTTATTTACGCTCCAAAGTTTTCTTCATAGTCCAATTTGAAACTCAAAAGGACCTAGATTTTGTTTGAAATGAAGGGCCTTGATTTTTGTGAAGAGCTGGGATTTTTATAACTCCATGGTTCCCAGAATTTGATGCCACAATTGTGGTGTTCTCAACTATGCCAGTTTGGGTGAGTCTTCCAAATGTCGATCTTGTAGAAATTTTCTGAATAATGAATATTTATCCACTGAGATTATCCTGGTCACACACTAATTCGAATTCATTCATAACACATAACCTCTTCTACAATTGATCATCAATTTGCAGAAATAGAAACAGTCGCATGCGCACATAAACATAATATGTAATGGGGAAAGCTTATAGCTGAAAACCCCCAACTATTTTGTATATTATAATGGAAGATAACATGTAAAAATATCAGTACAATACTCCTCACAAGTACTCAGTACTGTCTCCAAAAGTTACACACAAACTAGCTCAGTTTTGAACAAGTCACAGGTTCAAAACTCATCCACTATTTGCCTGCCTCTACTGCGCAATCCAAGTTGGTGTAATGAGAGGTCCAAGTTTGAATCTTCTTGGCTTCAACTGCGCAATCCTCATGGGCAATCTCCTCCAATGATTGTGCAAATCTCATGCACAACTAACTGTCGCAACTAATAGCAAACTCACCCTTTCATCTACCTCTTCCACTGGTCTTCACTGAACTGTCCATGCACTGTAGTAAACTGATGTGTTCTTTAGTTGAATAATGAGTTAATAATTAGTGAATTAAATAATATTTAATTCACTCCACTCATCTCTAGTGTATTAGCTAGTTAAACTAAATACAACTAGTTCAACTAAGTTAAACAGAACACAACTCCACCAACTGTCTCATCAACTCCACCAAACTCCACCACTTGAGTTCTAACTGAAGTCAACCATGCATGAGCTCACCAAACCCCTAGGAATAGCGTAATTCCTTCTGTCAAGTGCATGGGCCACATCCGTAGCTCCAACTGAAGTGCTGTAAGAGAATAAACTGAAGTTTAGAGTCCAAATATTATTAAGGGCTAATAATATTTGACTGACCTATTTTTAGACAGGCAGTCTAAAAATAGACTTCGACCGGTATGTATAAAAATAGAGGTCCATCTATTTTTACCAACTCGACCAATCATCCAAGAATAGCATACTGAAACTCCTAGACCATGCTCCATATGTCTAAAAATAGACATAGTCTAAAAATAGACTTTGCGCCAAAAATAGCCTGCGGGCCCACTTAGTGAAGGCGACTTCATTTCACTAAGCTCCATCATCTTGTTGCATTTTCAACACTTCCTCTCAACAAGATATGGATTATCTGCAACCCCTATCCTGCCTCTGTGGAATTTGAATTTGCTCCTGGTGAGCGCCTTCGTCAAGATGTCAGCATCCTGATCCTCCGTGGGAATATATGAAAGTAACATGATTCTCCGCTGCACACAATCTCTGATATGATGGTACCTGATGTCGATGTGTTTGGATATATCATGAAATACTGGATTAGACAAGAGTTTAATGCAACTCTGGTTATCACAATAAATCACAGTAGGCTCCAAGTGCGACCCGAACAATCCGACGAGGATCTTCCTCATCCAAATAGCCTCGCATGCAGCCAAGCTTGCTGCCATGTACTTGGCCTCTGCTGAACTGAGTACAACGGATCTCTGCTTCCTGTTGTACTAGGAAACTACTGTCGACCAGATACTGAAAACTCCTCCAGATGTGCTCTTTCGGTCCGTTGGGCTCCCTACCCAATCTGCATCAGTGAAGCCGCTAAGCTTCGCTCCAACCTCCTGTCTGTACCATAGACCATATCTCGATGTGTCACTAAGATAACGCAATACATGCTTGCCTGACTTCCAGAAGAGCTTGGTAGGCTTAACCATAGCTTTTGAAAGCTGGTTAACAACATAGCATATATCAGTTCGTGTATTGACCAAATACATAAGTGACCCCACCAACTATCGATAGACAGTGGCATCCACTACCTACGCTGAAGTAGCATCCTCCTTCCTCCAACCACCAGGAAGAGGAGTGTCAACAGGCTTGTAGCCATGCATGTTGAACCTCTCCAGTATCTCCCAGGCATACTTTCCCTGAGAAACAAACAGTCTACCACTGCGCTGCCAAATCTCCAATCCCAGGAAATAATGAAGGAGGCCCAAGTCCTTCATCTCAAACTCTCTAGCAAGATCCTCCTTGCATGAAAGTATCAACGGCTCATCACCCGTCAAAATCAAATCATCTACATACAGTGCAATGATCAGCAACTTCCCCTCGACCACAATCTGGTACAGGTTAGGATCCGCCTCACTCTTGGAGAATCCAAGTCCGATGAAATAACTGTCTATCCGTGTGTACCAAGCATGAGGTGCTTGCTTCAACCCATACAGTGCTCTCTTGAGTCAGAAAACATGCGACTCACTGCTGAAGATCTCGAAACCTTCAGGCTGCTCTATGTACACCTCCTCCTCAATGACTCCGTTGAGGAACGCAGTCTTCACATCCATCTGATGGATGTGCCACCCCATCTGCGTTGAGAGAGCAAGAATCATCCGTATGGAAGAATACCTTGCGACAGGTGCAAAGGTCTCCTCATAATCGATCCCCTTTATCTGTGAAAAGCCTCGGGCAACAAATCTTACCTTGTACTTCTCCACACTCCCATCAGCTACTTGCTTCACTTTGTAGATCCATCTCAAACCCACCACTGATTTCCCCTCCGGCCTTGGGACAATCTCCCATGCACTGTTTCTGACAATCCAATCATACTCTTCCACCATGGCATCTACCCATGCGGGGTCCTCCACAGCTTCCTCGAAAGAGGATGGCTCTGTCACGACACATTTTCTCACAAGAGCCATGTATCTAGTGTACCGATCCGGTGACTGTCTCTGTCTGCGCTGTGCTGTAGGTGTTCCTACAACCTTCTCTACATCTTGAGCCAGTCGCTCAGCTTCTATAGTGCGCTTGCGCCCTATGATGGTTGGCGCTGCATGAGTGGTCTCTTCCACTCCATGAACTTCCTCTTGTGGCTGATCCACATCTGGAAGCTCATCCTTAGGAACTAATAGCTCCTCATCTGCATGCAAGTGTGGCTCCCTCTCAAGCGAACACTTCATGGCTTTCCTCCCGAAACTTGATATCCTCGGCGCACAACAGGGGGCCCACAACACCGACAAATACACACGACATTTTTGAGGTGTATCGTTGTACCCCACAAATATTCCAACCTCCCGCGGTCGGGATCCAGCCTCTTTCCGGCGTCCCTTCGTCACATGCAGACAAAAAGAGCCAAAATCCTCAAATGAGAAATGTCGCCCTCTTTCCCCCGTAAAACGGCCCAAAGGTACTCATGCTGCTATCTGCAGGACAATGGCTCCGCACATACACTACGCATTGCATGCCTACCCCACAGAAGGGGGGTAGGCCCTGATCATGCAACATCACCCGTGCAGCACCCACGATCGTTCTGTTCTTTCGCTCAGCCACCCCGTTCTACTGTGGGTTATGGGGTGCGATGAGCTCTCTCCAAATCCCTTCTGTGCTGCAAAAGTCTTTGAATTCAGCCGAGATGAATTCACCACCATTGTTGCTCCTAAGAGCCTTCACATGCTTCCCCGATTCCTTCTCTACAAGTGCCTTGAATTCACAGAACTTAGAAAATGTCTCGCTCTTCTTTTGCATGAAGAAGATCCAACACTTCCGAGAGAAATCATCAACAATGATCTCATAGTACTTGTGCTTTGGTTTCGAAGCTAAAGAGAAAGGACCACACGTTCGTGTGAATCTCTCAAGGATCGTCGTGGCGCGACTATCCTTCTCGTGAAAGGTGGCTTTCACAAATTTTCCCAAGGTACATCCCTTGCACTGATCTGACTGCGCAAGAGTACCCTTAGGAAGCCCAGTAGAAATCTGCTGCAGTATCTTCAAAGCTCCACGGTGAAGGTGGCCCAATCTTCGGTGCCACAACTCGCCATCATCCCGCCTCACCACTCCTTATACCTTGCATGCCATTGCTGCGCAGCCATATGCCTACTATTGATAAAGGTTCTTAAATAAAACCCCTATCTTCCAGGTCTCACCAGTAGTCTTACTGCGCAGGAAAGCTTTTCCTTCGCTGAAGACCACATCATACCCCTTGTCTTCCAACATCGCCACAGAGATCAAGTTCTTCATCAATCCTCGAACATGCAAAACTTCCTTCAATATGAAAGGTTTACCAGACTCCCTCTCAAAGGAAATGGTACCAATACCAGTCGCACTGTATCTACCATCATCGCCCATCTTGATGTGCACTCCAAGATATTTTTCCTCCAGATCTGAAAACAGATCTCGATCTCCGATCATGTGAAATGACGCACCACTGTCCAAGAACCATACTGATCCCGCCACACTTGAAACCAAGCATGCGATCAATGAAAAATCGCCTCGAACCGGGGAGGCCAATGCCTCTCCCGCCGGCATCCGTGCTTCCTTCTTATTTTTCTTCTTCTCCAGACAATTTGTGGCATAGTGTCCGTGCTGGTGACAGTGAAAACACTTCACCTTGGACATGTCTTGCTTCTTGCCTTTCGCACCAGACTGAGAAGCTTTCTTGCTCTTCCCCTTCTTTGCTTTGGCAGCCAAAGCACAATTTTCTTCATCAGATACCTTTGATGAAGATCCGTCCCCGGTAGTCCGCCTTATCTCCTCTTGCATGAGATCCGCCCAAAGTCGCTCCCATCCCGGCAACTTCTCCCGACCATTGACAGAGTCCTGATAGGAATGCCAACTCTTTAGAAGACCAAGGATAGCCAGGTCCACCAAGTCCTCTTCATCGACAGTCACCCCCACACTTCCCAGCTCATCTCTGCATTGAGTGAACTTCGTGAGGTACTTGGCGATACTGTCACCTTTCTCCATCTTAATGTTTCTGAGTTTATCCTTGAGAACCATCTTCCTTTGGTCGCTCTTACTCTAGAATAGATCTATCAATTCTTTCCACATCAAATATGGAGAAGCTTTTCCATGCAGGCTGGATACAATGTGATCCTTCACGCCCTCCAACAGAATCCTTCAACATTTCGCCATCTTCTTTTGCCAAGCCTCAACTTCAGCAGGATCAGTAGGATTTTGGACATCCATATCTACGAACTACTTTAGCCCATTATCTTCTAATACTACCTCCATCCGATCTTTCCATGCAACATAATTCGAATTTCCTTCAAGGGCATATTCGAGTAGCAAACCGTTGAAAGACATTTAAGCTCCGGCACCAAGAAAACAAGCTGCTGCAAAAATTTGAATTCCAAACTCAAAAACTCAACTGCTTCTGGATCTGTGAGAACAAATTATTTCTAGCATAGAGATCGACTGTAAGGGAATTTACTGGATATATCACCTTTCAGAGAAAGGATGGATCTAGAGGCTACCTGGCCCGTTACAGACTCTGTCTACCGAAATAAAATTGTAATCACTGTAATAGATCCCGATGATCAATTCGCTCCGATACCATGTAGAAATTTTCTGAATAATGAAGATTTATCCACTGAGATTATCCTGATCATACACTAATTCGAATTCATGTATAACACATAACCTCTTCTACAATCAATCATCAATTTGCGGAAATAGAAACAGTCGCATGCGCACATAAACACAATATGTAATGGGGAAAGATTATAGCTGAAAACCCCCAGCTATTTTGTATATTATAATGAAAGATAACATGTAAAAATATCAGTACAATACTCCTCACAAGTACTCAGTACTGTCTCCAAAAGTTACACACAAACTAGCTCAGTTTTGAACAAGTCACAAGTTCAAAACTCATCCACTATTTGCCTGCCTCTACTGCGCAATCCAAGTTGGTGTAATGAGAGATCCAAGTTCAAATATCCTTGGCTTCAACTGAGCAATCCTCATGGGCAATCTCCTCCAATGCTTGTGCAAATCTCATGCACAACTAACTGTCGCAACTAATAGCAAACTCACCCTTTCATCTACCTCTTCCACTGGTCTTCATTGAACTGTCCATGCACTGTAGTAAACCGATGTGTTCTTTAGTTGAATAATGAGTTAATAATTAGTGAATTAAATAATATTTAATTCACTCCACTCATCTCTAGTGTATTATCTAGTTAAACTAAATACAACTAGTTCAACTAAGTTAAACATAACACAACTCCACCAACTGTCTCATCAACTCCACCAAACTCCGCCACTTGAGTTCTAACTGAAGTCAACCATGCATGAGCTCACCAAACCCCTAGGAATAACGTAATTCCTTCTTTCAGGTGCATGGGCCACATTCGTAGCTCCAACTGAAGTGCTGCAAGAGGATAAACTGAATTTTATAGTCCAAATATTATTAAGGGCTAATAATATTTGACTGACCTATTTTTAGACAGGCAGTCTAAAAATAGACTTCGACCTGTATGTCTAAAAATAGAGGTCCATCTATTTTTACCAACTTGACTAATCATCCAAGAATAGCATACTGCAACTCCTAGACCATGCTCCACATGTCTAAAATAGACATAGTCTAAAAATAGACTTTGCGCCAAAAATAGCCTGCGGGCCCACTTAGTGAAGGCGACTTCATTTCACTAAGTTCCATCATCTTGTTGCATTTTCAACACATCTCCCTTTCTGGCATCATAAATTTCTTGAGGATATTGGAAATACTCTAGGAAAATTAAAAAAAATGGACCTGACAAGAAAAAAGAAAGGCCTCTTCACTTTTTCCAAAATATGTGTGAAGATAGACCTAAACAAAGAGATAACATATCACATAACATTGAGGCACAAAAAATTTCAGTGGTATCAATTTTTAGATTATGAAAACATGACAATTCGATTTCAAGTTTGTTTTCAAACAAGACACCTACATAATGCATGTCCATAAGCAAAGAAGAATCCAAAAAAGAAAAAGAGGCGATCAAATAGGCCAAAAGGTTGAAATTTTTCAGAACACCACCTTTCAAAAGGACAAAGAAGAAGATATCAAGGAGAGTCATCATGTCTAATTAGATGTGGATGCTCTAGCTCAAGCTAGGATGAAAATCGATGGGGATGTCGTGGCACAGTCAGGAATCACCACCCTTACTCATAAGGGTTTAGAACCTAAAGTTGTTCAAGCTTCGAATGGGAATGGGGGCATAAAAAGAGCTCATGTTTCAATGAGATTAGATTATGAAAAAGAAGTTTCCCATATGGAAGCAAGTTGAGAATTTGCTTTGGTTCTTGTTGAACCAAATTTTGACAGTTGGAAAAAAGTGAAAAAAAGGAAAGGAAAAAAAAAGATAAGTGAAAATTGTTAGACTTAATTTCTATCTTGTTTTGTTTTATGTTTCTATAAAGTGTGAGTTTCTCTTTTTAGCTCAATGTCAATAGGTGTTTTTTTTGTAATTCTTACAACATATTCAAATTGTAATTTTATTTTTCCCGTGATGAATAAAATTATGCTTATTTTTCCATATATGTAAAATCCTAATTGTTAACATTCTCAAAATCTAATAAGTCCATACAAATCCAAAATTACTCAAAATAAACATTAATTTTACTCATGTTTCTTGAAAATTGTTGGCTCTGAATTCATGGAATATGACATATACTGCAATTTTAACTCTAACTTAACTTTCCAAAATAGGCCACAGATTTAGAACAGATTGAAAGTTCGATTTTTATTAGAACATTGAAATTACTCAAAAGTGAAGGTTCCCAGATCCAAAATGATTTGAATGGGAATATTAGTTTTGTTGTGCTAAGATCCAATTTAGAATATAAAGAAAGTGCATGAACATTGAGAGGTTAATTGCAAGTTTAATATGAATTTTTATGGGTTTTTATGTGAATTTCATGAGAAAATTAACATAAATAAAACAATGAACAAAAAATCTAACATGCATGAAAATCACCATAAACAGCCACACAACAACGCATGATGAAGGAGTTCACCCTGCCTGGGCTACGTCTCCTTGGTCCAACTTCCAATGGCTTGGACCTCTTTTATTATGCTCAAAAGTTTGATTACATGTTTTTACGATGTTCAAAGAACTCTAAAACTGTTCCATTAGTTCCATAATGCCAAAACAATTCCTGTCTAGCCTCTTTCTGCATCGAATTTGGCCAAAAATAGGAGAAGTTATGATCTCCCCAAGTTTCTCCACTAACCTCTCCACAAATTTCTCCAGGGTTGACATCATCCTACAATTTCACCCTTTATGCATGCCAACTGGGTGACAAATTGTTCATTTTTCGGGGGAAATTTTTGCCTCGTTAAAATTCCCTCTACAGGCTATGGCAGAAAAATTGTTTTTTAAAATAAAGGTCACCGAAGGTTTCTCCAACCATTGAAATGTGTCCACCCCGCATTACTGACCATAGCATATATTACGGGGGACTCGAGGCTATCCTTCTGCCCGAGGTCCCACCGGTGGTGGTAACCAAGGGTTGGGGCTAGACCCCGACCCCTTCCCCCAAACCTTCGACAGCTAAATATTATAACAGAGATGAAATGTGTATGGTTAATAAAAATGTGGATAGTGTAGCTTTAAACCTTGGTTCTTGTTGTGTAGCGGTTGACAATTCGATTCCCCGAGGCTCTACTCAACCCTTACCAAAATTTTGCGGCCCCACGTGCTACCACGTGGTGGCCCTTGATTGGGCCACATGTCAACACGTGGTTGGCCCATGAACCAATAAAAATATTCCACAAATAACCTGTCATACTGTGCCACTTGGCACTTTCAGATTCATTGAAAAAAAACAAAGGATTTGACTAGCCAACTGCCCCGTAGGCATGCCCAGTCAGCTATACGGATTAATGACTGGGCTGTCTACACATTTTTTTTGTTTTAAATTTGCTTATTGGACAAAGTGGCCAGAACACATTTCTGGGAGCATACAGTGTCGATTTTCTGTGAAACGAGTTGCATCAGATTCAGAACGATGAGATATACACGGTCATTCAAGTTCCACACCATTCCGACAACTTTTAGTTTTGAGCATAATTTTGAGCACCTGGTCATGCCTCCCCACTGGAAGCTTTTGGACCCCAAATCTCTTTCAATAATAAACATGTGGATGATGGTACAACCCTCTCACCCTTTTAGTCTCAATCCACTATAATTTTCCTGAATTCAACAATTTGAGATTTTCATGAAAACTGATCTTTTTCCTTGATTCTGGAGACCCTATCTCACTGTTGTAGACACTATCATGCTACAACTTCCCAGAATTTGCAGAACACCAATTTTTCCTTGAAGAAAGAAACTTGTTCCCACCTCGGTCGTTAATCAATGTAAACTTGAATAACTTGAAAACTTTCTCACCTCGAACACTGTCAACATGGATATTTTTAGCTTGTCTTGCCTTGTACTTGCATCAAACTTTGACCAAGTGTTTTCAACATTACCATGTACTATTTTGAAACCATTCAATGAAATTCTTGTGTTTATCCATGTCGCCATCAAAATAAACATCCTTCTTACCATGATGACACAAAAAATTATGATGCAAATGGTAAACAAATTCCACTACTTGGTTTACTTGACTGAAGCTTGAATGTACATCTTGAAAGTATGCATATTGATGAACATAACTTTCATGTAAAACAAAATGATGCTTGAGTACAATAATTACACAAATAACAGGCCTAGAAGGCATATCAACAAACTTTTCACTTAAACCTCTCTTATACCTTTGGACCAAGTAGAATTGTTGACGAACACCCATCAAATGAAAGCATCTTAATCGCTACAACTTAATCATTGCACCATTAAAATTTTCTGAATGTAATGAAATGGAAAATTCACTTGCATCAACCTGAAACTCAAATGACCTTTTCAAGTTTAAAAGAGAAAATAAAAGCTGAAATGATCTTTTTCTTCGAAGCATCATATGCCTCTTGTTGTTTTCCTCCCCATTGGAATACCTTTTGCAAACATGTCAATGCATACCAAGGAGCTACAATAGAAGAAATATTAACAAAAAGTTTCCTGCAACATTGGGCTGCTCCAAAAAAAAAACCCTCTTATCGAGATGACCATATTGGGCATTGACCAATCCGCAATGGTGTCAAACTTGGCAATGTCAACCTTCAACTTACCTCCTCCAACATTATAGCACAATTACATGAAAGAATTTTTACCCAACTTATACTTTGACATCATCAAAAACAAATGTTCATGCCTTACGACATCAATTATTTTTCTCTCATACATGACATGTTCGTAATGAAATTTTCTAAAAATGACAATGTCATACAAGTGGACTATCACATCTAGAAATGGCTCCAATTCATCATTCCTCATATGCATGAAAGTAGTAGGAGTATGGAAAATTCCATAAAACATAATAAGCCATTCAAACAAACCTTGTTTGATATTAAATGTCATCTTCCACATACCTCCTTCAACAACTCTTCTTTGATGAAAACCACTCCTTTTGTCCCTCAAAATAAAATTCTTTCCATTCTTCTTGGGCACCAAAACCATAGGTGCACTGCATGGCAGAAGAGATGGTCGAGTGATTCCATTGTTCACCAACTTTTGGCTTTGCTTTGGTATTTTTTTCACTTTGCATTTTGACATCCGATGTATGCCAATGTCTCAAAGAGAACATTCTTGTTGCAAAATATTTACCAAGGATAAAATCCAAAATTACTTTGGCAAATAACCCAAACAAGATTCACATGGTAAATACTTGTGTAAAGGACTGCTTGACACATTTGTAACATACTGAATGTCCAAAAACTACTCATCCCAAGCTTTATGATGCTTACTAAAATTTCCACAAATCCAAATTCATTTTACAATATGGAGTAAATTTTGACTCCGAAATTCCCATACAAAATGACTCATCATCAATAAAAAATAACATAACAATGCCAAAGAAATCACTGTTGCATATAAGTGATTTATTCACAAACATCACTTTTTCAAAATTCCCAATTATGGGGATATGAAACAAGTTTTTTAAAAAGATTTATGATATTCAATTAAACAAGTAGTCCATCCATTTCTTACCCAACCAAGTGAATGAAACCTCTACTTGAACTTGTTTTCCTTCTTGAATCTCTTCATGGATGGTCGCAACTTGCGCCACTTTTTCCTTTGTCACTTCCTCTTCAGGTGCTTGCATAACATCCTTGCCCTTGTTAGGATGAAGTTGTGGATGAAATTTCCAACACTTCTCGACCCAATGCCCACTGATATTGCAATGAGTGCAAAATTTTTTGTGAGCCTCTCTTGGCACAAATGTTTTTAAACTTGGATGAGAATTTCCCTTCTTGGTCTCAATTCCAATTGACATATTCATCTTCTTGACTAATGCTTTCCTTTTGTGGCACTTATCTACAAAATGGTTAGGTGCATGACATAAAGTGAACGGAAAAATATTCCACAACATGTTATTGAAATCATCATGTGTTTTTCCATCATAAAAAGCCTTTGAATAAGCACGACACTTATACATCTCATGGTTTTCCTTTGGCTTATGATTTTTACGCAAGGAACTTGAATGGAAAGAATAAATTATCTTAGTCTCTTCTTCAACTTTCTCATCTCTATTTGGAGATGTTTTGCACTTCATGTCCTCCTTTTGCTTTAGAAATCAAGCTGGTACTAATTCTAGATGCAAATACCAACATTTTTCCTCCTTGTGTCCTCTCTTATGATAAAAAGAACAAGATACCCAAGAGCTATCGCTGGAAGACCATTATTCCTTTTTTACATAGGCCAAACCTTCATACCTGTTGGCTCGAGGGGTCATGACCCAGGTTCAGAGTTCAAGGCTTTCCAACAAACCCCTATACTACTAGCCCTTTCGGCAGTGACCTACTTGCGCAGGTCAAAGTCTCAACCAACGTAGTAAGGGTGGGTGTTGGAACCAGGTTTCTGCACCCTGAGAAAGGATAGGTAAGGCAAGTCGAGCTACGTTTCACCCTGTGATACCCAGATCACCTTGTTCTGCTCAGGGCCAAGTAGTTCTCTATTCGCATCCACATGCGCTAGGTATATAATTATATACTTTTATGACAGTAGCACTATATTGCATAAACAAAAAAGTACAAAACAGATCCAGATACAGAAAGCACACTTACACAAATCTTTCATAGCTTAAATATAGAATGCACACAATGTAGTAATTACCAATGATTCACACAGATATTACTTCATAGATTCAGTTCTCTATCAACCTTTCTTATTCATCAATTCATCAGTTCCTTCTTACAATCCCCTTCCCAGCCTGCGCACATAGCAACAGGGTCCGCACACAACTGGACTCAGGATCTCTGCGCACATAGCCAGGAGGAGTCCATTCCCCAAAAACCCAAAAAGACAACTTAAACCACAATTCGCATCAATAGCTCTTCCTTTCCTTCTTTGCAATACAAAATGTTCCTTTATTTATAATAATCTAGCCTATACTTTCCTATGGTCCGTAAACCATGGTTTTCGGACCCCTAGTTTACCCTTTTACCCATTACAATGCTTTCGGGGCTTTGACCCACTCCAAAACCCCTGCGCTAGACTAAATATAATCAAAAGTATTCAAAATGGACTAGCTTCGCAGCTCGTAGGAAACCTTGTTCCAACAATACCAAGGTCTCTCATTTGCCTCAATTGGATGGATAATGCCTTGATTGTTCACTCCAAGGCCTCCTCCCTTGAAAACCATCTTGAACAAGAAATTTGATCCTATGCCTTTTATTTTCTTTTCAAAGGCTAAAAAAGATCTTATATCAACATTTTCATGTAAAGAAACTACATGTAAATTCTTACCATTTTCCTCATATTTCGACTGAGGGAAAAATATGCTCTTAAACTCTTTCCTGATTCTTGAGGTGTCCTCTTAGAATCTTGGTATTTCTCCTTTTAGATCTTTGGAATTTGGTGCGGATAGAACCTCATCCTCATCATCATGTGGAAAAAAGGTTTCCGCACTAGCCTCTTGTATAGGATTTGTTGTGGAAAAGGATGATGATGGTCTGAGAAGATGGTGGTTTATCACCATTCTCATTACCTCCTCCTCCTGGAGAACACTTTACTCTTGGAGGTCTAGAGATTTCACCCTGTAGTCTGGTGTTACTCACTTCATAGAGGACTTTCACCATTTCTACCATGTCAAAGAAAGCCTTCCTAAAAGCCTTCACATCCTCTGAAACACTTCCAAGATCTCCTCCATGTGACATGCTTATTGAAGTCTCAGGTACGAGAGGAAGTGAAACTTGTGGTGGAGATTGTGGCAACTCTACCCTCCTTCTCCTTGCTCCAATTAAATAACCTGCACCCACAGCTTGCCTTCTCCTCTATTGAGCTTCAACCTTGTAAGCATTTAAAAACTTGCAAAAAAACTTAATCCTCCTTGCACAAGTAAACCTAGTGCTCTGTTACCAACTTGATATGAATGGGAATATTAGTTTTGTTGTGCTAATATCAAATTTAAAATATAAAGAAATTTATTGACCATTGAGAGGTTAATTACAAGTTTAATATGAGTTTTTATGTGAATTTCATTATAAAATTAACATAAATAAAACATTGAACAACAACATCTAACAAACATGAACATCACCATAAAAAATCACACAACACAACATGATGAAGGAGTTCACCCCGCCTGGGCTACGTCTCCTTGGTCCAGCTTCCAATGGCTTGGCCCTATTCTATTATGCTAAAAATTGTGATTACATGTTTTTACAATGCTCAAACAGCTCTGAAACTTGTTCCATCAGTTCCATAATGCCCAAAAATTCCTATCTAGCCTCTTTCTGCATCAAATTTGTGCAAAAATTGGAGAATTTATGATCTACCCAAGTTTCTCCACTAACTACTCCACAAATTTCTCTAGGGCCAACATCATCCTACAATTTCACCTGTTATCCACACTAACTGGGTGACAAATTGTTTTTTTTCTAGGCGAAATGTCCTCCTCGTTAAAATTCCCTCTACGGGCTATCGCGGAAAAATTGTTTTTTAAAATACAGGCCACCAATGGTTTCGCCAATCGTCGGCATGTGACCACTGCACATTACTAACCGTAGCATATATTATGGGTGGCTCGGGACTAGCCTCCCACCTGAGGTCTTGCCGGTGGCGATGACCAAGGGTTGGGGCTAGACCCTGCCCCCCTCCCCTAAAGCTTCGACAATTAAACAATATAATGATTCCACAATGTATATGGTTAAGAAACATGTGGATGGCGTAGCAGTAAACCTTGGTGCTTGTTGTGTAGTTCTCGGAAGTTCGATTCCTTGGGGTTGCGCTCAACCCTTACCAAATTTTTTTTGCCCCATATGCCGCTATTTGGTGATCCTTGGTTGGGCCACTTGTCAACACGTGGTTATCCCAAAATGAACCAATTAAAATCCACCACAAAGAACCTATCATACTGTGCCACTTGACACTCTTGGATTCGTTGAAGGAAACCAAAGGATTTGACTAGTCAAGTACCACGTAGGCTTGCCCAGTCAACTATATAGACTGCTGACTAGGCTGTCTACACTTTTTTTTTTAAATTTTGCTATTTGACAAAATGGAAAAAATGCGTTTCTAGGATCATAAGGTGTCATATTTCCGTGAAACGATTATCAGACTAAGAACGATGAGATCTACGCGATCATTCAAGTTCCACACCATTCTTCCAACTTTCATTTTTTAGCACAATTTTGAGCACTTGATCACAAAATAAGAGCAACATTAGATATTTCATAAGCCTTCTTATTAAAATATTTGTAGATATGATGAAAATAAATATGTTGGAAATTTTTCTTTAATTCATCTAGCCTGTTTTTTCAATGTTGTAAATTTAGCACCTATAAAGAAAAATGATCATCTAACAAGTTAATAATGCACTTGGAGTCACCACATACCTGTAATTTTTAATTCCTAAGTAATTTTCAAGTGAATTGAAACCCCAACAAGCAATTAGTTCTTCTTTGGTATTGGAGCTATGACCAATACCTAGTGTGCTCTATAAGTAGTACCTAGGATCAAATTTAAGACATCTGTCTACCCTACATTTCCCCCTCTATGATGCTCCATCGAAAAATCCAACTACATAATTTTGAATTAATAAGGGAATCTTAGGCACTCATGGAAATTTAAATTTTACCACAAGAGTATTCCCTATGATACCCAACAATCCTAGGGATCAACAAGTATAAGATGGGAGGTATATTTTCAAAAATTGTCTTATTCCCTACATTCCATATACTCCACGCTTAAAAAAAAAGAATTATTTTGCATCCTTTTCTCTTTATGTACCAGAAGTGATGGAAATTTTCAAAGGATTGATTAGGAAGAGAATATTGGATTCCCAAAGCTTAAATAATATCAATCCATACCTTCTACACAAATTCACAATTTAAGAAAAGATGATTGACATAATCCTCCCTAAAATGGCACAAGAAACATAAATTTGGACCGATAAATCTCCTTTTCTGGAGATTCTTCCAAGTTAATAATTTATTTTCCAATGTCAACTGACTGAAACAATGAATCTTTAGTGACAATCTTCACTTCCAAATAAAAATTTTCCACCAATGGTTGTTGGACTCAGTGGAGGAGTATGAAATAGCCTCATATGCCAAATTAGATTTTGTTGAACCAATGGATTTATTCCATGTCTAGGACAACTTATCTTCCTCATCAGTAAGGCTTATTCCACTAGTATACAATCCCTTTATGTATTTTTCCCACTCTTTTGTTGTTTTACCTTCAAGATGTTGAATATTACAACAAGAAACAATGAAGGAGGCATCCTGAAACATCATCCTTGATCCTAGTTGGAAAATAATCACCTAAACTAGGTGGGGCCCACATAGGCTATTTTTAGGTGTATGTCTATTTTTAGACATGGTGAGCATATTCTATATGTAAAAGGAGGATATTTGTAGATGGTTGATCAAATGTGAAAAATAGATGAAATTCTATTTTTAGAATATTGGGCGAAGTCTATTTATAGAGCGTTGATCTAAAAATAGATGCATGTCGATTATTATTAGCTCTTAATAATAATTAGACTCTAAACATCAACTTATTCTCTTGGAGCACTTCAGTTCAGTGCATAGATGTGGCACATTAGCTGACAGAAGGAATTACGCAATTCCTAAGGGTTTACTGCAGCTAATGCATGGAGGACTTAGTTAGAACTCAAGTGGCAGAGTTATGACATGGTTGGAAGAAGTAGTTATGAAGTTGTATTCAGTTTAACTTAGTTAGACTCAGTTGAGCTAGTTGTATCTAGTCTAACTGAACGATACACTAGTGAGAGCGGAGTGAATTAATTATTTAATTAATTCACAAATAATAACTCATTAATCAACTGAAGAATACATCTGTTAACTACAGTGCCTGGAAGTTTCAGTGGAGACTAGTGGAGAGGTAGGTGAAAGAGAAATTGTGACTATGAGTTGTGACTATAGTGTTGCATTGTTTGCACCACACATTCATTAGAGATGCCAATGAGAATTGCGCAGTCAACATAGGGTGGATTCGAGTTCATCCAGAGCAATTCTTCAGTAGGGATTACACAGTAGAGGCAGGCTAGCAAGTGGCAGAGATCGGTGCATGGATTTGCTAGATCGGGTCTGATTAGTGTGTAGCGATTGGATTGTACTGAGAGCTTGTGATAAGCTTTGTATGAGGATTGTTACATGAAATCTATGACATATATTATATACAAATAGTTGGGGTTTTTAGCTTCATCTTTCCCGTTAAAACAACTGTGTTAATGTGTGTGATTTTTTATGGTTTCATGTGTGCATTGCAATTGATTTAATTTCCGCATGTGATGATCAATGGTGGAATATATTTTGTATTGTGCATGAAGTTAAAATAGTGTGTGATCAGGAGAATCTTGGACATATGCATGCGTAGTGCATATAATTTCTACATGGTATCGGAGCTGTGTTATAGATTTTCTACATGGAATGAGAGCAGGAATTTTTGGGTGCGTGAGTTTGCAGAGAATATCTGAAATTTTTGGTGAAATATTTTCATAAACAAATAGCATATTTGGATTCCTTCCGAAAAAATACCCAAATTGAAAAAAACAATCGGTCGAATCGGAGCTTAGATGACGGAGATATCGTCGATTTAAAATCAACGCTTTTGTTAGAAAATTTTGCGACAACGGGACAATTGCAATGTGCGCGAGCCAAGAATCTACATGAACTGAGGTACAAGATGCATGCAAAGGTTTGAGGAGAAAAGCATAGGTTAGTGACTTGGTGGTTGAGAGGGAGCCTCTCAACATGCAGCGTGAGAAGCAGTCTCAGAAGGTTGTGGAGGAGCCACAACTAGAGATGCAGAAGAATCTTTATAGATTTGAAGTAGATGGGATTTCTACGGAGCTTCCTATTGTTTGGAAGTGCGAGAAAGCCATGCAATTGAAGCTTGAGAGGGAGTAGGATTTTCATGCAGGTAATATTGAACCTCGAGATGTGGAGCAACTACTCATGCAGAGAAATTTCATGCCAGATGGGTAGAGGGAGTGCATGTAGCTATACCACTAGGTAAGAGGTGGGGCGACATTGCATAGATAATCTAAGAAGATATTTCTGGGCAGGATTCATTGGGATGGTGTGGATCTCATGAATTTAACCTAGCTATGAGGTGCCCACAGAGCAGCAGTAGCATGATCGGTTGGATTGATGCAGTGAGATCAAAGTGACAGTGTCAGATATTGGAGCGTGGTTCAGAGTTGACAGCAAGTGCAGAGTGCATGGGTGCAGAGTTCAACAGCGCAGTGGTTACTAAAGACATGTGCAGTTGGTACCAATAGAAGTCGAAGACTTTGATGATAGATGCATTATACTGATTGAGGTGTTTAGAGCTGTTCAGTTTCGGAAGTGTTGCAAAGGTTGCAGGGTGAATGCATGGAGTTGCATGTCACATGCAAAGACAGTACTTTCTTGTTGAGAGGGAGTGTTGAATATTACAACAAGAAACAGTGAAGGAGGCATCCTGAAACATCATCCTTGATCCTAGTTGGAAAATAATCACCTAAACTAGGTGGGGCCCACA
Source organism: Pinus albicaulis (assembly GCA_034641835.2). Lineage (NCBI taxonomy): Eukaryota > Viridiplantae > Streptophyta > Pinopsida > Pinales > Pinaceae > Pinus > Pinus albicaulis. The sequence continues at coordinate 1,445,267,141 of CM076584.1, read as the reverse complement.
CAGGCTATTTTTAGGTGTATGTCTATTTTTAGACATGGTGAGCATATTCTATATGTAGCAGGAGGATATTTGTAGATGGTTGGTCAAATGTGAAAAATAGATGAAATTCTATTTTTAGAATATTGGGCGAAGTCTATTTATAGAGCGTTGATCTAAAAATAGATGCATGTCGATTATTATTAGCTCTTAATAATAATTAGACTCTAAACATCAACTTATTCTCTTGGAGCACTTTAGTTCAGTGCACAGATGTGGCACATCAGCTGACAGAAGGAATTACGCAATTCCTAAGGGTTTACTGGAGCTAATGCATGGAGGACTTAGTTAGAACTCAAGTGGCAGAGTTATGACACAGTTGGAAGAAGTAGTTATGAAGTTGTATTCAGTTTAACTTACTTAGACTCAGTTGAGCTAGTTGTATCTAGTCTAACTGAACGATACACTAGTGAGAGTGGAGTGAATTAATTAGTTAATTAATTCACAAATAATAACTCATTAATCAACTGAAGAATACATCAGTTAACTACAGTGCCTGGCAGTTTCAGTGGAGACTAGTGGAGAGGTAGGTGAAAGAGAAATTGTGACTATGAGTGGTGACTATAGTGTTGCATTGTTTGCACCACACATTCATTAGAGATGCAAATGAGGGTTGCGCAGTCAACATAGGGTGGATTCGAGTTCATCCAGAGCAATTCTTCAGTAGGGATTACGCAGTAGAGGCAGGCTAGCAGGTGGCAGAGATCGGTGCATGGATTTGCTAGATCGGATCTGATTAGTGTGTAGCGATTGGATTGTACTGAGAGCTTGTGATAAGCTTTGTATGAGGATTGTTACATGATATCTATGACATATATTATATAAAAATATTTGGGGTTTTTAGCTTCATCTTTCCCGTTAAAACAACTGTGTTAATGTGTGTGAATTTTTATGGTTTCATGTGTGCATTGCAATTGATTTAATTTCCACATGTGATGATCAATGGTGGAATATATTTTGTATTGTGCATGAAGTTAAAATAGTGTGTGATCAGGAGAATCTTGGACATATGCATGCGTAGTGCATATAATTTCTACACAAGACCCAAGTTAAAACAATTCATCTAGTAGTAGAGATGATCAATTTTGAGCTCCTTATTTTCTACCTAACTCAAATTATACACTCCCCTTACATTAAGAGATTCCACCAAATTATTAGAGAGATTTTACTACTCCGAACCACCCACAAAGGTGTCTATACATAGTGAATCAAGTTCCCCATTTATGACCCTCCAATCGAACCACTAGAAGAGCTAGGGAAAGGATTTCATTAGTTCCTTCCAAATGAGAGAGCCATAATGAAAACTCTGACCTAAATATTTATGAATCCATCCCACCACAAAATGATTTTTGATATAATTATCCAACAATATTATGCTCCAAAGACCTATCCCTAAAATCTCTCTCCACGGACCTTTTAAGGAAAGAGCTCTACCAAACCTAATCAGATTCTTGAACCCCCACCCACCTGATTTCTTGGGTCTTGAGAGTAGTTCCTAGCTAGTAAGGTGAATCCCTTCTTTGTTTGTTTTACCGATCCACAAAAAACTAGACATCCTTTGTCTTATTTTATTTATCATGTACTTGGGAACCTTTGTTGGTGTGAGCTAATAAATAGGGATGTTCTCCAATACTTATTTAACCAATATCGTCTTTGCACCTAGGGATAACCACCAAAAGCACTAGTTCCCAATCTACTTCTCTATCTTTTTAATGAGCCATAACTAGTCTTCCTTGAGATAGTTTTTTGGTTTTAAGAAGAATCCCAAGTAATTAAACCATTTTTCTACTTTCTCCACTTTATAGGGGAGGAAAGTACTAATATGATAAATAATATCATAAATGACAATATTCTATAGGAAAATAGACTTTTTAGCACTCACCTCCATCCCTGTAGCTTTGCAAAAAAATTTAATCATGTAAATAAACTCCATCCATTCATTCAAAGTACCTTTTCCTATCAACAAAACATCATAGAAAAATAACATATATTTGACACAATGAAACCAAGAAACTTTGATTTATTTAATATTATCTTCCCTCTTTCCCTTATGGATAATATTACCAAATCCTTCTACTATGAGAAGAAACACTAAACGGGACAAGGGACAACCCTATTTAAGACCCCTATAGCTGGAGAAGAACCCTGTTGTGTATCCATTAATCAAGAATGCAAAGTTGGCAAAGGAAATGCATCCCATAATCTAGTTAGTCACTTCTAAAGTCAACCTATTTTGTAATAAGACCCCTCTTAAAAAGGTCGAGTTGAATTTTTTATATGTTTTTATTAAATCCATATTAAGCACCAATGATTTTTGCTTCTTTACTTTAATCGAATGCAAATATTCTTAGGCCACACCTATGGCATCATGGATTTGTCTTCCAAATAGGAACCCAAATTGTTCTTGGGTAATAAAATCTCATGATTTGTACCTCAGTCTATTTGAGACGATCTTAGTGATTATTTTCTTTGCCAAGTTGCAAAGTGGAATATGTTAGTAAATATTTTGAGTGCTTTGGGATTAAGGCCATAAATTACCACTAATAGAACACGTAACTCTTCCCCTTAGCCTCGATTCCTCCAAAAATTTAAGAAGGTCCTCTCCCATCAGATTGAAAAAGTACATAAAAAGTATAGTTGTCCAACCATTTGAGCCTAAACTTTTATTCTTCCTACAATGTTTTAGTACATTTTCAACCTCTTCCAATTCTCCATAATTCTCACTCTAATCTCATAATTTGTAATTTATTAAATTCTGGTGAGTATAGGTATTATTTTAAATCCTTTGAGAAGTTTGACTGGAGCGATGATACTGAAGACAAATTGTACTCCTGTTGAAAGGTAGAAAAATAAGCTTTTAAGGATATTTTCTAACTCTTTCCCATTTGGAATCTATCTTCTTTAGTTCCTTCAACTTCCAAACCAAGGAATCCATTTCCAAAGACATGGTCAAACCCAAGAACTCATACTAGCTTCCTTTGATTATTGAGTTGAAAGAAACATCCCTAAGCCAAGTGTGATTGAACTTGAATGGATACTTATTCTTATGATTCCCAATATCCAAGTCAAGGAAGATCGACATGAGATATTATATGCACTCAACAGTCACCCACAATTTTTACTTCCCCATCATATCAGTTATTCTATAAATTATTAGAAAGTGGTCAATACTCTTTGATATACCCTCTGACCCACCCCCTATTCCTCCAGGTAAGGACCAAAGGCATTGTAGCTATATAAAGAAGGTTCTCTTCCTAAATCAATTGATTAAATAGATGATCGGTCTAGGCCTGACTACCCAAAATTTCCCTAGATTAGGTTTTAAAGTTTAGATTCCCATCAAGGATAAGGGATTGGTCTCCAAGAAATCCATTCCTTCGAATATTATCCAAAAAATATTGTCTCTCTTCATAGGGGTCATAACAGTTAACTATCTTGACATGATTCTCCCACCCCCTAAGGAAGCCTTCAAGAATAATATCAACTCTAGACTCAAAGTCCTCAAAAATTGCTATCGTAGGATCCCAGGAAGCAAGGAGGCCTCTAGAGATACCCACATCATTTTTCATAACAATATTCCACCCATTACTTATTTTGAGAACAATTTCTCTAGATTTTATTCTTGAAACCATTATTTTGGAAGTAAGATGGTCAAAGGATTGTATTTCTACAAGATTTTTCTGAGGGAATTAATCTTGGAGTTAACCGCCCACTCCTCTTATATTTATGGACACAATAATCATGGGAGTCCATTGTTTAGTAGTATTTGTTCTCTAAGTGTTGTGTTATTGGTTTTCTCCTTTGTTTCTCCTTTCTGTAACCCCCTGTATATATCCCCTTCACTGGGAAAATCCTTCTTGATTTATCTTTTCTTACACATAGTCACATTTGAAAGAGATTAATAGGTGTAAATTGTTCCAAATAATGACAACCCAAAACTGAGTGAAAAATTAGGGGATCTACACAAAGAATATCCTTGTACGAGGGGAATTAGGTTTGAATCAATGACTGGGAGAAGTCAACTACAATTTATTTTTCAATAGAACATTGGAAACCAAGATATCAAATATTGATCTTTTCAAATGGAGTAGAGGATTTAGTATTTATTTTAGAATTCATCTAGTCAATGGAGGAGATTGTGTTTTTTTTTTTATGGCTTTCCATAAATGGGAGGGGATAACTTAGCCACTACAGTTCCAAATAAGGAAGATTGTAGTTTTCCATTAGTTTTGATGGAAGTGTTTATGCGGCTAACCGAACCTTGGATATCCTTAATAAAACCACTCTTGTGGGTGACATGTGAGGGTGGAATATTGAAAATGGGTGGTCTAGAAACCCTATGCTTTAAAAAATTCCCAATGCCTTCGGGGAAAGAAAACACACCCAATATAGAACCCACCAAGCCCAAATTATTATGAAAGGAAAATCATTGTTCTAAATCATCTAAAAGTTGAAACTCTTATGGTGTAATATAGGAAATTAGGGTATCATAAAAAAAACTTTAACTTACTTTAAAAGCTATTTGAATCCTAAGACATATCTGGCATCATTAAAAGCTCCTTTATGCTCCACACCACACACCTCGTTGTGTCGTTTACTCTTGTAACAACTTCCATAGATAGATGTTTGACTATTTTATCAAAGGGAGGAGTTATTCCCTCCATCTCTATGGAGAGGTGTGAAGCTTGATCAAGTCGCTCCTTTCAACCCAAACTTCCCCCAATCAAATGATGTTGAATTCCATGTCGATTGAATCAATTGATTGAAATATGGATTGGGTGCAAAAATTTGCCAAAAATTCAAGGTTATCAGAATCACAACAAACCAAAACTACCGGATCGAGCCCATCACCAGGATTCTGGTGCAATTCGTTTCACTCAAAAAAAATTATGTATGAGGAAGTTAGAGCTCGTTGATTGTCGTTCAAAATACGAAAATTTAAAAAAAGGGTCAAACAGGGTCAAAGCTCAAAATTTGAGTTTTCCTCCGACCCAATGAGATGCTGACATGTGTTGGGTTGTGGTTGGTCAAATATCTAGGCCTGTTGGAATTTTTTTATTTGGTTTTTAATAAGCCAATGGGAAGGGGACACATGGCAAGCATGGAGGTCGTCACATGCCCCCCCTCCAAGGTAGAGTGTGGTTGAATTTATATGGTGGGTCGAATATTTAACAAATGTTGAATTTCAATTTTAAACTATGGTATATGTGGAGCATATATATCATGGTGAAAAATATTTTGGTGGAGGTCGAGATCAAACCCGCGACCTCCCCCACAAAGCCCAAACATCTTACCACCATACAATGCATTAGAGGAATTTTGAGGTCTAAAATGGGCATCCTAAGAAAAATGTACAACCAGAATAAACTTTATAAGAACCAATAGGATTCAAGATGATGATATCAACCATGGGGGATGATTCACCATTTTTGGAGTAAAAAAGTAAAAAGATTGAAAAAGAATAAAATAATAAAACTAGTTTTTCAACTCGTATTTTCAACTTATCTCCCTAAGTTTTTACTCAAATTTCAAGCGGGAGTACTCATTGGATGCAAAATTTAATTCCTCGTCCAAGGAGTACCCATGTTGCATACTTTTGATGAACCTTGCTACATGAAAAATGAGAAATATATGAAAAAATGTGATTTCAATAACGTTTTTCATGTATTTCTCATTTTTCATGTAGTAGAGTCCATAAAAAGTATGGAACATGGGTACTCCTTGGATGACGAATCATTTTTTGCTTCCAATGAGTGCTTCCGCTTGAAATTTGAGTAAACCCATAGGGAGATAAGTTGAAAATACGAGTTGGAAAAATAGTTTTTCTTTTTTCCCTCCAAAATTTGATGATGTAATGTAATTTTATTTTATTATTTCCACTATTATTTTATAATATCCCGAGGAGGCCCATTTCAAACCTCAAAATTCCCCTAATGAGCGCAAGTCTTAATAGACTTTTGGCACACTTTGTATTTATGTTTTCAAATGGGTTCAGGCAGGGGAAATAAGTGCCAACCCTTACCATAGGATCTTGGCCCTAGAACTAGGAGTGTAGCGCCCAATGTTAATGGCGGGATTAATTTTAAACATGGCTTAATTAACCCTTAATCCCAATTTTAAATGTGCTAATCCAAATTAATTCAGATTTCTTTATTAATTGTGCTTGAGGCACTAACCACCTTTTAACCCACACTTATCGTTTAATTAAACCAGTGCTAATCATGGATTAATTTTGGCAAAAAAATTGACGATTCCGCTAATTTTGGTGACATTTCCACATTTGACAGACTTAACTGGAGATGTTCCAGATTTGGAGGAGATTTATAGGGAAAAATTGAAGCATAAATTTTGCAAATTTTGACCAATTTTGGCCCAAGAAGAGTCATTCCTAAATTATTTCAATGATCTGAGCATGATGTTGCAGGTGGTAGAGGCGTTGGAGTACTTTTGTAAGTTATTTTTCCACTTTGAATATTAAAAAATATTAGGGCCACCAAGAGAGGAGGTCATGCCTAGATCAGCTGAAGACCATTTTCAAAGCTTGAAGGGTGTATTTTGAGGTTTTTGGGTCTTGTGAATCTAATGGAGTAGGTTGCAAACCTATTGGAGTATTGTAGGTGCATGCAATCAGAGAATTGACCATTAATCCAAAGAGGGCCTAGCTAGTTGAAGCAGGTCCATGGAGATGTAGCCCAGGATGGGTGAACTCCGTTATCAGCTACTGAGTAATATGTTTGATGTTTGTTATTTATTTGCATTTTAGTTTTTGTACATATGTTTTTAACAGCTAAATAACTCATGAATTTCTCATTAAAAAGCACAAAAACTTGACACATACACCCTCACATAACTTGCTAATTTGAGATGATTCTAAACACGTTTTTATTATAATGATGAGGGAGCTAGCACAAAAACACTTGTTTTCCCATATTCAGGTGAAGTTGGTATCAAAGCACAGTTTAGCTCATTTTAGCCAAGGTTAGCTAGAGGAATTAGCTATTGGTTTGCAATTGTGCAAGGAAAATTTAATTGTGTGCAATTTTATGTGTGTAAGGAGAAGGTCAAGATTGGGATTCAATTCTCAAATCACAAAAAGAGGCCTTTTATGCATTACAAGTGTGATGGCAGCTTCATCAAGCATTGTTTCTAGTCAATCTTCATTAGAAAAACTCTTTGATGAAGATATGTTGCAGAAGCTCTACATCATGAATGCTATGGTGCATTATACTAAGATAAGAGGGAGAGAATTATACTTCAAGAGTATGTGATTTCCATGAACGAAGAGAAGAAATAAATTCTTGAAAAGATACATGAGATGGAGACTGAGATCCATATTGCAAATGAAACTCCTGAAAAGATGCATGAGATGGAGACTCGGCTCCATATTGCAAAGGAAACACTAGCCAAGTATGTGCATGAAAAAGAGGTATGAAATTCAAGTTTATCTTCTATTTGTTCTCAAGATGAATGTTTAAGTGATTTTTAAATACATACTAGAGGAATAGGGTCCAAATTATTGATGAAAATGGGCTATGAAGGTAATGGATTGGGCAAACATGCACAAGGCATAGTTGAGCCAATTGTTGTTGAGGAAAGGCCTTGGTATTTGGGTCTTGGTTATGGACAACATGATGGAGAATGCTCCAAAGACAAGGAAGCACATGAAGATGTTCCAAGAAGGACTTTCATTACATGTTTATTACCTCAATCTTGTGAAGTTTGTGTTTATGAGGAATGCAAAAGTTTTACACCCACTTGGAAAGAAGATGCTCATCAGCAGGCAACTTATGGAAATGGAAAACAAGAGGATGTTGAAAGCTCTGAAGTCATTGAAGCCATTGTTGGTGCTCCGAAGAGAGACACTAACTCATCAAATTCACTGCCTCAATAAGGTGACAAAGGTGAATGTGCAAGCTAAAAATCTGCCTTCAATAAAGTTGCTTTTGATTATGATAAACATGGTAAATCTTCACATAATGTCTGGAGAAAGTTTACATGTTCCTTTTGTGGTTTGAATAACCATAATGTTTCAATATGTTGGAAGAAGATATCCATGCACAAGAAAATTTATAAAAAAAGGAGGCAGAAAGCCAGAGGTCCATTGGATAATGCATACCATGTTGAAAAGAAGATGAAATTGTTTTGCACTTATTTCCATAAGCAAGGTCATCTTATATACAAGTGTTAGAATTTGTATCCAACAAGTCATCCATGACATTTGAAGAAGGTGGAAAGAGATCTTGACAAGAATGGAAAAGAGGATTCCATAACCTATGTGGGTCAGGATGATTCACATGATGAAGTGTAGTTGAAAGAGGCACCATTGAAATGGTTTCGTAAGAGATGGTTAGATTTCTTATCCAATTAAGGTCTTGCATGTCTTTGTTGATTGATGAATTTATTTGCTAATTGAATAAATTTATTTTCTCTAGAAATATATTGCATATTGCATGAAGCAATATGTTGTAAAAGTGGAGTTATGTTGAATCACTTAGATGCATCAAATATGGAAATTTGCACATGTTTTTGTTTGACTTGAGAGTCATTTATTTGAAGAGGCATGTTTTTTCGACTTGTGTTTGGTCAATGGTTTGTACACCGAGATGTAAGAGTAAATGGCGATGTTCACATGGTGTGACATTTCTTGCTTTGAAGGAGCAAAAGGATATGTCATCAAGTTATGTTTCTTCAATGATGTCTTTTTTAGATTGATGGTTGTGTTTGTGACAAGATGTCGTAGGATTTTGGGAAGGTCCACTCTTGAGTGAGAGTCTCATGATTAGCCTTCAATCTCAAATCATGGCATGAGCAACATGTTGAACTGAAGGATGATGGAATCAAGTAGCAGAAAACAGGGACAAGATGCCAAAAAATTTGCAGCTAAAACAACAGCCCTTGTAGACCATTTTATGTGTTGACGCCAAGAAGTGAAGGAGATGGAAAATGCATTCTTCTAGATGTGGAATTTGGAACTGTTGAGGTAAAATGAATGGTCATTTATTTTCTTGATTACTAATTTCGGAACTCATTGTTGTAGTTCACTCAAATGTGCTTAACTTGGAAAAGTGGTTTCTAAGGAGAAGCTTGCATCGAATGCATGTTTGTGCAAATGAGGAACATGATTCTTAGTGGAAAGGCCATTAGTTATCTTTCCAAGAACCAAGGGATTTCTTGGGTACAAAATTTTTTTTTTTCAGTCATCAAGCAGCCAACAAGTTTTGGATTGGGTCAGAAGCAAAAGGAGGACATTGGTTGAAGCGCCAAGCCATTTGCAAGGCAAGGCATGTCAATGAACCCAAGTGGTTGTCATGGATATTTTTCCAATAGAATCAAGTTGATAGGACTTGGGAATGAGAATAATATTCAGCTCATATCAGATAACCAGCTTTTGTGGGTCCAAAAGCCTGTCAGGGGGAAGGAATGATCGAAATCTAGATTGGGGCAAAAATTTTCCAAAAATTCAAAGTTCTTAGAATCACACCAAAATATAACAATGGGATCAGTCCCATCACCAGGAATCTGGCGCAATTCATTTCACTCAAAATAGAGTCTATATGAGGATGTTAGAGCCCGCTGATCACCGTGTCAAACAAGAAATTAAAAAAAAGAAGAAGGGTCAAACAGGGTCAAAGGTCAAAATTTGGGTTTTCCTCCAACCCAATGAGACGCTAACAAGTGTCAGGCTTTCGTTGCTCAAATCTCCAGGCTGGTTGGCATTTTTTGATTTGGTTTTTAATAAGCCAATGGGAATAGGACACGTGGCAAACCTGGAGGCCGCCTCATGCCCCCCTCCAATGCCCAATGTGGTTAAATTTATATGGTGGGTAGAATATTTAACAAAGGTTGAATTTCAATTTTAAACTATGGTATATCATGGTGTAAAATATTTGGGTGAAGGTCAGGGTGAAACCCACGACCTCCCCCACACAACCCAAACGTCTTAACACCATACCATGAGCACAAGTCTTAATAGACTTTAGATGTGATTTGTATTTATGTTTTCAAATGGGTTTGGGTGGGGACAAGAAGGGCCAACCCTAAAGGCCCAACCCTTACCACGGGGCCATGGCTCTAGAACAAGGAGCGGAGCACCCAATATTAATGGCGAGATTAATTTTAAACATGGGTTAACTAACCCTTAATCCCAATTTAAATGTGCTAATCTGAATTAATTCAGATTTCTTTGTTAATTTCGCTTAATGAGCTAACCAACTTTTAAACCCCACTTATCATTTAATTAAACCAACACTAATCACGAATTAAGTTTGGCGAAAAAACTAGCAATTATGCTAATTTTGGTGCCACTTTCACATTTGGCAGACTTAACCGGAGATGTTCCAGATTTGGAGGAGATTTCTAAGGAAAAATTGAATGAAGCATAAAATTTGCAAATTTCGACCAATTTTGTCTCAAGAAGAGTCATTCCTAGATGATTTTTATGCTTTGAGAATGATGGTGTAGGTTTCAGAGGTTTTGGAGCACTTCTATAAGTAATTTTTCCACTTTGAAGATTAAAGAAACCTAGGGCCACCACGAGAGGAGGTCATGCCTAGATCAGCTTAAGACCATTTTCAGAGCTTGAAGAGTCTATTTTGAGGTTTTTGGGTCTTCTGAATATAATGGAGTAGGTTTCAAAGCCATTGGAGCACTTTAGGTGCATGCAATCGAATAATTGACCATTAATCCAAAGAGGGCCTAATCAATCGAAGCACATCCATGGAGATGTAGCTCGGGAGGGGTGAACTCTATTATGAACTATTGAGTAATGTGATTATTGTGTGTTATTTCTCTGCATTTTACTTGTTGTACATGTGTTTTAACAACTAATTAACTCATTAATTTCTCATTAAAAACACCAAAACTTGACACATACACCCTCACATAACTTGCTAATTTGAGACGATCCTAAACACATTTTTATTATACTGATGACAGAGCTAGCACAAAAAAACTATTTTACCCATATTTAAATCATCAATGCTATTCATTTGGAAGCCCTAACCTAGAACCCTCTTCACCCATCCATTTGATTGAATTACATATCAGTTGTCACAAAAATGACCATGTCAGAATCTGTAGAGAAACCAACCAAAGGAAAGGTTTTAGAACACATCCCAGAAACCCCGAAAGTACCAGTCCTTAGGATCAGGACCAAAAATATTTGAGAGGGTTTACTTTGGGTCACAAATTTGAATTTTTTCAGAAATTTTGATTCCTCCTCCACTCCTAAAACACCCTTCGTCCACGAGCCGAAGTCCAATAATTCCAAAGTTTCATCCCCCCCAACCAACAGAGTCTTATAAGGCCATCTTCAATAATTACACATATTAGTACTAGAAGATCCATAACAGGAAGTCCCCTGAAGAGTTATGATTCTGCAAGGTTACAAATTTGTATGTTCAATTTTGAGAAATCATCAATCATTTTACATTTACTATATTTATTTCTCATTGGAATTAGGTTGTTGTGTCAATCCATCCTCTAAATGATTTTGTTTTTGAAATGTCTAAATTTAAAAATTGTGAACTGCTCTCCCTATCTACACATCCTACATGCATTGAACCCATGATGAGATAAGGAATTTATTTACATGTATAAATGCAACACTATTTAGAGAAGGTATCATATATGTATACAATTTAATAATTCACTTTTTGTACAAATTGGACATAGCATAATATTGATCCATCTATTTTTTGTACAATAAGTTGAGTACATTTTTTTTTTTGTATCCCAAAGGAACCCAACAACCCGCCTAACATGTAAATACTAGAAAACCTTTAGGGCTTTACAACCTATCTTCCTCTCCATAAACTCAGTCACAATGGAGGGAATTAGAACCGTGTATTTCTTAGTTTTCACAGATTTCATAGTGCTTCAATCACCAATTGAGTTGCCCCCATGTATGAGGACATCACTTTATACTTTAATAGAACTATTCTTAAAAACAAACCTTTTTATAAATAAATCAATAGTTTTATACCAAATTAGAAACACGAGTGTCTTAATATTCTTAGAACTTATTCCTCACACTTACACTAACAAGGGGAATAATTATGCAACATATTCCATGCCTCTACCATTATTTAAATGATTTTTTTTCATAGTATTTTCTTGGTAATGATGTATTCATTTTCCAATAATAAAATAAAATAAATAGTTCCGCACAATGAGCTAAATTCCATACAATATAAGCTTTGTACAATGAGCTAAGTTCCACACAATAGGCTAATTTTCCCACACAAAAGTTATTACTTGTTTCTGAGTAACGATGTATTCATTTTCCAATAATAAAATAAAATAAACAACATTAATAAAATAATATTATGGCCTTTGTGCCAAACTTCGCTCATTGTGCAGAGCAATATTTTTGAAATGTGTGCGGTAGTGGGTGATAAGTCTCACATTTATCTAGTACAATGTTTTCTCAGTAATAACATATTGTTATCCAATAATAAAATGAAATAAATAGCTATTCAAAATGAGCTAAGTTCAGAAAAATAGGCTATAAGCTTCACAGAGAGAGCTAAGTTCTGCATCTCACATTTATCTAATACAATGTTCTCATTTATCTAGTACAATGTTTTTTGAGTAATAACCTATTCCTTATCCAATAATAAAATGAAATAAATAGCCATTACGGGAATTTTGGGGTAAAAAATGGGTCTCCTAAGGAAAATGTATAATCAAAATTCAATTTATGAGAACCAATCACATTTTAGGGGATGACATGATCCTCCATAGTTGAGGTGGTATTGCTCGAGTTAAATGTACTTGTCACATTCTCAATGGTGGATATAAACTCATGGTTAACCTTGGTAGTATTCTAAGTATTTTAAACTCACAAAGTAAAGTACTCATAATAAATGTCATTTCACAATTTTTGAATAAAATAATATTATTGTCATTTCATATTTTTTTGAAAGAAACAATGCATATCCCTATACAATATTCATGTCTTTACACAATTTTCATATATCATATTAATTTTTATATTATATAGTATTTCTTCTTATGTTATAAATCAAATCAATTGAATATCTAATAAAAAAATAATATATTACATTTATATCATTATATTATTTGATTTTTATATGGTATATTAATTACATGTTATTATATAATATAATTTTATAATTTAAATAATATAAATTTTAATTAATGGTTGTACAACTAAGAATTTATGAATTTATATTTATAATTTATTTTAAGTTATTTAAGTACAAAGTACAAATGCATTAGTTGTTCAATGATAATGATTTTTTCTTGAAAACTCATTTTTATTTATAGTGACATCAATACAATTTTTTATATTAATTTTATTTTGGTGCAAAAAATGAATTGTAAATTCATAAATATTATTTTATTGGTTTAGCTATTATTTTATTATTTCCTTAGGAGGTCCATCATAGACCTGAAAATCCCCCTAATGTATGTATATTGAGCTAAGTTTCACACACTAAGCTATAAGCTTCACACAATGAGCTACGTTCTGCACAATAAGCTAAGTTTCTCATACTAAAATTATTAGTTATTTTCTTGATAATGATGTATTCATTTTCAAATAAAAAAATAAAATAAAAATAATATTATAGCCTATTATTAGTAACTTTAGGCTTCAACAAGTTAAATAGTTAGCCATTCTTTTCTAGCATGAAATTATTTGTGCCGAAGAAAAATAATTTTAGGTTGCAAAATTATCTTTAGTTGTATTCCAACTATTTCACACTTGGAGAAAACACATGGTGGTCGTCATCGGGACAATTCTCAGGAGAATAAAAACTATTGAATCTACATGGTATGTTGATGATGATTATTAACTTGAATTACTATACTCAACACCAGAATCCAAGTTATCCACCCTTGTCTAAGAAGATTGTTTCAATTACTATACTCAACACCAGATTCCAAGTTATTTGACCTTGTCAAATAAGAACATTTCAAGGTCCCGAGTCCTCATTCATATTGTTGTAGCTTTAAGACAGGTAACATTTTCAAATATAAAGCTTACTCTGTTGAATGTTGGAAATACTGAGGGGGGGGTGAATCAGTATTCCTTTCAATTAGAGCATTAGCTAATCTTCAATTATTATCAGTGTTTGTACAATGGTAGTAGCAAATAAGAGGAACACAAATGCACATATTTTTTAAGGTGGAAACCCACTCCAGGACAAAAGCCACCTAATGCTTTTCTAATAATTCTTTAATATACAACTCCAATTGAAAATAAAGCTCCAACTTCCTAGAATCTAGAAAATCATTCTTCTCCAGCTCCCATTGGATGGACACTCCAATGCCTGAGATTATTTAGTAGTCAAATGAACGAATGCCCCAACACCCAATGAGCTACAAATCACCCTAGCACCACCCTACCACCCTATAGAAGAATAAAAGAAGAATGGACTCCCGTACCAGGGAAAATGGTCCACTTTACAAGGATATAGATTGATGTAGAAGAAGAATATATACTAGACCATAACCCAAACTTTGACACAACCACCTAATGATGATCCTAGACCTCCCAACACTACCTCTTCAACCCTTGGCAAATAGATACTAGTACAATTTGTACAATAAAGTATTTACAATGACTAAGTACAATGATACCTTTACAATGATTATATGCAGTGCTGCCCACTTGAAGACTTCATATGCTGAAATTATTCCTGCTATTATGCACCTTGGTTGCTACTCTTATCATGCTACCCTCTGCTACACCTTACTTTGCTTTGCTATCGTAGAAAGTCTGGTCCTTTGCAACCCTTGATAGCACATGATCTAGCTTTTTCTTGCCTTCTATGAGCTTGATATTGAATCTGGTGTATCTCTGTTATTTCAGAACCTGAATATCTGATTTTTAGTCCTGTAGTAGTCCTCTAAGTCGTCTTTCCAATGCTACAGGTCTAACCCAATTTGGATTCTTCAAGAGAGATTTATACCCAATCTCTCACAATGCCCTAATTATGAATTGTTTCAGCAAAGCGCACTTGTACGACATGCCACATGTCACTGTTTATTCATTTGTCTCTAAAATTGATAGAGCACAAAGTAAAGGCTATGCACTATCCGTAAATTTTTACGGAATTACAATATGATATTCAGAGAGAGAGTTATGATAAATTTACCAAGGTCACTTCTTTGAGATGAATTTCAAGAGCCTTCAAAAACCCTGACTTCCACAGATCATATCTCCAAAAATGTTGTGCAAATTGATCAGAAATTTTTACAGTAGCTTCCTTAGGATTTCAGCTTCACCTCATAAAAATTTCAGCTTCTGAACCTTTGTAGAAAAAAAGTTAGAGCGAAAATTCCATGATGACCTGTTTCAAATGGCCGAATCCCTTGCCTAAGGAGGAAATGAAGATCACAATTTATATAAATGCTTAAGTTGAGAGGGGCTTCAAAAAGTGAACGTGGGAGGTATTTCAGGAGCTTAAAAAATATTAATTATTAGTTTTCAATGATCCATGCCCCAACACCATTGGGTTTTAGCCCACTAACTAGGGGTACAAACTTCAAACATGAATATCTCTCAAACTGTGAAGAATTACATGGCGTGCCATATATCAACGAAAACATCTCGACAAGTAGAAACCATCAAAAGAATTATTGACCTATAATATATTAATTTGGTAGGTCAAATTTCCCATGCAATATTGGGTTAGCCGCTGGTGCTGCTTGGGTTGACATCAATGACAACCGCTGATCAACAATCTCTCCCTTTGGCATTGATGGCAACAAAAGTACTTCCCCTGCGATCATGACACCTCTTCCTACAACATTATATCCCCCTTTGAAATCAATGTTAAAGTGTAACTCCCCCTGAAACACAGCCATCTTGCGGACCTGTACACACTTCCACTCCCCCTAACACACAACCGTCCTGCACACCTGTAATCTAATGAGAACTTGGGAGAATCCCAAGCTTTTGACGAAGATATTCAAATGCTTCACGAAGGTAAAGGTTTAGTGAAGATATCAATAATTTGTTCTTTTGTACAAACATACTCAAGTTTTATATTATTTTCAGCGACTTGTTCTCTAATAAAATGATATTTGATAGGAATGTGTTTTGTTTTTTAATGCATGACAGGATTCTTGGAGATGTTGATGGCACTAGTGTTGTCATAGAATATGGCAATAGGCTCACTAAATTGTACTTAAAGATATTGCAAAGTTTGTTTCATCCAAAGCACTTGAGTACAACATGATGCTGCTACAATGTATTCTACTTCCACTGTAGATAACGAGATTGAATTTTTATTTTTGCTCAACCATGATACGAGACAACCACCTAGATAGAATGTTGCTCCACTAGTACTCTTACGATCATCAATGCTTCCTACCCAATCTGAATCTATAAAGGCTTGAATAATGAGATTGCTACCCTTGGGATACCACAAGGCATATTCTTATGTGCCCTTTAGATATCGAAGAATTCTTTTGACGGAAATAATATGTGATTCTTTTGGTGCTGCTTGGAATCTTGCTACTTGTCCAACTACTTGCATAACATCTGGCTGGGAGGCTGTTACATATAGAAGACTACCAATCATAGATCTGTACAACCTCTAATCCACATCCTTAGATGAGTCTTCTATGCTCAATTTGCAACCTATTACCATCAGAGTAAGGACGGGTTTGCAATCCTCCATTTTGAATTTCTTCAGCATTTCCTTCATGTACTTGGCTTGACATATAAATATTCCTTTCTCTTGCTGAGATATTTGAAGCCCTAAGAAGTATGTCAGCTCACCAAGTAAAGACATCTCAAACTTACTTTTCATATTTGTAGAAAAGTTCTTACTTAGTCGATCATCATTGCTACCAAATATTATATCATCCACATATACCTCAATGATTGTTAAATTATCTTTATCTATTTGTACATAAAGATTGCTATCAACAGTACCTTTCTTGAACCCTTGTTGACATAGATATCCATTAGGATGAGCATACCATGCTCTGGGAGCCTGCTTGAGACCATATAGAGCCTTGTTTAACCTGCAGACATAGTCTTCTTTTTGTGATAGTAGAAAACCTTCAGGTTGTTCGATGTAAACTTCTTCTTATAATTCTCCATTTAGAAATGCTGACTTAACATCCATTTGGTAGACTTTGATTTTTCTTGAACATGCATAGGCGAGAAACATTCGGATGGCTTCCATTCTGGAAACTGGTGCAAATTTTTCGTCGAAATCAATTCCTTCCACTTGTGCATAGCCTTTGCAAACCAATCTTGCTTTTTTTCTGGTAACCTACCCATCTTCATTCAATTTGTTCCTGAACACCCATTTAGTCCCAATGAAATTTTTATATTTTGGTCGTGGAACTAATTCCCACGTGTTATTCTTCTCAATTTGATCCAACTCTTCAGTAATAGCTGCTACCCAATGTTCATTCTGGCTAGCTTCCTCAAAACTACTAGGCTCAAAGGTTGCTAGAAAAGCAACGTGAGCTTGTTGTGATGAACGAAGCTGTCGACCTTCATTTATGTCACCAATGAGTTGATTTGATGGATGGTTTTTTTGAATCCACTCTTTTGTTCTCCTTAGAGGAGATTCTTGTTGTTGTTCTGGTATATCTTGATGATCATTGTTTACTTCTTCCTCGTTGATAGTTGCTTCTTGTTCTACAATTTTATCTGTGTCTTTTTTAGCCTCTGTCTCAAGTTTCAAACATTCTAGATCCTCATCATTACTCACTAGAACACCATCTTCATCAAATGTAACATTTATGCTCTCCACTATCTATTTTCATCTTAGATTATAGCATTTATATGCCTTTCTTTTGCGTGAGTAACCAACAAAGATACCTTCATCAACACGTGATTCAAACTTACCCAAATTTTGATCTTCTCTTCTGCTATAACATTTGCTTCCGAAGATTCTGAAATATTTTACATTAGCTGGTTTTCCTTTCCATAATTCATATGGAGTCTTGTTGCAATTATTTATGAGAAGACTTCGGTTGATAATGAAGACTTTCGTATCAATTGTTTGAACCCAGAATTTTTCATCCAATTTTGAGTCCTTCAACGTTGTTCTACCCATTTCTTGTACGGTTCTATTCTTTCTTTCAACAACTCCATTTTTCTGAGGTTTTTGTGCTGTTGAAAATTGCCTTTTTATTCCATTTTCATCATAGTATTGCTGAAATAATTTGGAAGTGAATTCTCCACCATTATCTGATCTTAAACACTTTATTTTCAAATCAGTTTCATTTTCAACCAACTCCTTGTAGATCTTAAAGCACTCAAATGCTTCATTATTTTTCTTTAGGAAACTAACGGCTGTCATCCTAGTATAGTAATCTATCATTAACATGAAATAAAATTCTCCATCTAAGCCTTTTGTTCTCACAGGACCACATAGATCAATATGTATCAATTCCAATGGATGTGATGCAAAGTGTTCTTTTATTTTAAATTGGACTTTTGTCTTCTTGCCATGTCGACATGCCTCACATAGTGTGTTGGAAAGTTTTGAGATTTTCGACATTTCTCGCACTGCTTCATTTTTTCTTATCCTGACAAGATTGTCAAAGTTTATGTGACCCATTCGTTTGTGCCATAACTAGCTTTCATCTTCTTTAGCTAGTAGACATGCTTTAGTTGCTTCATTCAAAACATATATGTCGTTTGGAGCTCGACTTGTTGTAGCCACAATTTTACCATACCTGCCTTTCCTGATTTCACATTTTGTGGAGTTGAATAGCATTGTGTGTCCTTGATCACACATTTGTCCAACACTGAGTATATTGTGATTCATGTTTTCAACCAATAGAACATTCTTGGCTATAACATCTTTGCTTCCAAGAGTGACGGTACCTGATCCTATAACATTTGAAGATCCATCATTTCCAAAGGATATGGTTCCATCCTTATTCTCTTTCAAAGATACAAATTTCCTTCTATCTCCAGTCATATGCGTTGAGCAACCACTGTCAACATACCACACATCTTTGTTTTTTTTAGCCTTGAGAGCGAGAGCAAAATTATCAGTCTTCTTCTTCTTCCATGTTCGTTCATTCTGTGGCTTTGAAGATTCTTCTGGAGGATTTTCAAGTCTGCAGTCTCTGGCTATGTATCCAAAGTTATGAAATTTGTAACATTCCATATTATTTCTTAAATGTTCAAATCTATTGATGTTTCGTTGAGCCCTCAGAGGTCCATATTTGAAGAATCTCTTGGAATTGTATTGGTTCCTAGGGTACGTGTGACATTCTACAATGTTATGACCAAATTTTCCACATGAATAACAATAGCCATGAAAAATAGTTGGTACCTGGATGAAAATCTTCGTCGAGGAATTGTCTTCCAAGGATGTGCTTGCAAATCTTGTCCAATGAAGTCTTCATGTATGTCAGATCTCATAGGTTCATTGTATTTTGTTGTAGAAGGTCCTGCTTCTTCTTCTTTGTAACCAAGGCCAGTTCTATTGTTGTAAGATCATTGATTGTTGATGAGTTCTTCCAATGTCCTTGAGCTGTTGGCATAGTTTTGGACAATTTTTCCCTTCTTCACTTCCTTACACAGCAAGATTACTTTGGCTTCTAATGCCTCCCTTTCTTGGTTGCTTTCTTCCAACTTCTTTTGAAGTGACTCTTCAATACATTTCTGTTCTTCAACCTCAATTTTTAGACCTTGAACTTGTTCTTCAATAGTATTGGAACGGATCTTCTCAGCATTGATCTCTTTTATAAGCTTGATTGCCTCATAAAATTCTTCTATCGTCAACCCTTATTCTTCATTGTTTGATACTTCTTGTTTATTGTGCTTGGCCATAAACAATACTTTCTCATTGGCTTCTTCTTTGCTGTCACTTTCTTCATCGGATATTGAGCTATCTTCTTTAGAGAGAAAGTTCCTTTTGGATCCTTTCTTTTTGCCTTGCTTGTTGAATGTCTTAAAGCTTTTCTTTTCCTTTGAGTTTCCATCACTTTTGTTTGGACATTTTTCTACGAAATTCCCAACATCACCACAACCGAAACATATGAATAGAAGTTTACCTTTGAATTTTCCCTTACCAGGTTTTAGTTTTCTCATAAAGTAAGCATATTCTTCATCTGAAATACCTTATCCATCATCTCCCTTTTCTTCATACTTGCAGGTGCATGTATTTTCAATTGAAGGTTGTTTGTCCTTATTGGTTTGCTTATATGCAGCTAACACAATTTCTAGATTTGAAGTACCCTTTTCTTCATCAAGTCTCATTTCATATGCTATGAGAACTCCATGTAGTTCTTCCTTGTTGAGTTTGTCCAGATTTGCACTGTATTCTAAGACCGAAAGTTTTGGGTTGAATCTCCCTGGTAACGTTCTAAGAATCTTCCGTATAGTAGTCTTCTCATCGACTGGCTCTCCCAATCCTTCCAGACTATTGGTTATTTCATCAACGTATTGAAAGTATGCAGCAATGTTGCAATCTTATTTCATTTTGAGTTGCTCAAATTTTTCTCTATAGATTTGAAGCTTTGCTTCTTTGACATTTGAGCCACCTGCATATATATTCTCAAGCTTGTCCCATACTTTTTTGGCAGTTTTACAGCCCAACACCTTATGATAAGCAGATTCAATAAGTACACTGATAATAATATTCTTTTCTTTTGCATCATTTACCAAATTCTTATTACCTTGTTCATCCGCGGTTGGTGTAAATCCATTTTGAACAGTGTCCCATACTTCGCAACCTTGCACCAAGAGATAGACCTCCATTCTTCCTTTCCAAAGTGCATAATTATTTTCATTGAATAGAGGTATACCATTCTTGGTATGCTCCATGACCTCCTTCCAGCTGTTAAACTGCTATTGAAGGAACTTGGCTCTAATACCAATTGTTGGAAATACTGAGAGGGGGGTGAATCAGTATTCCTTTCAATTAGAGAATTAGCTAATCTTCAATTATTATCAGTGTTTGTACAATGATAGCAGCAAACAAGAGGAACACAAATGCACATAGTTTTTAAGGTGGAAACTCTGGGACAAAAACCACCTAATGCTTTTCTAATAATTCTTTAATATTCAACTCCAATTGAAAATAAAGCTCCAACTTCCTAGAATCTAGAAAAGCATTCTTCTCCAGCTCCCACTGGATGGATGCTCCAACTCCCGAGATTCTTTAGTAGTCAACTAAACAGATGCCCCAACACCCAATGAGCTACAACTCACCCTAGCACCACCCTAACACCCTATAGAATAATAAAAGAAGAATGGACTCCCGTACCAGGGAAAATGGTCCACTTTACAATGATATAGAATGATGTAGAAGAAGAAGATATAATAGACCATAACCCCAACTTTGACACAACCACCTAATTATGATCCTAGACCTCCCAACACTGCCTCTTCAACCCTTGGCAGATAGATACTAGTACAATTTTTACAATAAAGTATTTACAATGACTAAGTACAATGATACCTTTACAATGATTATATGGAGTGCTGCCCACTTGAAGACTTCATATGATGAACTTCTTGCTGTTGTTATGCACCTTGGTTGTTGCTCTTGTCATGCTACCCTCTGCTGCACCTTGCTTTTCTTTGCTGTCATAGAAAGTCTAGTCCTTTGCAACCCTTGACAACACATGATCTAGCTTTTTCTTGCCTTCTAGGATCATGATATTGAATCTGGTGTATCTCTGTTATTTCAGATCCTCAATATCTTATTTTCAGTCCTGTAGTAGTCCTCTGAGTCTTCTTTCTAATGCCATAGGTCTGACCAGATTTTTATTCTTCAAGAGAGAGTTATACCCAATCTCTCACAATGCCCTAATTATGGACTTTTTCAGCAGAGCGCAATTGTACGGCGTGCCACATGTCACTTTTTCTTCATTTGGCTCTGAGATTGATAGAGCACAAAGTAAGGATTTTGCACTATCTATCACTTTTTATAGAATTCCAATCCGATACTCAAAGAGAGAGTTATGACGAATTTACCAAGGTCACTTCTTTGAGATGAATTTCAGGAGCCTTCAAAAACCCTGACTTCCACAGATCATATCTCCAAAAATATCATGCACCTTGATTTGAAATTTTTATAGCAGCTTCTTTATGATTTCATATTTTCCTCATAAAAATTTCAGCTTCTGAACCTTCGTATAAAAAAAGTTAGAGCGAAAATTCCACGATGACCTGTTTCAGATGGCCGAATCCCTTGCCTAACGAGGAAATGAAGATCACAATTTATATAAATTCTTAAGTTGAGAGGGGCTTTAACAAGTGAACGTGGGAGGGATTTTAGGAGCTTAAAAAGTATTAATTATGACTTTTCAATGACGCATGCCCCAACCCCATGGGGTTTTAGCCCACTAACTAGGGGTACAAACTTCAAACATGAATATCTCTCAAACTGTGAAGAATTACATGGCGTGCCATATATCAACAGAAACATATCAAGAAGTAGAAACCATAAAAGGTATTTTTGACCCAGAATATATTAATTTGGTAGGTCAAAATTCCCATGCAATATTGGGTTAGCCCCTGTTGCTGCTTGGGTTGACATCAATGACAATCGTTGATCAACATTGAAGCTGCCATGCTCTCTGAAAAATTGGTCAAATGCAGCATGAAATATTTCATCGCTACACGAAAAATCGTTTACTACAGCAAAAATTGAAATGGAAATAAAATTTTCCCTCCTCAGACACACAAGACTAAAAAAGGGCTAATAATGGAGCATGTTTTCATTATATTCAATGACTGAGTTGTGAGTATTAAAATTTATGGATTTGGTGCAAGCGAGTGCATAGCTTCGAGCAAACCAAAATTTCCAACTTGGTGCTTCAAACTATAAATCGCTAACAGTTTTAGATTAGTGGAGAATTATTTGAATCTAGCAGCATAGATGGACAAAGCCTACATCTACCTTGGAAAAATTTGACAACCCCCTCGGGGGCGAGTGATTTCCATGATTTAATGATCATGCTGAAGATGACCCAAAAATTTTGTCAAGTGTTCCAATAATTCTTGCAAATATCCATCTCTAGTAGCAGAAACTAGTTGTTCTACATGGTCAGATGTGCAAGCCTCACGACTTTAGTAATAAAGAAGAATACATCACTAAATTCTAGACTATCATTGTATTTGTCTCTGGAAACAAATTTTGGGAGCTACGAACAACTCTTTGGTAGTGGAGTAATTGGTAGAAGGTCACTAAAGTCCAGACTCTAGACTATCACTGTATTTTGTCTCTCGAAACAAATTTTGGGAGATATTAGCAACTCTCCGATAGTGGGTTAATTGGTGGAAGGCCAAATTTTTGGAGCTACGAACAACTCTCCAGTAGTGGGGTAATTGGTGGAAGGCCATTAGATAGCAAGTTATCTATACATTAGAAAATGGAGTTTTTGTATAATGGTCGAATTAATTAAATTCACAGTTAACTGGTTTGATGAATCCAATAATAGTGAAAGCGGCATTTTGTTGGAATATGTAATTCCTACTTGTCTTCAGTTATGACTTTCCATGTATAGAGTCTGTTCCTAGTCCATAGGAGTTAGCTAAGTCTAGGTTCCTTGTTTGGTGTGTGGTTGAGATATTCTCTCAACCAACTTATTGTGCATCCAAGAAATCTTCCCTAACTTGAGACAATACCTCATGTATATATGTAACTCTATTTGATTAATATAATATAGTGTGTATCTCATTTTTTATCTTGCTACTAGAGCTCATACGGGCCTAGACGTCGAACTGTCCTGGGCTAAGGGAAATAAGAGAATATATTATTTTTTAGTTTTTATTTGTCCATTCATTCCGGCTAAGGTTGGAGAAATGTGGATCCGGGGATCTGTGTGTGGATCCATCGAAAAGGGCAAGGCACCCTTAACCATGACAGTGTTGTTGTAGGTTGGTTGTTGTCATTTTTTTTCTGTTGTTAGAGGAGACAGAGGCGAGCCATGCCATGAGAGTGTTGGTGTAGTTGCTGGAATTACAAAGGCCTGATCTTCAAAAGGTGAAATCCAGGTGTTCTATGGCATCGTCCCAAGCCAGACGTTGTTGATGGGGCCAAAGAGTTATTTTCTGTGAGAGCTATTTTCCCAAAGGAGGAAACAAAAGGGACTTAGTTCAAGGTGGTGTATCTATTGACAACGTGTTAAATTTACTTTCTTGATAGAGAAGATGCAGAGGAATTGAGGGAATTGAATCAGGGAAGTTGAATGTGGCATTAGGCCCTCTAATGCAATACACAACGACATCATATGCATGGGTGGCCTGTACTGCAGTTGTGTATGATCTGAGCCATACCCTATGTCAAGAGTTTGGAATCCAAATTTTGGATCCCAATGATCCCCAACTCCCCCATTTTTTTTTCTTTCAGATTCCTTTAAATTGGCACGAATTTTAAAATAAAATATGCGAGATTGAGCGGGGAAATTGGCTCACCACGGTGGCCATTATTGGCCAGGATGGAAATTTTTGGGCTGAGAGTGATAGCTTCCCAACGATCAAGCCTAAGGAAGTGATGACCATAATGAATGATTTTGCTGAACCTAGTATCATTGTACTGATTCTCGTAAGGAATGCAGGGTCTTGATGACATGATCAATGACTTCACTTAATTTGTCTTTTGGGTGTTTTTAAATTCCCAGATTCGGATGCTTTTGGTCTGTAACAGTTTGGACTGTTTGTTAAACATTCCGTTCAGAAACTTGATTTTAATTTTGTTTGTGCAACTTTCACATTGTGCCCAAATTGCAAATATTGTTTCTGAATTTTGAGATTTGGTCATGTCCAACCGCGTGAAGTTCATGAGCAGGTGATGCATTCCATGCCACCTAAGAATATTGAGATCTTTAAATTAGTTGATTTGGGTAGATGGAATCCATCCAACCTTCACCTAGCAAAGGAACTCAAGTGGAGCAGTGGCATAGACATGCCAGAGATTTGAATCTCCATTGATTTCTTGATATAATTGATGATATTCTCCAACCAGTTGAGGAGAGATGTATTAGCTATATTTATTGTGTTCTTTGGTGAAGTTATCAGATAGGCTCAGTTTGTCACAATATTTTCAAGTTCTGGAGCTCACCGAGCGAAGGCGGCAGAGAATGCAGCTCATCTCCTCACATTTCCAAACCTTCCAAATCGCTTAAATCTCCTATTACACTTGGAAATCCCTTTAAGCCTATGTCGTTCAGAAGTAATACTGCCAGGGGCCTTTGGAGTACTACTTTCCAAGGAAATTCTTCAATTCTATCACATTGGGAAAGATTCATTGTTTGGTGAGGGAGGCTACCCCAACCTTCAGGGGATTCTAATCATGGTGGCCAATAATTGGAAGAGAAAGTCCCTGTGAGTTTTCATGATGGGTGGAGCTCCATTTTTTGGTAGTCACCTTGTTGACAGGCACATGGCAAGAGGGGGACAGTGATATTTTTTTTGATAATTTCTTTACAGGAAGGAAGGAGAATGGTTTGCATCATTTTTTGCATCCTGAGTTTTGAGGTGATAAGGAATGATGCCATGTAAAAACGAATTATGTTGCCATTTTTTAATATTTCTTTAAGAGATATCATGTGAGAAATGTAAATCTGGTTGAAAGAATTGATTTATTTATTGTGAAATTTAGTTTGGCCAACTATTGCCACGAGTTTGAGACTATGCTGGAATTGGCCATTCGAACAATAAACAAATTTATTTGTAGGAATGATTTACTGAAGACATGAAAATGAAAATGGCATCAAAGGATAGTGCTTGGAGGTACATCATAGATTGGAGGATGATCGAGTTTGTGTGTGCCCACCGTGATCACGAGAGTAGAGTGTGATGGAAACAGATCTGCATGTTTAATTACGAGGAGATTAGCTCGACAATGGGTCTTCGTTTTTGTAGCCTATCAGTGAGCATGAGGAGGCATGCTTGGAAGTAGTTACCTAGCCTTGATATTGTGAACAGGGGAAGTAGCATTATGCTGCGATGCTAAGGGAATTAGATACTGAAATGAGAAATTTTGTGTGTAAAATCATTGAATTTTATGCATGTTAACAATGAATTTGTGGATGATGGAGGATCGTACCATGGAGTCCTAGATTCTCGCTTTAAGAGGGACAATTTGTCATTATTTCTCTTTGTGTGGCCGTGAGTGCCTATGTTTGGATCATCTGTGCTGGAATGCAATGTATTGAGACCAGTTGAAAAGTCGTTGATCCATTTCTTTATCAGTGAACCCCTCAAAGATATATTTGGAGAAGAATAGTTGCTGTTACATTTGGGAAATAGTAATATTTGGGCAGAGATAGAGAAATTTGATGTTCTTGTTAATCTGAAAGGTTTGTGTTTTTATTTTGTTTCTTGGAATCATGTTTAAAATTATTGAACCTTATTGAGCCTAGCTAACTCAATGTAGGTAAAGTTACTTTGTTCGAATTCGAGACTCTAACAAATGATAGGTTAAGCATGGAGTTCCAAGTTTTAATTGACAAATAAAAAGATGCCCAAGATGTGAAAATTTCAAAATATGATGTAAAGAAGCAGCAAAAACATTTAAAGGATGATGGAAAATGAGAGTGAAAGTTTGTTTTGTGTGAGTTTCCTGAAATAGACTCAATAGCATGTTGTATTATGAGTCACACATTTTAATTGTAAGCAAGTCTAGGATGTTTTTTGTAGTGGTCTTTGTAAAGTATGTACCTGATAAATCTGAGAGTTGGAGTTGTGTTGTAAGCCTTGTAAGGTATGTGTATCCCTGTGAAGTTCATGGTAATCTCAAAACCACTTTGTAATTACAGGTTTGTGGTCAACCAAAAACCATTTTTGCAGTGTCAGTTTGTGGTTAGCCAGAAACCATGTGTAACAGTGAAATGGACTGGAAACAGGTATGTGCCAGTGTTCACCCACTGATGAAGAGATCTGATGCAAGGTCACCGATGAAGAAATCTAGTGAAAGGCCGCCAATGAAGAAATCCGGTGCAAGGTCACCGATGAAGAAATCTGGTGAAAGGTCGCCGATGAAGGGATCTGGTAAAAGTTTTCCGAAGAGATCTAAGACATATCTACTGCTGGTGAGAGTTCACCAATGAAGGAAGAGCATTCTACAGAAGCCAAAATCTCCTGGTTGATAATCTCTTTCGTAGAGTTGACCAATGGGATTTATATTAATCCATTCAAACATTTTTTTTAACATGGTTACGGGTCATCCGATAAAACCCACATTGGAGGGGGATATGTAGATACAAGTACATGTATGCAGTGATAATGGTTGACAGATCCATGTATGTGAAGGACATCCTACAAGACTAGCGGTTGCAGCGGTTGGTACCCATGCATTTCGGTGGATGTTTGCTCCTTTATATGGACGTCGACATATCCTTTTTCTTATGTTTGACCACAAATAGACTTTGTAGATGAGCATGCCAAAGTAAAAAATGAAGATGCCAAAGACTCAAAGTACAAAGCCAAAGTAGTGGTGTGTTATAGCATATGAATGATGTAGTCAAATTTTGTTTATGTTTGTAGAATATACTCATGACCATGGTAGAGTATGAGTCACAATTTGTAATTAGAGCAAATATACATGTCATTTATTGTTTCTACATGCTGTAAGACCCAGAGAGGCATGCATACCCCTTTTTTATGTGTTCCTCTATTAGAGAGTTTTAACACCCTGGAAGAGTGTGTCATGCAGGATGGATACACTTGGGTGGGCCATATTGGTTTTAGACTCCATGAGGTGAAATTTTATATCTAGGGGGAGTTCATCGAGAGGCTGAATGAACCATGTATGTGAAGGACTTCCTATTAGACTGGCGGTTGTAGTGGTTGGGAACCCATGCATTTCGATAGATGGTTTTTCCTTTATATGGACATCGACAACAACATGAACAAGGTACAAAACAAAACAAGATGTAGATTTTGTAGATGGATATTGAGACAAATAGTCATTAAGGGGGTGTGTTGGAATATGTAATTCCTACTTGTCTTCAGTTGTGACTTTCTATGTATAGAGTCTGTTCCTAGTCCATAGGAGTTAGCTAAATCTAGGTTCCTTGTTTGATGTGTGGTTGAGATATTCTATCAACCCAGTTATTGTGCATCCAAGATATCTTCCCTATCTTGAGACAATACCTCATGTATATATGTAACTCTATTTGATTAATATAATATAGAGTGTATCTCAATTTTTATCTCCTTTTAAATAAAATAAAGAGTTTAAGTTGACTAAAATTTTGAATTTAGTATAATAAAGAACACATCCATTTAAATAAAAACGAAAATTTCTATCGATTAAATTTTGAGTATTTACATATTAGTGCGAGGTTGCTAGTCATTTGGAAGCCCTAACCCAGAACCCTCTTCACCCATCTCTTGTGAACACCCATCCATTTGATTGAATGACAGATCAGTTTTCACAAGAATGGCCTTGTGATAATCTTGAGAGGAATCAACCAAAGGAAGGGTGTTAGAACACATCCTAGAATACCAGTCCTTGTGATCGGGACCAAACACCTTTGAGAGGGTTTACTTTGGGTCACAAATTCAACTTTTGTCAGAAATTTCGATTCCTCCTCCCCTCCTACAACACCTTTCGTCCATAAGCCAAAGTCCAATAATTCCAAAGTTTCATCCCCCCAACCAACAAATTCTAATAAGGCCATCTTCAATACTTACTCATCTTAGTACTAGAAGATCCATAACGGGTAGTCCCCCAAAGGGTTATGATTCTGCAAGGTTACAAATTTGTATGTTCAATTTTGAGAAATCATCAATCACTTCACATCTACTATATTTATTGCTCATTGGAATTAATTTTTTGTGTCAATCCATCCTATAAATGATTTTTTTTTTGAAATGTCTAAATTTAAAATTGTGAACTTCTCTCCCCTATCTACATGATGAGAGAAGTCATTTATTTAAATGTATAAATTCAACTCTATTTAGAAAAGGTATCATATATGTATACAATTTAATAATCCACTTTTTGTATAAATTGGACATAGCATAATATTGATCCATCTACTTTTCATACAATAAGTTGTGGACATAATTATTTTTTTTGTATCCCAAAGGAACCTAAGAACTTGCATGACATGTAAATACTAGAAAACCTTTGGGGCTTTACAACCTATCTTCCTCTCCATAAACTGGGTCACAACAAAGGGAATTTGAACCTTGGATTTCTTAGTTTTGACAGATTTCACATTACTTCGATGAGAAATTTATTTTCCCCCATGGACGAGGACATCACTTTATAATTTAATAGAACTATTTTTTAAAATAAACATTTTTATAAATAAATCAATATTTTTATATCAAATTAGAAACATGAGTGTCTTTATATTCTTAGAACTTATTCGTCACACTTACACTAACAAGGGGAATAACTATGCAACATAGTCCATGCTTCTACAATTATTTAATTAATTTTTTTGCATGGTGTTTTCACGGTAATGATGTATTCATTTTCCAATAATAAAATAAAATAAATAGTTCCGCACAATGATAGTAAGTTCCACACAATAGAAGCTTTGCACAATGAGTTAAGTTCCGCACAATAGGCTAATTTTATCACACAAAATTTATTAGTTGTTTTCTCAGTAATGATGTATTCATTTTCCAATAATAAAATAAAATAAAATAAATATTAATAAAATAATATTTTGGCCTATTGTGTGGAACTTAGCTCATTTTTTAGATCTATATCGTTGAAATGTGTGGGGTCATTGGCGATAAGTCTCACATTTATCTAGTACAATGTTTTCTCAATAATAAAGTATTCATTATACAATAATAAAATGTTCAAATAAATAGCTCTTCACAATGAATGTTTTCTTAGTAATAAAGTATTCATTATCCAATAATAAAATGAAATAAATAGCTTTGCACAATGAGCTATGTTCTACACACTAGACTATAAGCTTAGCATAACGAGCTAAGTTCCACACGATAGGCTAAGTTTCTCGCTTCCACACAATGTGCTAATTTTCTCACACTAAATTTTTCACGCTAAAGTTATTAGTTGTTTTCTTGGTAATGTGTATTCGTTTTCCAATAATAAAATTAAAAAAAATAAATATTAATAAGATAATATTATAACCTATTATGAGTAACTTCAAGGTTCAACAAATTAAATACCTTCGCCGTTCTTTTCTAGCATGAATTATTTGTACGAGAGCCATAATTTTAGCTTGAAAATTTATATTTATTTGTATTCACACTATTTCACACTTAGGCGAAAACGCATGGTGATCATTTGTCGAGATAATTCATGGGAGAAGAAAAATCGTTGAATCTACATGGTATGTTGATGATGATTATCCACTTGAATTACTATACTCGACACCAGATTCCAAGTTATTTTCCCTTGTCAAAGAAGGATGTTTCAAGGTCCCGAGTCATTTTCGTTCATATTGTTGTAGTCTTAACATGGGCTAAAATTTTCAAATATAAATATTACTCTGTTGAAGCTCCCATGTTCTTCGTAAAATTGGTCAAATTGTTGGAGTAATCACTGCACTTTTATGGAATCCATAATTCTTATCTTGGGATCCTAGTTGCCGGTTTGGAAATTTACCAACATATGTGGATTTTGGTGTAACGACAAAACTCTACATGGTATGAGAGCCTAGACCCAGGTTCGATTCCCCCGAGATGTGTTTGAGGAGGGTGTTGATTCCCTCGAGTTGTGTTTGAGGGGGGTGTTGGAGTAATCATCGCACCTCTATGGAATTTGTAATTCCCACCCTGGGGATCATAGTTACCGATTTAGAAAACCTCTACACAAATGAAGCTTGCAATATTCCATCACTAGACAAAAAAGTGTTTATTGTAGCAAAACTTGAAATGGAAATGAAATTTCCCCTGCTCAGACAGACAAGACTACAAAAGGGATAATAATGGAGCATGTTTTCATTATATTGAATGACTGAGTTGTGAGTATTAAAATTTATGGATTTGGTGCAAGCGAGTGCATAACTTCAAGCAAACCTAAATCTCCAACTTGGTGCTGGAAACTATAAATCACTAACAATTTTAGATTGGTGGAGAATTATTTGAATCTAGCAGCATAGATGGAAAAAGCCCACATCTACCCTAGAAACATTTGACAACCCCTTGTTGGAAATATTGAGAGGGGCGGGGGGGGGGGGGGGGGGGAATCATTATTCCCTTTCAATTAGAGCATTAGTTAATCTTCAATTATTATCAGTGTTTGTACAATGATAGCAGCAAACAAGAGGAAAACAAATGCACACAGTTTTTAAGGTGGAAACTCACTTCGGGACAAAAACCACCTAATGCTTTTCTAATAATTCTTTAATATTCAACTCCAATTGAAAATAAAGCTCCAACTTCCTAGAATCTAGAAAAGCATTCTTCTCCGGCTCCCACTGGATGGATGCTCCAATTCCTGAGATTCTTCAGTAGTCAACTGAACAGATGCCCCAGTACCCAATGAGCTACAACTCACCCTACCACCACCCTACCACCCTATAGAATAATAAAAGAAAAATGGACTCCCGTACCAGGGAAAATGGTTCACTTTACAATGATATAGAATGATGTAGAAGAAGAAGGCACACTAGACCATAACCCCAACTATGACACAAGAAAATAATGATGATCCTAGACCCCTCGACATTGCCTCTTCAACTCTTGGCATATAGACACTAGTACAATTTTTACAATAATTTTTACAGTGACTGTATGCAATGCTGCCCACTTGAAGACTTCATGTGATGAACTTCTTGTTACTGTTTTTCACCTTGGTTTTTGCTCTTTTCATGCTACCCTCTACTGCACCTTGCTTTGCTTTGCTACCCTAGAAAGTCTAGTCCTTTGGAGCCCTTGACAACACATGATCTAGCTTTTTCTTGCCTTCTAGGAGCTCGATATTGAATCTGGTGTATCTCTGTTATTTCAGATCCCCAATATCTAATTTTTGGCCCTGTAGTATTCCTCTGAGTCATATTTCCAATTCCATAGGTCTGATCCAATTTGGATTCTTTAAGGGAGATTTATGCCCAATCTCTCACAATGCCCTAATTATGGATTGCTTTAGTGGAGAAAACTTGTGCGACATGCCACGTGTCATTGTTTCTTCATTCAGCTTTGAAATTGATAGAGATAAAACTATAGTCTGTGCACTATCTTCCACTTTTCACAGAATTCCAATCTGATACTTAGAGAGAGTTATGATGATTTTCCCAAGGTCACTTCTTTGAGATGAATTTCAAGAGCCTGCAAAAACACTAACTTCCACAGATTATATCTCCGAAAATATTGCACACCTTGATCTAAAATTTTCACAGGAGCTTCCTCAGCATTTGGGCTTCACCTCATAATAATTTCAGCTTCTAAAACTTCGTAGAAAAAAAGTTAGAGTGAAAATTCCACGATGACTTATTTCAGATGGCGAAATCCCTTACATATAGAGGATATGAGGATCACAATTTATATAAAGGTTTAGGTTGAGAGGGGCATCAACAAGTGAACATGGGAGGGAATTTAGGAGCTTAAAAAATATTGATTATGAATTTTCAATGACCCATGCCACAACCCCATGGGGTTTTAGCCCACTAACTGGGGTTACAAACTTCAAACATGAATATCTCTCAAACAATGAATAATTACGTTGTGTGCCATATATCAACGGAAAAATATCGACAAGAAGAAACCATCAAAAGCATTCTTGACCCAAAATATAGTAATTTGGTAGGTCAAAATTCTAATGCAATATTGGGGCAGCCCGTGGTACTTCTTGGGTTGACATCAATGACAACCGATGATCAACAATCTCCCCCTTTGGCATTGATGGCAACACAAGTGCTCCCCTTGTGATCATGACACCTCTTCGTACAACATTATCTCCCCCTTTAACATCAATGGCAAAGGGTAACTTCCCCTAACACACAACCATCCTGTGGACCTGTACACACTTCCACTCCCCCTTTATATTATGAATAAGGAAAACATGGGAGAATCCCAAGATTCTGGCGAAGATATTCAAATGCTTCATGAGGTAAAGGTTAGTGAAGATATCAGGGATTTGTTCTTTTGTACCAATGTACTCAAGTTTGATATTATTTTTAGCAACTTTTTCTCCAAGAAAATTATATTTGATTGGAATGTGTTTTGTTTTTTAATGCATGATAGGATTCTTGGAGATGCTGATGGCACTAGTGTTGTCACAGAATATGGGAATAGGCTCACTAAATTTTACTTGAAGATCTTGCAAAGTTTGTTTCATCCAAAGGACTTGATTACGACATGATGTTGTTGCAATGTATTCTGCTTCCGCTCTAGATAACGAGATTGAGGTTTGATTTTTTTCTCAACCATGATATGAGACAACCACCTAGATAGAATGCTACTCCACTAGTACTCTTATGATAATCAATGCTTCCTACCCAATCTGCATCTGTAAAGTCTTGAATAATGAGATTGCTACCCTTGGGATACCACAAGCCATATTCTTTTGTGCCCTTTAGATATCGAATAATTCTTTTGATGGCAATAATATGTGATTCTTTTGGTGCTGCTTGGAATCTTGCTACTTGTCCAACTACTTGCATAACATCTGGCCAGGAGGCTGTTACATATAGAAGACTACCAATCATAGATCTGTACAACCTCTGATCCACATCCTTAGATGAGTCGTCTATGCTCAATTTTCAACCTGTTACCATCGGAGTAAGGATGGGTTTGCAATCTTCCATTTTTAATTTCTTGAGCATTTCCTTCATGTACTTGGCTTGACATATAAATATTCCTTTCTCTTGCTAAGATATTTGAAGCCTTAAGAAGTATGTCTGCTCACCAAGTAAAGACATCTCGAACTCACTTTGCATATCTGTAGAAAATTTCTTACTTAGTCGATCATTATTGCTAGCAAATATTATATCATCCACATATACCTCAACGATTTTTAAATTATCTTTATCTATTTTTACATAAATATTGCTATCAACAGTACCTTTCTTCAACCCTTGTTGACGTAGATATCCATCAAGACGAACATACCATGCTCTAGGAGCCTGCTTGAGACCATATAGAGCCTTCTTTAACTTGCAAACATAGTCTTCTTTTTGCGATAGTAGAAAACCTTCTGGTTGTTCGATGTAAAATTCTTGTTCTAATTCTCCATTCAAAAATGTTGACTTAACATCCATTTGGTAGACTTTGATTTTTCTTGAACATGCATAGAAAGAAACATTCAGATGGCTTGCATTTTGGCAACTAGTGCAAATGTTTCATCGAAATCAATTACTTCCACTTGTGCATAGCCTTTGCAAACCAATCTTGCTTTGTTTCTGGTAACCTATCCATCTTCATTCAATTTGTTTCTGAACACCCATTTAGTTCCAATGACATTTTTATCTTTTGGTCGTGGAACTCATTCCCAGGTGTTATTATTCTCGATTTGATCCAATTCTTGATTCATAGCTTCTACCCAATGTTCATTCTAGTTGGCTTCCTCAAAAC
The DNA here is from genome assembly GCA_034641835.2 of Pinus albicaulis. Taxonomy (NCBI): domain Eukaryota; kingdom Viridiplantae; phylum Streptophyta; class Pinopsida; order Pinales; family Pinaceae; genus Pinus; species Pinus albicaulis. The sequence goes on along the minus strand of CM076584.1, from coordinate 1,445,232,688 downwards.
TATTAGGCTCAAATTTTGCTAGACAAGCAATGTGAGCTTGTTGTGATGAACGAAGCTGTCGACCTTCATTTATGTCACCTATGATTTGATTTGATGGATGGTTCTTTTGAATCCATTCTTTTGTTCTCCCTGGAGGAGCTTCTTGTTGTTGTTCTGGTATATCTTGATGATCATTATTTACTTCTTCTTGGTTGATAGTTGCTTGTTCTATAATTTTTTCTGTGTCTTTTTCAGCCTCTGTCTCAAGTTTCAAAGATTCTAGATCCTCATCATTATTCGCTAGAACACCATCTTCATCAAATGTAACATTTATGCTCTCCACTATATCTTTTTGTCTTAGATTATAACATTTATAGGCCTTTATTTTGCGTGAGTAACCAACAAAGATACATTCATCAACACGTGATTCAAACTTACCCAAATTTTGATCTTCTCTTTTGATATAACATTTGCTTCCGAAGATACTGAAATATTTTACATTAGCTAGTTTTCCTTTCCATAATTCATATGGGGTCTTGTTGCGATTATTTCTGAGAATACTTCGGTTGATAATGAAGACTGATGTATCAATTTCTTGAACCCAAAATTTTTCATCAAATTTTGAGTCCTTCCACATTGTTCTACACATTTCCTGTACGGTTCTGTTCTTTCTTTCAGCAAATCCATTTTGCTGAGGTGTTCGTGCTGTTGAAAATTGTATTTTTATTCCATTTTCATCACAGTATTTCTTAAATAATTCAGAAGTGAATTCTCCGCCATTATATGATCTTAGACACTTTATTTTCAAATCAGTTTCATTTTCGACCAACTCCTTGTAGATCTTAAATCACTCAAATGCTTCAGTTGTTTTCTTTAGGAAACTAACGGTCGTCATCCTGGTATATTCATCTATCATTACATGAAATATAATTATCCATCTAATCCTTTTGTTCTCATAGGACCACATAGATCAGTATGTATAAATTCCAATGGATGTGATGCAAATTGTTCTTTTTTTTTAAATTGGAATTTTGTCTACTTTCCATGCTAACAGGCCTCACATAGTGTGTTGGAAGGTTTTGAGATTTTTGGCATTTCTCGTACTGCTTCCTTTTTTCTTATCCTTATAAGATTGTCAAAGTTTATGTGACCCATTCGTTTGTGCCATAACTAGATTTCATCTTCTTTATCTAGTAGATATGCTTTAGTTGCTTCATCCAGAACATATATGTCGTTTGGAGCTCAACTAGCTATAGCCACAATTTTTCCATACCTGCCTTTCTTGATTTCACATTTTGTGCAGTTGAATAGCATTGTGTGTCCTTGATCACACATTTGTCCAACATTGAGTAGATTGTGATTGATGTTTTCAACCAATAGAACATTCTTGGCTATAACATCTTTTCTTCCGAGAGTGACGGTACCTGATCCTATAACATTTGAAAATCTATCATTTCCAAAGGATACAATTCCATCCTTCTTCTCTTTTAGAGATACAAATTTCCTTCTATCTCGAGTAGTTGAGCAACCATTGTCAACATACCACACAAATTTGTTTTTTTGACCCTTGAGAGCGAGAGCTCAATTATCAGTCTTCTTCTTCTTCCATGTTCATTCATTCTGTGACTTCGAAGATTCTTCTGGAGGATTTTCAAGTCTGAAGTCTCTAGATATGTGTCCAAAGTTTTGACATTTGTAACATTCCATATTATTTATTAAGTTTTCAAATCTATTGATGTTTCTTTGAGCCTGGGAGGTTCATATTTGAAGGATCTCCTGGAATTGTATTGGTTCCTAGGGTACGTGTGACATTCTACAGCCTTATGACCAAATTTTCCACATGAATAACAATAGCCATGAAAAATATGTTGGTACCTGGATGGAAAACTTTGTCGAGGAATCGTCTTCCAAGGATGTGCTTGTGAATCTTGTCCAATGAAGTCTACATGCATGTCAGATCTCATAGGTTCATTGTATTTTGTTGTAGAAGGTCCTGCTTCTTCTTCTTTGTAACCGAGGTTAGTTCTGTCATTGTAATATCATTGATTGTTGATGATTTCTTCTAATGCCCTTGAGTTGTTAGCATATTTTTGGATAGTTTTTCCTTTTTTCACTTCCTTACGTGGCGAGACTACTTCGGCTTCTAATGCTTCCCTTTCTTGGTTGCTTTCTTCCAACTTCTTTTGAAGTGACTCTTCAATACATTTGTGTTCTTCAACTTCAATTTTGAGACCTTGAACTTGTTCTTCAAGAGTATTGGAACGGATCTTCTCCGCCTTGAGCTCTTTTATAAGCTTGACTACTTCCTTAGAAAATTATTCTATGGTAAATCCTTCTTCTTCGTTGTTTGATACCTCTTGTTTATTGTGCTTGGCCATAAACAATACTACCTCATTGGCTTCTTCTTCACTATCGTTGTCTTTATCGTATGATGAGCTATCTTCTTTAGAGAGAAAGTTCCTTTTGGATCTTTTCTTTTTGAATTTCTTAAAGCCTTTATTTATTTTTGAGTTACCATCACTTCTGTTCAGACATTTTGCTGCGAAATGCCCAACCTCACCACAGCCGAAACATATCAATGGAAGTTTACCTTTGAATTTTTCCTTACCAATTTTTAGTTTTTTCATAAAGTAAGTATATTCTTCATCTAAAAGACCTTCTCCATCATCTCCCTTTTCTTCACACTTGCAGGTGCATGTCTTTTCAATTGAAGGTTGTTTGTCCTTATTGATTTTCTTAGATGCAACGAACGTAGTTTCTAGACGTGAAGTAACATCTTCTTCATCAAGTCTCATTTCATATGCTATGATAACTCCATGTAATTCCTCTTTGCTGAGTTTTTATAGATTTGCACTGTATTCTAAGACTAATACCTTTCGGTTGAATCTCTCTAGCAATGCTCTAAGAATATTTCGTATAATAGTCTTCTCGTCAACTGGCTCTCCCAATCCTTCCAGAGTATTGGTTATTTCATCAACATATTGGAAGTATGCAACAATGTTGCAATCTTCTTTCACTCTGAGTTGCTCAAATTTTTGTCTATAGATTTGAAGATTTGCTTCTTTGACATTTGAGTCACCTGCATATATATTCTCAAGCTTGTCCCATACATTTTTGGCGGTTTTACAACCCAACACTTTATGAGAAGAATATTCAATAATTCCACTGATAATAATATTCTTTGCTTTTGCATCATTTACCAAATTCTTCTTGCCTTGTTCATCTGCGGTTGTTGTAAATCCATTTTGAGCAGTATCCCATAATTTGTAACCTTACGCCAAGAGATATACCTCCATTCTTCCTTTCCATAGTGCATAATTATTTTCATTGAATAGAGGTACACCATTCTTGGTATGCTCCATGACCTCCTTCCAACTGTTAAACTGCTATTGAAGGAACCAAGCTCTGAAACCAATTGTTGGAAATACTGAGAGGGGGGATGAATCAATATTCCTATCAATTAGAGCATTATTTAATCTTCAATTATTATCAATGTTTGTACAATTATAACAACAAACAAAAGGAACACCAATGCACATATTTTTTAAGGTGGAAACCCACTCTGGGACAAAAAAAACCTAATGTTTTTCTAATAATTCTTTAATATTCAACTCCAATTGAAAATAAAGCTCCAACTTCCTAGAATCTAGGAAAGCATTTTTATCCAGCTCCCACTGGATGGACGCTCCAATGCCCGAGATCCTTCAGTATTTAACTGAACAGATGCCCCAACACCCAATGAGCTACAACTCACCCTACCACCACCCTACCACCCTATAGAAGAATAAAAGAAGAATGGACTCCCGTACCAGGGAAAATGGTCCACTTTACAATGATATAGACTAATGTAGAAGAATAAGAAAAACTAGAAGATAACCCCAACTGTGACACAACCAACTAATGATTATCCTAGACCTCTTGACACTGCCTCTTCATTCGGCTCTAAAATTGATAGAGATAAAACTACAGTCTGTGCACTATCTTCCACTTTTCACAGAATTCCAATCTGATACTCAGAGAGAGTTATGATGATTTTCTCAAGGTCACTTCTTTGAGATGAATTTCAAGAGCCTGCAAAAACACTAACTTCCAATGATTATATCTCCGAAAATATTGCACACCTTGATCTGAAATTTTCATAGGAGCTTCCTCAGGATTTGGGCTTCACCTCATAACAATTTCAGCTTCTAAACCTTCGTAGAAAAAAAGTTAGAGTGAAAATTCCACGATGACTTATTTCAGATGGCGAAATTCCTTACATAAGGAGGATATGAGGATCACAATTTATATAAAGGCTTAGGTTGAGAGGGGCATCAACAAGTGAACATGGGAGGGAATTTAGGAGCTTAAAAAATATTGATTATGAATTTTCAATGACCCATGCCACAACCCCATGGGGTTTTAGCCCACTAACTGGGGTTACAAACTTCAAACATGAATATCTCTCAAACCATGAAAAATTACGTGGCGTGCCATATATCAACGGAAAAATATCGACAAGTAGAAACCATCAAAAGAATTCTTGATCCAAAATATAGTAATTTGGTAGGTCAAAATTCTAATGCAATATTGGGGCAGCCCGTGGTGCTTCTTGGGTTGACATCAATGACAACCGCTGATCAACAATCTCCCCCTTTGGCATTGATGGAAACACAAGTGCTCCCCTTGTGATCATGACACCTCTTCGTACAACATTATCTCCCCCTTTAACATCAATGGCAAAGGGTAACTTCCCCTAACACACAACCATCCTGCGGACCTGTACACACTTCCTTTCCCCCTTTATATTATGAATAAGGAAAACTTGGGAGAATCCAAAGCTTCTGGCGAAGATATTCAAATGCTTCATGAGGTAAAGGTTAGTAAAGATATCAGGGATTTGTTCTTTTGTACCAATGTACTCAAGTTTGATATTATTTTTAGCGACTTGTTCTCCAAGAAAATTATATTTGATTGGAAGGTGTTTTGTTTTTTAATGCATGATAGGATTCTTGGAGATGCTGATGGCACTAGTGTTGTCACAGAATATGGGAATAGGCTCACTAAATTTTACTTGAAGATCTTGCAAAGTTTGTTTCATCCAAAGGACTTGAGTACAACATGATGATGTTGCAATGTATTCTGCTTCCGTTGTAGATAACGAGATTGAGGTTTGATTTTTTTCTCAACCATGATATGAGACAACCACCTAGATAGAATTCTACTCCAATAGTACTCTTATGATAATCAACGCTTCCTACCCAATATGCATCTGTAAAGGCTTGAATAATGAGATTGCTACCCTTGGGATACCACAATCCATATTCTTTTGTGCCCTTTAGATATCGAAGAATTCTTTTGACGGCAATAATATGTGATTCTTTTGGTGCTGCTTGGAATCTTTCTACTTGTCCAACTACTTGCATAAAATCTTGCCAGGAGGTTGTTACATATAGAAAACTACCAATCATAGATCTGTACAACCTCTGATCCACATCCTTAGATGAGTCATCTATGCTCAATTTTCAACCTGTTACCATCGGAGTAAGGATGGGTTTGAAATCTTCCATTTTGGATTTCTTGAGCATTTCCTTCATGTACTTGGCTTGAAATATAAATATTCCTTTCTCTTGCTAAGATATTTGAAGCCCTAAGAAGTATGTCTGCTCACCAAGTAAAGACATCTCGAACTCAATCTGCATATCTGAAGAAAATTTCTTACTTAGTCGATCATTATTGCTAGAAAATATTATATCATCCACATATACCTCAACGATTGTTAAATTATCTTTATCTATTTGTACATAAATATTTATATCAAAAGTACCTTTCTTGAACACTTGTTGACGTAGATATCCATCATGACGAGCATACCATGCTCTGGGAGCCTGCTTGAGACCATATAGAGCCTTCTTTAACTTGCAAACATAGTCTTCTTTTTGTGATAGTAGAAAACCTTCAGGTTGTTCGATGTAAACTTCTTGTTCTAATTCTCCATTCAAAAATGCTGACTTAACATCCATTTGGTAGACTTTGATTTTTCTTGAACATGCATAGGAAAGAAACATTTGGATGGCTTCCATTTTGGCAACTGGTGCAAATGTTTCATCGAAATAAATTCCTTCCACTTGTGCATAGCCTTTGCAAACCAATCTTGCTTTGTTTCTGGTAACCTATCCATCTTCATTCAATTTGTTTCTGAACACCCATTTAGTCCCAATGACATTTTTATCTTTTGGTCATGGAACTCATTCTCAAGTGTTATTCTTCTCCATTTGATCCAATTCTTGATTCATAGCTGCTACCCAATGTTCATTCTAGTCGGCTTCCTCAAAACTATTAGGCTCAAAGTTTGCTAGACAAGCAATGTGAGCTTGTTGTGATGAACGAAGTTGTCGACCTTCATTTATGTCACCTATGATTTGATTTGATGGATAGTTCTTTTGAATCCATTCTTTTGTTCTCCTTGGAGGATCTTATTGTTGTTGTTCTGGTATATCTTAATGATCATTATTTACTTCTTCTTGGTTGATAGTTGCTTGTTGTATAATTTTTTCTTTGTCTTTTTCAGCCTCTATCTCAAGTTTCAAAGATTCTAGATCCTCATCATTATTCGCTAGAACACCATCTTCGTCAAATGTAACATTTATGTTCTCCACTATATGTTTTTGTCTTAGATTATAACATTTATAGGCCTTTATTTTGCGTGAGTAACCAACAAAGATACCTTCATCAACACGTGATTCAAACTTACCCAAATTTTGATCTTCTCTTTTGATATAGCATTTGCTTCCGAAGATTCTGAAATATTTTACATTAGCTAGTTTTCCTTTCCATAATTCATATGGGGTCTTGTTGCAATTATTTTTGAGAAGAATTCGGTTGATAATGAAGACTGATGTATCAATTTCTTGAACCTAGAATTTTTCATCAAATTTTGAGTCCTTCCACATTGTTCTACCCATTTCCTATACGGTTCTATTCTTTTTTTCAACAACTCCATTTTTCTGAGTTGTTCATGCTATTGAAAATTGTATTTTTATTCCATTTTCATCACATTATTGCTTAAATAATTTGGAAGTGAATTCTTCGCCATTATATGATCTTAGACACTTTATTTTCAAATCAGTTTCATTTTCGACCAACTCCTTGTAGATCTTAAAGCACTCAAATGCTTCAGTTTTTTTCTTTAGGAAACTGACGGTCGTCATCCTGGTATATTCACCTATCATTACATGAAATATAATTCTCCATCTAAGCCTTTTGTTCTCATAGGACCACATAGATCAGTATGTATCAATTACAATGGATGTGATGCAAAGTGTTCTTTTGTTTTAAATTGGACTTTTGTCTGCTTGCCATGCTAACAGGCCTCACATAGTGTGTTGGAAGGTTTTGAGATTTTTGGCATTTCTCGTACTGCTTCCTTTTTCCTTATCCTTATAAGATTTTCAAAGTTTATGTGACCCATTCATTTGTGCCATAACTAGCTTTCATCTTCTTTAGCTAGTAGATATGCTTTAGTTGCTTCATCCAGAACATATATGTCGTTTGGAGCTCAACTAGCTGTAGCCAAAATTTTTCCATACCTGCCTTTACTGATTTCACATTTTATGGAGTTGAATAGCATTGTGTGTCCTTGATCACACATTTTTCCAACATTGAGTAGATTGTGATTGATGTTTTCAACCAATAGAACATTCTTGGCTATATGGTGCAGGGGTAACCCCGCTTCACCCACATTCCCAGTGTCCAATTACTTCCTACTCTGTCTGTGTGTGTAATGTATCCAAAATTTCAATTCCCAAAGCTGTGCGCCATCCTGACAATCCCATCACACCCAATTCTCATCTTTCTATTCAACAAGGTCTTCTTAATCCTTTCTTCCATTCATTTATCAAATTCCTAGAATTTGATTAATGAATACCTAGATAAATTTCATGGGCCAAAAGGGCAACCCTTATACCTCCCTATATAACAATTATTTTGTCAAAATGGAACCACTACACCCAACCATCCACAATTCATATGACACCCACGTCGCATATTCAACATTATACACCTACCATAATATCTCAACATATATAATAGATACATGCAATTGACTGCCAACTATATATATACAATCAACCTTGATCAAGCTCTTTTAACATATTCCATCGGACCTTATACTAAGATTATAACACATCAAATAATCATTAATAAACCAGTTCATATATATATGACTCCGTCGGGCCCACAATACAATCAAATGACCAATCGAATGCACGCCCGTACCTTGCTTAACCGTCGGACTCTTTTATTAAACCTCGGGCAAGTTCAACACACGATCTTCGTTCGATATCGAGCCTCCAGATCGATGGCTTGTATTAATTTCGCTCCATGTCTTCAGCCGATGTATAACGCGCGAAGGCGCACTTTAACGAGAGGGTTTGAAATGCCGGTCGGGACACGTGTCATCAATCCTGTGGAATCGCTGCAAATTCTTCAATACCGCCTTCCGTATAAAGGTGGTGCGAAAAAACCCATTGTTCGGTCCCAAACCACTTTCACTATTCCTCCGGTCAAGGTTCCGCCTCTCCAAGTTCTGGATCTTCATCTTTCGCTCTTCCTCGCTACAATCTCAACGATGTAATTCTGCACATTTCAACTTCGTTCCGCATTATACAGTGCTCGTCCCTCCGTTCCTCACGCAGAGTTGCAATTCCATGCCACTATTAACTTCGGTGGATCTTAATATGTGACTCCCAACCAGCATTCGGAGTTATGCAATCACACAGCGAAAAAATACATAAATTTCAGTGTCAAAGAGCTCTCGGGCATGCACGGTTACAGAGCATCACCAAAATTTGATCATACACAGGAGTCCGCTCCGTCTCTCACACCGGAATTCCTACTATAATTTATACAGAGTTCTATCACTCTATTCGTATCTATGGCTATGGGATTCGAACTCGATTACACAGACTCTGTTACTCTTCATCAGGATGCATACATATATCCACGCAGGACTTATTCACACAAAGTAGTTACACATTCACACATGAACTAATTCCCCAAGGCACAAATATACTGAAACATTTCTTAATTACCCAATGAATTGACATACAATTACTGACTGGCCAGATCTTCAATCGGATGGCCTTCTTCCTTTCCTATGCAGCTCTCTGCAAGTACAGGTGCAGGCCTGTGTAGCCCTTCTTGTGTAGGTCTCTCTTGACTCTGTCACAGAGGTTTGTTTTTATACATATTACAAGGAATCGATTCAGTTCCTTAATGCCTCACAAACCCTTCAACTTCCTACAGTTCTAATTAGATTAACTTCCAAAACTGACTATCTCCTCGGGTGCCCATCAATCATTTGGGCAGTTACAATATTTTCCTTTCTAATTAATGAAAATAACTCAACTATGGATATTTACATGGGGAAATTAAACATGAGGCACCCCTCTAATGTTTATTTATGTACAAAAAGTGTTTCGGGTCTAATGCTCCTGCATCAAACTCCCCAGGTTCAAATGATTCATGATCTCTTGATCATGTGCTTTATCTTTATCTGCCTGGGTCCCATACTCTATTCTGCAACTGGTTATTTGTTGCAGCATTATTCTTCTGCATTCCTCCTGGCTTCCATACCTTGTGGTGTAGCTTTCCACTTGCTATGCCCTCATAGTCAGTGACTGTCTCTTTCTTGCTGCTGCTAATTCCCTGCTTCTTTGCTGTTGTCCTCCTCTGAGGCATCCTCTGCATCAGGTTCCTTATCCATTCAATCTCTCTGTCTAATCCTTCCTCTGACTGCAAGATGTTTGCTTCTGTTTGCTACATTCTCGTCTCTTCAGTTTTTATTGTTGCCTTATTCACTATGCTTACTGACACCCAATCATCCATGTCCTCTCTGCAACAGTAAAACTTATGCTCTTCTGCTGGCAACATTTCAGCTTGTTGCTCCAGCACTCTCTCCAGCAACACTCCAAGTTTTTGTTCTGGCATTTCACCTCCTTTTCTGAATACCTTCAACAGAAAAAATTTCCATCTCCTTTGGCCAAACAAATCTTCTCCATGCTACAACTCAAGTTCAGCATCTTCTTCTTATGTTCTGGCAGTCTTCAGCAATTGCCTTCCTTCTTCTTGATTGATTCCAACAGTCAAATCAAGTCCTCTAGCCATTGTATCTTCTTCTTTTGTTAGAGTGAAACTCTGGTTCTCCACTGCTGTAATAGCCCCAACAGTCTGCCATACAGTCTTCTCCTCAATCTTCTCTTGGCTATTCGAACAAGCCAATTCATCTCTGCTACCAACAACAACAATCCTTTCATGCACATGAGACATGGTTGTCTCCTCTTCATTCAGCTACTCATCCTTATTCTGCAACAGCTCTTCTTCTTCTAAGACAACTCCAAGTGATGGATTGTCTTCTGTTTGGCCTGTCAACATAGCCACTCCATTAGTTCCAAAACCCCAAGACCCAATGGTCCCTACTGATGATTCAATCAGAAATTATTTTCTATCTTCACCCCATTGTGTCTTCTCATTCTGTAGCCCTCAATTCTGAAATTGAGGCCTTCTCTCCTGTAAGGAATCCTGCTGATTCAGCAGACTCTCTAGCAGCTCAATTTCTCCATTCCATGGTTTAATGTCTTCCACAAAATTCTCCTTCTGTTTCAATTGACTGCCCCATGCTGTCAATTCTCCTTCAGCATCAACAGGATCTGCACTCATCAAACATTTGTTAAAACAAAATTCACAAGGCCTCAAAGCATTTCCTTCTACTGTCAGCATCTCAGTATGTTGTCCCAACTTCCTTTTCTCTTCCATCAGCACATCAGAATGCTGATCCCAAATCCTCAAACATTTCTTGATACTATCAGCCAGTATCTCTTCTACACCATCCCCTTCAAGGATGTCTTTCTGTTCCAGCTCATAAAAATGAACTCTCTCATCTTCAATCATTTCTGTCCTTACCATCTGAACACCTTCCCTCTGTGGTTCTATCCTTTGCTCATGCCACAATCTTGGCACCTCACCACAATCTTCTCTACCTTCTGCTGTCACTATCTCCTCAGTCTTCATCAGAATAAAATCCTAATTTCCCATCTCTGCAAGGACTCCAGCTACCTATCCATCATTCTCCACATGGCCATTTAACAAAAGCAACTTGTCATTATCAGCATTAATGACAAACTCATCATCATCATCCCCATTGAAACAATCTCTTCTACTAAATAAGTAATTAATGAATTCCTTCTGCTGCAGTAGTTCAATCTGTTCTTCATCTGAAAGATACTCATCATACTTTACTTGGCAACAGTCAACTTCATCCATCACATTTTCACCATGTGAACTGCCTTCATTAACACCTGCATTCACACACAACTTGTCAGATGCAAAAACACAAGACCTCATGGTCTCAATCGGTGATTTGGTCACCAAATATTTCTGTTGTTCCAAGTCTTCTATCTTCTCCAGAGATTATTCAATGGTCTCTTCTTCAGAGTCCTCAAGCTGTTCAAATTCTAGCTTTTGGCCAATATCACTGACTAAATCTCTTCTGCTTCCAATATGTTGGATAGTAGAATCTTTCCCCAACTGTACATGGGCATCTTCAAAACATGTAGCTGCTCCATTTTCTTCCTCAGTGACAACATCAGAAGTTTGTTCCTTCTCACCTGCTATTCTTGAAAACATACAAAATATGTCAGATGTAAGGCCCTTGGTCCCACTTGAAGCTTCAGTGTCCAAGTCCTTCTCCAAATACTCAATTTCCCTGAGCATTTCCTTTTTCTTTCGAGCATTCATCATCTGATCCTTGTTCCTTAGTAGCCTTTGCCACTTTATCTTCTTCTTCATGAGCCAACCAACTCTCTGTCTTTCTTCTATCCTTCTCTTCAATTCATTAAACTCTTCCCTGATCTCAGCTATTTCTCTCTGCAATTCTTCATCTGTGGATTTCTTCTTTCTCATGCCATTTTCTTTGGCATCTTCACACACTCTTTTGCTGTGGCCTCTTCCAGAACCTCTGCAATCTCTGCAGTCTCTGCTATGGCTCTCAGTAGCCATTCTCTTCTCTAGGAGTTCTTCACTCACAAGCTGCACTAAGCCTCTACAACACCAAGCTCTCTTGCTGCAACTCACCTCACCAAGCTTCTCTCCTGAGCTCCGGCTTTTGGCAAGTACTGGTCCCCTCTCTTTGGAACCTCCTGAGCACTCTCTCTGCTCTCTAGGCTTCACTCTACAACTTTCTCAAGAACATCCCTTTTTTTCATTCATCCAACCTCAGTTGGGAATTATTTCAGGTTCTGCCACACTCTTTATGCACTCAAAATCCCTTGCTAGATTCTTCTATCACTGCTCTCAAATTTGTGATCTACTTCTACTGAGATGTCTTCAATTGTCTGTGCTCTGACTTCTGCAAACAATATCTTCCAACCAGAGTTCAAATAAGGCTCATCATCTTATCTCTCAAGATCCCTGACTGATCTTGCTTCTTTTCTTTTCCTTTTACCTGCACTGCATCTACCTGCTACAATCTTCTATCTTCAAATACAGATTTTGTTCATCTGGAGACCTTCACTGCATGTCAAATAAAATCTGCAATTTCCTCTATTAAACAGATCCAAACATCAACTATTATTTCCTGTTCAGTACATGTGCATTTCCAAAACAAAATTTTCAACGAGCTAATCAAATTCTAGCTCTGATACCACTTTGGTGCAGGGGTAACCCCGCTTCACCCACATTCCCAGTGTCCAATTACTTCCTACTCTGTCTGTGTGTGTAATGTATCCAAAATTTCAATTCCCAAAGTTGCGCGCCATCCTGAAAATCCCATCACACCCAATTCTCATCTTTCTATTCAACAAGGTCTTCTTAATCCTTTCTTCCATTCATTTACCAAATTCCTAGAATTTGATTAATGAATACCTAGATAAATTTCATGGGCCAAAAGGGCAACCCTTATACCTCCCTATATAACAATTCTTTTGTCAAAATGGAACCACTACACCCAACCATCCACAATTCATATGACACCCATGTCGCATATTCAACATTATATGCCTACCATAATATCTCAACATATATAATAGATACATGCAATTGACCGCCAACTATATATATACAATTAACGTTGATCAAGCTCTTTTAACATATTCCATCGGACCTTATACTAAGATTATAACACGTCGAATAATCATTAATAAACCAATTCATATATATATGACTCCGCCGGGCCCACAATACAATCAAACGACCAATCGAATGCACACCCGTACCTTGCTTAGCCGCCAAACTCTTTTATTGAACCTCGGGCAAGTTCAACACACGATCGTCGTTCGATATCGAACCTCCATATCGACGGCTTGTATTAATTTCACTCCACGTCTTCAGCCGGTGTATAACGCGCGAAGGCACACTTTAACGAGCGGGTTTGAAATGTCGGTCGAGACGCGTGTCATCAATCCTGTGGAATCGCTGCAAATTCTTCAATACCGCCTTCCGTATAAAGGTGGTGCGAAAAAACCTGTTGTTCGGTTCCAAACCACTTTCACTGTTCCTCCGGTCAAGGTTCTGCCTCTCCAGGTTCCGGATCTTCGTCTTTTGCTCTTCCTCGCTACAATCTCAACGTTGTAATTCTGCACATTTTGACTTCGTTCCACATTATACAGTGCTCATCCCTCTGTTCCTCACGCAAAGTTGCAATACCATGCCACTATTAACTTCGGTGGATCTTAATACGTGACAACCAACCAGCATTCGGAGTTATGCAATCACACAGGGACGGAATACATAAATTTCAGTGTCAAAGAGCTCTCGGGCATGCACGGGTACAGAGCATCACCAGAATTTGATCATACACATGAGTCTGCTCCGTCTCTCACACCGGAATTCCTACTATAATTTATAAAGAGTTCTATCACTCTATTCGTATCTATGGCTATGGGATTCGAACTCGATTACATAGACTCTGTTACTCTTCATCAGGATGCATACATATATCCACGCAGGACTTATTCACACAAAGCAGTTACACATTCACACATGAACTAATTCCGCAAGGCACAAATATACTGAAACATTTCTTAATTACCCAATGAATTGAAATACAATTACTGATTGGCCAGATCTTCAATCAGATGGCCTTCTTCCTTTCCTATGTAGCTCTCTACAAGTACAGGTGCAGGCCTGTGTAGCCCTTCCTGTGCAGGTCTCTCTCGACTTTGTCACGGAGGTTTTTTTTTATACATATTACAAGGAATCGATTCAGTTCCTTAATGCCTCACAGACCCTTCAACTTCCTATAGTTCTAATTAGATTAACTTCCAAAACTTACTATCTCCTCAGGTGCCCATCAATCATTTGGGCAGTTACAATATTTTCCTTTCTAATTAATGAAAATAACTCAACTATGGATATTTACATGGGGAAATTAAACATGAGGCCCCCCTCTAACGTTTATTTATGTACAAAAATTGTTTCGGGTCTAATGCTCCTGCATCACTATAACATATTTTCTTCCGAGAGTGACAGTACCTGATCCTATAACATTTAAAGATCTATCATTTCCAAAAGATACATTTCCAACCTTCTTCTCTTTCAGAGATACAAATTTCCTTCTATCTCGAGTAGTTGTGCAACCGTTGTCAACATACCACACATATTTGTTTTTTTGAGCCTTGAGAGTGAGAGCACAATTATCAGTCTTCTTCTTCTTCCATGTTCATTCATTCTGTGACTTTGAAGATTCTTCTGGAGGATTTTCAAGTCTGAAGTCTCTAGATATGTGTCCAAAGTTTTGACATTTGTAACATTCCATATTATTTATTAAGTTTTCAAATCTATTGATGTTTCTTTGAGCCCTGGGAGGTTCATATTTGAGGGATCTCCTAGAATTGTATTGGTTCCTAGGGTACGTGTGACATTCTACAACTTTATGACCAAATTTTCCACATGAATAACAATAGGCATGAAAAATATGTTGGTACCTGGATGGAAATATTTGTCAAGGAATCGTCTTCCAAGGATGTGCTTGCGAATCTTGTCCAATGAAGTCTACATGCATGTCAGATCTCATAGGTTCATTGTATTTTGTTGTAGAAGGTCCTGCTTCTTCTTCTTTGTAACCGAGGCTAGATCTATCGTTGTAAGATTGTTGATTGTTGATGATTTCTTCCAATGCCCTTGAGTTGTTAGCATAGTTTTGGATAGTTTTTCCCTTTTTCACTTCCTTACGCAGCGAGACTACTTCAGCTTCTAATGCTTCCCTTTCTTCGTTGCTTTCTTCCAACTTCTTTTGAAGTGACTCTTCAATACATTTGTGTTCTTCAACTTAAATTTTGAGACCTTGAACTTGTTCTTCAAGAGTATTGGAACAGATCTTCTCTGCCTTGAGCTCTTTTATAAGCTTGACTGCTTCCTTAGAAAATTATTCTATGGTAAATCCTTCTTCTTCGTTGTTTGATACCTCTTGTTTATTGTGCTTGGCCATAAACAATACTATCTCATTGGCTTCTTCTTCACTGTCATTGTCTTTATCATATGATGAGCTATCTTCTTTAGAGAGAAAGTTCCTTTTGGATCTTTGCTTTTTGAATTTCTTAAAGACTTTCTTTCTTTTTGAGTTACCATCACTTATGTTCAGACATTTTGCTGCGAAATGCCCAACCTCACCACAGTCGAAACATATCAATGGAAGTTTACCTTTGAATTTTTCCTTACCAATTTTTAGTTTTCTCATAAAGTAAGCATATTCTTCATCTGAAAGACCTTCTCCATCATCTCCCTTTTCTTCACACTTGCAGGTGCATGTCTTTTCAATTGAAGGTTGTTTGTCCTTATTGTCTTTCTTAGATGCAACGAACGTAGTTTCTAGACGCGAAGTACCATCTTCTTCATCACGTCTCATTTCATATGCTATGAAAACTCCATGTAATTCCTCTTTACTGAGTTTTTCCAGATTTGCACTGTATTCTAAGACTGATACCTTTCAGTTGAATCTCTCTGGTAACGTTCTAAGAATATTTCGTATAATAGTCTTCTCGTCAACTGGCTCTCCCAATCCTTCCAGAGTATTGGTTATTTCATCAACGTATTGGAAGTATGCAACAATGTTGCAATCTTCTTTCATTCTGAGTTGCTCAAATTTTTCTCTATAAATTTGAAGCTTTGCTTCTTTGACATTTGAGTCACCTGCATATATATTCTCAAGCTTGTCCCATACATTTTTGGCGGTTTTACAACCCAACACTTTATGAGAAGAATATTCAATAATTCCACTAATAATAATATTCTTTGCTTTTGCATCATTTACCAAATTATTCTTACCTTGTTCATCTGCGGTTGATGTAAGTCCATTTTGAACAGTATCCCATAATTCGTAACCTTGCGCCAAGAGATAGACCTCCATTCTCCCTTTCCATAATGCATAATTATTTTCATTGAATAGAGGTACACCATTCTTGGTATGCTTCATGACCTCCTTCCAACTATTAAACTTCTATTGAAAGAACCAAGCTCTGAAACCAATTGTTGGAAATACTGAGAGAGGGGATGAATCAATATTCCCATCAATTAGAGCATTATTTAATATTCAATTATTATCAGTGTTTGTACAATGATAACAACAAACAAAAGGAACACAAATGCACATATTTTTTAAGGTGGAAACCCACTCTGGGACAAAAACACCTAATGTTTTTCTAATAATTCTTTAATATTCAACTCCAATTGAAAATAAAGCTCCAACTTCCTAGAATCTAGGAAAGCATTTTTATCCAGCTCCCACTGGATGGACGCTCCAATGCCCGAGATCCTTCAGTATTTAACTGAATGTATGCCCCAACACCCAATGAGCTACAACTCACCCTACCACCCTATAGAAGAATAAAAGAAGAATGGACTCCCGTACCAGGGAAAATGGTCCACTTTACAATGATATAGACTGATGTAGAAGAAGAAGACAAACTAGAAGATAACCCCAACTGTGACACAACCAAATAATTATTATCCTAGACCTCTTGAAACTGCCTCTTCAACTCTTAGAAGATAGACACTAGCACAATTTTTACAATAATGTATTTACAATGAGTTAGTACAATGATACCTTTACAGTGATGGTATGCAGTGATGCCCACTTGAAGACTTCATGTGATGAACTTCTTGGTGTTGTTATGCACCTTGGTTGTTGCTGTTGTCATTCTACCCTCTACTGTTCCTTGCTTTTCTTTGCTTCCCTATAAATTCTAGTCCTTTGCAGCCCTTGACAACACATGATGTAGCTTTTTCTTGCCTTCTAGAAGCTCGATATTGAATCTGGTGTATCTTTGTTATTTCAGATCCCCAATATCTGATTTTTGGTCCTGTAGTATTTCTCTGAGTTATCTTTCCAATGCCATAGGTCTAACCCAATTTGGATTCTTCAAGGGAGAGTTGTGCCCAATCTCTCACAATGTCCTAATTACAGACTGTTTCAGTAGAGAGAACTTGTACGGCGTGCCGAGTGTCATGGTTTCTTCATTCGGCTCTAAAATTTATAGAGCGAAAACTAAAATCTGTGCACTATCTTCCAATTTTTACATAATTCTAATCTGATACTCAGAGAGAGAGTTATGACGATTTTCCAAAGGTCACTTCTTTGAGATGAATTTCAGGGCCTGCAAAAAAACTAATTTCCATAGATTATATCTCTGAAAATATTGTGCACCTTGATCTAAAATTTTCATAGGAGCTTCCTCAAGATTTTGGCTTCGCCTCAAAAAAATTTCAGAGAAAAATTTAGAGCGAAAATTCCATGATGTCCTGTTTCCAATGGCGAAATCCCTTACATGAGGATATGAAGCTCACAATTTATATAAATTTTTAGGTTGAGAGGGCCTTAAAAAAGTGACCATGGGAGGGAATTTAGGAGCTTAAAAAATATTAATTATGACTTTTCAATGACCCATGCCACAACCCCATAGGATTCTAGCCCACTAACTAGGGTTACAAACTTCAAACATGAATATCTCTCAAACCGTGAAGAATTACGTGGCATGCCATATATCAACCGTAACATATCGACAAGAAGAAACCATAGAAATCATTCTTGACCCAGAATATAGTAATTTGGTAGGTCAAAATTTCCATGCAATATTGGGGTAGCCCTTGGTGCTGCTTGGGTTGACATCATTGACAACCGTTGATCAACACCCCTGGGGGGCGAGTGATTGCCATGATCAGCATGATCCAAGAATTTTGTCAAGGGTTCCAATACTTCTTGGAAATATCCATCCCTAGTAGTGGAAATTATTTGTTCTACATGGTAAGATGTGAAAGCCTCATGAGTTTAGTAATAAAGAAGAATCAATCACTAAAGTCTAGACTATCATTGTATTTTGTCTCTGAAAACAAATTTTGGGAGCTACGAACAACTCTTTGGTAGTGGGGTAATTGGTAGAAGGACACTAATGTCCAAAATCCAGACTATCACTATATTTTGTCTCTCAAAACAAATTTTGGGAGCTACAAACCACTCTCCGATAGTGGGGTAATTGGTGGAAGGTCATTAGATAGCAAGTTATCTAAAAATTAGAAAATGGAGCTTTCGTATAATGGTTGAATTAATTAAATTCTCATTTAACTGATTTGATGAATCCAATAATAGTGAATGCGGCCTTTTAAATAAAATGTAGAGTTTATGTTGACTAAAATTTTGAATTTAGTATAATAGAAAACACATCCATTTAAATATAAACGAATTTTTCTATCCATTAAATTTTGAGTATTTACTATTGAGAATATTGAACGAAACAATAACAGAGGAAATGCATTCCCCCACAATAAAATAAAAATTTAGACACAGACAACATAATACACAGGAGAGGAACAAACTTCAATTTTCTATTCCTTCACTCAGTAACAAAATGAAATTACATTTTTTTAATACAAGAATGGTCGTAGCCTAAAAACCTAAATCTAATCAATATAATACAATGCAGATTAATTTCTAAACAGACGTTCAACAACTTCTCTTCTTTAGGTTGTCAAAAGATCCATTACTACATTAAAATGGCAAGCATGCCGTATTCTAGCTTATACATGAAAACACGTAAAAACACGTTCAAAACACAAAAGCACGAACTTCAAATTTTATGCAATGCAGTTCTGAGTCCACATCGCATCAGCGCATATTGACAAACTCAAACTTTAACTGTCGAGCTATCTTTTAAACATTTCGAGCTGTGATTCGCAATAGTGACATGGCACCATCGCATCACATTCAAAATAACATAGCCTACGGGCGCTTATGGGAAAACTTAGCTTTGTGCGATTGCGATATGCTACGGTGTTATCACATCGCAAAACATATAACATAATTGTGGGCGACACAAGGTAAACTTAGAATGTTGCGATGTGGGGTATTTTTGGCAATAAAGGTTGGTAAGTGCTAAATGCACAATACAAAGATTTTGCAGAAATACAAAGGATTTACAATGGTTTTCAATGCATTTGGGTGTACGGTAGGTCCCGCCGATATTGCATCGGTGTTAGAATAACATTTGTGGTGAAAGTGTTAAGAGGTAAGGTAAGGAAAAATGTTATGTGGGCAAAAGGTAAGTTAAATGTGGTGGTTAAAATAAATAAAAGTAGAAGATGGTTGTGATACTCGATTTGTTATGGTTGCATGAAAATGCCTCTGGCTCTATGGATCTGTGCTTGTCCTTCTCTGCAATCAAAATTGATGAAGTGTGGGTTGCGCCACTATTTATGCATTGTGGTGGTTGGGAGTATAATTCCAACATTTACATATCAGTGTAAGTGAGTGGTGGTGCTCGATTATTGAACCAAGGTAATGTTGTTTTATACATCAATTTGATGTCTAGCTTGGGGTGACTTTAAAATTGGATAATAATAATAACCTTAAAATTAGATAATAATAATAATAATAATAATCATAATATATAAAAATACTTAATGGTTAACCTACTAGCTTACTCAAACTAAACCTAATGAAACAAAGTGGTAATTAAGGGTCTAATTTATAACAAACTAAAAAAGTTGGGCTATGCATTGAGGTCACATGACTAGAGTTATGCAATATAGATATTCTTCAAACGATCTCCAAATGCCACAATTTCATAGCTACTTCTGCGTGAACCGGTTAAGCATGAGCTATGGTTTCTTCTGATGTAGCTTTAGTCTATCCAGTTGGAGATGGATTTGTTTTACTGGCAGTTCTTCTGCTAGCAGATTTCTTCTTCAATCGTCCCTTTAATTTGGCCCTTACAACCTCACCGTCAGAATCAAGGAATTCTCCTCGATGATGATTTGGTTCGCCAAAGGAAACAATTTGGCAAGGTAGACTTCAAATTTCAGTAAAACAAGGATGGGTTAAATGCAGAACGATGTTGTGTGGGAGTTTGAGCCATTAGTGCATAACGATGTTCTGCAAAATTTCATAGTCTAAAGGTTAAAATTGTTCAAACAAAATATCAAAGAAGAAGAAGAAGATCAACAAGAGGTTGAGAGAGAGTTTGAAATCATTCATATTGACAATGACGAGGAAAATGAAGCAAGGATCTCAAACTTTCTCCTCCAGAACAAAGATGCCCAAATTGAAGACCTCAAAGTAAATCTAGATAGGGCCAATAGTGTGAATGATTTCCTTGAGATGGAGAATAGGCAGATAGGGGCACAAAATGAAAATTATGAGGCTAGATCAATCAGAGCCTAGAAAGAAGCTCAAAAGGCACAGGTAAAGCTAGAGGAATTCATGGGCACCTATGAGGAAAGTGAAGATGAAGAAGGGCAGTCTAGGAGGATACCAAGAACCATGGGTTTAAATAAGGCCTTGGAAAAATAAAGAGAACAAGAATCAGGCTTGGCAGAGAAGCTCCCTTTAGATGAGCTACTTTCCAAAGGAAGATGACCAAGCATTATGCCCGTAGAAATCAAATTGCAAGGGCTAAGCTCAAAAGGGCCCATGCCAAAATATAAGCACTCAAAGAGGAAAAATACCAAGCCAACCTTGGAATCTTGGCTGAATCTTCTCTACAAGCCTCTCAAACCCCATAAGAAAGATATCCACCAGTTTTGGGAAAACTTTTGCAGTTTTTGTTTTTTTGCAAATTTTGAGGCCTATAGGCACAGCACCATTAGTGCTGCGCTTTCACCTCAGGAATCCATAGGAGGGAAGATTTTCATTTTTGGAATCCTCAACTCAATTATAGCATGCTGACCAAATTTCAGATCATTTGGAGCATTTTTGGTCCCTCAAAAGGCTAAAAAACACCTAGTTTTTCACCTTTCTGCCTCATTTTGAGGCCTGAAGCTGCGCCTAGAGAAGATTTGGGAAATTTACTTTTTGGACAGGTTAATAGAGCCCAATCATAAAAACAAGGGCATTTTTTATTAGACTCAACAGGCTTTCCAACGAGCCATCACGAAGAAAATTCTGACATGGGGAAGGTCATCAAAACTTGGCTGCAAGTGGACCCAGTTTTCCTATGCATGCACTACGCCTTCAGACCTCACTGTTGCACCTTTAATGTGCAAAAGTCAAAAAAAGACACTCATTTATGGAAAAATGATATTTTAGTGTTTTTGGGGAAAATCACTCCAAATTTAGGTGCTAAGAGTTTTTCTTGCATTTATTTCATGAGATATTTTGTGTCTTGGGCCTTGCATGGCCTCTTAGACATAAATGACATTTATGGGTATTTTTTACATTTTCAAACCCTAGTTAGGGTTTTTTCCCTCCTTTGCTAGATAAATAGAGCATGAGGGCCTTATTTTAAGAGGTTGGCATTTGATGACTCTTGGGAGCAATACATAGTTTTTTTGAAGATTGAAGAGAAATTCGTGTTCTGGAATTTGTGGATGGCTTGTTTTGATTAATGATGGAGAAGGCTTTCTTGCAGGATCCATGAGCTTGGTTAATGGTGATGTGCTTCTATTTAGTTCTTGTTTCCTTATGTATCATTGTGTTTCATCCTTCTATATTGCAATAGAACAAAGGTTTTAGACTAAGAAATGTTTTTCAAAGGCACCTTATCTCTGTTTGTTCTTCACTGCCTCTATGTTTTCCTCTGCTAGGTTAGTTTAGAAAATTCTTAGTTTCTCTCTAGACCCACCCAAGCTTGTTTATCTTATGAATGATTTGATACAATAGATGTCAAATATGTTTTTTGGTTAGCCCTACTTTTTTTATGTCACTAAAACATTGTTCTTGAGATCTTTCTTTGAAGTACCACTAATTAGGTTTTGCCAAAGAGGCTATGTTTCAATCATACCCTTTGTCCATTCTTAAAAGGTTGTTTTGGAGATCTTTATGGCTATGATCAATGATGTTTAGGATTTCCCTCTTCTTTGATTAAAGTTATATGTTTATCTTAAATGTTTTCTAACCTTGAAGGTGAAATCACTAGAAGTTAAATAAGTTTCTTGCCTTCTATATTTCGTTGGATTGTTTGTCTTAAATTATTGTTTGCTTGAGTTTAACCAAAGAGTTATTGGTGTGCCCTATCTTATGATTACTTATTTATGCTAAATAGTTTTGAAGGCCCTTCTTGTTAAAGTATTTGACAAAGGATTCTTAACTGCCCTTTTCCCTACTTTGTTCACAAACATGATGTTCATTTCATCTCACACAAACCTTGAAAATCCATCTAACCATGTTATATTTTCCCTGTGATGCACCCTGATTCATTGTTGAAATTTCCAAGACTTTTATTGACTCCATAGCCCAATGACTTGAAGATTTCCTCACTCGTTCTATTCTACTTGATCATCTACCCAACCAAAACAAACAAACAAACCCTAAACTTAACAACTAGACTAAAATGAAACACTAAAAGCAAACAAGTTCACATCCTTTGCACAAAATAGAGAGAGCCCTCTCTAAGTCTAGGAAGGCTAGGTCCTAGGACTCCAAAGACTAGTCTAATGTTATCTTGTGCATTTTGTCTTTCCAATCTACCAAATCACAGGACGCTAACATAATGTCGATCACGGTGGGACCTTCTGTGTAAGTAACAAGCTCATACATCCTTAGAGAATTCAGATGCCCTTATTAAATAGTATCTATTGATTTATCACCACCTCATCGCCTAACATAGTTGTGATCACGGTGGGACATTCTAAATAAATAACATCTTAGACATCCTTAATACCTCAGAAAACCCACAAACATCCTTATATTGGTATTTAGTTGTTGACAGTAGACAACAAGGACATCCTTAAATAGTAAACATCATCCACCTAGCGACTCCACTAGTCTTCAGTAGCCCTGTTGATGCCACTAACCTTCAAAGACTCCCCTAGGAATGCATTAACCAATCCTAGTATTTATAATGGTGGACAGAAAAGTTGAAATCTTCCACCTCGCGACTCCACAACTCTCAAATAGCCCTAAAGACTCCACTGGTACAGAACTCTAGACTGGTTGAAAAGATACAATGACCCTTTCTGATTTACAAACATGGATCCAAGGATACAAAGGCGATATGCTCCAATGAGTACAGATCATATCCTTGGATTCCCACACAAAATGCCTCAAATAAATTGGATATAAAACCTACCTATATTTCAAGATGAAAAAGTTGATGACCCCTCGTTACATCTCATCAAATTTCATATACATGTATGGAGGTTAAAATTTGAATGGCATGAGGACTGCCTCATGAAAATGTTTATCGCAACATTAGAGGGTAAGGAAAGGGAATGGTATGAAGGCTTGGATCCTGGCACCTTGTTTTCTTTAAAGGATTTCCACAAGGTATTTTATGAACATTATAAATAATATTTTCCATATCTATCATTAGCTGAGAATTGTTGTGATCAATCTGAAGACCTGATACAATACCTTGTAAACATTGATGAAGATTTAGGGAACTCGCATCCTAAATATTTATTAGAATAACTCTATGAATTTCATACTCAAGACACCTATCATGACAGCCAAGAGCAGTTGGTTGAGGATGTAATCAACTAGGAAATAAAGAAAGATCCACACATCCTCTCTGAAGACACAAGTGATGACTGGCCATCTCTTCTAGACGAGGCTCAAGAAGATATTAAACCTCATAATTAGCCTTTACAAGAGGAAGAGAAACATCATAATTCTGTCCAAAGAAAAAGAAAAATGCCCCCTCTTTTAACTAAAGAGGAAATAAATTAGATTCTAAACATGCATCCAACCTTTAAATCTTCTTATGAGAAGAACATTTCTGTTCACTCTCCTACTAATCCCAGTTACCACATATCAGAAAACAAATGTGTAGGTCAATCCAAAGAAAAACAATATGATAATCCAATATGTTTGATTAGCATGAGGGCCTTATTGTAAGAGGTTGGCATTTGATGACTCTTGTGAGAAATACATAGTTTTTTGGAGATTGAAGAGAAATTGGTGTTCTGGAATTTGTGTATGGCTTGTTTTAATTAATGATGGAGAAGGCTTGCTTTCAGAATCCCTGAGCTTGGTTAATGGTGACGTGATTCTATTCAGTTCTTGTTTCCTTATGTATCATTGTGTTTCATCCTTCTACATTACAGTTGAACAAAGGTTTTAGACTAATAAATGTTTTTCAAAGGCACCTTAGCTCTGTTTTTTCTTCACTACCTCTATGTTTTCCTCTGCTAGGTCAGTTTAGAGAATTCTTAGTTTCTCTCTAGACCCACCCAAGCTTGTTTATCTTATGAATTATTCAATACAATAAATATCAAAGATGTTTTATGGTTAGCCCTACTTGTTTGATGTCACTAAAACATTGTTCTTGAGATCTTTCTTTGAAGTACCACTAATTAGGTTTTGCCAAAGAGGCTATGTTTCAATCATACCCTTTGTCCATTCTTAAAATGTTGTTTTGGAGATCTTTATGGCTATGATCAATGATGTTTAAGATTTCCCTCTTATTTGATTAAAGTTATATGTTTATCTTAAAAATTTTCTAACCTTGAAGGTGAAATCATAAGTTTCTTGCCTTCTATATGTCATTGGATTGTTTGTCTTATATTATTTTTTTCTTGAGTTTAATCAAAGAGTTATCGGTGTGCCCTATCTTATGATTACTTCTTTATGCTAAATTGTGTTGAAGGCCCTTCTTGTTAAAGTATTTGACAAAGTATTCTTAACTGCCCTTTTCCATACTTTGCTCACAAACTTGATGTTCATTTCATCTCACACAAACCTTGAAAATCAATCTAACCATGTTATATTTTCCCTGTGATGCACCCTAATTCATTGTTGAAATTTCCAAGACTTTTATTGACTCCATAGCCCAATGACTTGAAGATTTTTTCACTCCATCTATTCTACTTGATCATCTACCCAACCAAAACAAACAAACAAACCCTAAACTTAACAACTAGACTAAAGTCAAACACTAAAAGCAAAAAAGTTCACATCCTTTGCACAAAATAGAGAGAGCCCTCTCTATGTCTAGGAAGGTTAGGTCCTAGGACTCCAAAGACTGGTCTGATGTTACCTTGTGCATTTGGTCTTGCCAATCTACCAAATCACGGGATGCTAACATAATGGTGATCATGGTGGGACCTTCTGAGTAAGTAACAAGCTCATACATCCTTAGAGAATTCAGAAGCCCTTATCAAACAGTATCTATTGATTTATCACCACCTCATTTCCTAACATAGTTGCGATCATGGTGGGACATTCTAAATAAATAACATGTTAGACATCCTTAATACCTAAGAAAACCCACAAACATCCTTATATTGATATTTAGTTTTTGACGGTAGACAAAAAGTACATCCTTAAACAATAAACATCATCCACCTAGCGACTCCAGTGGTATTCAGTAGCCCTGTTGACACCACTAGTCTTCAAAGACTCCCCTTTGAATGCATTAACCAATCCTAGTATTTCTGATGGTGGACTAAAAAGTTGAAATCTTCCACCTGGCGACTCCACAACTCTCAAATAGACCTAAAGACTCCACTGGTAGAGAACTCTAGACTGGTTGAAAATATACAATGACCCTTTCTTATTTATAAACATGGATCCAAGGATGCAAAGGAGATATTCTCTAATGAGTAGAGATCATATCCCTGGATTCCCACACAAAATGCCTCAAATAAATTGGATAAAAAACCTACCTATATTTCAGGATGAAAAAGTTGATTACCCCTCGTTACATCTCATCAAATTTCATATAAATGTATGGAGGTTAAAATTTTAATGCATGAGGACTGCCTAATGAAAATGTTTATGGAAACATTAGAGGGTAATTCAAGGGAATGGTATGAAGGCTTGGACCCTGGCACCTTGTTTTCTTTGAAGGATTTGCACAAGGTATTTTATGAACATTATAAATAATATTTTCCATCTCTATCATTAGCTAAGAATTGTTGTGATCAATATGAATACCTCATACAATACCTTGTAAACATTGATGAATATTTAGGGAACTGGCATCCTGGAGATTTATTAGAAGAACTCCATGCATTTCATACTTAAGACACCTATCATGACAGCCAAGAGGATTTAGTTGAGGATGTAATCAACCAGGAAATAAAGAAAGATCCACACGTCCTCTCTGAAGACACAAGTGATGACTCACCATCTCTTCTAGATGAGGCTCAAGAAGACATTCAACCTCATAATCAACCTTTACAAGAGGAAGAGAAGCATCATAATTCTGTCCAAGGAAAGAGAAAAATTCCTCCTCTTTTAACTAAATAGGAAATAAATTATATTCTAAACATGTAGCCAGCCTCTAAACCTTCGTATGAGCAGAACATTTCTATTCACTCTCCTACTAATCCCAACTACCACATATCAGAAAATAGGTGTGTAGATCAATCCAAAGAAAAACAATATGATCATACAATATGTTTGATTAGTGACATTACTTGTTTTAATTATTTTCCAAATTTTGATCAGTATGATGATAGTGATGTAATCCGAACAAAAGATAATATTGCAGAGCACTCAACAGTTGGTTTGTGGGAGGAAGTTCATTTTCATCTACTTGGAAACAATAATCAACCAATAAACTTCAGCTTTGACACTGATGAGGAGAGTCTAGAAAATTTGGAAGTAAGTGAAGCATCTCTGCCTCTTTTTTCTAATCCATTTCAGTCCATCAAGAATAATTTTCATGTGATTGGAAATCAACAGCATTTCAGTTTTGATGTTGAGGTTAGGGAAGATAATGAACTTTTTGAGCAAGTTGTTGATGAGGAGCCTTTTCCTGAGATGGTCGAGGAAATGATTGGTGACATAGAATCTTCCTTAGCTTCAGATTTGCAGCCACCAAGTCCTATTGAATTTCAAATTTCAAATGAAGGCTTGGAAATTGATAAACACAGGAGATTTGTTCTGCTACCTTCTCAAGAGGATTTCTACCAAAGAGTACCCCTACTCACCAACATCATGACCTTCACACAGAGTTCAGTCCACTCAATCAGAACAGATCAGCTTTGCTATAAGACAACATTTCTATTTTGATGAAGCTACTAGTTCAGATGATCATGAGGAAGAGGAAGATTTTCTTGTCCAAATGAATCCCAAACATCCCCAAGTGAAGGAAGGAGTGGTACCGAATAAATTCTATTTCTCAAATCCTCCAAATAAGGTATTATTCCAAGACCCTTTTGCTGCTTGCTTAGAAACATTTGAAGAGGGAGTAAGATATGTTAGGAGCAGTTTGATGCAAGGTCTAAAGAAAATTTTAGGCACTACTATTCAAAAACAAGTAAGGTGGGAGTGGCCTTTTGATTTCTTCCACGTACTCAAAGAGCCGAACCAAGATCCATCATGGAATCATATGCTTGATTGGTTGTATTGGAAAAGAGAGTTCACCAGCTGAATGTATATCATGTATAGGTTAGATTAGGATAGATAGGCATGCAAATAAGATCAGCACTATGAGCATATTTCTAGTTTCTAGTTTTAGAATACCAATCTTGAAAACACAAAAAAACAAATAAAAGAAGGAAAAAGAGGGTAGGAAAAGAAGAGGTACAACCCCATACCCAAAAAAGAGTACTTTTGAATGTGTGTAAGCATAAATGCCACTACTTGTTAAGAAAAAGTGTCTTGTTCAGTCATCTAGCCTAATCATGGCTGAACATGTTTAAATTTCTGCTGATAGGTTAGTGAAAGAAGGCTTGTAAAAACATTTAATCTTGACTTGTCAGTAGGAATAGATTAGGAAGAAAAGGTGTTGGTTCTCAAAACTCAAATATGAACCAAAGAGAAAGATAGGGATGACTAACAAATGATGAAACACATCCCTCATTCTTTCTAGTTTTGTTTGTACAAAAATAATGTCTGTGTGCAGCTTGTCCCAATGCCACAACCCATGGTTAATCAGATAGATTAATCCTGGTTTAAATCATGTTTTCAATTTCCTATCAGTATATTAGAGAATGAAGTCTGTCAAACAACTTAATCTTGACAGATGAATAGCCTAGGTAGAGAATAAAAGAGTTCACTATCATAATCTGAACTACTCTTGGAACTAATAAGGGTACAAG
This sequence comes from Pinus albicaulis, assembly GCA_034641835.2. Taxonomy (NCBI): domain Eukaryota; kingdom Viridiplantae; phylum Streptophyta; class Pinopsida; order Pinales; family Pinaceae; genus Pinus; species Pinus albicaulis. The sequence continues at coordinate 1,445,204,257 of CM076584.1, read as the reverse complement.
TAGATAGTTTGTTTTGCTTTCAAAAAAAAACATAATGTCAAGGGTTTTACAGTCCAAGTGCACCCAAAAGAAGAAAAAATCATAGGAAAAAGTATTATGGGCAGGTAGAGATGAGGTTGAAGCAGTCATGTCTTTCAGATTCTTGAGATCATTCCTTCAAAGGAAACATAACCAAATGAAAGCAGAAACATATGCCCAATGGATGAGGCACTGGTCTTCATAAACTTAGAGATTTGATATCTCAAGTTCTGGAAACCTCTTGAAAAGGAGATGCCCTCCCCAAGTGGAGCCACTATTAGTCATCAGTAATTTTTTCTATTTTTAGATGACTAAATACTTGTCCTAGATTTCTAAAAACAAGATTCATGAATATTGTGAGTTTTAGAAATCTCAGTGCCTTCATTATCCTTTAAAAAAAAAAAATCACTATTTTACTACTCTTTCATTCCTTGGTTGGAATACCATTCCTAAAAGACCCCTCATGGGCTCATGCCACTCATCTTTATCCTATTTTCCCACCCATAACCTCAGCACTTTTTTTTGCCTTTACCTCACCCCTCCACTTGCCATCTAGGATTACCAATCAACCTACTCTTTCCCATGTTCACCAAATGCCTCAAACATTTATGATCTCAAAACTATCTCTGTAGGCTCTTTAGATAAATCAAGTAAATTGGATTTTGGTTTTTCAATACATCAATTTGTCAAAAACTTTGTTTTTCACAGTTAAAGACCCTAAGCCAAGCTTTCAGTCAAAGACCAGATCAAAAGAGCCTCCCACTAGGTCGTTAGGTTTTCATAGGTTGTACGATTATCCTTGATGTTTTGAGCTCTGTTTTTCCTATGCAAGAAGCTACATCAAACGTGAAAGAAGGTCAGCACCTGTTTATCCAAGATAGATCAGAAAAATCTCCAATGAAGATCACCTTATGAAGTTCAAGTTTTGCAAAAGTAAATTGTTCATTTTGACATTTCTGCAGGAGTGTCAAGGTGACTATCAGTAGAAAATTGGTAAGGTAAGAGGTATGCTCCTATTTAAATTCATTCACAACAAAAGGACAGGGATTAGTTCATTTCCAAGGATAAATCAGGGTTTCTAAGCCTGATTGTGCCAGTAGTGTGCCAAGCAAGGATCCAATTCAGGATAACACATGGAGGAGGCACACCAAATGAACCAAACAATGAAGATGTTTCTTAGAAATTATAAATAAAAAAGGGAAAAGGGTGAGGTGAATTGGAAAAAAATTAATGAATTTGAAAGGGCTATAGAGAAGTTAGAAGACAACACTAATAATTCTTCTCAAGCATCCTAGAAACCTAGGATTTTGACAAGATGGTAAAAGCAAGGTAAAATGAAGTTTTTGAGCCTCCATCATGACAGCAGAAGGAGATTTCAAGGGACTACTGTGTGTATCATCCCATAGTTTTCCAAGGTAAAGTGTTTCACTGCCTCAAAGGGAAGAGAATGCAAAGAGTATCAGTGAAAGAAAGGTCAAGTTCCCATTTTCAATCATTTACACTTAATGGTCAAAGGAATAAAAGCATAGGGTTGAATTCCAAGATGACAAGCCAAGATGATCATGAGGTTGATGTTATATAACTGAATGTGTCAAATTCCAAGAACATCAGAAAGGGCTAAATCAGTATGTCATGGCACTTGCAAATCATAAGTGACCAAAAGAGGAGATAACACACATAATTGTGAAGATTATGATACTTGTCAAAGATGGATCTATCATGCGTAGAGATCAATGAGAAAGATGAAAACAAGTTTCTCAGTCACCCATCAAGCAAAGGGAAATTTAATCTCCAAGGCAAGAACAGAGAAGTTTTAAAGATGATGCCACCATGCAAGTGCCTAAGGCTGTCAAAGTGATTTTAGCATGTTCCAAAGATCAAAGGGAAGAGAGTCACTTCAAGGTTTTCATGACACTTATTGACTGAAAGTGATTGAAAGACATGAACAAGCCAAAACACAGTAAATCATGTAACTCAAACAAACATCTGCAGAAAAAAACTGTTAAAGGCATCAATAGGCCAGAGGAAGTCATAGTTCACCATGTCAGCAACCTGCAGAGAAACAAAGAAAAATGGTTAGAAAGGAAAAAGACCATTTAAATGTTTTTAAGTCACCTACTGTAAAAGGTCAAAAAGAATATCAACAAAAGTGATAAAGAGACTAAAAACATTATAAAGTGGGTCTACAAGGGTTAAATTTATTTTCCCAAAACTATAAAGGGTCATTGTGTTTGTCACTTGGCTCATTTTTCACTTGCAAAAGAGTAAAAAACATTCATGAAGAAAAATATGAGTTTCAGTGAGAATTTGGGTGAGTTTTTCCCAGTGCTACGCGTTCAGTACCCGACGTTATGCATTCAGGAGTTTTCACAGTGTAAATTTACACTGCGCTGCGCATTCAAACGGGCGCTACACGTTCGCCCAGGGAGAGCTCGACAGGCAAAAAATTTGCTTGGCGTTGCGCGTAGGGAGAGCCCGATAGACAAAAAACTGCACCTAGGGGACATGACAGGTATGAATGCGTTTAGGCGCTGCACTCAAGAGGACCGACACCCAGGAATGTGTGCAGGCACTGCAGATAGCGCAGAAGTGACCTGACAGTGCGTGCAGGCCCTACGCCTTCACCAGAAACCCTTCTCTACTTGCAAATTGTCAAAAAGCCACAAAAGGGCACCTCCAAGCTACATCCAAGGACCTACAAAGACACCAAAAGTTGGTAGGTAGATGTTTTTTCTTCTCCTCCAAGTGAATTTGATGATTTTATGATTAAGGGAATTGAACAAACCCTAATGACTAGAAACCCTATGTCCTCATGACAAAAACCATGTTTTGACCTCCAAACAAGAATTTAATTAGTCAAGGAAGGTGTGAATTAGGGTAATTACAGTAAGTTGGAGTTTACCTTTCATCAAATCTTGAGGGGGATCAGTCATAAACCTACACCTCCATCTCACCCACTTACAAAAATTTCCTTTCACCATCATTTCATTTCACTCCTTCTACCAAGTTTCACAAGCAGGCCTAAGATTGTTTAAAGACAACAAAATTCAAAATGTTAGGAGAAGGAGGAAATGTGAGTAGTGAAGAAGGCCAAGTGCCTATGAGGCAGAAGCACAGGGGTGGGAAGGTCAACATATTTTAACCCAAAGACATTGTGGAGCTTAATGCTTCTCCCATGATTATCACCTGTTTACAAAATATGGGGTGTTTTCAGTTTTTTGAAAAGGTCCAACAAGTGCAAAGTCACCCAAAGCTCACTAGGTTGTTCATTCTCAACCTACACAATAAACAAGGAAATCTTGTAGGGTTATATTTTTAGCTATCATCAGATGCCATTTCCCATGCTACAGGCATACTTGATGTTGGTGAAAAGTGGTTCAAAAGAGAAAAGTTGGACATAAGCTGTTATGAACCATTTTTCAAACCTAGGTACAAAGAAGGCTACAAATCTATTTTCCCTTTTTCACACCTACTGGAGAGGTATGCACCCTTAATTAGGGTCATCATGAAATATTTTACATGTGAGGGGAGATACTCTAAGCTCTATTCCTACCATATCAGATTACTCATGCATTTTACTAGGGTTAAAATGCTTCATTTACCCTACTATCTGTATAGGAGTATCAATAAGATGTCTTCTATTGTCTGAAGGAGGAACTATTCCCAGCAAATACAGAGTTTTTTCAACCACTCCTTGATCAAGATGGTTGTGCTACATCAGTTGGAGCAAAAGGGCATACCATGGTAGGTGTTTATTTCTCATGAGGTCTTCACAAACCCACAGCCCCATCATCAACCAAATTTACCCTCATCATCTCATCCTCCTCCCTCTACTCCTCCATCACCTCTTACAGATCATGCCTCATCATCTACACATGGATCTTCTCTTCAAGAAAACCTCCCTTCCTCATCTTCTCCCAATGCATCATCCAAAGAAGGAAGTGACCATGATGAGAAATCAAATACTAGTGAAGGAGAGAGCAAAGATTAATTAAGCACTGCTGAAGAAGAGGACAATAAAGAGGAAGAAAATGAAGAAGTAGGGGGCAGTGATGTTAGCATGGAAGAAACAAATGATGATAAGGGAAATGATGATGTTGAAGATGAAGAGGTAGAAGGAAGTATGGACACAAAAGAAGGAAATGGCATGAACAAGCAAATTACAAGGAAACAGATGATTATGATGATGATAAAGATGATGTTGGCAGATCAAAACAGTCTTGAAAATAGTGAAAACAGCGATGCTAATGTTGAAGGCAATGAGGTGAGCAACAGTCAAGGTAATAAGGAGGAAGACATGGAAACAAATGAAGGTAGCCATGATCAAGACACTGAAATGATCACAATCAAACCTCTTCCATTGACATATCAAAGAGGACAAAGGCTTGTGTTTTTTGCCTCTAAAAGGCATGGGAACATGCGATCCACCTTAGCTAAGAAGCTTGACAAAGGCAAAAAAAAGATTAAAGAAGAAGAAGAAGATAAACATGAGGTTGAGAGAGAGTTTGAAATCATTCATATTGACAACGACGAGGAAAATGAAGCAAGGATCTCAAACTTGCTCCTCCAGAACAAAGATTCCCAAATTGAAGACCTCCAAGCAAATATAGATAGGGCCAAGAGTGTGAATGATCTCCTTGAGATGGATAACAGGCACCTAGGGGCACAAAATGCCTTTTATGAGGCTAGAGAAATCAGATCCTAGAAAGAAGCTCAAAGGGAACAGGTAAAGCTAGAGGAATTCATGCCCACCTATGAGGAAAGTGAAGATGAAGAAGGGCAGTCTAGGAGGAGACCAAGAAACATGGGTTTAAAGAAGGCCTTGGAAAAATAAAGAGAACAAGAATCAGCCTTGGCAGAGCAGCTTCCTTTAGATGAGCTGCTTTCCATGGAGATAGAATATGATCGAGAGCGTTGGCTAGAAAGAGAAAACATACACTTGGAGGCCAAATTGGAGAAAGCCAATAAAGATCTTGATCTCCAAAGGAAGATGACCTAGCATTATGCCCGGAGAAATCAAATTGCAAGGGATAAGCTCAAAAAGGCCCATGCCAAAATACAAGCACTGAAAGAGGCAAAAGACTAAGCCAACCTTGGAATCTTGGCTGAAGCTTCTCTACAGGCCTCTCAAACCCCATAAGAAAGATATCCACCAATTTTGGGAATTTTTTGCCAATTTTTCTTTTTTTGCCAATTTTAAGGCCTGTAGGCGCAACACCCTTGGCGCTACGCTTTCACCTCAGGCATCCTCAGGAGGAAATATTTGCATTTTTTGAATCCTCAGCTCAATTACAGCATGCTCACCAAATTTTAGACAATTTGGAGCATTTTTGGTCCCTGAAAAGGCTAAAACACAGCCCATTTTTCACCTTTCTGCCTCATTTACAGGCCTCACGCTGTGCCTAGAGCAGATTTGGGAAATTTACTTTTTGGATAGGTTAATGGAGGCTAATAAAAAAACCAAGGGAATTTTTGGAAATTATACTCCGTAGGCTTTCCAACGAGCCATCACGGAGCAAATTCAAACATCGGGAAGGTCATCACAACTTGGCTGCAAGTGGACCCAGTTTTCGTGTGCATGCGCTACACCTTCAAACCTCACTGTTGTGCCTTTAATGTGAAAAAGTCAACAAAATACACTCATTTATGGAAAAATGATATTTTAGTGTTTTTTGGGGCAAATCACTCCAAAGTTAGGTGCTAAGATTTTTTTTTTCATTTATTTCATGAGATATTTTGTGTCTTGGGCCTTACATGGTCTCTTAGACATAAATGCCATTTATGGGTGTTTTTTACATTTTCAAACCCTAGTTAGGGTTTTTTCCCTCCTTTTCTAGATAAATAGAGCATGAGGGCCTTACTGTAAGAGGTTGGCATTTGATGAATCTTAGGACCAATACATAGCTTTTTTGGAGATTGAAGAGAAATTGGTGTTGTGGAATTTGCGGATGGCTTATTTTGATTGATGATGGAGAAGGCTTGCTTGCAGGACCCCTGAGCTTGGTTAATGGTGATGTGCTTCTATTCAGTTCTTGTTTCCTTATGTATCATTGTGTTTAATCCTTCTATATTGCATTAGAACAAAGGTTTTAGACTAAGAAATGTTTTTCAAAGGCACCTTAGCTCTGTTTGTTCTTCATTGCCTCTATGTTTTCCTCTACTAAGCCAGTTTAGAGAATTCTTAGTTGCTCTCTAGACCCACCCAAGCTTGTTTATCTTATGAATGATTCAATACAGTAGATATCAAAGATGTTTTATGGTTAGCCCTACTTGTTTGATGTCACTAAAACATTGTTTTTGAGATCTTCCTTTGAAGTACAACTAATTAGGTTTGGCCAAAGAGGCTATGTTTCAATCATACCCTTTGTCCATTATTAAAAGGTTGTTTTGGAGATCTTTATGGCTATGATCAATGATGTTTAGGAGTTCCCTCCTCTTTGATTAAATCTATATGTTAATCTTAAATGTTTTCTAACCTTGAAGGTGAAATCACTAGAAGTTAAATAAGTTTATTTCCTTCTATATTTCATTGGATTATTTGTCTTAAACACTTGTTTGCTTGAGTTTAATCAAAGAGTTATAGGTGTGCCCTGTCTTATGAGTACTTCTTTATGCTAAATAGTGTTGAAGGCCCTTCTTGTGAAAATATTTGACAAAGGATTCTTAACTGTCCTTTGCCCTACTTTGTTCACAAACATGATGTTCATTTCGTCTCACACGAACCTTGAAAATCCATCTGGTCATGTTAGATTTTCCCTGTGATGCACCCTGATTCATTGTTGAACTTTCCAAGACTTTTATTAACTCCATAGCCCAATGACTAAAAGATTTCCTCACTCCATCTCTTCTACTTGATCATCTACCCAACCAAAACAAACAAACAAACCCTAAACTTAACAACTAGCCTAAAATCAAACACTAAAAGCAAACAAGTTCACATCCTTTGCACAAAATAGAGAGAGCCCTCTCCGAGTCCAGGAAGGCTAGGTCCTAGGACTCCAAAGACTAAACCGATGTTACCCTGTGCATTTGGTCTTGCCAATCTACCAAATCACGAGACCCTAACATTGGCAAAAATAGTAGTAATGTGAGGTATTACAGGGTTAACAGTGTCAGGTATAGTAGACTTAAGCATAATTTTGTTAGTATCAAGAGCTCTCAAACAATTAGTTTTATTTTTGGGAAATTATGGCTCATGAGAAGAGTTAGATGAGCCAATTGAAAATTAAAAAGAAAATTTTTATTTTTGAATTTGCTAAAAATAAAAATATTTAACATTTTTGCTAAATTTTAGATAAAATTAAAAAAAACACATGCAAAGTGAACGTACTTTAATGGATAGACAAAATAAATTCTATAGTCCCTAACCAAGGCTAATAAAAAAGTAAATTAAAAAAAAACTAAATTTTCGTCTATAAAAGGTAAATCTCAAATTTTTAAAACATTAGCTTCATCTTATTCTGCGACCTTGACATTTATTTCAACTTCGACATAGACTTAAATAACCCTAACTACCTTAAGCGTACATTAACCTAGAGGCCAAATTTAAAAACCATAACTATTTCATAAAACCATTTATTTTTTTAATTCGAAAATGTTGTAAATTTTTATTTAAATGATCCCTAGAGCTTTTGGCTGCATTTTTTACCTACCCGAGACAACTGTTCCCTCCATCTCCTGCTTGTACTGAAACCATTAAGATCAGCAGAAGCAAAAAGAACTACGTCTATTTCCTTCCTGTTTTATATTAAGAGTAACGTCTGAGAAACAGTACAGAAGAGACAACAAAAACCCTATGTAACAACCCATCATTCCTCCACTTGACTCTATGCAATTGCAGATTAGGTAGGTGTCTATTCGATGGGGAAGCAAAACCTTTTAACTATGACATACTTCAAATTAAATTTCATTAAGATCTTTTAAAAGGTGTTTGCTGCATTAAATATCAATGAAGGGCTTTATTTTAGTATAATGTTGATATATTGAAGAATTAATCATAATCTTTTTTAAATATATTCATTTTTCCACTTAGACCCACATTGTGAAGTTTACGATGCAAAATCAAACAGGCATGGCCACTACATGTTAAACATGGTGAACTCGTTGAATATTGTGTATTGTTCCTTAATATGTTACGCAAAGAGTCATTAACAAACCAATACATGTTAAAATTCAAACACACGGCCATTACATATTCTCGTAACAGTATCACCACAGATCGCCACTTGCTAACTACATGCTACTGCTTTGGACAAACCCCTTTCCATAGGTTATTCATCTCCACATCATGTTTCGGTATCTGTTCACACAACTTGCCATGGCCAAGAACTTCACATATAGATGCCTCAAACACCTCCACTACTATATCTCCATTGTACTACAATAGGCACTGTACTAGAAAGCCCCCATGATCGTTAAAAAATATATACACTCTCGAATCCAGGTAAATTAACAGAACCCAAGCTTAATCACTACGGTTCACCTTGAGATGGTTTGGTTTCCTTATCCTTTTACTCTTATTCTTATTCAATAATTGGGACTAATTGGATTACGCGAGTGTCCCACTCAAATGCCCATAGGGAACCTCAATAAGTAATAGATAGCACATGACCTAGATAAGGCAAATTTGCATCAAAGCAGGGAAAATCATTCCAAAGTTCAGATGGGATGATGAATTTCTATTTGATTAAAACCATTACAACAACTACAATTAATATGAGATAATTGGACAATTTGAGATTAGCATGACATTTTCCATTGATCTTTGCAAAAAACTTGAGAACCACTTTCAATGCCTAGTATTGATGCAAAGCTCTCGTCTAATAAATTGTTATCGATCTTCCGATGTTTCACTGCTCTTTGGATTGATGTAATTGGTATGTCAAGGGAGGAAAGAGTCGAGAAAGAGGAAGGAAGGAAAGTACCCATCAAAATATATGTTGCATATGCTTATGCTTCTTATCTTTTGATACTTATCTTTTGAAAAAAAGATTGATGTTCATGTGTCAGATATATGCTTTGGTGTTTCAGGTATGTTTTATTGTAAATTCACATGTCATTTTTATATCATGAAAAAATCTCTTTTTGGACTTCTCTTCTCAAAATTAAGGAATCAAAATGTTTTTTCTTGGGATATTTTAATCTCGCTCTTGACCCTTTGGGAAAAAAAGAGAGGAACTCTTGTTCGAGACCCTTTCAGGGAATATATGTGGAAGACTTTATATTTTCCCTAGAATTGGTGGATATCAAACAAACTTTCGAAAATACACGTGGAGCAACAAAAGGGTGGGGTTTGGACATATTTTGGCAAGATCGTTGATATACTTTTAGTGGATAGTTCATGGATTAGAAAATATGCATTTCCTCGCACATCCTTGCATGAGGAGGATTAGATCACATGCCTATATCCTAGTCTTTGCATCTCGAGGAGGATTGCGAGCCCTTACCATTTCGATTCAACAGCTTATGGCTACATCAACCAAGAATTATGGAGGTTATCTCCATTGCATGGAGTAAATGGATTACTTGTTCCCCATCTACATTTGGGAATCTAAAATTAAAGAGCTGAAGATAGTAAGAAATGGGAGAAACAAAATCAGATATATGGAGATAAAGAAGTAAATATGCATAAAACATATTTGGAAGACATTCAAAAGAAAATATGTCCTTGGAATTTTTGCAAGAAGAAAGGAAGCCTAGGACCTGCTTTGAGCGATTGACTTCGAAATTTTGCAAGAGGAAAGCAAGGACTTTGATATATACCAAAAAGCTTTAAAAAAAAAAAGAATATGAACCATGGTGAATAAAATCAAGGAGTTCATAGCTCAAAGCAGGGGACTAGTTTTTTTTTTTTTTTGCATAATGAGTCCAAAATGCAACAATAGAGAAACAATGGCAGATCTATTTCAATTGATAGAGACCCTCAGAGAGTATCCTAAATTTAAAGAAGCAGCAAGCAAGCATTTCATCTCTCTATATAAAAACTCTCGGGAGAGAGGTCTTGCTGTTTGTTTCAATATATGTTGGAACACGTCTCTCTTCAGGTATCTGTAGAGGATAATGAGACAATTCTCAAACCCATATCCAGGGAAGAAATATGGAATATATTGATTTCTTCTAAACTTGATAAAACTCTAGGACTGAATGGTTTTTCTATTTACTTCTATAAAAAAAATGTTGGGAGATTATAAATATTAATCTATGCAAAATTATAGATTATTCAGTTAAGCATGGATATATAGGAGGAGGACTTAACTCTTCCTTCTTAACTTTGGTTCCCAAGGTTGTTAATCGATCCTTTTTTACACATTTCTAACCCATTTTTCTATGCAATGTATTTTACAAATTTATTTGCAAAATTATTGCACTCATAACCAAGCTTCTTCTACCCAAGATACTATCAGAAAACCACGGAGGCTTTGTCAATGATAGACATGGTGGGAAATATTATTTTTGATTCAAGAAGAAATCCATTCTAGAAAAATGGGGAAAAAAGGAATGGTCATCAAGTTGACGTGTCCAATGCATTTAATCGAGTGGATCATCATTTCCTTTATGAGGTCCTTCGTGAACTCGTTGAATATTGCGTGTTGTTTCTTAATATGTTATGCAAAGAGTCATTAACAAACCAATACATGTTAAAATTCAAACACATGGCCATTACATATTCTCCTAACAGTATCATGTTTCGGTATCTGTTCACACAACTCGCCATGGCCAAGAACTTCACATCTAGATGTCTCAAACACCTCCAGTACTATATCTCCATTGTACTATAATGGGCACTGTACTAGAAATCCCCGTGATCCTTAAAAAATATATACACTCTCGAATCCTAGTAAATTAAGAGAACCTGAGCTTAATCACTATGGTTCATCTTGAGATGGTTTGGTTTCCTTATCCTTTTACTCTTATTCTTATTCAATAATTGGGACTAATTGGATTACGCGAGTGTCCCACTCAAATTTCCATAGGGAACCTCAATAAGTAATAGATAGCACATGACCTAGATAAGGAAAATTTGCATCAAAGCAGGGAAAATCATTCCAAAGCTCAGGTGGGATGATGAATCTCTATTTGATTAAAACCATTACAAAAACTACAATTAATATGGGGTAATTGGACAATTTGAGATTAGCATGACATTTTCCATTGATCTTTGTAAAAGACTTGAGAACCGCTTTCAATGCCTAGTAATGATGCAAAGCTCTCGTCTAATAAATTGTTATCGATCTTCTGATGTTTCATTGCTCTTTGGATTGATGTAATTGGTATGTCAAGGGAGAAAAGAGTCGAGAAAGAGGAAGGAAGGCAAGTACCCATCAAAATATCTGTTGCATATGCTTATGCTTCTTATCTTTTGATACTTATCTTTCGAAAAAATGGTTGATGTACATGTGTCAGATATATGCTTTGGTGTTTCAGGTATGTTTTATTGTAAATTCACATGCCATTTTTATATCATGAAAAAATCTCCTTTTGGACTTCTCTTCTCAAAATTAAGGAATCAAAATGTTTTTTTTTGGGATATTTTAATCTCGCTCTTCACCCTTTGGGAAAAAAAGGGAGGAACTCTTGTTCGAGACCCTTTTAGGGAATATATATGGAAGAATTTATATCTTCCCTAGAATTGGTGGATATCGAACAAACTTTCGGAAAATACACGTGGAGAAACAAAAGTGTGGGGTTTGGACATATTTTGGCAATATTTCTTGATATACTTTTAGTGGATAGTTCATGGATTAGAAAATATGCATTTCCTCTCACATCCTTGCATGAGGAGGATTAGATCACATGCCTATATCCTGGTCTTTTCATTTCGAGGAGGATTGCAAGTCCTTACCATTTCGATTCAATCGCTTATGGCTAGAACAACCAAGAATTATTGAGGTTATCTCCATTGCATGGAGTAAATGGATTACTTGTTCCCCATCTACATTTGGGAATGTAAACTTAAAGAGCTGAAGATAGTAAGAAATGGGAGAAACAAAATCAGACATATGGAGATCAAGAAGTAAATATGCATAAAAAAAATTTGGAAGACATTCAAAAGAAAATATGTTCTTGGAATTTTTGCAAGAAGAAAGGAAGCCTAGGACCTGCTTTGAGCCATAGACTTTGAAATTTTGCAAGAGGAAAGCAAGGACTTTGATCTATACCAAAAAGCTTTGATAAAAAAGAGAATATGAATAATGATGAATAAAATCAAGGAGTGCACAACTCAAATCAGGGGACCAATTTTTTTTTTTTTTCATAACAAGTCCAAGAGGCAACAATGGAGAAACAATTGCAAATCTCAATTGATGGAAACCCTTAGAGAGTATCCTAAATTTAAAGAAGCGGAAAGCAAGCATTTCATCTCTCTATATAAAAACTCTCGGGAGAGAGGTCTTGTTGTGTGTTTCAATATATGTTGGAACATGTCCCTCTTCAGGTATCTATAGAGGATAATGACACAATTCTCAAACCCATATCCAGGGAAGAAATATGGAATATATTGATTTCTTCTGGACTTGATAAAACTCTAATCTAGGACTGAATGGTTTTTCTATCTACTTCTATAAAAAAATTTGGGGGATTATAAAGATTAATCTATGCAAAATTATAGATTATTCAGTTAAGCCTGGATATATAGGATGAGGAATTAACTCTTCCTTCTTAGATTTGGTTCCCAAGGTTGTTAATCCATCCTTTTTAACACATTTCTAACCCATTTTTCTATGCAATGTATTTTACAAATTTATTTGCAAAATTATTGCACTCATAACTAAGCTTCTTCTACCCAAGATACTATCAGAAACCACGGAGGCTTTGTCAATGATAGACATGGTGGAAAATATTATTATGATTCAAGAAGAAATCCATTCTAGAAAAATGAGGAAAAAAAGGAATGGTCATCAAGTTGACATGTCCAATGAATTTAATCGAGTGGATCATCATTTCCTTTATGAGGTCCTTCGTGTAACACCTCTGTCTCAATAAATAAAAAAATCATTATTATTCTTAGATTGCCTTTCGTCACACACTAATGGACACCTAATCCCATAATTTTCTTATTTCGCTTTAATTCAGTTCATTCATAAATTGGATAAAATAGTGTTTCACTTTCTCACAGATAAAATCTCAGTTTTACCTAGAGTAGCATACTATATCTAAATTATTAAGTAGGAAATAGTATTACCCACATTTTCTATTTTACCTATACAGTTAATTCCTCACTTAACCCTTTAATAAAAATGTTAAAATAATGGAACCATGTCTGTACCTTCTTCTAATGTTTTACTTATTTTTAATCATCTATATTCTCATACCTTTAGTGAGGCATACCTCCACTAAACTATGAAGGAAAGATGGTTTCTAAAGTTATACCACTTAGCCTTCTTATTTAATATTAACGTATATCTTTATTGGTGAAGGTATTATGATCACGTCGTTGCCATTTTAATCCATGGTGGTTTTTCTTTTACGTTTCTCTTAATTCCCAATGTTTATTACTTTATTGTGTTGCCTTAGGAATTAATTAACCAAGTAACTATCCTTTACCATGGTGTCGTGGTTATGCATTTTTTTCTGGAGTATGTGGCTATGTGATACGGCAAGCACTAATGTGAGATTTGTGTCGATATCCAAGTACTTTGGTTCATTGATGGGTTTGTCATTATTTACTTCGGATTCTCAACTTTATGCTTTGATTTGTCACATCTTTACCGTCACCTGCCCGATTCGTATCAACCAGGACACCAACTTAAGATATGACTACCACTCAATTTCTGAGCGGATTAAATTTTAAGATATCGCCCACATGGCTTTTACCTATTTCACTGATACAAAACCTTGTTTTTTCCCCACAAAATTTATTTCTATTAAGTTTGATGTACCAACTCACCTGGTGTTCTTTGCTTGGTTATCAACACCTCCATCCAAGGGTTAACGCTAATCATCTTACACATGGATGGTTGGGATCCTGACTGTTTAGGGTTTCTGAATGGCATAAGTAACATGAATTTTCTAGTTTCATCATTTTTCACTTGAGACTTCAGCTCAAACGTCTGACCCTACTTCTGCGTATTCATTTTGCTCTGGACAGTAAGGCTCAGCTAAGGATTTCGAGACAAAATGTCAGAACCATTGCAGGAACGCTTCCTTTTATCTCTAAGTAAAGACTAAACGATTTCGTTGCTTATAGTTAAATGTATTTTCTCATTCGGCTTTTTGCTTGTCTGGTTTTTTTAAATATTTCCATCCACGTTTTGGATTCTTCTACATGCTAAAATTTGAATTGAATGCATCCCTTCCTATTGTAAATTCTTTGCTTAAGTTCTGGTCAATTGTGGTATGAATATTTTTGTTCCAATCCCCTATTTGTTTATACAATTGCATTGGAATGATTTTACAGTGTAGCTACAATCTTGTTAATTCTTGAATACGTACTATACTCAATAGCTGAGTAGTAAACATATCGCCTTCTAATTCTCAAGAATTTCTCCACATTCCTGGAATTATAACAACTCATTTCTCCATCCATGATAGAATTAATAGTATGGATCGTAGACCCATGCTTGTGTGATAAGAACGTCTACCTACTGTTTACATAGTCATATCTACAATTTTAATTTCTAGTCTTCAGCTGTAGTATTTTGTATTTTACCATACCTATTACTCCCGCATTTAGTTTATGACTACGCAGGCTCCTGGTGATGGTGTATTTAGCATGTTGCTCCAGGATCGTCATTGGCACCGGTATTTTTTTTCGAAAACCCCCAAATCTCAAAAACATCTCTGCGTTTAAGATTTTGTAGAACCTACGAATTTTATTTAATACGTTAAAAAGACATTTTGTTTTATTGGTGCCTAATGCCTTCCCATATGCCTGATGGGTTACTTATCAGTTCTAGAAGTTGTATTAACGTTCTCAATAATTATCAGTGCTAATTTTCAACGATAATTAGTACCCTTATCATTCACTGTTTATATATATATATATTAACGTTGTCTTTATATCCTCCATGCAGATATAACCATAAAATAGGAACGACTGAGGTACTTTAGTTTTTGTTTCCTCTCATTTACGATTTTCATTTTGATTTTTTTTATAATATATCTCAGTTGTTCAATCTCATAATTCACTCCCATGTTTTACTTCAGGTATCGATGTTATGCCCTATATCTTTTCGGAAAGAGGGTTGCCATCCTTTGTTATTGTCGCTAGTCTTTTTTTTTCATATGGAACCTTGGCCGATGCAGGTTGGTCTAGTTTATTGCGATTATATTACTACACGAATCTTGCATCGGATTTTTCAAATAACCATCATGGTTTCTGTTAATAAAACATAATGTCCGCTATACCACTGTTTTTTGAACTAATTTCTCAAATCTAGTATTGTTACTCAGATCTTTATGGTTTTGTAAATCTATGGATGAAACTCATAGAGTTATTTAAATTATAAATTAGAACTCTTTATTTCACTTAATTGTGTGTATGAAATTCCAATAAAAACCGCTTCTAGATTTTCACCTGTGATTACATGAATTAAAATTCCTTTGTGTTATCAATTTCTAGCAGTCACCAAGAGAATTTATTTATAATTATAGTAAATTTTCTATATAATTATGACAATCTATAGTACCCATATTACTGTGATTTTCTTCTATATGGTTGACATACTAAAAACTGTATAACTGTATTATATTTGAACAAAATATTTAATTTAAGAGAATTTATGTTCTAAATGGAATTTAGTCATACATTAGCACAATATTATTCTACAATTTCTGTATCAGCTTTTCCTCAGAATCTTTGTCATAACTACATCATCATACTCTGCATGCATCTAGAATTTGCACATATGCAACCATTGCAACTTTGCAGATAATAATGGTTATAACTTTGCAACCATTACAGCATCTCAACTAGCTTTATAATGTAGTTAATCTATAATTCTTCATACCTACAAGATGAAAATGTCCTCTCTTTTCATAACTACTTTCAATTTTTGTTTCCCATATAAATACACATTTCATAAATATGCTAGTCTACATTAGTTTCAATTATGAATTATTTCCCTATAGTTAATATAGAGATGTGTACATTAACTAATCATTTCATATATGTACATTATTTTCTATTACAGAATTTATTTTTCAATGAGAACAAAGTCTGCTATCATAATTCTAGACCAGCTAAATTAGGTAAACTTAAATTTTCTGTGAGGTATCTAACCTAAGATCTAAGCCCACTTCTGGGTATTAGACATTCTGAGAGTTAATCCTCCCCAGAACATGTCTATACAACCATACATATTTTACTATTCATGCGATAGTGACTTCAGTTAAATGTACAGAATAGCACCATAAAACTATACAACATAACTTTTCCAACTTCTACACAGAACTAAACTCAATAATTCACATTAACATGGCTACTTTATAAATATCAATACTTCAACACATTAGAAATTAAATAAAAACCATTTCCAATTGAATGTGCATACCACTTTGTTCTGACTAGTTTCCTCCCAACCTTAGAGCTCTGTTTCCACAGCTCACCCCCGAGCAGAAATCGTCTTCTCCAATGATAGAAAACCCCTTGTCTATCTTGAAACAGCTTATTTAAGATTTGATTTCCCCTAGCCTATTTCCATTAACTGCGCTCAATTAATTCAGGATGTTGTATTCCTGTTGGCATAGTATTTCTCTTTGTTTCTTCCACAAAGGTACTTTTAAAGCTGGTTTTTCTGCTTTTCCAGCTTTTTTCCACCTCTTCCCAATAATTTCCTCTTTATTGGGGTAATTAGATATTTATCTCCAAATCTAATTTTAGTATCTTACTTTATTCCTTCCAAGGTTTTCTGGATGTTTGGAAAATTCTTACAACCTTATGCATCCTCATGGATTGATTTTTTAAATCTCAAATCTCAATCTAGTCATTGCACATAATTTTTCCATTTTATTTTATTAATTTGAAATAATAAAATAAATTCACATAAATGTTTTCCATTGGGCTCCACTGTTCCCTTTTTGGACTCTGTTCAAATGTCAAATAAAAACATAGCAAACTAGGGATATTACATATTCCCCCTCTAAAAACAAACACCGTCCTCGGTGTTAAAAAAATAAATAACAAAATCATTGTTTAAAAAATGATGGATATTTTTCCATCATATCAGTCTCCCGCTCCCAAGTAGCCTCTTCAGGTGCAAAGTTTCTCCACTGCACTTTCACCCTAGCTGTTGTCCTATTCCGAAGCTCAATTTCTTCTCGCACCAATATTTGAAGCGGCTTTGGAAGGAATTCCCCTTCTGGTTCGACCTGAATCATATTCCAATCAATAATGTGAACAGAATCATGCACATATTTTTTTTAATAACGAAACATGAAATACATCATGAACCTTAATGTGAATGGGTAAAGCCAGTTTATATGCAACTGATCCAACTCTTTCCAGTACTTCAAAAGGTCCACAGTAACGTGGAGCTAGTTTTTCACATATTCTAGTGTGTAAAGTACTCTTCGTAGGCTTAATCCTTAGATACACATGATCACCCACACTAAATTCTCTATGAATTCTCTTTTTTTTCTGCATAACTTTTTTGCCTGTCTTGTGTTGTTTTGATGTTTTGATGAATTTTCTTCACAACTTTTTCCATTTCTTGCAAGGCTTCCAATCCAAGTATAAGTTTATCTTCAGGTTGACTCCAACTTAGAGGGGTATGGCACTTTCTACCATAAAGTTCTTCAAAAGGGCTCATCTTTATGGAAACTTGGTAGCTATTGTTGTAGGCAAACTCTGCTAAGTGTAGATAGTCTTCCCATTTTGTTGGCCTATCCATGACATACATCCTTAACATATCCTCTAAAATCTGGTTTGTTCTTTCTGTTTGGCCATCAGTTTGGGGATGGTAGGCAGTACAAAAATTTAATTTGGTACCCATGCGTCCAAAAAAACTCCTCCAAAATGCTACAGTGAACTTGGCATCTCTATCTGAAATGATCATCTTAGGAATACCATGCAATTTTACAATTTCCTTCATAGATACATTTGCTAATTGAGTTGTACCAAAGGTAGATTGTACAGGTATAAAGTGAGCAGCTTTAGTCAATGTATCCACTACAACCATGATAGATTCATGTTGGTATTTGGTCCTTGGTAAACCAGTAATAAAATCCATGGAAACAGTCTCCCACTTCCATTCTGGGATGGGTAAAGAATTCAGCAACCCAGCTGGATGTTGATGTTCAACCTTTACTTGTTGACATTATATACATCTAGCCAAGTAATTTGCCACATCCTTTTTCATACCAGGCCAGAACAGGTTCTTTCTTAAAGCTGAAAATAATTTATGGTACCCTGGATGTTGAGCATAGGGTCTTTTATGGTACTCAACTAGAATCTCTTTTTTTAAGGAGTCTACTTCAGGAATATATAATCTATATTTATAACAAATTAATCCTCTTTGGTTCTATGTATACCCTTTCATCTCCTTTTTTAGCATTTGGGACTAAATTTTTTCATATTTTTGATCTTGTCTCACCACTTCTTTTATCAGTCCTTCTATGTCAAAGTTGGCGCTACTCCTAATATTACTCACACTTTGCCAAGAATTTCTGCTTAATGCATCTGGAATCTTGTTTTCCTTCCCCTTAATATGTTTGATCTCCATGTCAAACTCACTAAGGAAGGATAACCACTTGGCTTGCCTAGCATTCAAATCTATTTGAGTGAAGAAATACTTTAGGCTGATGTGATCTATCATCAACACAAAAATTTTCCCTAAAAGGTAATGTCTCCACATCTTTAGATTTTGTATTACAACAGCTAGTTCTAAATCATAAACACTATAATTCTCTTCACGTTTCTTTAGTTTTCTGGATTCATAGGCTATAACAAAATTTTCTTGTAGTAGCACTCCTCCTAATCCTTCTCCGCAAGCATCTGTGCACACTAAAAATTCCTAATATGGATCAGAAATCTTTAGAATAGATGTTGTCGTAAGTTTCAGTTTTAGCTGATCAAAGCTATTTTGACACTTTCAGTCCATTCAAACTTAACTCCTTTCCTTTGTATGGATGTAATTGGGTAGGCTATGGCTGAAAATATATCTACAAACCTTCTATAGTATCCTGCAATTCCCATGAAGGGTCTTACAGAAGACACATCAGTAGGTACAAGCCATTCCTTTATTGCTTTTATCTTTTCTGGGTTTACTTCTAACCCCTTCTCCGAAATTATATGACCCAAGTACCGAATTTTATCTTTGAAAAATTCACACTTGCTAAACTTAGTATACAATTTATTTTCTCTGAGTGTTGAAAAAATATTCTAAGGTGTTCTTTATTCTCAGCCTCATTCTTAGAATAAATAAGAATGTCATCTATAAATACTAGTACAAATTTGTCCAAGTATTTATTTAAGGCACTGTTCATTAAGCACATAAAAGTAGCAGGTGCATTAGTCAACCCAAACGGCAGGATCACAAATTCATAGTGTCCATACATGGTTCTAAAAGCAGTTTTGCTTTTATCTTCATCCTTAATTCTTAATTGATGGTAGCTCGTCCTTAGATCAATTTTCCAAAAAGCAGTTGCTCCTCTAACTTGGTCAAAGAGATCATCTATTATAGGTAAAGGATATCTATTTTTGATAGTCAGCTTTTTCAATTGACGATAGTCAATACACATTATAAAGGTACCATCTTTATTTTTCACAAATAGCACCAGTGCTCCCCATGGAGATACACTTGGTCTAATGTAACCTCTATCCAGCAACTTTTGTAGCTGTATTTTCAACTCCATCAGTTCTAGGGTATTCATTCTATATGGGGCTCTAGAAACTGGTGTTGCTCCCGACACTAAGTCAATTGAGAAATCAATTTCTCTTCTAGGGGGCAGATGAGGAATTTCATCCGGAAACACATCTTTAAATTCTCTGATAACAAGTAATGTTTCCAAAGGGTTTTCTTCTGCTTGCTGTTCCATTTCTTCTACATGGACATAATACACTTGGCAGCCCTTCCTCGCAATTCTCTTCAATTGTAGTGCTGAAATTTTTCTCATAGATATGGGCTTGGGTTTTCCTTTTACTATAATAGGTTTCCCTGCTTATTTATGCAATGTATTCTCTTGTCTAAACAGTTTAACATGGCCTTCTGTTTCTCTAACCAGTCCATTCCTACCAGTACATCACAGGACCCTAAAGGTAGAATATTTAGATTTAGTTCAGTTTGGTATCCATTCAGATTTATGGATATTTCGGGTAACTTATGAGTCACTTTCCTTTTTGTACCAGTGCCCAACTGAACTAACTATGACTGGTAGAATTTTTTTGACTTTAAGTTACATTTTTCTACCATTTGAGGACTGATGCAACTTAAATATGCACCTGGATCTATTAAAACATAGACATATTGGTCAAAAATCATACCTTCTACTTCAACCATAATGGAATAGTGTTTTTCCTAACGATCTTCTAGATCAGCACTGATTTTGGGGATGTTTCTTGCCACATCATTGACAGTCATTTCTTCTCTTATTACTTGTATGGTTGTTTGGTCCAATCTGCCATTGTAGATTAGGCTTTAATTTTCTATCAATCCGAGTAGGTACACTTAGAGGCACTTATCTAAAATATATAGATCTAGAATGATTTTGTCTCCTAAATGAGGGTCTAGTGTAATAGGATTCAATACTCTTTTACAAGAGGTTTTTCCTTTTCTCCTTCCACGCTTGAACACCTTCTTAAACAAAACAAATCTGATTAAAAATAGAGTTTTATTGTTTGTCTGAGATTCTCTAGCTCTTTTACAAGAACTCAATTCATATAACCTCTTCCAAGTCTTAAATAAACACGCTTATCAATCACACTCATTCAAAATATAAAGCAAGGTAAATAATCTTGAAATCAACTAATAGCTAAGTCCTTTTACAAGGTTCAGTCATTAGACTACAAGTTGAGCTATGTAATTACAACCATCATCATTAAACAAAAATGATAAACTTAAGCTTTGAAACATGAAATAGTAAACACAATTCTCAATTCAAAGAATGATATCAATTGAATCTTCTTACAAAGATCTTTCGCAAAAGACACTGACTTCAATTGAAAATTCTGATTCATAAACTTGCAGCATAAGAATTAAATGGAAATGTCTATTAGATCTAATTATGCAATTGTAAATGAAAAACACAAAGAAGTGTACCAGCTCTGTAGTGGGGGCCTTCCACACGTTGCAAGCACACCTTAAGATAACTCAGATGAAGAAGATTACTGAATGTAACAACATATATAACTGAATCTCTGTATTAAATTCTAAAAGCCAATAATTATATAAATTGAGTTTTGAAGTTTGTCACGTAATGTATCATGTAGTGTAATTCTTCAATGTTTTTCTTCTAGCTGTTTATCATCAAAATACATAACAAGAAGAGGCTATTTGTGTTCCTCAAAATCCTAACTAACTTCCCAAAGGAGTCGAATTAGTTCAGATCCCTCTTCTCAAGCAAAATATCAAAAAAAATCAAATCTGTTCATTAATTGCTTGGGATTTTCTGCTGAAATAGCTGAAGTTGACCAATGTTGACCAGCCACTTGTAGACTTCGAATCTGGAAGTGGATAGATATTTCACCATCCTTATACATTCAGGAATAGACCGTCAGTCCTCGATTTGGCCAACTTGTCATGCAATGTGTCAAAACATGAAGCCATTACAGGAAGTTACGAAAACCTGTAATTTTTTGAAAAATCCTAATTTTAACACAAAAATTCCTAAAATCAATTCCAATGTAAAAATAATAATAATGGCATTACATTAATTAGTTTCAAAGGAATATGAGAGATTTATGAAGGTTAAATGAGAAAATATGATGGATTAAATGAAGTTTTTAAGTGAAAGGATGATTGATGAAATGGTACCAACATCTCTCCCAAACACAAGACTTTGCATGTCCTCATGCTAACCTGTCATACTTCTTTGCTTACTACTTCTGCTACCTGTAGTAAAACATCCATGTTCATCTGAGTTTGATATTCAGTCTTCAAGATTTGGTATTTTGCCTTGATAAATTTCTTCTGCCTATACCATTTGCTAGCCCATCTACAGATTTCGATCTTGTTGGTTTTGAGTTCTTTTAATTTTCTCTTAAATTTTTAATTTTTATCTTGAATTTTCTTACTTTGTATTCTCAATACCTAATTTTCTCTTTTCACAACTCTTTCCAACATTTTTGATTCCATAAGCTCTTATTGCAAATCTTGAATTTGTATTTCTAATTGTTTCTGCTTTTTGTTTGAGAGTTTTTTCTCCTTTGGTTCTTCCTCCCTACTTTTGATTTCTAGTTCCTGTGTATTGTCATCCTAGGCTTGCTGTAGGTTATCACTATCCTGTACTATCTTGCCTTTAGTCCTTCTAGATTTTCTTGTATAAGTGGTGAACATTTTATCCTTTTTAGCTTTCTTAGCTTCCTCCCTTCTCATTTTCTTTGTTCTCATACTGCTGCGAGATAGAGCAAAGGTGTTTGGTATATACTCTGGAGTTTCATCATCTATCTCAATTATATCAACCATTAATTCTGTAACCTCTTGATCTTTCTATTTTTCATCATCAATTTTAATTTCATTAGAGATCAAAAATCTCTTCCATGATATCCTTGTCTTCTGTAGTTCAAATTCAATCAAAATTTTCACCAATCCGAAGTGATATCGGCTTCTATCCATATTAATTCTCTTTCTTTTCTTCTTCATCAATTTTAATTTCATTAGAGATCAAAAATCTCTTCCATGATATCCTTGTCTTCTGTAGTTCAAATTCAATCAAAATTTTCACCAATCCGAAGTGATATAGGCTTCTATCCATATTACTTCTTTGTTTCTGTATGGTTTTAGAAATTTTATTCAAACTTTGTAGAAGAAAATATGGAAGGCTTATAGTACATTCTCCCTTCAGATGCAACAACATTTTGATGTGATAAAGATATACTATGCTATATCTACCTTCACATGTAATAAATTTTTGAAGTACATAAACCATTTCATCCCAAGGATGAACAAACCAGCTTCTGGAAACTCCACTTTTCCAATTAACCAAGGATACTCTGGATCTAGATAAAAACTGTGTCCATGATTTCTCCTTGAATTGCTTAGTTTTAAAATATTTTTCACCCTCTGGATTGATGCCTATGGTTTGAGCAATGGTATCCTCTAAAACCTTGAATGAAAGATTTCCTACTGTGGCTCTTTCTCCATTAAAGGAAGAATCAAATTTCTTAGTGATTTCTTCATTATGTCCATTAAAATTTTCTAAAAATTTCAACCACTATTTATCTCTCAAAATCTTAACACAATCTGCATGTATTTTTGAACTATCAAACCTCTCTGGTTCTGCCCTATTCGCCATAAAATTCCTCTGTTCCTAATACCCTGTTCCTTATGCTTTGTCTTTTTTTTTTTAAAGAAATTTACCCAGGGTATTTAATTATTTACCTAGTCTGAGGCTGTTGCATTCTTCTTGGAGTCTTCTGAGCTGACCTCCGTTTTAAACTACTGCAGGCCACATTGCATGGAGAACCTCAAGTACGTACTTTGTGTATTATGGAATGGTGTCGGATTCGGTTGCGGAGGACGAGGATGTTGAATGGCTGCGGAGGACGGGATAGACTGATATGGGACCATTACAATAACATGGTCTTTAGACAAATGTCTCAATTTAATTTCTGATAAGAACGCAGAGAGGCCTTATAGACTACATCGTTTGTAATGGTTGTCATTTCATGCGGAATAGGCCTTATAAATTTTGAGGTTTAAAATTAAGGTTTTAAGAGGGGTTAAGGGAGTATATATAGGTTATAGAATGTAGGCTATAGATATAGGCTATGATTTTTTTAAGAGTAGTGGTATAGGTATAATGGTTAGGAGTATAGGTTATATGAGGATTTATGAAACTGATTTCAATAATTAACCATAAATTAATTATTTAAAATTGAAATTAACATATAAATTTAAGTATTAAAACAAGAATTCTTACAGTCCTTTACTAGTTCTTCTTTTGTAATCTCCCTTTGACTGGTTGGCTTTGTGCAGGTATGATGTAGTCTTCTTCTTCCAAACAGGTCCCTTTTTGGAAATGAGCATGCAACAGGTCATACGATATTTTCTTGTTAAATCTGACTTGTTACTCTGCAGACATGAAGTGATGCCGACCTTTGACCTTGGTTTTTGACATGTTGATACGGAGGCTGTGATTGCAACATGTTGATTCAAATTTTTAACTTATGTGATCTTGATTGAATAGGTTCCTCCCATTTCATGGCAAAATTTGATAATATTTTTGATGATGCACCACGGTCCCGTGATTTGAATTAGGCAATCCTTCTTTGAACAATCAATCAATTAAATAAAATAAATCACTTGCTTTGTGAAATTACAAAATGAGAAATGAAAATATGAAAGACTAGCACCTTTCCTTCCTCCCTACTTATTCATTTGACATCCTCAAAAGTGTTATTTAGAAATTGGCTAGGAGGCAAATGAATTTTACGAAATGAGAAAATTAATTCTTCAAGAGCCAATTTCTTGGTTTCTAATAAATTCTAGTTTAGATTTTGGTCTGGTTTTCACATCTAAACTTTTATTTTGTTTTGATTTATTTTTTTTAATTATATATATATATATATATATATATATATATATATATATATATATATATATATATATATATATATATATATATATAATATTTGAAGAAAAATAGAAATAACTATGGTAAATATATCATTGCTGATTGTCGTACTATATCAACCTCCTTCTGCTGTGTCACTGTCTGAATTAAATCCTCTTTGCTTATAGGCTTGTGATAAAGCTTCAGCCTATGTACATTCACTATAAATGCTCTTCCTTCTTGGTCAATGGTGCTAAGTTTTATTGATCCATTTTCAAAGACCTGAACAATTTCATAAGGGCCCATCCAGTGTGTTGTAAACTTGGCCTTATAATCTTTAAATTTGGAATCAAATAGTAAAGCCCAGTCACCTTCTTGAAATTTTTTCTTCTTGATATGTGTGTCATGCCATTGCTTCCTTTGTTTTTGCATAAGTATTGTTCTTTCTAATGCCTGCTAACTCATTTCATCCAATTGATTCAATTGCATGATCCTTTACTTTTTAGCCTCATGAAGATCAATGCCTAATTTTGCAGCCAATTTGTAAGTGTGTATTTGAAACTCAATAGGAAACAATACCTCTTTACCATACACCAGCTGATAAGGTTTAAATCCTGTTGTATCTTTCCATGTGATTCTATAAGCCCAGAGAGAATCCTTGAGCTTATCCTCCCAGTCCTTTTTATTCATTGCCACTGTTTTGGTCATGATTCCTTCCAGAGTTTTGTTTGTAGACTTCACTTGGCCATTGGCCTGTGGATGGTAGGGTGTACTCCTCCTATGCTTGATTTTTTACTTTACAGTGATGTCCTAAACAAATATTGAAGTAAATTGGGTACCTTGGTCTATTACTATTTCTCTAGGCACTCCATATCTGACAAATATTTCTTCAAAAAGGAAATTGACCACTATTTGCTCAGTTGCCCTAACAAGTGCCTTTGCTTCAACCCATTTAGTTACATAGTCAGTACATACTAAGATGTACTTTTTACCCTTACAAGCTGAATTAATGAGTCCAACAAAATCTAGAGCCCATTTTTCAAATGGCTCTAGATGTACTTGAGGTTGTAGTGGCATCTGATATGAGGCAGTTGGTCTGCCCATGCGTTGACACCTGTCACAACTTCTTACATATTTCTTTGAATCTTTGAAAATTGATGGCCAATAATAACCAAGACTAAGGATTTTTAATGTTGTTCTTTTCGCTGCAAAATGGCCACCACAAGGTTCATCATGGCAAGATTTTAATATATCAATAATTTCATCTTCTCTTATGCATCTCCTAATAATCGAATCATAACTAGTATAAAACAATTCTCCATTAACCCATGAGTATCTGGCACTTTTCTTGATTAGTATTTTCTTCTCCTTTGAACTGAAGGATGGAGGTATCTTTCCTGTTGAGAGATAATTAGCTAAATTATCATACCATGGATTGAATATTGAAATTGCAAATAAATGTACATCAGGAAAATAATCTTCAACTGGAATAACTTCACCTAGATTGTGGAGTCAATAAAATAAGTCTGCCACCTGGTTTTCATTACCTGGTCTATCCAACACTATAACATTAAATTCCTGTAATAATAGTAACCATTTGGTGACTCTACCATTAGTTATAGGTTTATTCATTAAGTACCTAATGGCAGAGTGATCAGTATGAATAAATACTTCATAACCAGTTATGTAATGATGGAATTTGTTCACAGAATGTATAATTGCAAGCATTTCCTTCTCATTTACTGTGTAGTTGAGTTCTATAGGTGTCGGATTCTTACTAATGAAATAAATGGCATAATTTAAAGATTCTTATTTTTTTCCTAATGAAGCACCTACTGCTGTATCAGATGCATCGGTGGTGATGTGGAAAGGTAGAGTCCAATTAGGTCCTTTTTGAACTGGAGTAGTGGATGATTTTTCTTTAAGTTTTTCAAAAGTTGTTTGACAATTATCATTCCAATTGAAAGATACATCTTTTGTAAGAATCTTAAACAAAGGCAAAGCTATCTTACTAAAGTTTTCAATAAATCTCCTGTAATAACTTGCATAACCAAGAAAGCTTCTCACATCTTTTTGAGTTTTTGGTACTGGAAGATTAACAATAATTTGGATTTTGGATTGATCTACTTTGATTCCTTCTGAATAAACATAATGGCCCAATACTACCCCTTCATTTAACATCATATAAAATTTTTCATTACTTAGTGATAAATTGGCTTCTATACATCTTTTCATAACTTTCTCAAGGTTTTGCAATGAATGATCAAAAGAGTTACCATATACTAAAAATTCATCCATATATACTTCAACACAATCATGAACTAGATCAGCAAAAATAGCTAATACTGCTCTCTGAAATGTTGCTGGAGCATTACACAATCCGAATGGTAAAACATTGTAAGCATATGTGCCCCAAGGGCAAGTAAAAGTTTTCTTTTCATGATCCTCTAAGGCTATGTTGATCTGATTATAACCACTGAAACCATCAAGGAAGGAAAATGATTATTTCCCAGCTAATGTATCCAAAACTTGGTCAATAAATGGCAATGGAAAATAGTCTTTAAGGGTTGATTTATTGAGTTCTTTGTAATCAACACAGATTCTCCATTTACCATTTTTCATGGGTACTATCACTAATGGAGATACCCACTGGCTGTCAGAGATGGGGTAAATGAAATTGACCTTCAGTAACTTTTGCAATTCATCTCTTACAATTTCCTAAAGCAGAGGGTTCATCCTTCTTTAAGGCTGCCTCACTGGTCTTATATTAGTGTCTGTGTAAATGTGGTGAGTGTAATTTTCTGGGTGAATTCCCTACATATCAGTATAGTCCCAAGCAAATGCCTTTTGGTATTTTGTCAATAATTCAATCAAATTTTTTTCTTGAGATGAGTCTAGGAGTGTTCCAATGTTTATGTTTTTACTGGACTGATCTCTATGGTTTTTCTTTGTGTGTTTTTAATGGAATGAATAGGAAAAATGTCTTCAAACAATGTTTGTAGAGAATGTATGGTAAAAGTTTCCTAAAAACATTGTGGTAGTAGTTGATCTGTAGCACTATATTGTTCACTACTCAATTCCTCTCAAACATCAGGTTGAGAAATAAACAATTCCACCAAATCTTCATTGTTATCTTCTTCAAAATCATAGATTTGGTTAATGCTCAAAACAGGGTGAAATTATTCTTTGTCATTATCTCTATCATCAAGCCATAGGTTATAAGCTATTGTTGGAAATTGTGCTGATGGGTATAAGGTAAGTTGTTTTCTTTCTGTCCCTCTGGAAATGATCATGTTGTCTGATCTACACCCAATAAATGCATCAACAGTTTCCAACCATGGCCTGCCAAGTATGATAAGATGTCTTCCTAAATTGGACTTTGGCTGGAGTACTAGAAAATCTACTAGATACTCCCAAGAGTCCAGTGAGACAATTATGTCTTCCAACATCCCTTTAGGAATAACTTTGGATCTATCAGCTAATTCCATGATAATTGGTGTTAATTGTAAGTCTGTGAGCTGTAATGTTTTCATTGTTTCCAGTGTCATGACATTTATGGCAGCTCCAAGATCAATCAAGGTATTTGGAATGGGAATTTTGTTAATAATTGTGGTAACTCTAGGGATACCAGGGCCAACATAATTCTCCATTGAAAGAACATTTTTCATGAGGCCAGCTAAATTTCCAATGACATGAATGGTTTGTGAATCAAATCTTTTCCTTGCAGGATTTTTAAGACATAATTCTTTAATGGATTTGGTGCAAATTGGAATGTCTTTTATTGCCTAAAGTAATGGAATTTTCACATAGATATTCCTTCATTCATCTAGAAAATCAAATTGAGGCAAAGGCATTCGTAATTTTTCTTGGATTAATCTCTCAAGAAAAGGAGGTGGATGCATGGTTTGCATTTGTTTTTTTTGAATTTCATCATCTTGTTTGCTTTGAAGTGGAAGTTTATGTTCATAATTCTTGTTTTCTTTTTTTCTTTGTAGCTGTGGAGGTTCTGTTTGGAGAGTTTGACTAGACCTAAGCTCAATGTTTTTCAGAGGTATAATTGGGTAAGATGTTCCCTCATCTACACTATATGCTGGTTTGTCTACTCTGTTATTTGG
The DNA here is from genome assembly GCA_034641835.2 of Pinus albicaulis. Classification (NCBI taxonomy): domain Eukaryota; kingdom Viridiplantae; phylum Streptophyta; class Pinopsida; order Pinales; family Pinaceae; genus Pinus; species Pinus albicaulis. The sequence goes on along the minus strand of CM076584.1, from coordinate 1,445,175,476 downwards.
GTTAGCTACAGGTTGAGAAGGTATTTAAGTAGGTCTAGGAGGCTCGTTAGAAGGTAGTTGTAATTGTGGTGAATTTATTGGTGGAGGAGCAATTACTGCTTGTTGAGGATTTTGTGGTTGATAAACAATTGGCTATTGAGGGTATTGTTGAGGATATTGCTGATATGGATGAGGATATTGTGAAGGAATTTGTTGTTGAGGATATGAATATCCTCTCCATACTTTTTGTGGATAAGATTGTTGCTGTTGATTAGACCAATTTTTCCAAGGCATAGGAATGTTCCAAGAATTCTGAATAGGCATTTGATAATGTGCAGGAAATTGTAAATTTGGAGTTTGAAACATACCTAGAGGTCTCATTTTCCATGGTCTTCTAGCTCCCATGAGATATAAGTTCTCCATTTATGCATTAGCTTCCAAATTGTAATTCTACAAAACCTTTATCTTAGAACAATTAAAAATATCATGATTTTCTATACAAAATGCACAAACCTGAACATTTTCTAAAGGAAATTCCTTTAAAGAATGTTTTTTTCTACATTTTGGACAGAACACAACCATCAATTGGTCTTCTTCTTTGTTTTTATCATATCTATTATATTTCCCATGGTGCTTAATAGGTGTGTTTTAAAGTCTGCAAATAGGTTGCCTATTTGAGCTCTTGTAACACTTGTTGTGGCAAATTTAGTGGCTTTAGATGTCATAGTTCTTTTTCCATTCCTTGCTTTACTTCTAGAATACTTTTCACACAAGTCTGCAATCTCATCAAAGGGTAAATTAGAGATATCACCATTACCCATTAGGTTAAGTTCATCTAGATATTATTCTTGGATTCCTTTTAGGAATATTGTTCAAATAAGATCAGTAGACATGGTTTTATGCTTTGATTTTTATAGATTATATACGAATATTTCCAAGTATTCTTCTAAGGTTTATCTTCTTGTTGATTCATTCTAAAAATTTCATCTTTGGAATCTTTTGATCGACAGTAAGGTTGATACATTTTCAAGAAGATTTTCCTCGTACTATCCTAATCAGTCACTGCATGTTCACATAATCCCATAAACCACCTAAGATTTGATGCTTTGGATGTGGCAGGAAAGAGTCTAAGTCTATGTGCATCATATGTATACCCATAGGTTTGACATACTATATCAAATTCAAATAAAAATGAATCAGGGTCTTCATATGTCATGCCATAAAAATTTGGTAATACAGATGGGGGTATATTTTTTATTTTAATTTATTCATCATCGAGTTCTCCTCTGTCTTGAATTGGAAATTTAAATGTTGACTCCTCTTCCTCTCTTGGGTTTCTATTTTCATCATCTCTTTGTTTTTGTTCAAGTTTTCTTTGTCTTCTCCTTTCTTCCAATTGTCTCTCATATTCTCTCATTTGTTCTGCAGTAGGTCCTCTTGTTGATTCTCCTCTTTCCTCAACCATTTTGATATGTTGTTCTTCTAATTTCTCTTCCTGAGTGTCAATTTTTTCAAAGAGAGATTGTTCTTCTAACTTCTCTTCCTCTTGAGGCTTTTCAGGGTCAGTTTGTTCAAGGAGAGGTTGTTGGGTTCTTTTACCGCTCTCTTTTACTATAGAATATTCAATTATATGTTTTCTATTTGCTTCATAAGCTAATAGGACTTGTCTTTCAATAAGAGTAACTCTCTGGCCTGATTTTTGTTTTTCCTCATGTTTTTCTACAGTAACTTTTCCAGCTGGTGTTGTAAATTCAACTTTCTCTAAAGTTTCTGCTCCTAATGGTGGGTTAGTTTTTGGATGGGGGGTTTTTAGAAATCTGCCTTTTTCATCCCTAGGTCTAGACATAAGGAATCATGGCTTAACAAAATGAAGAATTTAAACTAAATCTATGTTTTTGTTTTTTTTTTTAATTTTTTTTTTGTTTTTTTGTTTTTGTTTTTCAAATCCTTCTAGTTGCACCTCCTTGGAAATGGCACCAAAATTTTTGGTCCAATCTGCTAGTGTAGATTAGGCTTCAATTTCCTATCAATCCGAGTAGGTACACTTAGAGGTACTTATCTAAAATATATAGATCTAGAATGATTTGGTATCATAAATGAGGGTTCAGTGTAATAGGATTCAATACTCTTTTACAAGAGGTTTTTCCTTGTCCCCTTTCACACTTGAACATGTTCTTAAACGAAACAAATCTGATTTCCTAAAAACAGAGTTCTATTGTTTGTCCAAGATTCTCTAGTTCTTTTACAAGAACTCAATTCATAGAACCTCTTCCAAGTCTTAAATCAACACACTTATCAATCACAATCATTCAAAATAGCAATCAAGGTAAATAGTCTTGAAATCAACCAATAGCTAAGTCCTTTTACAAGGTTCAATCATTAGACTACAAGTTGAGCTCTGCAATTACAACCATGATCATTAAACAGAAATGATAAACTTAAGCTTTAAAATATGAAATAGTAAACACAATTCTAAATTAAAAGACTGATATCAATTGAATATTCTTACAAAGATATTTCACAAAAGACACTGGCTTCAATTGACAATTCTGATTCATAAACTTGCAGCACAGGAATTAAATGGAAATGTCTAGATATCAAATCTAATTATGCACTTGTAAATGAAAAACACAAGGAAGTGTATCAGCTCTGTAGTGGGGGCCCTCTACATGTTGCAAGCACACCTTAAGATAACTCAGATGAAGAATATTACTGAATGTAACAACATAAATAACTGAATCTTTGTATTAAAGTCTGAAAGCCAATAATTACATAAATCGAGTTTTGAAGTTTGTCACGTAATGTAGTTCTTCAATGTTTTCCTTCTAGCTATTTATCATCAAAATACATAACAAGAAGAGGCTATTTGTGTTCCTCAAAATCCTAACTATCTTTCCAAAGGATTCGAATTATTTCAGATCTCTCTTTTCAAGAAAAATATAAAAAAGAATCAAATATATTCATTAATTGCTTGGGATTTTCTGCTGAAATAGATGAAATTGACCAATGTTGACCAGCGACGTGTAGACTTCGAACCTGGAAGTGGATAGGTATTTCACCATTCTTGTACATTCAGGAATAGACCCTTAGTCCTCGATTTGGCCAACTTGTCATGCAACATGTCAAAATATGGAGCCATTACAGGAAGTTGCAAAAACCTATAATTTTCTGAAAAATCCTAATTTTAACACAAAAATTCCTAAAATCAATTCTAATGTAAAAATAATAATAATGGAATTAAATTAATCAGTTTCAAAGGAATATGAGAGATTTATGAAGGTTAAATGAGAAAATATGATGGATAAAATGAAGTTTTTAGGTGAAAGGATGAGTCATGAAATGGTACCAACAATGGTCTGAATGTTTCTGTGTGGATAGTCCCGCGATAAGTGAGGTTCTCCACAACCCCAAAATTTTAAGGGTTCTCTCATTTTAATAGCCCCCTCTCTTTTATTGTTTCCATTCATCTGTTTGGACCTTGTTTTTTATTGAGAAATTTTATTTTCTCCCATTTTACTGAACTTCTTTCTTTGGTGGTTTCTCCCAAAGTTCTTCAAATATGTTGGAATTTTTTCTTTCTGTGGGAGTCACCTTTCTCTTTGTTTTGCCAATTATTTTTTTGTTCACCTTTTCACTTGAATTTCTTGTAACACAGCCTTTCTTTGTGCACCACCTCATCCATAGTCTTTGGGTTGTGAAACTCAATCTTTTCTTTATATATATTAGGTAGACAGTTTAAGAAACACGATACCTTTTTCTTCTCTTCTCTTATATAGGGTACATAGCATAACAGATTGGTGAATTTGGTTACAAACTCATCAATCGTGAGTTTTCCCAATCTGAGTTCGTGAAATTATTTGGCTTTATTGTCATAATAATGTTCATTCAAGCATCGATTCTTGAACTTGATTTGGAAATCCTCCCAAATAAAAAATTTCTCATCAATGACATGGGCCATATTTGTCTCTTCCCACCACAAGGTAGCCTTACCTTGCAACTGATAGATAGCCAGCTTGGCTCTCAAGTTACTTTCATATTCGTAAACCTAAAAGTACTTTATCATATTCAGAAGCCATGGTTCAACATCTTCCTCCTTCTCTCCATCATAGGAGGGAGGTTTGATTTTCCAGAATTCACCTTGCAATTCCTTGTTCCTCGTAGACTGTTGTCTAAAGGCATCATCTTCCTCGGAATATTCTGAGTGATTTACTCTTCCCTTTCTCTTCCTTTCAGAATCTTCACCTTCTTGACTATTCCGGGAAGTCAATTCTCTTATTAATCTGTCTTGCTCTTCACTGGCTAAAGATAGCCTTTCATTGTGCCTTATCAGCTGCACCATTTCTCTTTGCATTCTATGCAACATAGCCATCAATGGAGCATATGCATCTGGCGTGTTTTCTCCACCACCCAGATCCACATACATCTCGTCCCTTTCAGTCATGGTTCGCAACTGTATACCTCAGCACTGTTTCATTGTACATGAAAGTAAACATTAGCTAAATTTAAATTTAATAAAATTTACAACAACATATACTTTCTGGTGTTGAGCACACATTTTTGCTCAGTGTTTAAGCTTGGGCTTAGATACCATTTCTAACACCTCTGTCTTAATAAAAAAAAATCATTATTATTCTTAGACTGCCTTTCTTCACATATCGATGTACACCTAATCCCATAATTTTCTTATTTCACTTTTATTCAGTTCATTCATAAATTGCATAAAACAATGTTCCACTTTCCCAGAGATAAACTCTCAGTTTTACTTAAAGTAGCAGACTCTATCTAAATTATTAAGTAGGCAATATTATTACCCACATTTTCTATTTTACCTATACATTTAATTCCTCACTTAACCCTTTAATATAAATGTTAGAATAATGGAACCATATCTGTACCTTCTTCTAATGTTTTACTTATTTTTAATCATGTATATTCTCATACCTTTAGTGAAGCATACCTCCACTAAAATATGAAGGAAAGATGGTTTCTAAAGCTATACCACTGAGCCTTCTTATTTAATATTGATGTATATCTTTATTGGTGAAGGTATTATGATCACGTCATTGCCCTTTTAATCCATGGTAGTTTTTCTTTTACGTTTCTCTGAATTCCCAAAGTTTATTACATTTTTGTGTTGCCTTAGGAATTAATTAACCTTAACTATCCTTTACCATGGTGTCGTGGTTATGGTGTCGTGGTTATGTGAGATTTGTGTCGATATCCAAGTACTTTGGTTCATTGATGGGTTTGTCAGTATTTACATCGGATTCTCAGCTTTACGCTTTGATTTGTCACATCTTTACCATCAACTGTCCGATTCATTTCAACCAGGACACCAACTTAAGATACGACTACCACTCAATTTCTGAGTGGATTAAATTTTAAGATATCGCCCACATGGCTTGTACCTATTTCACTGATACGAAACCTTGTTTTTTCCCCACGAAATTTATTTCTATTAAGTGTGATGTACCAAGTCACCTCGTGTTCTTTTCTCAGTTATCAACACCTCCATCCAAGGGTTAACACTAATCATCTTACACGTGGATGGTTAGGATCCTAACTGTTTAGGGTTTCTGAATGGCATAAGTAACATGAATTTTCCAGTTTTGTCATTTTTCACTTGAGACTTCAGCTCAGACGTCGGACCCTACTTCTACGTTTTCATTTTGCTCTTGACAATAAGGCTCAGCTAAGGATGTCGAGACGAAATGTCACAACCGTTGCAAGAATGCTTCCTTTTATCTCCAAGTAAAGACCAAATGATTTTTTTGCTTATGATTAACTGTATTTTCCCATTCGTCTTTCTGGTTGTCTGGTTTTTTAAAATTTTTCCATCCATGTTTTGGATTCTTCTACATTCCGCAATTGGAATTGGATGCATCCCTTCCTATTGTAAATTCATTGCTTAAGTTCTGGTAAATTGTGGTATAAATATTTTTGTTCCAATCCCCTATTCATTTATAAAACGGTGTTGGAATGATTTTACAGTGTAGCTAAAATATTATTAATTCTTGAATACATACTATACTCCATAGTTGAGTAGTAAATGTATCGCCTTCTAATTCTCAGGAATTTCTCCACATTCCTGGAATTAGAACAACTCGTTTCTCCATCCATTATAGAATTAATAGTATGGCTCATAGACCCATGCTTGTGTGATAATAACATCTACCTAATGTTTACATAGTCATATCTACAATTTTAATTTATAGTCTTCAGCTGTAGTATTTTGTATTTTACCGAACCTATTACTCCCTCATTTTGTTTATGACTACGCAGGCTCCTAGTGACACTGTCTTTGGCCTGTCGTTCCAGGATCATATTTGGCACCAGCATTTTTTTTCGAAAACCCCCAAATCTCAAAAACATCTCTGCGTTTTCACGAACTGAGATTTTACAGAGCCTAAGAATTTTATTTCATAGGTTAAAACTGAATTTTGTTCCATTGGTGCCTAATGCCTTCCCATACTCCTGTTGGGTTACTTATCAGTTCTAGAAGTTGTATTAATGTTCTCAATAATTATCAGTGCTAACGTTCAATGATAATTATTACCCTTATCATTCACTGTTTATATATACTAATGTTGTCTCTATATCCTCCGTGTAGGTATAACCATAAAATAGGAACGACTGAGGTACTTTAGTTTTTGTTTCCTCTCATTTACGATTTTCGTTTTGATTTTTTTTTAATAATTTATCTTAGTTGTTCAATCTCATAATTCATTCCCATGTTTTACTTCAGGTATGGATGCTATGCCCTATATCCTTTTGGAAAGAGGGTTGCCATCCTTTGTTCTTGTCACTGGTAATTTTTTTTCATATGGAACCTCGGTTGATGTAGGTTGGTCCAGTTTAGTGCGATTAGATTACTACACCGATCTTGCATTGGATTTTTCAAATAACCATCATGGTTTTTGTTAATAAAACGTAGTGTTCGCTATACCACTATTTTTTGAACTAATTTCTCAAATCTAGTACTGTTACTAAGATCTTTATGGTTTTTTAAATCTATGGACGAAACTCATAGAGTTATTTAATTTATAAATTAGAACTCTTTCTTTCACTTAATTGTCTATATGAAATTCCAATAAAAACCACTTCTAGATTTTCACCTGTGATTACATGAATTAAAATTTCTTTCTGTTATAAATTTCTAGCAGTCACCAAGAGAATTTATTTATAAATATAGTAATTTTCCTGTATAATTACGATAGTCTATAGTACCCATAATACTGCGATTTTCTTCTATATGGTTGACATATTAAAAATTGTATAATTTTATTATATTTGAACAAAATATTTAATTTAAGAGCATTTATGTTCTAAATGGAATTTATTCATTGTATTTGCACAATATTATTCTACAATTTTTGTATCAGCTTTTCCTCAAAATCTTTGTCATAACTACAGTATCATACTCTGCATGCATCTACAATTTGCACATATGTGACCATTACAACTTTGCAGATAATAATGGTTATAACTTTGCAACCATTACAACATCTAAACTAGCTTTATAATGCAGTTAATCAATAATTCTTCATACCTACAAGATGAAAATGTCTTCTCTTTTCATAACTACTTTCAATTTATGTTTCCCATATAAATACACATTTTGGAAATACGTTGGTCTACATTAGTTTCAATTCTGAATTATTTCCCTATAGTTAATATAGAGATGTGTAGAATAACTAATCTCTTCATATATGTACATTAGATTCTATTGCAGAATTTATTTTTCAATGAGTACATAGTCTTTTGTCATAATTCTAGACGAGCTAAATTAGGTCAACTTAAATTTTCTATGAGGTATCTAACCTCATATCTAAGCCCACTTCCAGGTATTAGACATTATGAGAGTTAATCCTCCCTAGAACATGTTTGTACAACCACACATATTTCAATATTCATGCGATAGTGATTTCGGTTAAATGTACAGAACAACAGCATAAAACTATACAGCATAACTTTTCCAGCTTCTACACATAACTAAACTCAATAATTCACATTAACATGGCTACTTTAAAAATATCAATACTTCAAAACATTAGAAATTAAATGCAGACCATTTCCAATTGAATTTTCATACCACTTTGTTCTGACTAGTTGCCTCCCAACGTTAGAGCTTTGTTTCCACAGCTCACCCCCGAGCAGAGATCTTTTTCTCCAATGATAGACAACCCCTTATCTATCTTGAAACAACTTATTTATGATTTTCTTTCCCCCAGACTATTTCCCTTAACTGCATCTAGTTAATTCAGGATGTTGTATTCCTGTTGGCCTAGGTTTTTCCTCTGTTTCTTCCGCAAAGGTACTTTTAAAGCTAGGTTTTCCACTTTTCTAGCTTTTTTCCACCTCTTCCCAATAATTTCCTCTTTATTGGGATAATTAGATATTTATGTCGAAATCTAATTTTAGTATCTTACTTTATTCCTTCCAAGGTTTTCTGGAAGTTTGGGAAAGTCTTACAACCTTATCCATCCTCATGGATTGGATTTTTAGATCTCAAATCTCAATCTAGTCATTGCACATAATTTTTCCATTTTATTTTATTAATTTAAAACAATAAAATAAATCTGCATAAATGTTTTATGTTGGGATCCATTGTACCCTTCTTGGAATTTGTTCAAATGTCAAATTTAAACATGGAAAACTGGGGATATTACACTTCGAAAGATGGGATTTGGTGATCAAGTAATTAATTGGATTTAGTATATGTCTCAAGTTATTGTATAACACCCTTCGTAAATGGGAGACCTTGCAATTTCTTTATATATTCAGGAGGATTAAGAAAACATTGTCCCTCTCTCATTTTCTATATATTATTATGGCTGACTATTTTCACGCCATTGAAAAGAATCAGATATGTAAGGAATATAAAAAGATATAAATCATATATGATACCATGTTGTTGGGAGGAGTGTCAAATGATAATAGTTGATTGATTAATTTTTTTTTTGGAGTGTTAGAAAACAACCAAATCTACACTTAGAATGTGGGAAAATGGAAATAAGGACATATCATTAAATTGTTGGGGTTCTGGGTGTTAGAAATATTGTCATTGATGGAAAAAGAGCACAAAGAAGCATCACCTAAATTATCACTAAGGCAAAGGAGAAGATATGCAGCAAAGGCAGAGAACAACACCAGAACACTGGAAAGCACCAAAGGCAGTGAATGCACCTAAGAAACACAGGTAGAGAAGTAGCGAAAGCAGAGAGGCAGCGAATGTAGAAAGGCAGAAGAACAAGCTCAGTAGAGGAGCAGCGTGGAGGACCCGATGAACAGAAGCGGAAACATGAATCAATGGCATGCTTGAACTTTTTACCAAATATGCGGAGAAACCATGAGTTGAAAGCGGAAACCATGAGTCAATGGTGAAGATGGAACAGTGAAAGTGGTTTCAAAAACCACGAGAGGGTTTTTTTCACTGCTTTTGGAGGATAAGTGGTTTTAAGTAAGATGGACATGATACAGTTAGAAGGGTGATGCGTGGTATACCAAGACCGCCTATTTCACATAGGATCAAAAAAATTATCCATTGGAGCTGATTGGCACGCAATAATGCGATGACCATTGGATCATTCTAGGATCAATGACGGAGACTCAAAATTCTTTGACATAATGAAATTGTGAGTTAAGAGGAGGAATGAGCGTGGTTAACGTTGATCTGGGATCAATGGTACCGCAGGGGCATAAACAGCCTGATAGTTAACCCAAGGGGGTGCCTCCGCAGTTGACCCACCCATCGAGCGTTAACCGCAGATCGACGATTATCATTCACTGCGGTAGCACAAGCTCGATGATCTTTCCATACCACGGAGTTCCTCCCCAATACCTTGAATATAATTTAATAATGCGAGCACCTTTTGAGGTCTGGTGCCATACATAATGTGGGGCCAATACATTTTGTTGACATGCTTTGTTTTAAATAAAACAGTATATAAAGAGCGGAATGATAAAATGTGTGGGACCAGTGTCACAGAGTGGGACAACGTAATCAAACGGATGCTATTAAAGGAGATGCAATGCGATGGATGCGATGCGATGCTATCGCATATCGAAATTGGGGCAGGAGAAAAATCGCACAAACACAGTGGTCACAGAAAATACAAAGTGTGATGTGATGATGTGGGGAGTGACGTGACAACTGACGTGGACCTGACACCACAAATCGCAAATAAATCAAGGTGACATGGCAAGATGATGTGGCAATGTGATGTGGCACGATGACATGGAGATGACGTGGACCTAGCCCACATATCATAAATCACAAGATCGAAGGGGTGAAGATTGTAAGACCAAAGTTGCGATGCAATGTATTGAAGTGATGCGATGTGACAATGCGAAGGGACACGTGGCTGCACAACACAATATCACACATCAGTGATGTGAAGTCGATCACATACTGCAAAGTGGCGATGCGATGCAATATGAAGATGTGATGTGATGTGATCACATATCGCATATCACACATGATATGGGTTCGCAAGGTATGGAAAAATATATTGTGATAGCCGATATTGCGATGCGGTGGATAGATGCGATGCAAAGTAGTGATAAAGTCAAGTGGGACCCGATCGCATATCGTTCATCTCAAGCTCAGGACAAAGTGTGATAAAGGAGTTGGATGTGATGCAGCTCTGAACCATTATTTAAGAGATTTCAAGTTCGGGTGTATGTGATTTCCCTTTGTAAATCGCATTGGAAATAAAAGTAGCCATATAGCAAAGAACGTTTGAAATGCCGAAGTGCGATAAAGCAATAATTGTTGGATCGCAGAGTAGAGATCTACGATGAATATTAAAAGTGATAATCTGGGCATCGATAAATGTGAAATATTGGCAGAAACGAAAAATTTATGAAAGTATAAGGTTTCCCTTTGAGAAATAGTATCAAGAGAATGAAAGAGCTACATAGAAACGAAGAAAAAGAGCAATAGCCGAAACACCAAGATACATCCTAGTGGGACCCTTCGCACATTGCATATAGGGAGATCATATGGACAAAGGCACATAGGATATTTGAATCACCAATCGATGATAAAGAGAGCGGAGGCGATAAATATCAAAGCCGAAGCCTAAAGCACTTCAAGTCTGGGAGTATGTGGATTTTCCTTTGTAAATCGTTTTGGAGAGAAAAAGGAGGATTATAATGTAAAACAAAAAGGAAAGTATGAACGCGGGTAGAAAGGCTCGGGTAAGGACCTGACATAGAGAAAAAGGTAGAACCAAGTATTTAGAAGAGCAGTGAAGGTTGAATGCTATGGGCACAAGAAAATAAGGCAGAGTCGGGAACAAAAGAATATAGTGAAAATGTTGGAAACAAACAGCTGGGTCAAGTTAGGCCAAAATGACAGTTATGCAGAATTGTGTTGAATATAATAGCAGGAACCGAAACAACTTTGACAGCAGTAGAAAAGAAAAATGCACAACGAGCAAAGAGATGAAAGGACTGAGTGAAATATTTTTGTTGTAACTGTAAATGTAAATGAATTAATTATTTTTATTGTGTGTGATGCAAAGGAAAGTCTCCAAAGGCAAAGAAAAACTCCACTTTAATACACAAATATATACATATTGTTATATTATTCTGAATGGGTTGGACAAGAAAATGAGAAGGGGGAAGGCAAAGAGTCATACTTGTTCATTTTGAATTCCCTGTGGAATGCAAACAGTTATGAGGTTATCTCTATAAATAATGTTACCAACATATGCGTAAGAAGTAAGAGAATGGAGAAAGAGGTGAGAAAATGTAAGAAGAAGAAGGAGCAGAGAGAGGAGTTGTGAAGATCCAGAGATGATATAAAGAAAATTTGAAGGCTGGAAGGACAACAATAAAGAAGGAGAAAAACAGAGCTGATATCCAAGTAAATCAGCATATGATTTTATTGTACAGTGAGGAAGTTGGTGCTTCCATATCAAGTTGTAGCTTGATAGATGTCTAGTTGTAGCTGACTGGGGTAGGAGCCTCCTGTAGGTTGTAGTCTGCAGAAAATAGATGGGATTTGCAGCTTCCTTGCAAGTTGCAGCTTGACGAATTGAGGTAGTAGCCTCCTGTAGGTTGGAGCCTACAAAAAATCAGTGGTGAGAGGGAGTTGGAGCTTGCCTTTGCATCACAACAATAATAAGATGTGGTTTCTCCCTTATGGGTTTCCACATATATCTGTTGTCTATGTGCATGATGATTATATGTTGATATTATGTATTTAATCTGCTTAATACCTGCTGCTCACTTATTAAGATTGTTGTTCCATTTTATATTAAGTTGATTACGAAATGAAGATGTAAATAAGTGTAAAAGAAATTTTTACAAGACCATGACTACATTAAACTGATTCATCCCCCCCCCCCCCCCTCTCAGTTTAACCAACGGTTCAACATTGGGTGCTTGATAAGCGGTCCAAATTTAAATACTTGGGCATGAAATTATGCATTAAACTCTTTCTACATCCATCTTCGTCCCCAATTCTCCAAAAATTCTCTAAGAAATTTGAGCAATGAGGTACCTTATGGTTGAATTTTGCAAGCGGGATCATCGGGTACCTTATGGTTGAATTTTGTAGGCAAGGTCACATTAATTAAGACTATTTTATATGCCCTTGCTATTTTTCAATTATCAGATATGTTAGTTCTCTCTAGGATTAGTTTAAAGATATCTCAAAATATCAAATTTTTTTTTGGCAAGGGGGTAAATCAAATTGAAAAAAAAAACAGTGTATCAAATGGGCATCTGTTCAGATCCTGCATTGTCAAGGTGGGATAGGAATTAGGTACCCTTCCCTAATGAACAAAGTTATGGATGAAAATTTGGTTTGGAGGCTAATTTCTCGAAAGATGAATGGTGGAAATCAATAATTTATCATAAATTATTCATAGGGAATTGAATGAATTTTCTTGATTCCCTTCTAATTCCCTTGTATAAGTTAGAGGAGGATCATAAATTTGGAAACCAGTGTCTATAGCCATCCCTGTGATTAAGAAATAGTTAACCGGGGTACCATGAAATGGAAAAAAATTAATATTTGGAGTTATGGTATTATGTGATGACCTCCACTAGAAGAAATTACTCCCCCTTTTTTTCCCTACATACATGATTGTCTTAGCATGGGAATTTCTCCTTAAATGATATCCCATGCTAGGATGAGGAAGGCATATGGATGGGCTAGTATTTTAAAAGAGTGTCATATTATTTGAAGGAATATGTTTCCACTCTATAGGAAATTCTCGTGAGCTATTCTCCTAATAAAAATGATGAAGAGGACTCATAGCTTTGGAAAAGGATAGAATCTTTAGTGAAAGAAGGAAATTTGCATGTATTCCCCCTCCCCAAGTAGAGCTACCCAAATCTTGGGTTTGGGGCAATATATGACATACTAATGGTATTCCTTAAAATATTTTTTTTTGGTCTCTAGTTCAATAGAAAATACTCACAAATGAAAATAATTCGAAGAGGAACATTATTTGACCCTTCAGATGCCCTTTTTGTTGCTCTTTTAAAGAAAATATTTCCCACTTATTTCTAGAATGTGAATTCACAAAAGATGTTTTGAATAGTACTCTTTAGTATTTAGCTGCAAGGGTAATTTGGCCATCCTTAGTGAAAATGTTTTTAGTCTTGGCGCAAAAATTATGTTGAGTACTTTCAAGGGAAAGCCTCCTTTAAATAGGTATGGGTAGCCCTTCCTGAATTTATATGTTGGAAAATTTGGCTTGGCCAAAATAGAATTTTTTTTAACACAAAAACTATTACACTCAATAAGTGGCCATGGGGGCATTATCCTTGATGGCAGGACATAGACAATCAAGAATGCACTCCTCCCTCCATTACAAGGGTTTGGATAAAATTGAAAAAAGGTGGGTATCACACTTTCTCCAACCCTCCCTTTTCCCTATTTCTCATTCCTTCAAAAAATATGTCTCCAAAACTTCTTGGAAACTCCAATTCCTACAATTAGAATTCAAATAGTGGGTGAGGTCTAAGTATCGCCACATTTTTTGTTTTGATGGAGGAATTAAAAAAACCTATGGGTGGTAGGAACATGGGGGGTTATCCTTTGACCTGATGACTCAATTGAATGAACCTTTTTGTGGGGTCTAGGAGAGAGATCCAATAATCAATTTGAATTTTATGCTTTTTTGTAGGGATTAATGCTAACACAGACATGGAGGATATAAAGTATTTTAATTATTATAGTTTCTAGGAATATTATTCAAATCCTGATAATGAAGATACTCTCAAAAGATATGAACTTAAAAGATATTATTAAAAAGGAAAAAATTTGGGGCTACAAAACAAATTTGAGTCATATGAATTACATCGTGTTTTGATGCAACACAATCAACTAGCAGACTCCTTAGATAATATTGGAGATTCATTAACCTTAGGAGAAATTAAAATTATGAACAATTTTTCATTATGCCCCATTCCGTAATCTTATGGAAGAAAATATTAAGGTATAATTGAATCAATATTGGTGATGCAAAGCGGTACCAAACTAGATAAGAGGACATGTAGTGGTGAAATTATATAGACATGAGGGAGGCTAGATTTAACGACTCCCTCATTGAGCATCATCTAATGAGGGAGGATAGATTTAATAACTCCCTCATAGGGCATCATCTACTAAGGAATGTAGAGGTTACAACTCATTCATTTTTTCAGGATTAATCATGGCATGAGTGTTACACAGTATTTTTTCACCATCCCTACAATCCCTTGTCCCACACATTGGAGGAATTTTCCCGTGACCTGTGAGCAGTGACATGACTTGAAACCACCTTCATGGCATCTCCTTGCATAAGGACAAACATTCTCCTAAAGAAAGTTTCCTCTGAAAAGCCCTAAAAACAGATGTTTTAGCCTTGGCATGACTAGCCTGTTCATCCCTCGCGCCAATGGGGAAAGTCCACACTAGAGGGTGCACCAACTGGCACTCTGTCCCTGTGTCTCACTTGTGCGAAGCTTAATAAGGGATGTTTTTTAAAAATAAATGGCGAAAGTTTGGTTCTAACAAACTCTAGAATGAATCATCAAAGGAAGTTGAGTGGTTTGGCTCTGGATCTCCATCTATAGGAAGTGGTTTTCCACCTATCATGGAAGCTTCCTTAGAGATAGGGCCTATCCCATGATTATAGGGATCCCAACTCCCCCTCCTCCATCTATAAAATCTTGCCTTCTCCATTAGCAAGCTAGCTAAACTTGTAGGAAGGAAATTATAGCCAGACAACTATTTAGAGCTAAGCCAAAGAGAGAGAGCTTTGTCCAGATTCCCGACAGGCTTTGTTGAGATGTGCTCCGCTGTCAGCCTCGCCGAAGGAAGATCATAGCGTCAGAGCATTTGGTTGTAATCTTTCCTTTGTTATTTATAATATAAGCAACTCTGGTTATGGTTCCATTCATGTGTTTATTTCTTTATGCAATGAATTATATCCTCTCTGACTGATCTATGGTTACGTGCTTTATATTTTACGTTTTATGTCATTGTTTCCTTGCATGTGTGCAGGTGTTCGAACGTGTCGAACGGAAGGATCATGATCTGCCAAGTGAGGGACGGGAAACATCGTCTTTTTTTCAACAACCACTGCGTGGGATTTGAGGTAGGCTACTCGTTATGATTTTTGTCATTTTGTAACTAGGAACCAGCGTCATTGCATGACTTGATTGTTGCTAGACCTGATCTGGGCTAGTGGGATCACCTCTATCTGTAGAGGGGATTTACCTCCTCAACAAACTGGCGACTCCACTGGGGATTAGTAGGAGTTAGTCCTTCTTCCGTTTGGGTTGTTTTTGGTTTTTGGTTGATTTATTTGCTCTTATGGTTCACCTTCCTTGGTCTTAGACCCCTGTTCAGCCCTAGAGGATTAGATCTGACCTCTGCTTTTCTGAAATTTTCATCTTTTCATGGTCGACTTGACTGGCGTGGTTTCCACTATGATAGTCGCGCCCATTGGCACAAGTTTCCAGTTCATCACACATGCCATCCCCTGTCTGATGCGGATTACAGCCAGATAGTCGCGCCATTTCCTGTAGGTGCTATGGTTTTTCCTTGTTCAGGAGTTTTTTTGGTCAGTACTTTTGCTTTTGGGTTATTTTTAGATTTTACTTGAAGTGGTGAGTCTGGTCTTGGTTGGGATAAATTTTATTTTTTTTTCATTTTCACGCATTGGTGCTTGTTTTCAGTGAGCAACCCGCGCCAATTGGCCATTGGCATTAGTTGTCAGTGAGCAAGTCGCGCCAATTGGCGCTAGTTTCACCCACCAAAGTCGTGCCAATTTCAGGGTGTGTGAAAATTGAGATTTTTTCCCTAAATCCTTCACCAATGTGTCTTTCCCTTTCGGTATTTTCTCTGTATGAGCATATATTACATTGCTCATTGTTCAGCTGAAATGTCTTCTTTCCATGATTGCTTGATGTAAAAGGGAATGAATGCCTTGTTTTGATCTCATGCTTTGGAATTCCTCTTTGTGTTGACCTCATATGTCTTGTAGCCTTTTGATGAATTTTGTTACAAAGTGTTTAAAACAATGATTGCATTCTTAGTGTTTGTTTGCATCCCTTTTTCATTCATCCTTTCATTAAGGAAATTTGCGTTCATTTAGTTTTTGTCTCATAGTTTTTTTTTTTTTTAAATGCATTAGATCACATTGCATTGAAAAGTATTTTTTGAGATCCATCATTGAACTTAGATTACATTGTTTAATGATGGAAAGCTAAAAATTGCATTGAGTGCATTCTCTTTCATTAAAAGCATGCATTAAGTAGATTCTCATTTCATCGAAAAATGCATTGAGTGCATTCTTATCCTTCCAAAAGAAAAGGGAAATTGTGCATAGATTACAATTGCATAGTTTTCAAAAAAGAGAATTTTTGCATAGATTATATCGCATAATTCACATCGTTGAATGTTTTAGATTACTTTTGGATAGTGAAATTCATCTAGTTTAGAGGAATTTTGTTTGTAGTATTGTTGTTTGTTGCATCATTGTTAGATATTATTCCCTTAACTAGATAGCATTCATCGAATTGAAAGATTTTTTTTTCTCATATAGCTGCATTCAGAGGGTTGATGAGATCCAACATTCGATAGGGCCTGAAATTGAAACGTAAATTGAAGATAAACTTTAAAATTTACTAAATTAACCTAAGGCAACATTGAAACATTAACGAAATATCTAGTAGTTTAAGGTAGAGACGTGTTCCAGTGTCTTTAAGCCTAGCAGCGGTCGCTCGCCATCTGGCTACAGACAGCTCTAGTATGGACTTGTGCTCCCCGTACCGTCACGTATATAAAGGGAGACCCCATTAGGTTGCAATCCTTTATCCGTAGGAAGCCGAGTCTGCTTCCTTTTACCCATGATACATCGGACACAACATTCAGGGAGATTACCTACATGTACATCAAGTCCTTGTTTGATTTCTCTTTCATTTTTTACCAAGGTGTTTATGACAGTTCACAGATATCTGGTACACCCATTTACCTAGATTACCAAAGCAGTCATTTTGATCTTTACTGACTCACTAAATTTGGAAAGATCATCAAGCACTTGTCCTTTCACGCTTGTTTCCAAACTGAAAGTGATAGAGTCATTATTTACTCGTTTCTAGACTCTTAAAACATGAAACAGTGAGATTTTCCAGTTTCAATGTCATAAAATTAATCGCCCATGAAATATTCCTGGTTAGAATTTTTGTCCTTAGTGTTTTTTTTCAAGGTCGTTTCCGATGGCAACTTTTCCGGAGTTCACCAACCAAGAAATCCCCTCGGATGGGAATCCTATTCCTTTTTCTCCTTTTGGGAATGTTGGTGCTCCTTATATGGCAACGTTGTCCCTTCCTGGGTTAACTGTTGGGTTGCCTGTTTGGTTGTTTTGAACCTCTTTGGTCCCGAATGTCCCAACTACTGTTCAATCAGTTCCTCTGCCTGAACAACGCCATGTTGATTCAAAGGTGGGCCTCTTCCATTATTTTCTTGTTTCTATGTCCTCCACTTCTACTTCGCCCAGTGAAAGTCTGGATTCGAGTAACCAGGTGGCTAAGAAGAAGAAGAAGAAGTCTGATAAAAGAGAGGCTAAGGCTGCAGCTACTGCTTCTAAAATGTCCGCTCTTGATAAACCTTCCAACCCTCCATGGAAAGTTAATTTCTCTTTCATTTTGTGCCAGGGAAACCATCTTCTTCGAGATTGCCTTGGTATTCCCAAGGTCCTCGATGTATGGTCCAACGGTTGTCCGCCGTTACCTTTGGCTTCTGGGAGTCAGGTTGGGGGCACATCTTCAGCTAGTGCTAGTAAAGCTCCTAAGATTCAGGGTAAGCAAACCAATCCCTGTAATTTGTGTGAAGGGCATCATGCCATTCACCTTTGTCCGTATATGGATGAAGCCAAGAGAGTTTTGGACAACTCGACCATTTCTGCGCCATGCCTTCAGGCTGGTTACAAATAGATTTCTTTGAGTCCTTCACCGGTTGATTCAACGATCAGTCAAGCATCATCCTTGCTTGATCCTGCTCCCCCGGAAATTCACCATCATGAATCCATCCATGACCAATCATTGGTCGAGGGATCGGTTGATCTGGCCCCATCTATGGTGCACTAGGTCTTTTTCGTTGAGAGTGGATCTCATTCCCCCCAGGTTCTTCTTGTTTCTTCAGATTCCTCAGACTTGGAGAAAGATTCTCCTGTCCCTATATCTCAGGAAGCTACTCCTCCGCCTCCCATGATGGAGGTCCCAGAGGATACTCCTTCTGCCTCCATGATGGAGGTGGCGTAGGATGCTCCTTTTTCTCTCATAACACCAGGGGAAGAACATCTCGATTCAATGGTAGCCCCTCCAAGTAGTTTGGTCGCCTCTTTCGATTGGGGTTGATTCGCAGCTTATCGCCTTCCTTCTTATGTGCCCTTTGAGATCACAGTACAGGCCTCCCATCTGGTCGTACCCAACACTATTATAGATGAAGGTGTGTCTGTTAGTATTTTATCCTCAACTACTTGGAAAGCTTTCGGTTCGCCGCTGCTTGTGCCTGCTACACAGAATCTGTTGGCATTTAATAGAGGAACTAGTCAATCATTAGGAATCCTTCCAAAGTTGCTTGTTACTTTGGGAGGGAAAACTGTCCATATGGACGTGATGGTTGTACCTGGCCCCTTGGACTTTAATTTACTCCTGGACCATGATTATACTTATGCCATGGGAGCGCTTGTCTCCTACATCTTTCGTGTGATGTGTTTTCCGCACCAACGTCAGATCGTGACCATCGATCAGCTTGCATTAATTGGTCCGAATATGGCAACTAGTCCACCATCATCCATGCCGGATCTTTATCCACCGGTTGTGTCATCCCCGCCGCATGTCAATTATGTGGCTACTTGTCTTGTGCCTGTATTCAGTGATAGTGCCGTTATACATCGTGTGCTGGGGGCATTGGGTCCAGACTTCCAAAATATTTTCCTTCCATCGGACGGACAACCCTTGGAAGCTATGCCTTCTTATTCATTATGATGAGGTCTGTTGGAACATGGTTCATTTGCTTGTGTCAAGCTCCTTAAACCAAGAAACAAGGTCTGTCAGAGAAGAGTTCATTTTTTTGTGTCAAGCTCGTTAAAAAATGAAACAAGGTGTCTGGAGCATAGTTCATTTTCTTGTGTCAAGCTCGTTAAAAAATGAAACAAGTTGTTCCAAAGATATTTTGTCTTCTGTATCAACCTCGTTAAAAAATTAAACAAGGTCATCTGAGGATAGTTCTTTTAATGTGTCAACCTTGTTAAAACAATGGAACACTTTCATGTTCAATTCGAGTCTTTGATAAGATCTCATAAAATCCCAGTCGAGTCTTTCTCTTGATCTCGTAATTTGAACGTTCACTCCATTTTCCTTTCCTATGGACTGAAGCTTGGGGGGCATGTACCTCGAATTGAGTCACCATGCTGGGGACATGCTTACTTCTTCAAGCATAGTTTGTTTCCATTTCAAGCTTGTGTAAAAATGAAACCATTCCCATTTTACCTCTCGTTACTACCATTTTATCAGCCTGTTTTTCCAGATGAGCCTTGGTTTTCTCACTCCATCGTCACTATCTGCTTGGCCGATCATATGCCTTCACTTGGTTGTTTCACCCATTCCTGACGAACCACTCTGATGAGTCGTCTTGTTAGCTAGCCTTTTGACCTTTATCTTGTTCTGATTAGTTCCACCATCACTGGAACTAGTTGCTGCCCTTTATACCACTCATTCCTCTAGGTGGAGTCCTCTTTCAGCTCTTTTCTAACTCTCTAAAAATGAAAAGATTTCCGAGTTGCTTGTCGTTTTGAGCTCATTAAATTGGCTGCGAAATGACATCTCCCCAGTATACATTTACCCCTTTTTTGGGCTGGGATAGATTATTTATGAAAAAGGAATAACCTAGCCTATCGCGACTAGGAGGTTCTCTCAAACATAGCTTTCTACCTTTTCGGATATGTGAGACTATCTATGAAAAGGGACTGCTGGATTTTCCTTTTCCGTTGTCTTTTCAAACTCTCTAAACATGGAAAGATGTTGAGCTCTTCCTTTGTCAGACTCATTAAAACTTGATGACATCAGACTCCATCATAATGACGATACTTGAGTTCCTCCTTCCTAGGGATCGTTAAATGTACTAGGTTGGATTTGTCCGAAGGAAAAACCTATATCACAAGCATATGATATCCCCTTCAATCTTGTCTTCAAAAATAATTGGGATACTCGCCAGAAATGGTGGGGAAAAATGGAATCAGTATGACCGTCATGTCAACAATATGTCGCTCTTGAACATGGCACTTGTCTGCATTCGTGTCGGGTTGGGGACATCTCATCTCATTATCTTCTTACCTCCGTGGGTTTGGGTAATCTCTTTTGACCATTCATTTTCTCTTTGCCACGTCATCATGACCTCAAATAATTTGATGTCAAATACTGCTAAATCCAGTGTTGTGTCGCTGATATGTTCAAGAGAAGTTGGCATCTGCAGTTTTCAACCTCCCTCTGATTCTCTACTAATATTGCTTCACAAACATCATGTTCCTCTGTCTCGCGCCGATGATGTGGGAAATATTATGGCCCACCTTCGATCAAGGTCACTTCCTGTCGACTTCAGCTCATTATCTAGGAAATTGATCTAGAGACTCCCTTCAGGTACCTTGGAGCTTGCATGCCTCAATGGCAGATTCTTCGCATCTGACGCAAGGTTTTCATTATTTACCTTTGATCGGATGATTCTGTGGGTGTTCAATGCCATCTCACTGTTCACATTCCATGGATTGTACCTATAGTACCTTGAGGGCCATCCTCATTATTGATGGTTCCTCTCGCGTCTGTTAACAGCTTTCATTATTGGCTGGTAATCAAATGATGTTATTGCATGTTTGACTTCAGCTCACTTATTCGCATGCTTGGACTTGTAGTATATTCGGGTCAAGATGGAGCGCAAGACCCTGGGTTTTGTCTGATGAAATCCAGGCTGCAAGTTTTTGTAGATTATCATGATTAGTTACATGACCCATTTGATTGGATGGTTGCGACCATACCTGAGTTTGCTTGTTGATCCTTCTTACTAGATGGTTGCGCCCATACCTTGGATCCCAGTTATTGTACACTCTATTATGGATGGTTGCGCCCATACCACATATCATGTGTCAGAGATATCATTTGTACTTGTATGCATGTCTTCCGACGGAAGTGCTTTCAGTTGGGCATGTTCTCATAAAGCATTTCACCCCTCCCTCTCTCTCGGACCTCATGCTTTAGGGGGCATCTGTTACACAGTATTTTGTCTCCATCCCTGCAATCCCTTGTCCCGTACATTAGAGGACTTTTTTTGTGACCTGTGAGTAGTGACATGACCTGAAACCACCTTCATGGCATCCCCTTGCATAAGCACGAACATTCTCCTGGAGAAATTTTCCTCTGAAAAACCCTTAAAATAGATGTTTTAGCCTTGGCACGACTAGCCCATTCATCCCTCGCGCCAATGGGGAAAGTCCACACTAGAGGGTGCACCAACTGGCACTCTGTCCCTGTGTCTCACTTGTGCGAAGCTTAATAAGGGATGTTTTTTAAAAATAAATGGCGAAAGTTTGGTTCTAACAAACTCTAGAATGAATCATCAAAGGAAGTTGAGTGGTTTGGCTCTGGATCTCCATCTATAGGAAGTGGTTTTCCACCTATCATGGAAGCTTCCTTAGAGATAGGGCCTATCCCATGATTATAGGGATCCCAACTCCCCCTCCTCCATCTATAAAATCTTGCCTTCTCCATTAGCAAGCTAGCTAAACTTGTAGGAAGGAAATTATAGCCAGACAACTATTGATAACCAAGCCAAAGAGAGAGAGCTTTGTCCAGATTCCCAACAGGATTTGTTGAGACGTGCTCCGCTGTCAGTCCCGCCAAAGGAAGATCATAGTGTCAGAGCATTTGGTTGTAATATTTCCTTTGTTATTTATAATATAAGCGACTCTGATTATGGTTCCATTCATGTGCTTATTTCTTTATGCAATGAATTATATCCTCTCTGACTGATGTATGGTTACATGATTTAGATTTTACGTTGTATGTCATTGTTTCCTTGCATGTGTGTAGGTGTTCGGACGTGTCGAACGGAAATATCATGATCTGCCAAGCGAGGGACGGGAAACATCGTCTTTTCTTCAACGACCACTGTGTGGGATTTGAGGCAGGCTACTCATTATGATTTTTTTCATTTTGGAACTAGGAACCAACGTCATTGCGTGACTTGATTGTTGCTAGACCCGATCTGGGCTAGTGGGATCGCCTCTGTTCGCAGAGGGGATTTACCTCCTCAACAACGAGTCATATCCTTTGTGCCATCGGAAGTTAGCAAGACATATACAGGAAGGGATGCTATACGTAGAAATCATTTTTTTCTTGGTTCACTATTTTCTAAATCATATCAAAGGGGTGCTCCAATGGTAGTATTGGATTACAGGATGATTAGAGATGGAGGATTCGACATTATCATCCAATATTAAACTCTCCATAATTTTAGGTGTGAAATATGACTAGAAGCAACCTCCATCCTCCATAGCGGAAATGAAACTCAAAGATAAATAGGTAAGAGGCACATTTCCACCATTATCGGGCTGGAAAATTTTTGTTTCTATCTTTTGTTATGTTTGGAAAACAATGGTTTGTCAGTTGTATTTCTAAGTAGACATGAGAATGTTAGTTTAAATGTGGTGGAAAATTGAGGAGAATTTGAATTATGTTTTGGGCTCAAATCCATTTGGGTGAGATATGTTGTAATTCACCCTCTCTAAACCAAAAAGAAGCTTCAATTGGTCTTGAAATTCGTTCACATTGGAAAACAGGAAATTCTAAGGATAAAAGAATTACAACCTTAATTTTTAAGACTGTTGACTCTAACAGTTAAATAGGTTCGTAAACTGGGCTTCGAAAAGTATACCTGTTTCTCAATGTTATTCACTCATCTAGTTGGGAATGGGGTTTTTCTGCAAGGTTAGCATAATGGTATATAATAGCCTATAGGGAATTGAATACTTTGATTAATTGGTATTTACAACCACCAGAAGAGGAAACATCTAGAATCAAAGTATGTAAGAAGAGGTTGATGAAAAACAAAATATATTAGTAAACAAAATACAAAATACTTGGTGAAAAACAATGCGGGAAAATTTAATTCAATTAAAAAAGTTTGTGGGAACTCTCTTCTATGTTTGGATAAATCTATTAATCCTTATCCTGTTTAGTTTGAGTTACTAGTGGGTGCAAAGTGAAAAGGGGGAGTTAAAACAATGTTTTGATTTCCCAATGGGGAATATAAATAGATAATGGAGTGAATTTTTCAAATTTTGGAAGAAATTGTTTCTTTGAAACTACATCATAACTAGTTGGTCTCTAGTATGACAACTGTTATAGAGTTGTTGGTTGAAAATCAAACTCTCATGCATAGAAATGAAGATGAATTTTCTACTCTTCGTCAATCAATTGAAGAGATGCATACTTATCTTAGCAATTAGTCCTCATAATCCTCTCTTTCTCGTAATGTTATCAGAAAAGTAGCACACAATTTTCCTGACCTAAATCTAACAATTTCTCCTTAGATGGGGGATTTGAACCTAGCAATGCCATTCCCTCTTCAGATAAATAATATGCTCATATATAAGTTGTCAAATGTATTTTTTTCAGGCATATATATGCTTATAGGAATAATAGTGGTTATGTAAAAGTGGTTATATAGAGAAACGCGAGTTTTTGACACAATGGGAATTCCAAAGATGGATAGGATTGTGAACTAGTTAATGGGAATAACCATTGTTTTGATGTAATTTTTGTATTTTTAACATAGATTTTAATTAATAAAAATGTTCTCGTTCTATATATATATATAGGCATTCAAAGCCTCATTCATACTTGCAATAAGTTGAAATCCTTGGTCCCCTATCATGTTATTATTATTCCCTACCTCTACCACAAACTATAGCAATTGACTCACGATCAAAATCCCTTGACTTTTGATAATTTTGTTGAGTTTTTGTAACTTTTTTATAACTTTAACCAAAGTTTCAAGTTTTTTTTTTTTTTTAATTATTCAAACAATTTTATAATTTTTGAAAGATGTATTTTTTATTATCGTAAAGCACCTTGATCGGACAGAATAGCCCTGGTGGAGTGCATTTTTATTTTCTTATTTGTCAGTTCCTAACAAATCATTTTAAAATTAAAAAGGCTAATTTTGTAAGTGGTCATTCCATCAATGAGTACTCTGACATTGACACTTCTAGTGCTCTACTTGACACTGGCATTTCTAGCGGTCTTCCCATGTCGTTTATGTAGGGGGGTGCATCCAAAGTCGTGGTGACCTATCTAAATCAAGTGCAAATTTATCTATGTGGAAAAAGGGACACAAACTCCCCCACACACCCCTTTCTCCACATACCCTTTCTCCCACACTCCCCACACTAAAATAACTCTTATTGCTAATGACTTCTATATAAAAAAAATACGAACTCTAAACTTAAGACAATACCTCAAGCCTCATAACTATATCCACGATGGTTTTCTATAAGTCAAGGAGGCGAGATATGTGCCCACACACCAAATATGAAATTCAGTGAACCATTTTTTGAGGAGGAATCTAAATCAATATTGATGTGTATACGTGTTATGTGCTATGTAGTTATTTTACATATACTAGACATTATGTATATGGAAAAAAAAAAAATTATTATATTAAATACCAGTATGAAAATATGTATTCACCCAATTAAAATCCACTAGACAATCTTTCCTAAGGGTGTGTATGAAGCCTTGAAATCAATATAAATATTTAAACATTTTCTTTATAGTTTATACCTCTAATTCCCACTTACAAGAAATAATTAAAGATTAACTAGAATTTAATGAAACTATTTATGATTTCTATATATACACACACGCTAAGCACGCAAAAAATAAATAAATAAATTATAACGGGAAAAGCTAAAAAAATTTCAACAAGAAATTTTATAGTTTACAACCTCTTGAAAAAACCACTTGGCAAGCTAGCATTGTCGAAAACTGTGCATAACTCCTCCATTGCAGTATTCCATGATGACACATGAGAAATTTTGCGTCTTAAAATGTGTGTACAAAGTCGACAATAACGAATGATCAAAAGAGATCAGAATCTCCCTCTCTATCATAGCTCTCAACATCTTCTTTCGATTGAATGTGTGTCCGGAGAAAGGATGTGCGGTGGAGTTTGTGTCTCTTGCTCTACACACGAATTCCCTGCATACAATGTAATAGACGAACACATAATTATATCCATGATGATTTGATACAAATAAAGGAAGTGAGATATGTGCCCACACACCAAGTACAAAATTCAGTAAACCATTTTTCCATGTGGAATCTAAATCTATATCAATATTTATATGCATTATGTGCTATGAACTATTTTTATATATACATAAAAGCTCGATATCTTGTATATGGGCGAAAATAATCCTTTTTTATTACATTATATACTAGTGTTAGAATATTTATTGACATAATTAAATTCCACTCAACAATCTTTCCCAAGGGGGTACATGAGGCCTGAAAATCAATTTAAGTATTTAAACATTGTATTTATAGTTTCTACCTCTAATCCCTGCCTTGCTAAAATATTTATATATTGATTAGAATTTAATGCACACACACACGTGTGCGTTTTCTAAGCACATAAAAAAATAAAAAATATATAACGAGAAAAACTAAATATTTATCAACTTGAGAAGATTTATACCTTACTGCCTCTTCAGAAAAATTCTCTGAAGGCTGGCGTTGTTGAAATGTATGCAGATTTCCTCTGCTGCAAAATTCCATGACCACAAGTGAGAACTGTTGCATCTCAAAATGTGTGTACAAAGTCAACAAGAACGTATGATCAAGAGAGATCAAAATCTCCCTCTCTGTCAAATCCCTCAACATATTCTTTCGACTCGATGCATCTGCAGAGAAAGGGTGTGCAGGGGAGTTTATGTCCCTTGCTCTACACACACACTCCCCGCATACAATGTAATAGAGGAACACATAACTATATCCACGATTTTTTTCTATAAATCAAGGAAGCAAGATATGTGCCCACACACAAAATATAAAATTCAACGAACCATTTTTCGATGTGGAATCTATATCAATATTGATATTAATATGTGTTATGTGCTATGAATTGATTTTATATATACATAAAATCTCGAGGTCGCGTATATGGGAGAAAAAATGTGTGTCTATTACATTCAATACTAGTGTAAGGATATGCATTCACACAATTAAAATTTATTGAACAATCTTTCGCAAGGGCGTACATGATGCCTCAAAATCAATCTAAGTATTTAAACATTGTATTTGTAGTTTCTACCTCTAATCCATGCCTTATTGAAATAATTATAGATTAATTAGAATTTAATGAAACTATTTATGCATTTCTATGTATATATACAAGATAAGCATGATAAATAAATAAATAAATTATAACATGAAAAACTAAATATTATGCAACTTGAGAAGGTTTATACGTTACACCCTCTTTGGAAAACCACTTTGTAGGATGACATTGTAGAAAGAGATGCAAATCTCTTCCACTGCAATATTCCATGACCAAGCATGAGCATTGTTGCATCTCAAAATGTGTGTATAAAGTCTTGAAGAATTGATGATTAAGAGAGCTTATAATATCCCTCTCCATCATAGCCCATAGAATATTCTTTCAGAAGGATGTGTGTGAAAAGAACGGGTGTGAAAGGGATGTTGTGTCCCTTCTTCTGCACACGCATTCCCCGCATACAATTTAATAGAGTCCAACACATAACTATATCCCCAATGGTATGCTCTAAGTTAAGGAAACAAGATATGTGGCCACACACCAAATACGAAATTCAGTGAACCTTTTTTCCGTTTGGAATATAAATCAACAATTATATTTATATGAAATGTATTATGAACTCATTTTATGTATACATAAAATATCAAAATCGTGTATATGGGTGAAAACAATCCTTGTTTATTACAATAAATACCAATATCAAGATATATATTCACACAATTAAAATCACTAAACAATATTTATCAAGGGTGTGTTGGTAAGGCAAAGAGGAGAAACAAAAAATAACACAAACAAACCATAGAAGTTGTCGCTCTTCTATATTGATCACACAAAACTTGATTGAGATTTCTTGATTACAATGAACCTAATGAAGGGATTTTAAACCTTTTTGACTAGTGACTCAACTAAAATATGTTAACATGCAACAACACACTAAATTCATCTATCACTTAACTTGGCTTGACTCAACACTCATTTGACTAACTCTCTAAATATATCAAACTCTTCATGCAGACGTAATTAGCTTATTTTAACACTCCCCCTTAATTACGACCTTATGACTCAATATAACTAAAACATGACTTAACTATGTTTTCTAGGCTTACAATAGAAATTGACTCAATTATCACTCAAACATGCCTATTGGTCTATGTCTCAGATAGGCTTATAATGACTAAAAAAATTTAAATCTTTGCATTTAATTTTTCTCTACTTCCAAATTTTATATCCTCGAAATTGCTTCATTCTCTGTTGTGCTTTCTTGTTGTAGGATCCATATTTCCTTACTTGTTGCTGCTGCAATTTTTCTTTGACTTTTCTTGAATTTTTGCTGAAAAACAATATGATATTGTATTCTCCACCTTTCTTTTCAAATATTTGTTCAACCATGGACTGTTGCCACAACATTACCTTTTTAAATTGTCTTCCTTGCTCTGCTTCTTATGCTTCATATTCCTAACGTTCTTTATGCCATATTTCTTGATAGCATAATATTATCTCTTCTTGACTTCATTGCAGAAAATTTGTTTTAATGCATTCCTCCTTATTTTCAGAAAATTCCATATCATTCTCTCCACATTCATCTTAATATGTTGCTACTTTATTCCTGTAATATGCAAACTGAAGATCGATATTCACCATTTCATTAAGTTATTTTATTCCAATTGATGATTTAAGACTCGCAACAATTTGTTCAATTGGATTTTGAATCCATTCTTCAATGAACTTAAAATTTGCATCAAACTTATTAACAACCTTGTTTTCAAATTCTTCTCACATGTTATTTTGAACACCTTCATATTAAAAAACAATGTTAAAAACATATTTATTATGCTCTTCAGTGAGAGCTTCCTTCTCTGCCTTCTTTTCCACTGCATGGAGGTTGTCTTCCACTGTTATGTTGTGAGTGGATATTCTCATCAAAAACTCTTCAATCAATTTATCTTCTTCTTGATCATCGACTATTGCTAGATCATGTACTGCTTCATATCTTGTTGCTACAAAGGCAACTTCAATTTTCAATGCTTCATCAAACATGGTGTTTACCATATTACCATAATCAATCCTTGTTTCAAAAGAAAAACCACACATATCATCAACATAATTTTCATCCACCCTACGGTGGGATACCTGAGCATGCATGTGCTCATTGACAATTTCAGCTTTACCAAAATCATCGGATATGGATGGATTCACCAATGCACATCTATCTTTAAAGTCATCATCCACATGTGTTTCGTCACAGTGGGATTCACCATCTTTTGCACCATCCATGTTACACTGGAGTGCTTGAGCATTGATATGCTCATGCTCTGCTCCACATACAGAGGCTTCAACCTCTCTCTTTGCAATCTTTGTTGCATATTCTCCATCTATATGCATGCTTTCATAATGAGTTTCATCATCATTTACACCATCTAAATGACAGTGGAGTTCTTGATCATTGATATTCTCTTGCTCTGCTTTACATGCATAGGCTTCAACTTCTTTCTTTTCAATCTTTGTTGCATCTTCTTCATCCATGTGCATGCTTGCATAATGGGTTTCAATTTTATAGCCTTCACGACCATCTTCCACTTTTGAGTGGAATTATCCAAGCTTCGTTGTCCTCTCACACTATTTCTCATCTACTCTTAGATCTACAACTGACCCAAATAGAGTGTGACACATCTTGTTGCTGCATGTCACCCCCCTTGCACAAAATTCTTCTTTCAAGATCTTCCATGCTTCCTTGGAAGTTGTAGCTTTTGCTACCTTTCACATAATTTTTTCATCCAATGCTTTCTAAATGAAACTCAAATCTATGGCATCATTAAACTTAGGAGGTGGTAGCAAATCCATGCCACACCGATCAATCTTGATTTCATCTTTATCTTTTTCTAGACTTCTTAGTTCCTTGGTTGTGACCTAAACCTCTCTAAAAATGGTAGCAATATTTTCCTTTTGTTTTTTAACCATTTTCTTAGTCTTCTTTAGTAATGTTTTGCGACATGTGACTATTATCATTCCTCTTTATTATAGTTTCTTTCCTACTGCATGAGGCTACCTTCCATATCACCTCCGAAAAAAAATATTATTTTTAATATGTGCCCTCGTAAGGCACAATCTTCACCCAAAAACCTGTCATTCTTGACAAAACACCAGATAGTTTTTGTATACCAATGTACTTTTGCAGAGCCCTAAATTCGCTTGCCAATAAAAACTCTTCTTTCACTAAAAACACTTTTATAAAAAAGATTAATAAAAAACCTTTAATAAGCTCCACTCCTTTTTAAACTTTACAAATCCTTTATACCATACACCATACACCATTTTAATAATAAGCCTTCATCATAACACTTTATCACCTTTTGAAAAGAGGTTTGAATCTTCCCTTTCAAAATGGTTATGACTTCAAAAAAAATATTTTAATGTCTTTAATAACCATACATACTCCTTGTTGACTTTTTGGTCACTAACACATCGTGGAGTGAAGGTGGGTTGTGTGCTAATTCCCTTCACGCTACTATTTTCTACGTGCTAACATCGTTCAAGTTATTATTGTGTCACGTTACTATGTTATATTGCCTTGTATATAACCTGTTAGCCACGTTTAAATTTTTGGCATAGAAAACAGGTGGCTAAATAGTTTCTAAGTCTTCAAGAGGAACATTTTCATTGCAAACCTACCATTCTTGAAGCCTTCATGTATTTTTTGTCCTCTGAAGCAATCCTCAATGCTGTGTCAATCAGAAAGCCTCACTGTTTGTGAAGAAAACTGTTGTAAAAAAGGCCTCCATTTACCCTGTGCCCTCCTCACAAAACCTCCACTTTACATCACTTTTTCTCCCTTTCAAATCCCATGAAATCCCCTCACTAACCCTCCTTTCATCCTAAAATCCTTTTTAAGCCTCATGTTACCCTCTGTCATGTTTAAAAATCCCTTTTCCCCCTTACCAGAACCCCTCATTTGGCCTAAAAAATCACTAAATTGGCCTAAAAAACTTCTTTTACATTATATTAGGTTTTAGCCCCTTAGGGCCTAAACTCTATAGCCTCATTCCCTCATGTGACCCCCAACCCACAATCAGGCGCTAAAAAGGTCAAAGCTCCATTGAAAAATCTCGAAAATCCCTTTAAAAAGCCTATAAAACACTTTGTCTGCTTTATTTGAAAGTTAAGCCCCTAAGGGCTTATGTGGCTTAGCCCCCCCCTCCCATGAGACCTAGACCCCAATGTCTGAGCGCTTAAAGCCTTTGCAAAACCCCAAGCAGAGCGCCTTTTCCTTTGTTTTTAAAACTTTCCAATGGGAAGGGTTTTTTATTCCTCCGCCATACTTTTCAACCTCAACCGTCAAATCTATAGATCTAACGTCCAGATCTATTTATGCCTGCCATACAGTATTTTCCCTTTCGAAAACACTGTGCCCAATCGATCAATCTGAGTTGTCTATTTGCGTAATCTGACGGTCTGTATCGAGCCCGATGGCCCAACACACAATGCGGCCCAATATCAAATCTCGACCGTTTGTTGTGCATGATCCGACGGTCGGAAATAAACCCGACCATCGCCTCCGCCCGTGCGCTTTCCCATATCGCACTTGCACCTCCACCGTCTGATCTAGCGGCCCCTCATCCAACGGCCAAGAGACATATCGCGCGATTTTACTATCCAATCGTTAATGCTTCGAAATCGCGCAGTATGAGCAGTTTTTCTCGAACACATGGCGTGTGATGTATGGTATCGCGCAACTTTTGTGAATACCATTTACCACCTTCAGACCCGCGCAAATACCACCATGCTTTCCAATACCACCCTTCGCATTGTATTCCTAGGATTAATTGTGGCCATCGATCGTTTTGATCTGACGACCCGAATTTAACCCCGATCATTCCCCATTCTCCTTTCAACTAACCCCCAAACGAATGTATCGAGTCATCTCCGCCGTCCATCAAAATCCTCCGAAAGCCAGGATTTAACTTCACCTCATCCTTTCATTTCTCCGCTTAGCCTCCAAACAACTCATCGTGCAATCTGGACCGTAGATTGCCACTGTTAGATCTAATCTAATGGTCCAGAACCTCCCCCACACCAAACCTTCATCAGACCACCATTTCACCGCCCAACAATAATTTTTCACCATTTTTTTACTGCATTCACCTTTCCGCCATCGCTCTTCATCCTCCACGGGCCTCCACAGCATCCATCCTCCACTCCCCAAGGATTTTTTAATGTGTTTTTTTTGTTTTTGCAGGGTATCAGATAGTGTAAATCCACTCTATCACTCAGTCACAGACAGAGGTTTTTCAAAGTGCAGAGAGGCTTTTTCATAGCCTAAATGCAGGGAAGCACATTGTTAAAGAGATTTCAAGCATGTTTTATAAAAAATATCAATGTTTAAACCTGGTCAAAGCCTCCTGCACCTCCAAAACCTGTACAGACACCAGAAACAGTCTACAAAAGCGACAAAGTGTATCAGTAATAAAATTAAAGGATTAAAAGTGGATTATTGAAGATTAAGAACGTGATCCAGTGTTTAAAAGAGTTAAAGACACAGTGAAGACCTGAAAAGAAGACCAAGGCCTGATTACGCCTAAAACACAGACCTAAAAGTGAACTAAAAGCATTTTAGAAAAGGACAAAGACATCTGTCAATCCAGGAAAGTTTCCACCGCCAGTCAGAGGTCAATTGAACCTTCTCCAGCACCAAAAGCCAACCTCTCCAGCTACTGAAAGACACCTGCAGCCTCATAGAAAACAAAGAAGGCCTAATTACTACAAGAACAAGAGATATTTGCATAAATACAACTAAACAATTAATACAAATCAAAGGAACTTATTACTAATTGTCAGCAAAGTGATTTTAAAGATAAAAAATAGCCCAGAAGCCAATATTTTCGACCATTAAGCCTCGAAAAGAAAAAACAGAGTTATGAAGCAGAGTTATAGGTGAATGCATTCCTGCTTTATGCCTTGCATGGTTTTCAAAGGCCAGGAATTGAATTAATGATGGAATTAATGATACTTGACCCTTAGAAATTCTCCCACTTCCAGATTTTCTTATAAATTCTCCTTGAGGACCACATTGTAATGGTTGGTATCTGGATATCTGATTTCATGTAATAGTTTTCTAAAGCTTACTGAAGCCCTGTTTGCAATTGAATATACATAAGTTGTAATGAGAAGTTTGAAGTTGTAGAGATCCACTAGGCTTGATGATTGTAACTGGTTTGAACATCAAATACAAGCCGATTTATGGGATCCTGGTCTATGTCAATGGTGATGTCTTTTCTGATTGTTAATTGTCAATTTACTTTGTGTTTTCACTTTGTCCACTTTCTCTAATAAAAAATAGCAAATACAGGGCTGGGAATTACTCTTAACAGTACCCTTTTCTCACTGATAAGATTTATTTCTATGTTTTACTCATTTGAAAGTTTCCCTTAAGAGTACATTGAAAGCAGGCTAGTTTAAAAGCACTTACCTGATGTTAGATTACTCTTTATGTTTATCATTTGTATTTTTCTAATGGAATATGCTAAAAGCAAGAAAGGTTCAAAGTCCTTACTTGATCTTAAGCTATTCTAAGTGTTTTTAATGTTTTCTATTGAAAGTATATCAATGCGTGTTAGTTTCAGAGTACTGGCCTGATCTTAGATTGTTTTCATGTTTTTTCCTTAAGTGCATACCAAAGCAGGATAGTTTCAAAGCACTTACTTGATCTTGGGCTGCTCTTTGTTCTTCATTTTTTTGTTCTCCATTTCCTATCTGTTTCATTCCATAAAATCAACTTAAAAGAGATCCTTTGACATAGATAACTTGCCCCATGGATCATTCTTGAACCTTGCTGTCCAATTAAATCCTCTTATAACTCCATAACCCAATAGATCAAAGATGATTTTTGCCTATCTTTTCAACTGAATCATCCCTTCACTTTCATACATCTTCACCCTTCATTTAAACTGCCTTCACCTTCATTATATCTTTTCCCAACCAAACAAAAACAAAACAACCCCATACTCTTCATAACTAGCCTAATATCACATTTCGAACCTTAAAGATCACATCTTTAAACACACTTATAGAGAGATCCCTCTCTAGATTCATGAGGGCTAGATCCTTGAATCCCAAAGTGGTTCATATGTTGGCTTTGTAGTTTGTATTTTCCAAACGTGCAAATTATAGAGACCCTAACATTATGGCGACTCCACTGGGGACTAAGACCCTATTAGCCTTAGTTTGGTAGAAAATCACTGTGGTGGACAATAAATCTCCTTCAAGACAATTTAAACCTTCCACCTGGTGACTCCACAATTCTTGAATAACCAAAAGACTCCACTGGTGATCAATAGGCTTGTTGATTATCTTTGTTTCCACAAAACTCCACTTGGAGACCAGTTTTCTTACAAAAACATCCATTCTAAAGGAAACACCTAGGATTAAGCTTCTTTGTTTGAAGATAGTTTGCCTCTTGATACATACTGGCTTCAAGAAAAATCCATACCAGAGCTTATCCTAATCCAAACCTCCTGAAATAGTGGACAATCCTGACAGTATTATCAGAAAGCCTTCGTCATATAGGGACCCCACTATTGTCAGACACATTCATAGAGCTAATTCAGCAC
This sequence comes from Pinus albicaulis, assembly GCA_034641835.2. Taxonomy (NCBI): domain Eukaryota; kingdom Viridiplantae; phylum Streptophyta; class Pinopsida; order Pinales; family Pinaceae; genus Pinus; species Pinus albicaulis. The sequence continues at coordinate 1,445,141,051 of CM076584.1, read as the reverse complement.
TTGAAAGCCTTATAGCTCTATCAGAAACTTAGTTTTATTTAGACTTACCAAGCAATTCACCAAGAACTAATTCATTCAGTAGCTTAGATCATACAAACTTTGAGCCTTCAAACTCACCTCCTCATAGTGCTCAACATATTGGTGACGGAGGAACCCCTCCATCCACACCTCTTGATATACATTTCATTCAAAACTTGGGTCTCTCTCACCCTAGGTATGCTCAATAGTTTTCTGCTGGTCCTATCATTTATGTCAGTCATATACCTATTGCTCAATCCCATCCTTTACCTCCACAAAACATCATCATGGCATCATGGTATGCTCCCTTGGTGTTACCACAGCCTTTAGCTCCTTTACCTAATGAATATCAGTCTAAAATTCCTCACTTCACTGGGAAAGAATCTACTACAGCTCAACATCATGTAGATAAGATGGAAGATGCCTTTGATTACATGGAAATAGAGGATGAGACAATTAAGATGAGGATCTTCGCTCAGAGTTTAGGAGAAGAAGTGAAGAAGTGGTTTAAAGGCTTACCTCCTAATAGCATCAATGATCTCCCCTCCTTGATCCAAACCTTTATAAACAAATGGGAAGTTAGAATCAACCCTCTCCAAATATTAGCAGAATATAAGAACTTTAAGAGAAATCAAGGTGAGAGTGTCCAGGACTACTCTACTATATTCAACAGTGTCTAAAATTCTCTTCCACCACACATGAACCTCCCCAAGGGATGGCCTTAGTGAAATACCCTGAAGTCTTTGATGCTGATATGGCCTACCATCTTAAGGAGAGAGATTATAACACATTGGAAGACATGTAGAAAGGAGCAGTGAGTGTAGAGGCAAACTTGATTGAAAAAAGAGCTAGGATGAGAGCTGAGAAAAAGGTAAACTATAGGGATGACAACATAGCCTCTTAATCTGATTCCAAATATGATAATCTAGAAAAAAACATGGAGAGGATGGAAATAATGATGGAGAAAATGGTCATCCAAGTCAATAATCAGAACAGGAAGCAAAATCAAAACCAGAACCAGAACTTTAGGAGAAACAATCCCCCAAATAGAAAAAGAGACTCTAATCAAAACTTCATACCTCCATTCCAAGAGAATTTCCTTGATGAGGATGAAGGGATAATAGAAGAGTCGGAGGGAACTGCCGTGAATATGGTGGAAGTGGATGAACAAGATCACACCTTTCCCACAGAAGAAAACCAGACTTCATACTCACATTGGAATGAGGAGGGGTTGGAAACTAAAGACTATAGGTTAGGATTCGAAAATGCCATCATGAAAGTTAGAGAACAATATGATCTCAGGAGCAAGAAAAGCCTAGATACTCCCAAGCCTAAAGCCTCTGAAATCAATATCAAGAAAAGACCTGAAAAGACTCCTAAAGTGACTGCTGAAAGCAGTAAATCAGCAGCTGGGAATTTTGGTAAAAACAAAGGTAAGGACACCCAAACCAGTGACAAATCGATTCAAGAATCTAGCAGCACTAGCATAACAACTAATTCTCCTGATAAAACAACATCAAACATTGTACATACTGAAAATCAGCAAGCTAATCTTGTTAATAAAACGGTGCCCAACAAGACAGAATTAAACCTCTCAAAGAGTCAGTCTCCTTTCAGCTTGGAGAGTGAAATAGCCAAAATTAAAATTTTTGTCCCTCTCACTGAGTTGGCCACCTAAAATGTATATAAGAATCAAATTTTGAAAGCTTTAAAGTTGGGAGAAAAAAGTGACACTGTCAATTTAAATGATGATCAACTAGCTCTCTTGTTTGGCCCAAAAATTGAAGGGAAATTTTAAGAAGGGGTAGTACCTCCTTTCTATGTCAGCCTCAATATCCATGATAAAATCCTGCATAATTCTATGCATGACTCTGGAGCTTCACTCAACCTAATGCAAAAATTGATAATGGAAAGGCTAGGCCTAGAGATAGCCAGACCTTACAAGGATTTATACTCTTTTGACTCTAGCAGAGTGAAGTGCCTTGGCCTAATCAAAGATCTTTGTTTGAATTTGACTCAAATCCCAGCCAAGTGCATGGTCATGGATGTTGTGGTGGCTGATGTACCTCCTAATTATGGCATGTTGCTGTCAAGATCATGGGGAGCCAAGCTGCAAGGTACAATGCAAATAGATGGGACATACGCCATTATCCCTGTCTTTAGCCAACTTAGAAGACTATACAGAGAGGCACACATGAAATTCATGGTTAGTAATCCAGAAAAACCTGAGAATTCCCCTCTTTATTCTATCCATACAGACTTGGACTCTTTTATCCTTTATAATGATGAATCCACAAATAAGCCAAAGCTGGAAGACAGAAATTCAGACAACCAATTAGAGGCCCCAAATCTAGAGATAATGGCAGTTCTAGATATAGAGGAAAATGAGAGAGAAACCTTTGAATAGTGTGCTAAAATAAAAAAACCAGAGTGAACAAAGCCAAGGCTGCAAACAACAGATTATCCACCACTCAGAACTCCATGAAAATCCTAAAGAAAAAGACCCATCACAACATGGTGCGGATCTCAGAATACAACATAATGGTGAACATGGAATTAGGGATGAAAATGATGTCAATCCTACAAACAATCCCTTATGGTGCATGAACTTTGATGGGTCTTGCACTAGAAAGAATGCAGGAGATGGGATATGGTTATGCAATACTGAAAACAATCATACTGAGGGCCATGCCTTCAAGCTAGACTTTAAGTGCACAAACAACATTGCATAGTATGAGGCTTTCATCCTAGGATTGCATAAATTGAAAAAACTAGGAGCCAAGAGAATAGTTGTCCAGGGGGACTCAGAATTGGTCATCAAACAACTAAATGGAGAGTATTCTGCAAAACACCCCAGATTAAGGGCATACAGAAATAGTGCCATGGATTTTCTGAAAACCTTTGTAGAGTAGGAGCTTGCGTTTGTTCTTAGGAATCAAAACATAATTGCAAATGGACTAGCCTGTGCTGATAGTTCATACCAGAAATCACCTAGTGACAAACAGATCATCATTCAAAAAAAATATAGACTAGCAGTGCCAGATAATGAGAAATATTAGCAGGTCTTTGAGGGTGACAAGCAGATAGAGGATTTCTTGCTCTGCAGGAATGAATTTGAACTACCTGATTTAGATTCTAAATCTGATGAAATATGTTTAGGTGAAGAGCCTCCTAATGAAGAAAAACCATCCCTAATGCAGAAATAAACATGTTGACCAAAGAATTACATGAAAACGGATAAATAATACAATGAGGTGCTACAATCCAGAGACAAAAACATACCAAGAGGATTAGCACCTTTAGAGGACCTTTTCGATTTCAATGATGTGGCAAAGAAACCCACTATAAGACCCACTGAGTTAGAGGTTGAAGAGTCCAACATAGGCAGCAAAGATAAGCCTAAAATGATTAAATTATCTAAGTCTTTGCCTACACATATCAAATAGAAATACATTGATTTATTCAAAGAGTTTGTTGATGTGTTTGCCTAGAACTACAAGGACTTAAAAGCCTATGACACAGAAATAATCCAACATAAGATCCCATTGAAAGAAAACCAAAAACCCTTTAGGCAAAAACTGCGCAGAATCAACCCAGTACAGCTGCCTCTAGTGGAAAAGGAAATCAAGAAAATGTACGAGGCAGGAATCATAGTGTCTATGAGGTTTTCAGATTGGGTTTCTAACCTTGTAGCTGTGAGGAAAAAGACAGGAGAAATCAGATTGTGCATTGATTTCAGATTTTTAAACAAAGCCTCCTTAAAATATAATTACCCTTTACCCAAAATGGAGCACATCCTACAAAAGGTAGTTGGCTCAAAAAGGATTTCTCTATTAGATGGATTTTCAGGGTACAACCAAGTCTTAGTACTCCCAAAAGATCAGCTTAAGACATCTCCTTAGGGCACTTTCATGTATGTCAAAATTCCTTCTGGACTAATGAATGTTGGGGCCACTTTTAAAAGGGCCATGGACATTGAATTTTCAGAAGAAATAGTGAATTTCATCGTAATTTACTTTGATGACATAACAGTTTATTCCAAATCTGATGAGGAGCACCTTAAACATCTAAGAAAGGTCTTTGAAAAGTGCAGAAGGTTTGGGCTATCTTTAAATCCCAAAAAGACAGTGTTTGGCCTACAAGAAGGTAAACTTCTTGGCCATATTATATCAGAAAAAGGGATTAAAATAGATCCAAAAAGAGTTGAGGGAATACTACAGATTAGCCACCCAAGGAACATAAAAGAATTGCAGTCCTTCATTGGGAACATTAACTTCTTAAGGAGGTTTATTCCCAACTTAGCAAATCTCCTTAGAAACATGACTAATATGCTCAAGAAAGAAGTAGGAGTTAAGTGGACTGCAGAAGCCAAAAAGTCCTTTGAATTGGTAAAACTTGCACTTACCCGAGCACCAGTCCTAATCAGCCCATATTTCACAAAATATTTCCTCATTTTCTCCTTTACATCAGAGCATAATGTGGCTACTGTCCTATTACATAAAAATCCACAAGGGCAAGAGCAGCCAATCACACTTTTTAGCAAGGCACTAAGAGATGCACCCTTGAAATACAATATCATGGAAAAATAGACCTATGCCTTGGTAAAGGCCTTAAAATACTTGAAGATGTATATTATGCATTCTCACATCATTGCTTATGTGCCTAACATAGTGGTAAAAGATATCTTGTCACAAGACCCAGATGGAAAGAGAGGTAAGTGGATTGCAGTAATACTAGAGTATGATTTGGAAATCAAACCCACAAAACTCATTAAAGGTCAGGGTTTAGCTCAATTAATGGCTGAATCTAATCTACAATCCCTTAACATTAACATGGTAGATGCCTTGGATGAACATGAAGGATTTCCTGCTCCCATTATTGAAGATTAGTTCCAAAACTCACCTTGGTATGCTTACATCTTGTATGTGCTTACAAATCTTAATGCTCCTCTTGATTTATCAAAGACTAAGGCAAGGTTTTTAAAGCTAAAAGCTAAGAATTGTTGGATTTTGAATGAATGTTTATATTGGAAAAATGTTAATGGTTTATTGCTTAAATTTTTGCCTGAAGATGACGCAGAGAGGATCAAGCATTAATTCCATGAAGGAGGATGTGCAGGTCATCTCTACTGGAAAACCACAGCCAATAAGATCCTTAGAGCTGGATATTACTGGCCCACCCTCTTCCAAGATGTCCATAAAATGATATTTGCCTGTCATAAATGCCAAATTTTTTAGGACAAAATAAAACTCCTTCCTTTACCTTTACAACCTATCACTGTTGAAGCTTCTTTTCAACAGTGGGGCCTAGATTTCATAGGAGAAATCCATCCTGCTTCATCTGCCCAACACAAATGGATTATCATAGCCACTGACTACTTCAGAAAAATTGATAGAGGCCATCCCTTCTAGGAATGCCACAGATTCTGTTATCATAAAATTCCTTGAAGACCATATCCTATCTAGATTTGGCTGCACTAGGAAGATTGTTACTGATAATGTTGCTGCTTTTGATTCCAAAAAAATGATTTATTTTTGTCACAGGTATTAGATTGCACTTGGTCATTCTACTGCTTATTACCCTCAGAGTAATGGGCTAGCAGAATCATCAAATAAAATTTTGGTGACCACCATTAAGAAGCTTCTTGAAGAGAATAAAAAATCATGGCATAACAAGCTGGTGCATGCTTTGTGGGCAGACAGATTGACCACAAAGAAATCCATTGGAATGTCCCCTTACCATCTTGTTTATGGAGCAGATGCAGTGTTCCCTACCAGCCTAGGAGTATGTTACACTAAAAATTGTCACCTTGACATTCTACTAACTGTATGAGCTCATTAACACTCATACATACCTCCTTTGCAAGTATTACAACCTTTACTCCTCATTTCAAGCCCTGAAACAAGAAGAGAAACCCTAAAAACCTCTGAAAGAATGGGTACGCATGTAACATGGAGCCTGCCTACGTTCCTGGCTTGGGTATGCAGGTAATGCATGGCTTACCTGCGTTCTAGGACGCAATTTTCCTTAAAAATTCCTGTGTACCCTCCTCAAACTCAAAAAGGTGAGAAATTAAAGTTAAAAAGTTGGTTTGAGGTCAATTCTAGAAGGTTCTAGATGAGAATTTTTTGGGATGAGTATGCTTTGATAAGGTGCATGTATCCCTCACCTTAAGGAACTAATCCCTTGATGTGAGGATTCTATCCCTTTGAAGGAGGATTCTATCCCTTAAAAGGTGGAATCCTAACCTCCTCATCTGCTCTATAAAAGGAGGAATTGGGTAGCCTCAAAGGTTAACAAGTTTTGAGGGTTAAGTTTTTGGAGATTGAGATTTTGGAGATTGAGAATTGGAGTTCAAGCTTTATGTGTGATTGAGTTGAAGTGCTATTTAGATTTAGACTTCTTTCTGCTGAGCTTTTGAGAGGAAAGATCACATACCTCTTTGTGCTCTTGGAGGAAGAGTGCAAGACTTATCAAAGTAGAGGAGACTCCTGCTTCGGACCCGGGGAAGGCCTTTCAAACATCAAGGCTCAGGTTGTAAGGTTCTTCTGTATATTTTTAAGATTAATACAATCGAGTTTTGTTTTTCTCAATAAATTGTCGTTCGATTGTTTATTTTAATAAGTTGTCGTTTGATCATTTATTTCATAGATTCCTTGATCACTATGATAGGTATGTTTTACGATTACTTGTTATACAGGTGCTATTTAATATTTTCTTGTTTGTGATTGCAGGTCGATGAAAGACGACACTTTCTTGCGATGAAATAACTCTTGTTGCGATAGAAGGATTATTGTTGCGACGAAAGGACTCTCGTTGCGACGAAGGATTATTGATGCGACGGAAGCACTACGACCACAAATAAGCATTTGGATATAAGGTAGGATCAACACCTTCATAGAATTTATTTGTAAAACGAATATACTTAGAGAAAGACAAACTTAGTTGTTCGTTTGTTGCTAGATTGTCTTCTGACACTAGGGAGATCAGTCTTGTCCGCAAGAACGATTAATACGGCCAACAGAGTACTAGTGATCAACTTAGTCCAAGAAATATAGTCAAAAGAGGATAGCATGGTAAGGAGGATTAATCAAACAATACATCTCCAGCAAACAAGGGAGGAGGTCTACAACAGAGCTCAAAAAGTGCAAGAGAACATTAAAAAGTTGTTTGACAAAAGAACAAAAGCTTGTGACTTCAAAATTGGAGACAAGGTACTCAAGTGGGACTCTAGAAGAGAAGATAAGGGAAAGCATGGAAAATTTGGCAGTTTGTGGCAAGGTCCTTACATTATTCAGTCCACCATTGGTCCAAATGCATTCTTCCTGCAAGAGTTAGATGGTACAGATATGTTTGGGGGTCCTGTCAATGGCAGGATGCTCAAACATTATTACTGCTAAAATTCAAAGTTTAAAGTTTTCACTTCCATTTTAAATACCATTGCTTTGTTCAATTTCACAAAAAAGGAAAAAATACAAAAAGAGAAAAGAAAAGGTTCAGACAAACTCAAAACTTGAACCTCAGAAGTTCCAAAAGAAATGGCTCAAATCAGCTCAAAATTTGAGCCAAAGAATGAGAAAAACTAGTTCTAATATGCTCAAAACCTGAACCAACAAATAAATAATATGGATCAGCTCTAACAAGCCCAAAACCAGAGCTGAAAATGAAGAATAAAGAGTGACTCTAAAAAGCTCAAAATCTGAGTCACAAGAGAAAGAAGGATGCTCTAAAAATTTCACAGTTTCTAGCCTTCACAATTTTGGTTTCCATTTCCTGTAAATTTCAGTTCATGTGTAGCTGTCTTTATGCCATGGACCCATAGCAAACCAAACAGTCTAATCTTGGTTTTACTATTTTTAAATTTTTGTTTTAGAATGTAGAGAAAGAAATCTGCTAGATAGTTTAATCCTAGCAGATATTAGTGTAGGTGGAGAAACTATGAGGCCAACTGTCTAATCTAGTCTCATGGAGAAATAAGGGTAGAATTAGATTAGTGTTTTCTGATTTCAATAATAATAAAAAATGATGATGTAAAAGGTCTGCAAGTCTAAATGCACCTTGAGAAAAAATATTAGGACAATAAGATGGCTAGGTAGATTGTTGGGAGAATTTTGCTGCTGATATGATATTTTCATGATTTGTAGCAGTTGATCAAATAAGAAAAGGATGATTAAAGATCAAGCATCTGGCCTACTTCCAAAGAATTAAATCTGCAGTTCTTGACATCTTCAGGAAGATGCCATCCCCATGTGGAGTCACTGTTAGCCACCTATAAATATTTGGCATAGCAAATAGGTGGCTAAATGGTTTCTAAGTATTTAACAGGAACATTTTCATTGAAAACCTGCCATTCTTGAAGCCTTCATGTATTTTTTGTCCTCTAAAGCAATCCTCAATGCTGTGTCAATCAGAAAGCCTCACTGTTTGTGAAGAAAACTGTTGTAAAAAAGGCCTCCATTTACCCTATGCCCTCCTCATAAAACCTCCACTTTACATCACTTTTTCTCCCTTTCAAATCCCACAAAATCCCCTCACTAACCCTCCATTTCATCTTAAAATCCTTTTTAAGCCTCATGTTACCCTCTGTCAGGTTTAAAAATCCCTTTTCCCCCTTACCGGAACCCCTCATTTGGCCTAAAAAAGCACTAAATTGGCCTAAAAAACCTCTTTTACATTATATTAGGTTTTAGTCCCTGAGGGCTTAAACGCCGTAGCCCCATTCCCTCATGTGACCCCCAGTCCTCAATCAAGCACTAAAAAGGTTGAAGCTCCGCTGAAAAAGCCCAAAAACCCCTTTAAAAAGCCTATAAAACACTTTGTCCGCTCTATTTGAAAGTTAAGCCCCTGAGGGCTTATGTGGCTTAGCCCCCCCTCCCATGAGACCTAGACCCCAATGTCTGAGCACTTAAAGCCTTTGAAAAACCCCAAGCAGAGTGCATTTTCCTTTGTTTTTAAAACTTTCCAATGGGATGGGTTTTTTATTCCCCTGCCATACTTTTCAACCTCAACCATCGGATCTATAGATCTAACGGCCAGATCTATTTCTGCCTGCCATACAATCTTTCCCCTTTTGAAAACACTGCACCCAATCGATCAATCTGAGCCATCCGTTTGTGTAATCTGACGGTCTGTATCGAGACTGATGGCCCAGCACACAATGCGGCCCAATATCAAATCTCGACCGCCCGTTGTGCATGATCTGACAGTTGGAAATAAACCCGACCATCGCCTCTGCCCATGCACTTTCCTATATCGCACTCGCACCTCCTCCGTCCAATCTAGCCGCCCCTCATCCAATGCCCAACACACATATCACGTGATTTTACTGTCCAATCGTTAATGCTTCGAAATCGCACGATATGAGCAGTTTGGCTCGGATACGTGGCGTGCGATGTATGGTATCACGTAAATTTTGTGAATATTGTTTACCACCTTTGGACCCACGTGAATACCACCATGTTTTCCGATACCACCCTTCGCATTGTATTCCCAAGATTAATCGTGGCCGTCAATCGTTTTGATCCGACGGCCTGGATTTAACCCCGATCATTCCCCGTTCTCCGTTGATCCGATGGCCAGGATTTAACTTCACCTCATCCTTTCATTTCTCCGCTTAGCCTCCAAACAACTCATCGCGCAATTTGGACCGTAGATTGCCACTGTTAGATCTAATCTAACGGTCCAAAACCTCACCCACATGAAACCTTCATCAGACCACCATTTCACCACCCGAAAATCATTTTTCACCATTTTCTCACTGCATTCACCTTTCTGCCATCACTCTTCATCCTCCACGGGCCTCCACAGCATCCATCCTCCACTCCCCAGGGATTTTTTCATGTTTTTTTTGTGTTTTTGTAGGGTATCAGATAGTGTAAATCCACTCTGTCACTCAGTCACAGAAAGAGGTTTTTCAAAGTGCAGAGAGGCTTTTTCATAGCCTAAATGTAGGGAAGCACACTGTTAAAGAGATTTCAGGCATGTTTTATCAAAAAGATCAGTGTTTAAACCTGGTCAAACCCTCCTATGCCTCTAAAACCTGTACAGACACTGGAAACAGTCTACATAACTGGAAAAGTGTATCAGTAACAGAATTAAAGGATTAAAGTGGATTATGGAAGATTCTGAACGTGATCCAGTTTTTAAAAGAGTCAAATACACAGTGAAGACCTGAAAAGAATACCAAGGCCTATTAAAGGCCTAAAACACAGACCTAAAAGTGAACTAAAAGAGTTTTAGAAAAAGACAAAGACATATTTCAGTCCAAGAAAGTTTCCACCGCCACTTAGAGGCCAATTGAACCCTTTCCAGCACCAAAATTTAACCTCTCCAGCTACTAAAAGACACCTGCAGCCTCACAGAAAAAAAAAAAAGGCGTAATTACTGCAAGAACAAGAGATATTTGCATAAATACAGCTAAACAATTAATACAAATCAAAGGAACTTATTACTAATTGTCAGCAAAGTGATTTTAAAGATAAAAAACAGCCTAGAAGCCAATATTTTCGACCATTAAGCCTCGAAAAGTAGAAACAGAGTTATGAAGCAGAGTTACAGTTGAATTGTTTCCTGCCTTATGCCTTGCATGGTTTTAAAAGGCCAGGAATTTCATTAATGATGGAATTAATGTACTTGACCCTTAGAAATTCTTCCACTTCCAAATTTTCTTATAAATTATCCTTGAGGACCACATTGTAATGGTTGGTCTCTGGATATCTGATTGCATGTAATAGTTTTCTGAAGCTTACTGAAGCCCTGTTTGCAATTGAAGATACATAAGCTATAATGAGAAGTTTGAAGTTGTAGAGACCCACCAGGCTTGATGATTATAACTGGTTTGAACATCAAATACAAGCTGATTTATGGGATCCCGGTCTATGTCAATGGTGATGTGTTTTCTTACGGTTAATTGTCAATTTAATTTTTGTTTTCACTTTGTCCACTTTCTCTAATAAAGAACAACAAATACAGAGCTAGGAATTACTCTTAACAGTACCCTACTCTCACTGATAAGCTTTATTTCTATGTTTTCCTCCTTTGAAATTTTCCCTTAAGAGTACTTTGAAAGCAGGCTAGTTTAAAAGCACTTACTTGATCTTAGATTACTCTTTATGTTTATCATCTGTATTTTTCCATTGGAATATGCTGAAAGAAAGATAGGTTCAAAGTCCTTACTTGATCTTAAGCTATTCTAAGTGTTTTTAATGTTTTCTATTGAATGTACATCAATGTAGTTTAGTTTCAGAGTACTGGCCTGATCTTAGATTATTTTCATGTTTTTTTCCTTAAGTGCATGCCAAAGCAGGATAGTTTCAAAGCACTTACTTGATCTTGGGCTACTCTTTTTTCTTCATTTGTTTGTTCTCCATTTCCTATCTGTTTCATTCCATAAAATCAACTTAAAAGAGATCCTTTGACATAGATAACTTGCCCCATGGATCATTCTTGAACCTTGTTGTCCAATTGAATCCTCTTATAACTCCATACCCCAATGGATCAAAGTTTCTTTTTGCCTATATTTTCAGCTGAATCATCCCTTCACTTGCATACATCTTCACCCTTCATTTAAACTGCCTTCACCTTCATTATACATTTTCCCAACCAAAAAAAAACAAAACAAACCCATACTCTTTATAACTAGCCTAATATCACATTTCAAGCCTTAAAGATCACATCTTTAAACACACTTATAGAGAGATCCCTCTCTGCATTCAGGAGGGCTAGATCCTTGAATCCCAAAGTGGTTCATATGTTGGCTTTGTAGTTTGTATTTTCCAAACGTGAAAATTACAGAGACCCTAACATAACGTGCGAGGAGCGTTATAGTTTCAAACAAGAGAAAATAAAATTCTCTCTTCTCTCTCACAAATTGAAGCTAATTGCAAAATTATCGTCTCTGCAAAATTCTCGTCTGATCTCTATGACCTTAGCTCTGATACCAATCTGTTGGTAAGGCGGAGAGGAGAAACATAGAATAAAACAAACAAACCATAGGAGTTCCCACTCTTCTATATTGATCACACAAAACTTGATTGAGGTTACTTGATTACAATGAACTGGGTGAAGGATATTTAAACCTTTTCAACTAGTGACTCACCTAAAATACTTTAACATGAAAATACACAATAATTCATCTATCACTTAACTCAACTTGACTCAACACTCAGTTGAATGACTCTAAATATAGCAAAATATTCATACCAGAGTAATTAGCCTATTTTAACAAGGTGTACTTGAAGCTTGAAAATCAATATAAATATTTAAACATTATATTTATTATTTCTACCTCTAATCATTGCCTTACTGAAATAATTATTCATCAATTATAATTTAATGAAAGTATTTATGCATTTCCATATATATAGACATGTTAAGCACACCAAAATATATATATATATATATATATATATATATATATATATATATATATATATATATATATATATATATATATATATATATATATATATATATATATATATATATATATATATATAAACTAAATATTTTGTCACTTGAGAGGGTGTATACCTTACAACCTCTTCGGACTATCGAAACATATGTAGATTTCCTCGCTACAATATTCCATGACCATGCACGAGAACTGTTTCGTCTCCAAATGTGTGTATAGAGTTGGCAACAATGGATGATAAGAGAGTTTGAAATCTCGCTATCCATCATAGCCCTTAACATATTCTTTTGGTTAAATGTGTGAGCAGAGAAATGGTGTGCAGGGGAGTTTGTGTCCCTTTCTTCACACACATATTCCCCACATACAATGTACTAGAGGAACATGTTGCATGAAATGAACCCTGGGACACACCATGTCCAAGTTTTGCTTACAATATGTTCAAATAGAGATATGGAGTTCTAAACTAAATGAAAACATATTAAAATCGTCTTTGACGTTGTCACAGAAACCCTAATTTATGGGAAAGATAAGATTTACAAATCTACATAGTGGAGTAGTAGGCTTCTACGCCACCTCACAAGAATAAAAATTCACGCATAGATTATATGTCCTCCAAAAGAATTAATATTTTGTAAGTGACACAATTGATAGAATCTCTCAGACCGCGTAGAGTTATGAGAGTGCGGAGGTACGGAAACGTAGAAATTGTCAAAGATAAATGAGGCTTGTTATCACTCTGCATCACAGTCATGAAGTTGTTAAATCTGAAGTTTCCACATAGATTGGTCTTATTGGACTTACAATAAAAAAAAGATCAACACTCTCCAAGGAATAAAGGAATCACATGATCCCCTTCCTTGATATTTTTTATGTCTGCTCCCATGCTCTTCGCAATCCTGCAATTCATCAAATTTTCTCAGTGAACTATCTCTTTGTTTGTGATGGAAACATAATTGGTGACTTTAAAATGAATCGCTACATACCCTACAACCTCATGGCCAAAACTACATGGAAATAGTTTCCCATCGTGTAGGTAGAGATATATTGATGCTAAGTAGGTAATTAAAAATATTAAAATGTTAACATAAATAATTAAGGTGACAACTATCTACCAACTATGTATTGATGATAACCATGAACCTGTTACTTAGAAATTGCAGTGTGAGTGTGGGAAACCACTTCTTGACCCGTAATGTCATGTAGGGACTGCCATTGTTGCACTTGTGGGAGCTAAAAAAGAAATTTGAGTCATATGAATTACATCATGTTTTTAGGAAACACAATCATCTAGGAGACTCCTTGGCGAATATTTGCGCTTAATTAGCCTTAGTAGAAATTAAAATCATGAGCAATTCTTAAGTTTGCCCCATCCCATAAGAAAATATTAAGTTATAATTTAATTAATATTGGTGGTGCCAAGTGGCACCAAACTAGATAAGAGGACATCTAGTGGTGAACTTATATAGACATGAGGGAGGCTAGATTTAATGACGACTCCCTCATTGAGGATCATATGCTAAGTAATGTAAAGGTTACAACTCATACATTTTGGAGTGTGTCAACAATACAACCATTCATTTTTTCAGGATTGATCATGTTAGGAGTCATATCCTTTGTGCCATCACAGGTCAGTAAGGCATTTATAGGAAGGGATTTTATACAAATGTAATTTTTTTCTTCATTCACTATTTTCAAAATGATATCAAAGGGGTGGTGCAATGGTAGTATGGGATTAGAGGTTGATTGGAGGCAACGGAGTCGACTTTATAACACAAAAATCATCAAAGCTTACGCTCTCCATATTTTTAGGTGTGAAATATGACTAGATGAAACCTCCATCCTCCATGGAGGAAAGGAAACTCATAGATGGCTAGGTAAGAGGAACCTTTCTAACTTTATGAGGTTGGAAAATTTTTGTTTCTATCTTTTGTTAAGTTCGGAAAACAATGGTCTGTGGGTCGTATTTCTAAGTAGATGGCATGTTAGTTTAAATTTGGTGAAAAATTGGAGAAAATTTGAATTATGTTTTGGTCTCTAATCCATTTGGGTGAGATATGTGGTAAGTCACTTGCTCTCGACTAAAAGGAAGCTTCAATTGGCGTTGGCATTCGCACATGTTGGAAAAAAAAAAAATTTGATGATTAAAAGCATTAAGATCTTAATTTTTTAGAATAATGACTTTAAACTGCAGTGGAGGTTCGTAGAATAGGTTTCAAAATCTCTGCATGTTTCTCTATATTATTCACTCATCTAGTTGGGAGTGTGGTTTTTCTGCAATGTTAACGTGATGGTATACGATTTTCTGTAGGGAATTGCATAATCTGATTAATAGGTGTTTACAACCACCAGAAGAGGAAACATATGGAATCAAAGTACATAAGAATAGGTTGATGAAAAACAAAAGGTATTAGTCAACTAAATACAAAATTTTGCGAACAACAAAATAGTAAATTTCAAGTGAATTAACAAAATTTATGGTGACTCTCTTCTATGCTTGGATAAATAAACCAATTCTAATCTTGTTTAGTTTGAGTAGCGAGTAATGCGTGCAGAGTGAAAAAGGGGAGTTAAAACAATGTTGTGATTTCCCAATGGGGAATGCAAGCAAATAATGGAGTGAATTGTTCAACCTTAGGAAGAAATTATTTCTTTAAAACTGGGTCATAACCAATTGGTCTCAGTACGACCACTATTATGGAGTTGTTGGTTGAACATCAAACTCTGATGCATAGAAATGAAGATGATTTTTCTACTATTCTATCAATAAATCAAAGAGATACATATGTATCTTAGCAAGCAGTCCTCATAATCCTCTTTATATTAATGTCATCAAAAAAGTAGCACACAATTTTCCTGACCTAAATATAACAATGTCTCCTGAGATGGGGGACTTGAACCTAGAAATACCATTCCCTCTTCAGATAAATATTATGTTGGGTATGTGTTCTATTCTTTCCACGACTAGTCACGGGCGGGGGCAGGGGGGGGGGGTGTTGGTGTCACAGAGGGGGTGATAACTGACCCTGTACGTTGCGCCGGGTGTAGTAGGGGGGTCACATGGGGGGCGGCAACCCCCCCCTGTTCGAGGTGTAGGGCACTGCCTCGAGAAAAAAAATTGGACCCTATTTTTCGGTGGGCGGACCCGCCCATGGTTTTGTGCATGGGTTTGCACATGGTTTTGGGGCATGATGGTTTTTGGCCCCTGGTATTTTGTAGATCCGGTCAAGGGAACTATGGTTATGTTCTAATCCAGGGTTAATGGATTGTGGTTTATGTATGCATCGACATGTATATATATGTGTTGTAACACTAAAAGGAATATAATGAAAAATCAAGCTAGTTGTCCCGATTTGGGATCTAGGGTAAAATCTATGTGTATATCTGTTTTATGTTTTATGCTCTCCCTATTGTTTATTTTTTGTTTTTAAGATTCGTTTACAGATCATTTCTGCACAGGGTTAAAACCTACATAATATGCTAATATATAAATGTTTCCAAATGCATGTTTTTTGGCATATATAATCTTATAAGAATAATAGTGGTTATGTAAAATTGGTTATATAGAGAAACTAGAGTTTTTGACATAGTGGGCATTAGAAATATAGATAGGATTGTGAACTAGTTAATGGGAATAACCCTTCTTTTGATGTAATTGTTGTATCCTTAACATATATTTTCATTAATAAAAATGTTCTCATTCTCTTTAATACTTAGAGATATATATATGATTATGCGTTCA
Source organism: Pinus albicaulis (assembly GCA_034641835.2). NCBI lineage: Eukaryota > Viridiplantae > Streptophyta > Pinopsida > Pinales > Pinaceae > Pinus > Pinus albicaulis. Next base: position 1,445,124,882 of record CM076584.1, on the reverse strand, counting down.
AAGCCTCATTAGTACTTGCAATAAATTGAAAACCCTATGTTAGAGTGAATTCTAATCGCAAGCGTACGAAAAAAGCTCAATTTAGCTGTGCATAACAAACAACCCTAACTTCAAAGATGGTTGTCAATTTCCTTAGATATGAAAATAAGAATAAATGCTACAAAAATCAAGATCTATGCAGTTAAAGACATTAAATAGCAAATAATAAGCAAGAGTTGCTCCATGCATCCAATAAACAAGACAAGAATTTTTAAAGAATTTTTTGTATTATGACACCTAGGAAGGGAACATAGAAAGATGTTACCAATCCCCCTCAATGGGATGGGTTCTTGTATGTCCTCAGTGCTTTAGATCTAAGATATCTCTCTCTCTTGATGGTGCAGAAAACCCAGACAAAATGGAACTCAAAGGTAGCTCACAAGAAAAAAGAAGAAAAATATGACAATGATGGGAGGATCAAAGTCAGACCAAAAGTATAGATCAAAAGTGATCTCTAGGCAACAAAAGCTAGTGAATGAATGGAAAAACCCTTCTATTTACAACAAAATATTGAGTTAGTCTAGATATTGGTGCATAATTAAAATATTATTAACCAAATCTAGATCCAACTTTTATGGAATATTTTATTATTTTTGTTGGAGGGAAAAGGAATTTGAATTTGGTCAAATCCCTTTATTTGTAAATAATAAATAAATTGATTTATTTATTATTTTAAGAATGTGGTTAAGTAATAATTAAAAAAATAGGTATTTATTCAATTATTTATAAATGATTTAGTCAAATTTAACAAGGAATATTATTTAAATAATGTTTTAAATAATTATTCCTAGAAAATAATAAGATACATAATGTTTTATCTACTTAATTTTCCTATTTTGGGTTAAATATGACCAGGAATATTAATTAAATTGTGGTTTAATTAATTATCCCTTGAGGAAAATCAAACAAATAAGGCTTTATTCAATTATTCCTCATGGGGTTTCCTGTTTAGACCATAAAAAACTTCATAAATTATGGATTACGAAGTTATTTTTCATAGTGAAAGAAATTTCACTAGGGTAAAATTGGTCTTACATGGTATACTTTGGTCCATCTAATAGTAACAGGTTAGATGACCAAAAATTGGTGTAATAGATTCCCCCCTAATGTGTGAGCTTTAGGAGCTAATCATATGACCGAATTACGTTGTAAGAACTCAATCATTAGAAACTGAAGGGGGAGTTAGAGAGAGAGAAATATAAGGTAGACTAAAGCACGGGAGGACAAGACCTTGAGGAGGCGAGAGTTACAGGTGTGACAAGTCTCTTTTATGATTGAGTACCTGTTCTGCATGAGGCGGGGGAGGCATACCTATGCCCACTGAGATAACAAAGTACAAAGAATAATGATGCATCCAATAAACAAGGGACTAAAATATATAGTACATGTTAGCATAAACATGGGCCAGCTAAAAACTTGATAATGGATCCCACATACATATTGTGCCTAGGACAACAGCCAGGACTTATACAATAATATCTGAGTACATGAGATATAAGTACAACCAAAGATGCCCTGTAAAATAGGAAAGGGCTCTGAAAATCTGAATGATACATGCAAACTAAAAGGCGCTACAAGTGGCTAAGGTGGGAACCATCAAATCTATGGAGTTGCATCCAAGGTTGTATTAGAGAGGTCATCTGGGCATGTGGGGGTCTACCTGAAGGACTACCCCCTCATGAAGTCTAAAACATCTCACACACACCCGAGAATCACCAACACAATCTACTATATCACTGAACCATCAAGTATATGGATCTCAAACATGCCACAAGGAGATGGAGCTAAGAAGCGATCAAGTCAAAGGGAAATGAAGGGTCCCTTTTCCTAATCTGAGGCACCAAACAAGAGTGGAAGCTGGAACCAAGGTACACCGCCCTCTAGACTGGTCTTTTAGAATGAATAAGCTAATGTCGACAGAAGGAAGTCTGCCATAGGTGAGGCAATAAGGAAACCTCAACAAAGGCACAAGGGATAATAATAGAGCGACTGATAAAATGACACCAAGGATGATGGTGGAATGGGGGGTACTGAGTAGTGGGCTGAGGACTTCCCTTGTTAGAGCATAAAGGGCATAGATGACATGGCAGCTACTGCCTCAACTCTCGAGGGGATATGGGATAGTATGATTGAAGGCCAAAATAGAAGACACAAGAGAGGAACAAAGAAATGAAGGATGGAGAACTGTGGAAGGATATAAAGGGACTTGAGACAAACTCCATGGATGCGATGATGACTCAACTCGAATGCTCTAAACAAAGGTGACTCGCTGATGCTGCCACACAGAACAGGCCTGGTGGGGACCATAAAAACATGAGTATAAGATGGTAACTCATGACAAAAATTGACATGAGCATGGACAAGTATGAAGGCAAAGTGGTGCCCCAAGTACAAGTGTTGCAAGTGAAGAAATTCAATTGTGAGGAGTGGTGAAGTGACCCTTCTTGGAAAAAATGTGTCTAGGTGAAGTATCAAATCACCAAAAATGAAAGGATACCCATTTGAGAGCTTTGTGAGAGATTTCCAACGGTGCTGACGTTTTGTCAAATTGAGCTACGGCGTGGTTGCAGCTAGAAAAAAAATAATCTAGGGTTTCTCTTTTAATAAGGCATTTTCCCTTCAATTTGATTCATTTGCAAGTGTAGTTGTTGTGAATGTAGAGAGGAGAAAAGGCCCTAAATCTTGTTGCGATCATAGCGGACAAACTGACCGTTGGAATCGAGATCCGTCAGTTGCAGGTAAGAGGCCTAACCCTACAGCTTAGGAAAAGACCCTTGCTCTTCTCCATGGCCAAGTCACACTTTTTGGGGCATTATCTGCGACCTGGGTAGCATGTTTTTGGCAAAAAACTATGACCTGTCCCAGGAATGGCCTGAAAATTATGATCTCTCAGAGAGAGGGAATTTTAGTGTTGTTTTTGGCTGAGAGCTGGGATTTTATGGTTATGATGCATTATTTCATTTATGTATACTGAAAAACATGATGGTTTTGTGTATATATGTCAGAGTTGAGGATAAACTGGAGAGAGAGAGACCTGGACACAATACAGTCTGAGATCCAAGAGGATCATGGTGTCTGTGCTGCATTGGCTAGGTTTGGGGTCCTGAAGTTTGTGGAGAACCGTTTGGTTGAGAGCAGGAGAGCCCTTGTTGGCCTAGATTGTCACCTATTGGGATCCAGATCATGAGAAATTTATAGTGTAAGGGCACTGGATTGAGCTGACTGTCTAGGATATATATTTCTTAACTGGTCTCTTGCCACTTATGATGGTGGGAAACACATGGCCAGTGTTACAGTCAGGGCAGAACATTATGGAGTTTGTAGAGTGTGACTGGTGAACATGTCTCTATGTGAAAGGGAAAATGATTCCGATTGGAGATCTAGAGAGGCTAGAGACTCGTGATGTGGCCACAGTGGTGCTGCGGAGCCTGGGAAACCAGGTCTTCCAATACATCACTAGGGGTTAGATGATGCTTGTTGAGAGTGTTTTGAGTGGGACCTACTATGGGTGGGCCCAAATGATACTGTCGTCGTTGAAACAATAGTTTTCGCTATGAAAGTGGAAAGTGAACCATGATTGTGCATATGGCACAATGCTTTGCTCGCTCTTCTTTGAGAAGATCCCGACACTTTGGCCTCGTATACAGATCCAGGATGGGGGACCGCGAGAGCCCAAGATGTGCTGCTGGGGGCAGCTACTATGTAGAGGGGGAGGTGGGGCATTCGAACTGGTGTTTCGACCTTAGTTTTTCACTCATTAGGATCAGATGCCATTGTACATAAATGACTATCCCTATAGTGGGATGAGTTATCTTGGGGACCTGGACTTGCCATTGCCGCCAGGTCGAGCATGGGGGCCCAATGGTAAGTGACAAGTTTCTTATATTTTATGTGCATTTTAAAGTTTTAGAATATTGTATATGGTATTGACTCATTCACTTTTGGTATGCAAATACAGCACCAATGAAACCGACCGGGTATATGGGATGACCCATAGTATCAGGAGCTATAGGACCTAGCTAATTGAGGGGACCACGAAATCAGGATGTAGTGGCCCTCCTAGAGGACATCTATCATATATGTGAGAGGTTGTTGACCAATGCTTCAGAGCGCAATTGGAAAGACATTGACGACCAATACATAGAGCCATGTATTGGTCTAGCCTTGGAGTGGTGAGGGGTCATGCGGCATATGGCGAAGGCTGGACAGGGGATGCGCAATCTACATGCTGCCAGAGCCGAGCTATTGGCCTGAGATGCTCCAGATAGTGATGAGATGTAGGGGCATGAGGTGCCCCCAGTTTTGATTTTTGTAACATGCTATGGGCATGCCATATGTATCAGATTTTATGGACTCTAAAACATTTTGAACGACATATATTGTGGATATGCATCATTTTATGGTTTATTGTTATTGTCTTGTGTGAAATGTGTGTGATAAATTCCAATCTCGAATATTTTTTGAAATGCTATCTACATAGTGATTTTGTGCTCTAGGTACATGATTGAATGTAATGATTTCAAATTCATGCATCAAAATATTCACTCATAAATATCTTCTAAAAATGACAGGATTATGCACACAATAGACACCATTCAATTGCATGACAAGAAGCAAGGAATCCAAATGAACATTAAGGTGAAGGATGCAACGGGAAATGGCATTGGCTAATAAATCTATCACTACATCATATTTGACCTGGTTATTGGTGGCAGTACCAATGCATACGTCGTTAGAGAGGACAAGTGAATGTAATGGGGTAAAAATGGCCCAAGCTGCCGAGGCTATACTCTGGGAGTAGCAACTTGAACCATCGGCCTAACCGATATATGGTGTGGACGGGTGGTCCATATGAAAGGTTCCATAAGAAAATAAATGAGAGAATTATGAACAATGTTGGCAACCTGAACGCAAGGTAGAAATCAAACAAGCACTGCTACAGGGAGTGCTATGGGTAAAATTTCTACCCCCCGCACACTGAAAAGGGGGTGGTGTGGGGGAACTACCTTGGGGGAAGTTTGTACTCAGGTTGCGAAATTCACCATATACATAGATGGTGCCATTCCTCTTATGGGCAGGAAAGATGAAGTCAGGGGTGTAAAAGGATTCCATGATGTCATCATCATAGTAGAAGATGGGGTGACTGGTGGAAGAGAGACCACAAGACATGGTAAAGCTACCTGACTCATCATCATGAGAAGAAAGGTTCACATGCACATCATCATGGGGGATGATGGAAGAACAAGTAGATGAGGGATCCACCGATGTTGAGCCCAGGGTGGTTGCTGGAGGGAGGTCAGGCGAAACAGAAGGGGAAGTACCAGAGGGGTCTTCCATCGTGGATCTCATAGATGATGACATGTAGAGGATGGTGACCAAAGGCTCCGTCATCTCGACATCGAGAGGGGGAATGTTAATGGTAGAAGGTATATCCTCAGGTTTGACCAAAGCATACTGCACAAGAACGGGAAAGGAAGACTCATTCTGTTCAGTTTTGTATTCCTAAAATACTTCCAAAGAGGCACAGTAGTGCTTAAGGTGGGGACAAAGGTGGGTATAATGTCCATGGAGATCACACAAAGCATAGGGGTGGATGGTGTGAATAGTCTTGGGGTTCTCGGTTGTGGTCGGTAAAGTAACAGGGGCTTTAGGGACCTTAGACTCAGGAAACACGACATTGATCATGGGCTTGATACGAGGAAATTGAGGACAGTTATGGGTGGCATGACCGATAATGTCACACAAAGCACATAGGGGGGTACGCTTTGGAGGATGAGGAGGAGCAAGGGTTGTCTGGGAAGACTTGTCCTTAGGTGCCTTCTTTCAGGCTTTTCCCCCCTCACCTGAGGCTTTCACAATAGGAGTAGCGTCCCTTTGAGGTGGTTGAGGCACATAAGCAAAGGGAGGGGTCATGGTACTCAGTTGGACCAGGGTCAAAGCAATATAAGGTTTGGGCTGACCAGGCAGGATAGTGGTTGGGGGATCAATGTACCAGACTAGGATCCCCAGGGTCATGTTAGGGAGAGACAAGGTAGCGATAATGGCTACCAAAAATACTCTAGGAGGGGGAGAAAGAAACGGTATCTGACCGGAGGGGTAATGGCTAGGCGGGACAGCTGCTCCGAGATGGTTAAGGCCAGGGGGAACCATTCCAAGAGGGTATATAGGATCATGGACACCAACTGCATATGAGGGGCCTTGAGGAGAGGGTCCTGAAGGCTGAGTCGAGGTGCTGGGAGTAGGTTGCAGAGGGCGGGGTTGCTAACTAGTCGAATCGGTCCGTTTGAAGTCGAAACAAGACGATTGCATCATGAAAACATTCAACAAGCCAGGGTCAGAGATAGGAGGAGGGAGACTAGGGAATGAACCAAGAAAATAGGAATATTTATAGACTCTGGGTAAGACACTGGTCAGAGGTTCAACTTCTTGTTTATTGGCCACTGAAGAGATGATCGACTCAGGGGAGGTTTGAGACTTTGATTCATAATATTTTAATTGATCGATGGTGATGATCTTTCTGTTGTGAGGAAAGAACATATTATAATGAACCAAAGATGGGACAAAAGACATTGCATAAGTGTAGCTACGACCCAATAGAATGTTGTAGGCTAAATTATGGGGCATCAATTACTTCTACGTCAACACAAACAGTCTTGCTCACAAGAGTAATAGGAAAATTGTGGAACATGCCAAGGGGTTGGGAAGAGTGGCCATCCCACTCTCAAAAGGTGATAATGGAAGGGGCTAACTTAGGAGATCCAAGTTGCTTCCAAACCAAAGTGGAAATCACATAGGTGGATGCCCCCTTGTCAATGATACAATGAGAGACATTGGCATTTCGAATCTTCAAAGGGATTTTGAAGGCGACGAAAGTAGGAAGGGGGGGATGTTTTGACCAGTCAACATCGAAGACAATTAAACGATCATCTAAAGGATCCACAACGCCCATGGAAGTTAGTAGAGATTTTTGTTGTGAAGGGCATGACTGGAGGACTTCCATCATTGACATGGCAGTAGGGAATTGTGCCAAGTCATCTACTATACTATAAGAGTGGGCGGCTTTACCAAAAGCAGTGTTTCAACGTAATGGTCCCTTGGGAATCTTGGTATGAACCTCTGCCTTAGGCTAAGGGATCATTAAAGAACCATTGGGGGTCGAAAGAGGCTTTGTGGGACATGAATAAGGGGGCTTGGTAGTAGACATAGCGAGGGGCTTGTTGTACTAACGGGACCGAATCTGAAGTTTGAGGTCAACGGTAGTGGGTTGGTCAAAGTTCATCATTAGGATGTTGTAATTGGAGGTACCAGATGGAGGAGGTTGAGTGGCCACCTGAATTTCAAGGGGTTGGGTAGCCACATATCCTTGCTGGGGGAAATGATTGGTAAACACAGACGGTTGGATGGGTGTCGCATTAGCAGGAACTGAAGGGGAGGCTTGTTGTCCTCGGGATGTTTTTGGAGCTTCCCACATCTAACGCATCTGAGGTAAAAGAGGGCAATCATGGGTGTAGTGACCATAGACACCGCAACAAGAACGAGGTTTATTAGTGTGAATGGGCTTGTCCTGCTTGGGCTGAGTGCCTTGTTGCTGGGTTGCAATTTTAGGTGCATTCCCTTGGGGATTGTTTCCTTGATTACCTGGGGAAGATTATTTTTGGTTGCCTTTCCTCTTATTTTTAGAAGTAGGAGGATTATTCGTACCCTGTTGTGCATACACTTGACCCTGGGGGGGTGGTGGATGTTTTTGTGGAATTTGAGAAGGCAAGGGAGGTTGAGGTGCTAATGTTGGAGGAGCTGGAGCACCAAGTTGCAGATACGAATAATAAGGAGGTTGGGTAACATTGGGGTAAACATGTCGGGTAAAAGGAGGAAGCATGTCGTATCCTAGATACATGCTACCAAGAGGGGGAAAAGTGCTGGAGGAGATGGCCCCTCCTTGAGGAAAACCATAACCCATGGGAGGATGAGTGTACAGATTTGAAAGGGCTCCAATGATACCATCAGCAGCATGGGATTCCCCCGGTGCATTGGCACCACTGATTCTAGGGAGATCAGGTAAGACGGTATAAACATAACTAGACTGTGCGTAGATCAAGTCATATTTCAACGCAATATGGAGGGCATATTCCTTGGTATGAGGGAAGTGAGATGCAACATATTTTCCAATAGCAGTAAAAAGGGATCTGAGAAACCATTCCATGTAGACACGGTCTTTGAAGGTAGGGGCTCGACATAGAATATTTCTTCTCTGCCATTCTTGAACATGGTTAGAAAGGCAGGTCGCAGACGATTGATGGAAAGAGGTCAAGAGTTAGGTATCAGTGTCATAGTGGAGGGGAAGTTGTAAGTAAGACAGAAAAGCCCTGGAAAGAGTTGCAAAAGTAGTATGAGAGGAGGAGGCCTAGTCGACATACCACTTGGAAGCTTCTCTAGTAAGCATGCGCTGGAATAACTGAAGATAGACAAATTCATCGATGATGGAGTTAGATAAACACCACATGTGGAAAGAACAAAAATGGTTGGTAGGATCCTCTACAACATTTCCTTCAAACTTGGGGATGTATGAAGGAAGCTTGGTTGGCATAGCAGGCCAACCTCTATCATGGTGTATGGGGTCATTAATCAACTGGCTAAAATCGAGAAGGCTTAGGCCTACCACATAAGGAAGCAAGGGAGTAGCCAGAATAATTCCTTTTGCGGCACCACTAGTAACATTTCTAGCATTAGGGCTGGGGTTGCCACTAGCATTAAGTCCTAAACCAGACATGATGAAGATAAAAGGTGGAGAAGGGTCGGGGATAGAACCAGAAGGGGAACTCGATGAACCAAAAGCAGAGTCAAAGTGGGGAATTGGTGGAGGATGAAAACGAACCCTACGTGGTGGGGTAAGTCTTCCTAACGAAACCTGAGGATGAAGGCCTTGGATTCTCTGGGATAAACACATTGGGGGCACAAATATATTAAGAGACAAGAAACACAATAAGGAAGAGAGGTAAACAAGGGCAGGGGGCGCAGGATAAATTGATTACAATGTTTAAGCCTTGGCCTGGCAGTGTAAAGCACACGCTCTTCACTTAGGGTGTACGTGTATGTGATAAGTGTGTTAATTTTAATTAAGCCCAGATGTGTGTAGAGAAAAAAATATATATGTTGTACAACTGTAAATAAAATTGAAAATGACACTAAAAAAAACTGAATGTGATAGTAAAAATAAATAGCTAAAGATACATCAATTTAAACCCAAGGAGGAGGGCTTCCAAACAGCTAGTCTATGAGTGGGGTAAATCTAGTCAAAACACAAAAAATGGCCAAATTATCTAAGGTCGGGAGAGACATGGATCTAAAGGTCATATCTATTGGAAAGAGGGGCAGAAAACAAAAAAAAACCAGAGGAAACAATGTTGCAAAAAGGGTGGCGAAAGGCTACAACCTGAAGGTAAATGGGGTGGACCCTAAAGGAGGACCAAAAAGAACTGAAAAGAGGTGTTTTGGATGGAGAAATAACCGATCTGAAATGGATCAGAAAGTGCAGGTTCATATCTGAAAAATGGTTGAAAACACTGAAATCTCAGAAGACCTGCTTCATCTAAACTCCTCCTAAAATGGTGGAAGCATACTGAAGCCCTAAGGGCCTTGGTTCCTACTTTAACGAGTAAAACTAAGAAATTACAAGTCCAATAAAGGTGAAGAGAGAGGTTAAACAACCCTAAACAGTGCCCAGACAAACCCAGAAAAATCACAGAAAAAACCCCGCAAAACGTACAGATCACAGTTTCTGACCTTTTTCCACTGTGGTCGCAGTTTTGAGGTTGTTTTTCGCTACCTAAGAGCCGAGGTCACAGATTTTGGCCCAAAAAGTGTGACCTCGACTTCCGACTATCTCAGGAGCAAGTTTCACAAAAAAGTATCCCCTCTGCGGTGGCTGATACCTGTTACCTGCGCAAAGGGCTCAAAAACACATGGAAGTTAGAATTTTTATTGTTTTAGGGTTTTAAAGGTTAAAAAAAACACCAATAAATGAAAAATAAGAAGGTGAATAAAAAACCTAGGGGTTGAAGTAGCTGGTCATGCAGGGATATGAAAAATGACAGCGGTCGTAATTATAAACCCTTGTGGAGTTGTTAGTTGTTAGTGTGAATTGTAATCGCAAGCGTACGAAAAAAGATCACTTTAGTTGTGCATAACAAAAAGCCCTAGCATGAAGGTTGGCTGTCAATTTCCTTAGATCTGCAGTTATTGACCAGAATAAATGCTACAGAAATAGATCTATGGAGTTTAAGACATTAAACAACAAATAATAAGCAAGAGTTGCTCCATGCATCCAATGAACAAGACAAGAATTTTTAAAGAATTTTTTGTATTATGACACCTGGGAAGGGAACATAGAAGGATGTTACTAGTCCCCCTTAATGGGATGGGTTCTCGTATGTACTCAGTGCTTCAGATCTAAGATCTCTCCCTCTTGATGGTGCAAAAAAACCAGACAAAATGGAACTCAAAGGGAGCTCACAAGCAAAAAGTAGAAAAATATGACAATGATGGGAGGATTAAAGTCAGACCAAAAGTATAGATCAAGAGTGATCTCTGAGCAACAAAAGGTAGTGAATGAATGGAAAAAACCTTCTATTTATAATAAATTATTGAGTTAGTCTATATATTGGTGCATAGTTATTTAATATTATTAACCAAATCTGGATCCAACTTTTATGGAATATTTTATTATTTTCTTTGGAGGGAAAAGGAATTTGAATTTGGTCAAATCCCTTTATTTGTAAATAATAAATAAATAAATGATTTATTTATTATTTTAAGAATGTGGATGACTAATAACTAAATAAATAGTGATTTATTCAATTATTTATAAATGATTTAGTCAAATTTAACAACGAATTTATTTAAATAATGTTTTAAATAATTATTCCTAGAAAATAATAAGATAAATAATGATTTATCTAATTAATTTTCCTTTTTTGGGTTAAATATGACCAGGAATATTAATTAAACTGTGGCTTAATTAATTATCCCTTGAGGAAAATCAAACAAATAAGGATTTATTCAATTATTCCTCATGGGGTCTCCTGTTTAGACCAGAAACAACTTCATAAATTGTGGATTACTAAGTTATTTTTCATAGTGAAAGCAATTTTATAGGGTAAAATTGGTCTTACATGGTGTACTTTGGTCCATCTAATAGTAACACGTTAGATAACCAAAAATTGGCATAACACCCTGGTCTCCTATCATTCTATTATTAGTCCTTGCCTCTACTATAAACTATAGCAATAGAATCACTGTCAAAATCCCTCGAATTTCAGTAAGATTGTTGAGTTTTTGTAACTTATTTATAACTTTAATCAAAGTTTCAAGATTTTGAAAAATGTATTTTTAGCCTAGTAAAGCACTTTGATAGGAAATAATAACCCTAGTGGAGTCCATTTTTATTTTCCTATTTATCAGTTCCTAACAAATCGTTTTAAAATGAAAAAAAAAAAAATTGTAAGTGGTCATTCCCTCAATAAGATATTTGACACTGACATTTCTAGTGCTCTGCTTGAAACTACCATTGCTAGCTTTTTTCCCATGTCATTTATGTAAGTAGGTGGGGAAGGGGTGCATCCACAGTCATCGTGAGCTGTCTAAATCAAGGGAAAAAGTAGTTGTGTAGAAAAAGGGACACAAACTCCCCCACATACCCTTTCTCCTACACACCCCACACCAAAATAAATCTTATTACCAATTACTTCTATATTAAAAAAATTATAAACTCCAAACTTATGACAATAGCTCAAGCCTAATAACTATATCCATGATGGTTTATAATAATTCAAGGAAGCTAGATATGTGCCCACACACCAAATACAAAATTTAGTGAACCATTTTTCGAGGGGAAATGTAAACCAATGTTTATATTTATGTGTTATGTTCTATGTACTCATTTTACATATACTTGACATTGTGTATATGGGCAAAAAAAAATTCATGTTTATTACATGAAATACCTGTGTCAGGATATGAATTCACAAAATTAAAATCCACTGAACAATCTTTCCTAAGGGTGTGCATGAGGCCTCAAAATCAATATAAATATTTAAACATTGTCTTTATAGTTTCTACCTCTAATTCCTACTTACATGAAATAATTAAAGATTAATTAGAATTTAATGAAGCTATTTATACATTTCTATATATACACACATGCAAAGAACAAAAAAAAAAAAAAATTATAATAGGAAAAGCTAAATATTTTGCAACTTGAGAAAGTTTATACCTTACAGCCTCTTCATAAAACCACTTGGCAGGTTGGCACTGTCCAAACATATGCATATCTCCTCCGGTTACAATATTCCATGACCACACATGAGAAATCTTGCATCTCAAAATGTGTGTACAGAGTCAGCAAGAACGAATGATCAAATGAGATCAGAATCTCCCTCTTCGTCATAACCCTCAACATCTTCTTTCGACTGGATGCATATGTGAAGAAAGGATGTGCAGTGGAGTTTTTGTCCCTTGCTCTACACATGCATTCCTTGCATACAATGTAATATAGAAACACATATTTATATCCATGATGACTTGCTACAAGTCAAGGAAGTGAGATATGTGCCCACACACCAAATACAAAATTTAGTAAAAATTTTTTAGATGTGGAATATAAATCAATATCGATATTTATATTGGTTATGTGCTATGCACTAATTTTATACATACATAAAAGCTCGACATCGTGTATATGGGCGAAAAAATTCCTTGTCTATTACATTAAATACCGGTATTAGAATATGCATTCACACAATTAAAATTCAATAAACAATCTTTATTAAGGGGGTACATGAGGTTTGAAAATAAATATAAATATTTAAATATTTTATTTATAGTTTCTACCTCTAATCCCTGCCTTGCTGAAATAATTATAGATTAATTAGAATTTAATATCTCTCTCTCTCACTCACACACACACACACACACACACATATATCTATATACGCTAAGCACATAAAATAATAAATAAATTAAAACTGGAGAAACTAAATATTCTGCAAATTGAGAAGGTTTATACCTTACTTCCTCTTCGGAAAATCACTCGGAAGGATGGCGTTTTTGAAATGTATGCAAATATCCTCTGCTGCAATATTCCATGAACACACATGAGAATTGTTGTGTCTCAAAATGTGTGTACATAATGAACAAGAATGGATGATTTGTTGGAAAGGAATAAGAGTAAAGACACAAATAACACAAATAATTCACACACAATAACACACGAGTTGTGGCTCTTCTATTAATCACACAAACATCAATTTGAATACAATGAACCCGGTGAAGGGTATTTAAACCTTTTTTACTAACGACTCGCCTAATATAACTTGACATGCAATCACTTAATAAAATTCATCTATCACTTAACTCGAATTGACTCAATGTTCACTTAACTAACTCTCTAAATATAAAAAAACTCTTCATGCAGGGTTTAATTAGTTGTTTTAACAATCCCCCTTAATTATGACCACTAAACTAAGACATGACTCATGAAAACTCAAACACATGTTTTGGTATGTGTCTTAGCTAGGTTTACAGCACCCAAGTTTCTTTTGTGAAACTCAAACACATATTTTTCTAGTGGCTTTGTAAATATATCAAGCAATTGTTCACTCAGTTTACAAGGCTTCAAGTGAAATTCTCCATTTCTCACAAGTTCTCTAATAAAATGATATCTAGTATCAATATGTTTTCTCTTTTGATGAAACACACCATTCTTGGATAGTGCAATTGATAAGGTGTTGTCACAATATATTTTTGTTGATCCTTGGTGTTTCTTCTTGAGTCCATCCAATACTCTTCTTAACCATATTGTTTGACATGTTGTTGATGTTGCTACTACATATTCTTCTTCTGCTGATGATAGTGTCACAATAGGCTTATTCTTAGATGCCCATGCTATGACACCTGAACCAAGGTGAAACACATAACCATAAGTGCTCTTCCTATCATCCAAACTTCCTACAAAATCACTGCATGTATATTCAATCTAATCCTTCTTTTCTATACTTGCATACATTATGCCACAATCTCTAGTTCCTGTTATGTATCTCATAATTATTTTTCCTACACTCCAATGTGTGCCTTTTGGAGTCTCCATAAATCTGGAAACCAAACTCACTCCTTGCATAATATCTGGTCTTGTAGTTATGAGATACATGAGGTTACCAACCAATATTTTGAATAGAGTTGGATTGACATCTGATCCTTCATCATTATTACTAATTAGCTTTGTACCTGTTGCAATTGGTGTAGGTACAAGTTTGTAATTATCCATCCTGAATCTTTTCAACAATCTGTAGCATATTCATTTTGGCAAATAAAATTTCTTTTTTTAGATTTCTTAACTTCTATGTCAAGAAAATATTTCATGAGAGTAAGATCTGTCATCTCAAATTATTTCATCATGGTTGCTTTAAATTCATCTAACTCAATATTACCTGTAAAAATCATGTCATCAACATATAAGAAAACAATCAATATTTGTCCATTCTCATTTATCTTTGTCTATAAATATTTTTCCATGCTCATTTGTCTTTGTGTATAAGGTAGGCTCAATTTTTCTTCTACAAAATCCATTCTTGATCATGTAGCTGTTAATTCTGCTATACCAAGCTCTAGGTGCTTCTTTAAGTTCATAGAGCACTTTATTCAACCTGTAAACTTATCTTCTTTGCCTTCAACTTCACAACCTGGACAATATTGCACATAAATTTCTTCTTTTAGAATTCCATTCAAGAAGGTTGATTTCACATCCATATGATATAATTTCTACTTGTTCTGAGATGTTGTGGCTAGAACTGTTCTTACAATATCCAATATGGCTACTGGAGAAAATGTTTCTCCAAATTATATTCCCGGTTGCCACGAGAATCATTTTTCTACAAGTCTTGCTTTAAATCTATCAATTTCACATTTCTCATTCAAATTTATCTTGTACACCCATTTTACTCCAATGATATTTTTGTCCTTTGGAAAATTAACCAAATCCCATGTATCATTCTTTTCAATAGCTTCAATTCCTTCATCCATGGCTTGCACCCAATTTTCACCTCTCATTGCTTCTTCAAACAAAGAAGGTTGTAATGACAACAAAGAAAAATTTGAACTAACATCAAAATCATCATATATATCTTTCAGAATTATCATATTTCTCTTAACATTGTTTGATTCATCACCTGATTAGTTTCTAGGGGAATTCTAGTTTGTTGATTTGCTTGAATATCCATGCTACTCAGAAAATCTTGGAGTCAGCTCTTGTGATTCTTACTGCTCCTTCTCTGTGGCATCATCTTCTTCCGTCAGTTGTGGTAGTGCATCAACTGTTTTGTCGACAGTCCCATTCCATGACTCTTATTCTTTGAACACAACATCTATGCTAATGATGGTTTTCTTGGAGACAGGGTTATACAGTTGCAAGATTTTGATTGCTCACTAGAACCAGTAAATATGCATTTTTCACTTTTATCATCCAATTTGCCTCTTATATTCTTTGGCACATGTGCATAGGCTACACATCCAAAAAAATTGAGACGAGATATGCTACAAGACATACCTAACCTTGCTTCTTCTGGTACTTTTTTCATCAAACTCTTTGTAGGTGATTTGTTTATCACATAAAAAACACATGCCACTGCTTCTACCCACTACTCATTAAACAAGTTTCTTCCTTTCAACATGCTCCTTGTCATATTCATAATGGTTATGTTATTTCTCTCTACTGCACCATTCTGTTAAGGTGTGTACCTGATTGTAAACTGTCTTATGATTCCATGTTGTTTGCAGTCATCATAAAATTCCTTTGAATCATATTCTCCACCATGATATGACCTCAATAGCTTGATTTGTCAATCACTTTGGTTCTCTGCTAAGGCATTGAATTCTTTGAACTTTTCAAAAGTTTTAGACTTATTCTTCAAGAATTAAACCTAAGTCCTTTTGCTATAATCATCAATGAAATTGAGGAAGTAACAACTTCCACCAATCGACTTTGTCCTCATAGGTCCACACAAGTCTGTATGCACCAAATCAAGGGGCTTCCTTTCTCTTTATGAAACTCCCTTCGAAAAACTTTCATAGTGTTGCTTTCCCAAGATGCACCACTCACAAGTACTAGCAGGTTATTTGATGGGAGGTAACCCTCTCGACATCTGTTTCTACTGCAACAATATTAAACCAAAAAAGTGCAAGTGTCCAAATTGAAAGTGTCATAACCAATAATAATTAGAACATGCAATAGGAAATGAACTAACCTAATCACTGTAATTCATAATTAGGGGAAATATTATATTCCTTGTCATCTATACCTTTGCTAGCAACTCCTTGCTTAGGGACTTGTCATCAAAAACGCATTCTTGACCTTGAAAGATACTATGTATCATTTCTGCGTAAATTAACCAACAATTATCAAATTATGTTTGAGACCAACAACATAATATACCTTCGAGATTGTCTTAGGCTTCCCCTTCTTGGTTAGAATGTTGATCACTCATTTTCCATCTACATCTACAGTCTTTTCAGTCCTCAACTTTACCTCTGCTTTCACAGATTGATCCAAATTTGTAATCAAATTATTTGGCCTATGATGTGATTACTGCAACCATTGTCCAATAGCCAAACACTATCAGAAGGTTCGTGCATGGTATGGAAAAATAGGAATATGGAGTTAGTATTCTATGTACTAACATTAGTTCTCCGGTTTCCTTGATTAGCTATCCTCTTCTTTCAATCATTGGCATAATGACCAAATTTATTGCAATAATAACATCTCACCTTTTATTATTGTTGAAGTTTATGCTGCTACTTCCACTTTCATGTTCATGCTCTTCTCGCCCATCTCTTTGACCACCATATCTTCTGCCTCATCCTCTGCCTCTCGATCAACTTCTACCTCGACCTCTTGAAATAGAAACTTGACTTTTGAAAGTAGTTTATAGAGTGGAATCCTTATTTATGTATATCCTTGCTTCATGTGATAGAAGTGATCCCATCAATTTATCAACTACCAGTGTTGCCAAATCCTTGGCTTTTTCTATGGCTGCTATTATAACATCAAACTTGGTAGACAAAGATCTAAGGACCTTCTCAATAACTGTTTGATATTTAATATCTTCACCATAACTTTTTAACTAATTTACAACAGACATGGATTGATTCATGAAAGAATTGATTTCCTCTATCTCCTTCATCTACAGACTTTAAAAATATCTCTTATTATTGTGCAATTTAACAATATTGACTTTGGTCATACCTTGATAGCTTTTCACCAAAGTTTCTCATGTTGCCTTTGTTGAAGATGTAATCATAATCTTATGGAACACTACTCGGTCCACTCCCTGCTGGATATGCAACAACACTTATGCATTATTCCTTTTGTCTTTCTTCCATTGTTCCCTCTCTTTATTAGTGAGAGCTCATTCTTCTGCTTCACCCTAAGGTTCTAAAAACCTAAACTTGACATGATCCAAAACATCATGCACCTTCAACATGGTCTCCATATTAATGACCAACACATCATAATCCTTCCTTGTGAAAGGAGAAATTTATGACTAGAAACTCATTGTTGCCATATTTCTTAAAAAAAATTACTTCTCTTATAAAACCCTAAGTTTCACTTTTTATAATCTTTGCAAAGCTAAAAAAATAACCCTTTTAATAAAACTCTAAGTTATATATATATATATATATATATATATATATATATATATATATATATATATATATATATATAATCTTTTATATATAAAATAAACTTTTTATATCACACCCTTCCCAAAAATATAATATCTCACTTTTCAAAACTTTAAAAATTCCTTTTAAAATATCATTTAAATAAGACCACTCCACGTATTTAAATCAAATTTGAAATTTGAATCAACCTTTTCACCATTCAAATCATAACATGACTTGTTAAGTGTTTTTCGAATTCCCTTTGAAAATTTTGTTGACTCGTCACACTAACGCGCCTCAAATTTTAATAAGGCTGCATGCTAATGCTAATCACGATGGTGAGACCCGTGTTAGTGCTCTAACACACTAAAGAACATGAAGAACCCGTGTGCCTGAAAATCACGATAACTTTTTAACTTGTAACGTAGATCTCTACTGAGCACACCAACGTTATAATGCTCTACGTATAACCTCACAGACGCGTTATAGCTTCAAACAAGAGAAACAAATTTCTCCTCTCACTTACATGGATTATTGCTGATACATCCTCCCTGGATCTTTGTAACCTTGCTCTCATATCAATTTGCTAGAAAGGAAGAAGAGTAAAGGCACAAAAAACACAAACAATTCACACACAATAACATATGAGTTGTGACTCTTCTATTGATCACGCAAACTTCAATTTGAATACAATGAACCCGGTGAAAGGTATTTAAACCTTTTCGACTAACAACTCACCTAATATAACTTGACATGCAATAAATTACTAAAATGCATATGTCACTTAACTCGAATAGACTCAATACTCACTTAACTAACTCTCTAAATATAACACACTCTTCATATAGGAGTTAACTAATTGTTTTAACATGATCAAGAGAGCTCAAAATCTCCCTCTGTCAAGCCCTTCGATTGGAAGCATGTGCATAGAAAGGGAGTGTGAGGGAGTTTGTCCCTTGCTATGCACACACTCCCCACATACAAAGTAACAGAGGAACACATAACTATATCCACAATTTTTCGCTATAAGTTAATGAAGAAAGATATGTGCCCACATACAAAATATGAAATTTATTGAACAATTTTTCCATGTGGAATCTAAATCAACATTGATATTAATATGCGTTATGTGAGATGCACTGATTTTATATATACATAAAATCTCGATGTCATGTATATGGGAGAACCAATACTAGTTTATTACATTCAATACTAGTGTAAGGGTGTACATGATGCCTAAAAGTCAATCTAAATATTTAAACATTGTATTTGTAGTTTCTACCTCTAATCCCTACTTTACTGAAATAATTATAAATTAATTAGAATTTAATGAAATTATTTATACATTTCTATATATACACGCTAAACACTCAATATATATATATATATATATATATATATATATATATATATATATATATATATATATATATATATATATATATATATATATATATATATATATCACAAGAAAAACTAAATATTATGCAACTTGAGAAGGTTTATACCTTGCATCCTCTTTTGAAACCCACTTTGTAGGATGGCATTGTAGAAACATATGCAAATCTCCTTCGTTGCAATATTCCGTGACCAAGCAAAAGCATTGTTGTATCTCAAAATGTGTGCACAGAGTTGTCAAGAACTGATAATCAAGAGAGCTCAGAGTCTCCCTCTCCATCAAAGCCCTTAGCATTTTCTTTCGGTCGGATGTGTGTGAAAGAAAAGGTGTGTGGCGGGAGTTTGTGTCCCTTCTTCTGCACACACGTTCCCCGCATACAATGTAATAGAGTCCAACACATAACTATACCTCCAATGGTTTGCTATAATTCAAGGAAACGAGATATGTGGCCCCACACCACATATAAAATTCAGTGCACCATTTTTTCGTGCTGAATCTAAATTAATATGTGTTTAGCTTTTTGGGTTTGGAATTTAGGGAAACGTTAAAAAATCTGATTCATGCATTCTCGTCACCTTCTCTTGCGATTCCCGCTGTTCATTTAAATATCCAAAATAAAAATACAAAGCCTGCCACACCCAATCAAATTTTCTGCTAGTTAGTAATTGATTTTGGATTTTAGAGAGTCTGACATACATTTGTGATTTAAAATTTAAGTCACTGCTCTAAACTAATATTTTTTTCTTAACTTTAAGTGAGAGCCCAAAACTAATATTTTTTTCTCTCATTAATTTTAGGGAAGCCTTGTTAAAGGGTTTACCTATGCCTGAGAGCATTCTGCATGTCTCTGTCTTCTTGTCTACGGTGGATACTTGTTAGGTTTGATTGGAGTTGTTTAAAAAAATTGAATTTACTGAGACATAGGCATTAGCTTTCTGTTTGATCTTCTTTAATGGAAATTTGATGTAATTTTGTTTAAACTGTCTAATCATTAATATTAGTATTTGATGTATATCTTATAAATGTTTTGTTATGAAATTGTGGATTCATTCAATTCTAAAATGTTTTTATGAAATCCTAAATTTTTCCTTTTTAACCATTTTTATTTTTATTATTTTTTAATACTTTACATATATCTATGTGGATTTCTGTTATGATGCCTATTTTGACTACCAATATGTGGATTTCTGTAATGATGTCTATTTTGACTGCCAACACTGAAACAGTGAGAATTTGGAATCTGGACTCTTTATGTAAATTTTCATTCTGATGCAGGCTTTTGATAATTTGCATCGTGATGTCTTTGATAATTTACAAGGATAATTACCAAGAAGGGTTAAAAGAGTTTAGGAAATTCCGATTCATGGTTTATTGTAACCATTCAAAAAAAAAATGTACACAAGAAGATGCGACGATTCGAAAGGCAATACAGTAAGGCTATTTATTTGTTTATTTGGTTGGCTGTAGATATCTTTAATGTCATTTCATTCGTCTATGTATGGTTTTAAGGTAATTGATTGGACAATACAAAAATGTGTTATTGATTATAGAAATGAGTTCATTAACAAAATAATTTTGAGTAGTTTATAGCGTGATTTTTTTGAAGGTTTTTATGTTAATTTTTTCTAGTGTAATTTCTCTAAATTCTGGCAGGAATTTATTGAAAATAAAAGTTTGATGAGTAACCTTGCACAATAGAAGTGCCTTAGGGATTTTTTTAAGGTGCTGAATCCATATATACAGTAAAAAAACACAATTTAAATAACAAAAATCAAGATTTTACCTTAATTTTTTTCACCAAATTCCGGCACCTGAAACTCCAAAAAATCACACTAAATACAACTCCAAATAATTTATTTTTTAACCCTTACACACATCCATGGTCCCACCACCGAGCACATCCATGATCCACCGAGCGGTTTAAACCAATGCAAGAATATGATATGGTTTATTTCTTTTTCATGATACTGGTCTTTTTCATGATACTGGTCATGATATGGTTTATTTAGCTTTTCAAACACCTTTTGAGATTCTTCATAGTTATAAACCTGATGTCAGTCATTTAAGAGTCTTTGGTTGTACTGCCTTTGCACATATTCCTAAGGCTAACAGAAGAAAGCTTGATGCAAAGTCAATCAAGTGTGCTTTTATTGGGTATTGTACAGATCAGAAAGCATATAAATTGTTTGATCCGAGTACACATAAACTGTTTGCAAGTCGAGATGTGGTGTTTCATGAGCAGACTGATAAATGTGATACAAAGAATGATGCATCACGTATATCTAATGATGATCATGTCAAACTTGATACTTTGGTTAAACAGGAACAGGAACAGGGACATGAGCATCTAGTCTGCGGGTTAAGAAAAGCCTTATATGGTTTGAAGTAGACGCCGAGATCATGGTATGTAAAGATTGATACCTTCTTTCTTCAGAATGGATTTGTGAAAAGCAAAAATGATCCTAACTTATATGTTAAGAAAGATGAAAAAAGAAATGTTGCTTTAATATCTTTGTATGTGGATGATCTTATTATCACACGCAGTGCTCACAAGTTAATTGAAGAAATTAAAGTTCAATTGTCACAGGAATTTGAAATGAAAGATTTGGGTGAATTGCATTATTGTTTAGGAATTGAGGTATGGAGAGAGCCTGGTAAAACATTAATCACTCAAAGAAAATATACAAAGGAAATTCTTAAAAAGTTCAATATGAGTGATTGCAAAGCTATGTCAACTCCCTTAGAACAGAATGCAAAGTTGTACATAGAAGATGGAACTAAGGAGGCAAATGGAACATTATATCGTCAGTTGGTGGGAAGTCTGAACTATCTCACCACTACCAGACCAGACATTGCATACTCAGTCAGTATCCTTAGTCAATTCATGGCCAAGCCTTCAGGAAATCACTGGAATGCTGCAAAGAAAGTTCTCCGATACTTAAATGGAACAGTGAATTTAGGTATTATGTATACTGATGAATCTGATGTTGCACTGACAGGTTTTTCTGATTCAGATTGGGCAGGAAATCCAGATGACAGACGATCTACCTCTGGCTATGGATTTCATATAGGATCAGGGGTTGTATCTTGGAGTAGTAAGAAACAGCGAACTGTTTCTTTATCATCAACAGAATCTGAGTACAAAGCTTTGACCAATGCCACCTGTGAAGCTATTTGGTTGCGGAGAATTCTTGCAGATCTCAAAGTCTCCCTCTCCATCAAAGCCCTTAGCATATTCTTTCGATCAGATGTGTGTGAAAGAAAAGGTGTGTGGCGGGAGTTTGTGTCCCTTCTTCTGCACACACGTTCCCCGCATACAATGTAATAGAGTCCAACACATAACTATATCTCCAATGGTTTGCTATAATTCAAGGAAACGAGATATGTGGCCCCACACCACATATAAAATTCAGTGCACCATTTTTTCATGCTGAATCTAAATTATATTCTCGCAGGAATTTATTGAAAATAAAAGTTTGATGAGTAACCTTGCACAATAGAAGTGTCTTAGGGAATTTTTTAAGGTGCTGAATCCATATATACAGTAAAAAAACACAATTTAAATAACAAAAATCAAGATTTTACCTTAATTTTTTTCACCAAATTCCCGCACCTGAAACTCCAAAAAATTACACTAAATACAACTCCAAATAATTTATTTTTCAAGGCTTAAGCACATCCATGATCCCACCGAGCGGTTTAAACAAATGCAAGAATATGATATGGTTTATTTATTTTTCATGATACTTGTCTTGTTTTTGTCGTATCGTTTCTTCTCTATATATATTTAATAATTTAAGAATAATCCACAATAATGTTAACTAACTTTAATTTTAACTAAAATTAAAACAGTGCATAGTTAGTCCCTGTTTTAGGGAAAAACGAGCATGGTCCCTAATAATGTTAACCTTAATTTTAAAGAAAATAAAAATCGCCGACAGTTTGTCCCTATTTGAGAAGTCACAAAGTTTCTTATTAACCAGTTTAAAAAATTATTTATATGGCCTACTTCTACATTAAAAAATGTAAAAGTTTTGTTTTTATAATTTATCGCTTCAATGTAAATGTATATATTAAAAAATGTACAAGCATATAATTACCATGTGATTATGTGTTTTGAGTTTTATTTATAAGATATTAGGTTTATATGTTTAAATTATATTGTTTTCGATGTTAAATGTAATAAATATATAGTGTCTAAATATATTTGTGTGTATAAATATATTTGTATATCAAAATGGCTATATATGAAAATGGGAATGTGTGTAGAGTTATTTGGTTTATGTAGTTGTTTATTTTCAATTTTATATAAGATATTTTGAATTTCATATTGATTGTCTTTGTTGATTGATTGATAAATTCTACTTGATTGATAGGAAGAGAGGAGTGTTGTACAAGGTTTTTCTAAATCATTTCAAACATTTTTAATAGTGTGAATATTGATTTTTATGGCATTGTTATTCATTCTCATTTTCCAAAGTTACACTATAACAATTATTAAAAACATTAAAAATATTAATATGATTAATATAAAGAAGATTTCATTTTTATATACCATTAATAAATATATGACAACAATAATAATAACAATAATAACTATTACCATAAACATATTATTATTATTATCATTATAATTAATAATATTAATTAATTTATATTAATTATTATTTAATATTAAATATTATTTTATTTTATTTTATTTTAAATTATATAATATAGATTAATTATTTAATAATATCATTAATTAAATAATTAATAATATTAAATATATGATAATAAGAATAATATTAAAAATAACTATTATAGCAATCGTTAATAAAATAGTTAAATAATTATCAAATAATTTATTTAAATAATAATAGTAACAATAATACTAATGATTCCTGGATGCAGGTGATGAATAGCAGCTTGTCGGTGGAAGGCATGGATTGCAACAATTGTCCTAGCCACTTGCAGTCGTCCGCATGCAGTACCTCTGCCATTAAAGACCTGCAGGAGGCCCGTTCGACGCCGCTCCTCCACTTGCTCAGCATTAATCTCGCGTGCTTGGAGCTATCAAAAAGAATGTCGCATGCCCATTCCCTCGCTCTGGCTTTCAATTTTCCCAAACTGCTCAACTCTAGCCCTCCATTTTTCTTACGCCTTTGTTTAGACTCTCCCTGCAATAAGAATGCGCAGTCGGCTCTGAGTAGCCCTAACATTCTGTCACTCCATTCCGCCTCTGAGCTCAATTCTTCTCTGCCTACTTGTCCTCCTTTACCGCCCATGGTTTTGCCTTCCTTCAGGCCTTCTCAAGCTCCATCCTCAACCTCTCAGGGCTCCCACTCCCTTTCGACTGTTCGCGAGAAGAAAATGCAACGACGTCAACATATGAGATGTCGGCGGGGTGGAGGCAGCAGAGGATAAGGTGGACAAAGTGGCTCGAGGCTGCCCCTCTTGGCTAGGGATGATGAAGCCAACCAGGCTTCTGCCAGCAACGTTGCCAGCTTCATCTTCCGCAGCAAATTGAATAGACCATGGGTAACAACAACAATCATAGTTGCATACCAGGAGGAGGCTTCTGGTGATGTCGGTCAAGGCTCTGGAGTGCGAAAGAGGCAAAGGAAGTCCACTATCTCGGACAAGCCTCCCCAGGTTGCTCGGAAATAAATCGTCGTCCCAATCAAGATCGACTCTCAGACATCGGACAGTGACGATTAGAGCTCTCAAACCTCTAGTAGTGACGGCTCCGTGCGTGAGGACATAGCTTTGAAGAGCTCGAACTCTCCTTCTTCCTCTGATCTTTCAACCCAGAACTCCAAAGAAAAGGTGGGTGACCCGGATGAAGGCTACCACTACCCAATTCTAGAAGAAAATCCACCCCACAATGACAGCTAGTCTAATGAAAGGTTCTTTTCTCTTTTTTGGAGTTTTTGGTCTTGGAATCAGTGCATTTTTGGAAATTTCGAATGTACTCTCTATAGCACAGATAGCTCTAGTATTTTTATGCACATTTAGTTCTGGAGCAGTATCAGTAAGTTGGTTTCCCATGCTTGGGCAGAAAATTTTTGGGTCGGTTTCCCAGTCACGGGCGGCCTATATTCTAATACAGTATGTTTCTTTAGATTCATCTTCCCTCCAACGTAGGCCAGTTTTTCCACCGTGGAGGTGATTGCTCGCTTTGTACACTATGTTTTTATAAATATATTAAACCAACTTAGAAAAAAAACAATAATACTAATGATATTAATTAATTAATAATTTTATTAAATAATAATAATAATTAATAAATACTAGCTTATTTATTTATTATATCAGAAAATAAACATAATAATTATCAAGGCATGTATGTTTCCACAAGTAGGAATATTGGTCCAACATTTTTCCTATCATCTGAAAAAAGCTTTCCTCTCATGAAGATGGGTGAAGTGTTCACCGAAACGTCGGGCAATTCGAACTGAATACACATGATTCCACAAGCTTTAATCAACATAATAATTATTATTCATTTCAATATATAATAATTAATTTAATTATTTGATTCAATTTATAAAAAAATGATTTAATAATAGTATTCAATATACAATAAATAAATAAATAAATAAATATATATATATATATATATATATATATATATATATATATATATATATATATATATATATATATATATATATATATATATATATTTGTATTATTATAATTAATTATTATTATTATTATTATTTTCATTTTAAAATAAAATATGTTTGACTTCATAACCATGATTGACAATTATGCTCAACCATGCTTACCTATGGTCAACTATATTTTATAGAATGAAACATGATCAATCATGGTCCAACATCACATTGTGATAAGTATTGACTGAATATGAAAATCAACCATCGTCAACCATGTTTATTTTAGTGTTTATAATATCTATCTTAGATTTTATATACCTTGCGTTTATAATATTTGTCCCTCTGGTTTAATATTATTCCCTTGGGTTCATAATCCCTTGGGGTTTTAGTATTAATCCCTTGGGTTTATAATATTGATTCCTTGGGTTTATTATTACCTTGGGTTTGCAATATCAATCATGATCAACTATAGACAACCATGGTTGAATGTCACATTTTGACAAAGATTGACTCAATATGGAAAACAAAAATCATCAACCATGGTCTAATGTCGCATTCTGACAAAGATTGTCTTGATATGAAAATCAAGAAAATCAACCATGTTCCAATGCCACATTGTGAGAATGATTGTCTGAATATGGAAATCACCATGGTCAACAATGGTCAACCATGTTTATTTTAATAATTATAATATTTATCTTACGGTTTATATCCCTTGGGTTTATAATTTTTATCCGTTGGGTTTATAATATCTAACCCTTTGGTTTATTGATCTAACATTTCATATTCTTAGCGTTTAATATTTTTCCTTTAGGTTTATAGTCCCTTGGGTTTTAGTGTTTATCCCTATGGTTTATCATCCACTTGCATTTATAATATCCATCATGGTCAACTATGGTCAACCATGGTCAATCATGGTCAAGAATTGTCTACCATATTTTATAAATTCAATCATGGTCAATAGTGGTTCAACGTCGCACTGTGAAAAATATTGTCTCAATATGAGAATCACCCATGGTCAACCATGGTCAAAATATTCTCTTGATTTGAAAATCAATCATGGTCAACCATGGTCACACATGTCAACAATGGTTAACCATGCGTTATAAAGTCAAACATGGTCAACCACAGACAATCATGGTCAACCATGGTTAGGCATTGGTCAACCATGTTTATAAAGTCAAACATGGTTTATCGTGATCAACCTTGGTTATCCATGGTCAATCGTAGTCAACCATGTTTATCCATCATCAACTATGTTTTATCAAGTCAAACATGTTTTATTTTAAAATGATAATAATAATAATAATTTTGTTGTAATAACTTTTTTTAATGTTTTTTTATTGCATATTAAATACAATAATATAACAATATTATATTAATATATTAATAATAATAATATTATAATCATAATATAATAATACTTATGGTCAACCATGGTTACCTATGGTTGATCATAGTCAATCATGTTTTATAGAATGAAACATGATCAGTCACGGTCAACCATGGTCAACCATAGCCAACCATGGTCAACAATGGTTGAATGTCACATTGTGACAAGTATTGTCTTAATATGGAAAACAAACATCGTCAACCATGGTCCATTGTCGCGTTGTGACAAGGATTGTCTTGATATGAAAATCAATCATGGTCATCCATGGTGTAACGTCACATTGTGACAAGGATTGTTTGAATATGGAAATCACTATGGTCAACAATGGTCAAACATGTTTATTTCTGTATTTATAATATTTACCTTATAGTTTATATCCCTTAGGTTTATATTTTTTATCCGTTGGGTTTATAATATCTATCCCTTCAGTTTATTGATCTAACAATTCATATTCTTAGGGTTTAATATTTTTCCTTTAGGTGTATAGTCCCTTGGGTTTTAGTATTGATCCCTATGGTTTATTATTCCCTTGGGTTTATAACATCCATAATGGTCAACTATGGTTAACAATGGTCAATCATGGTCGAGCATTGTCTACCATATTTTATAAATTCAATCATGGTCAACGGTGGTCCAATGTTGCACTGTGACAAATATTGTCTCATATGAGAATCACCCATGGTCAACCATGGTCGGAAGATTCTCTTGATTTGAAAATAAATCATGGTCAACATGATCCAACGTCACATTGTGATAAGGAATGTCTCAATATGAAAATAAGCCATGGTTTATATACTTTGGCTTTATAATATTAGTTCCTTGCGTTTAATATTATTCAACCATGTTTTATAAAATCAATTGTGGTCAACCATACTTAATCATGGCCAACCATGGTCAAATGTCGCATTGTGACAAAGATTGTCTCAAGATGGAAATCAATCATTTTCTGAAACTTGGGGCAACATTGCAATATGATAAATATGGTCTCATTATGATAATCATGGTCAACCATGATAAGGCATGGTCTTATAAATTTAAACATGGTTTATCGTGATCAACCTTCGTTATCCATGGTTAATCGTGGTCAACCATGGCTATTTATCGTCACCTTTGTTTTATAAAGTCAAAAACATTTTATTTTAAAATGATAATAATAATAATAATAATAATAATTTTTTTGTAATTGTTTTGTTTTTAATATTGTTTATTAGTGTATATTTAATATAATAATATATTAATATAGCAATAATATATTAATATAAAAATAATATGTTAATATATTAATATAGTAATATTATAATAATATAATAATAATTAATATAATCATATAATAATATAATAATAATATATTAATATTATTAGATATCATGTTTTTGGGATTCAACTATGTTAAAGTTAGTCATTCATCTATGACCATTTCCATGAGAGGTAGTCGTAACTGACTAATTTCTCATGATTTTTTAATAGACTAGTTAGCACTCATTGTAGTGGGTGATGCTCACAGGGGTGAAGAAGTGGGATTGAAACTAGTGAAATGAATCACATAGATTCAATCATCACTTCTGGGGCTTGCACCCGATAACCAAGACTTCCTCGGAGGTCACCCATCCCAGATCACCTTTTGCTCAAGCACACTTAACTATGGATTTTTTTCCACAATCAAACCCACTTATCTTGCTACCCCATTTGCAAAACCTTATCAAGTATTTTTCCTCATGAACCATTCAAATATAGCTTCCTTCACTCTTTGTACTTAAGTATTGAGGGGTTTTCGCAGTGCATTGTATTAGATATATTTTTTTCGGGATTCAACCGCGTTAAATTAAGTCATTCATCTATGACCATTTCCATGAGAGGTAGTCATAACTGACTAATTTCTCATTATTTTTTAATATAACACTTGGCACTCATTGCATCAGATGTTGCTCACGGGGGTGAAGAGGTGGGATTGAAACTAGTGAAATGAATCACATAGCATCAATCATCACTTCTAGGGCTTACTCTCGGTAGTCAGGACTTCCTCGGAGGTCACCCATCCAAGATCGTGTATGGCTCAAATGAACTTAACTGTGGAGTTTTCCCCACAATCAAGCCCACTTAGCTTGCTACCCCATTTGCAAAACCTTAGCAAATATTGTGCCTAATGAACCATTCAAGTAGAGCTCCCTTTACTCATTGTATTTAGGTATTGAGGGGTTTTCGCAATGCATTATATTATATATCATTTTTTTGGGATTCAACTATGTTAAAGTAATTCATTAATCTGTGACCATTTCCAGGAGAGGTAGTCATAACTAACTAATTTATCATGATTTTTTAATAGACCAATTAGCACTCATTGCATCGGGGGATGCTCACAGGGGTGAAGAAGTGCGATTGAAATTACTGAACTGAATCACATTATTAATAATATTATAATATATTAATATAATCATAATATAATAATAATATTATTAGATATCATTTTTTTGGGGTTCAACTGCGTTAAAGTAAGTCATTCATATATGACCATTTCCATGAGAGGTAGTCGTAACTGGATAATTTCTCATGATTTTTTAATAGACCACTTAGCACTCATTGCATCGGGTGATGCTCACAGGGGTGAAGAAGTGGGATTGAAACTAGTGAAATGAATCACATAGCATCATTCATCACTTCCGTGGCTTGCACCCAGTAACCAGGACTTCCCAAGAGGTCACCCATCCCAGATCACCTCTAGCTCAAGCACGCTTAACTATGGAGTTTTCCCCACATTCAAGCCCACTTAGCTTGCTACCCCATTTTCAAACCTTAGAAATTATTGCACCTCATGAAGCATTCAAGTATAGCTCCCTTCCCTCTTTGTATTTAAGTATTGAGGGGTTTTCATAGTGCATTTTATTAGATATCGTTTTTTGGGGATCCAAATGCATTAAAGTAAGTCATTCATCTATGACTATTTCCATGAGAGGTAATCGTAACTAACTAATTTATCATGATTTTTTAATAGACCACTTAGCACTCATTGCATTAGGTGATGCTCACAGGGGTGAAGAAATGGGATTGAAACTAGTGAAATGAATCACATAGTGCCAATCATCACTTTTGAGGCTTACACCCAGTAATTATGACTTCCTGGGAGGTCACCCATCCCAGACCATCTCTGGCTCAAGCACGCTTAACTGTGGATTTTTCCCCACAATCATGCCCACTTAGATTGCTACCCCATTTGCAAAACCTTAGCAGTTATTGTGCCTCATGAACCATTCCAGTAGATCTCCCTTCACTCTTTGTATTTAAGTATTGAGGGGTTTTCGCAGTGCATTATATTAGATATCATTTTTTTGGGATTCAACTACGTTAAATTAAGTCATTCATCTATGGCCATTTCCATGGGAGGTAGTCGTAACTGACTAATTTCTCATGATTTTTTAATAGACCACTTAACATTCATTACATCAGGTGATGCTCATAGGGGTAAAGAAGTGGGATTTAAACTAGTGAAATGAATCACATAGTGTTAATCATCACTTTTGGGGATTTCACCCTGTAATTATGACTTCCCAGGTGGCCACCAATCCCAAATCGCCTCTGACTCAAGCACATTTAATGATCAAGAGTTCATAACTTTTTCTCAAAATTCAAACCTATAGGATTGGGTTGAAACCAGGATGGTTGCGTAGATCTTGTCTTCTTGATTCTGGCATCATGAACGGTTCGAAAAAATGATCTCGTATTAGGAATATATCTTGTTCTGATCAAAATGCCAAACATGTAAATTGCAATAGTTTGACTAGGTTTGACTAGGATGCACAGTCAAAATAGTGGGTGGATGTACAGTCAGCAAAAATGGAATATTCTGAGGAATATTCCTTCCTTAGAACCAATCATGGCTTGACAAGTGTCAGCTTTTTATTTGAAGGTAAGGTTTGGGAGAGCCAATTAGAGGGTGCAATATGGCTAGCCCTTAGGCTACCACATGTCCCTGAAATGGCATGATAAAATTTTGTTGGTTCCATAGGTATTGACCCTCAGACCTCCTGCCAGGCACGTGCGTGGTTTACCACCCGAGCTACACGTTGTGACTTAACTGTATAAGGTGACGGGTTATAATTATGGTTTAATGAAACAACGTTTGGGGGTTGGGAACCGCCAGCGATCCTAACTGGCCAATAGTTCCCCATACACATGTCACATGGCAACGTTTGTAACCAACCAACTTCGTGGTCAGTGCTAACCAACGGGAGTTCAACCATGATTCAACTACATTTTACGTTGAGTTTTTCTCCAAAGGTTCCACTAACAACTATCATGGTAACCGCGGGTTTGGGTTTCATGTGCCCAGGGCACCACTAACTTTTAATGCTACAATCAAATTCGGCAACATATTTTGAGGCATGCCTTAATTGGTGGAAATTTCTATTTTAACTCCAATTAAGTGGAGTTCTCCACTTTTAGTGGAGCTTTCTTAGGTGAAACTGGGCAAAAGTGTAGGAGGCCCAATTTTTTACCATTATGAATGAACGAAGAATCATTTTTCACTAATTGGAGCATTCTGGAGCCATTGGTGCAGAGAAAAGAGCCATTGGAGCACTATAACTACATGAAATAGCAAAATTTTGAGCATAATGAAAGATGGACATGCCATTAGGAGTTGGACCAACAGATGTAGCCTAGGAGGGGTGAACTACTTCATCACGCTTGCTATGTAAATTTCATGTGGTGACTTATTTCTCTATTTTACACTGCTTTTCAGTGTATTTTATGCTTGTTTTATGCTTTTAATTCAATAAAATTCATCTACAATTCATGGAAAAATACCTTAAACCTCATGCAAACTAATGAACTGATTATGAACATGTTTTTAAACTAAAAGGACACTTAGCACAGCAAAACTAATACAGTCATTTCAGATCAGATTGGTATCATAGCTAGAGTTTATTCTCTGGTGTTGTTTAGTGCAAAGAATTGTTTAACTGTTTGCAATTTTTAAATGCTTACTAGGCTCATGCTCAAAAGAGGAGAACGAAAATTGGTGGAAGCAGAAGGGTCTCAAAAAGAGCCAATTCAAAGGAGAGCAAGATTGCCACAATCTCCACCACCTAGCTCACCTCCTAAAGAAGCAGAAGCTTTGTTAAGCATGCCTCAAGGGGAAGGAGAAATCCATGAAGAAGTTGATCCCAAGGAGGAAGAAAGAGTATTCAAGAAAGAATTCCTTGACATGACTGAGATGGTTAGAACCCTCTAACAAGAAAGGAATGAAAGACTAGAAGGAGAAGGATCTAAACTTCACAAGGAAGAACAAGGATCTTTAGGAGGTAAACATGATGAAGATAAGTCAGACAAGTGAAATGGAGGAAATGGAGGCAATGGAGAGCCATCATCCTCAGCCTCATCATCATCATCCTCTAATTCTTCTTCAGTACATCAGCCACACATGTCCAAGAACTCTAGTAAAATTCCTTTTTTAAAACTTGATGATAAGTTCGAATTTCCAATGTTTAATGGTGAAGTCAATGCAAAAAAGCTTTATAATTGGATTAGACAATTGGAGGTCTATTTGAGAATAAAAAACCTTCAAGATGGTGATACCAAAATCCAATTAGCTTCTTTGAGAATGGAAGGTGCAACACTTGTTTGGTGGGAAGCCAAGACAACAGAGGAAATCAAGAAGAATGGTAAGATTATTTTATCATGGTCAGATTTCATTACTGTTATTAAACAAAAGTTTTATCTATTAGCTCATATGCAGAAATCTATAACGAAATGGTAAAACTTTAGGTAATTAAAGGGAAAAAAATTCAAGAATACACCCAACAATTTAGGAGAAGAGCTCTCTTATTAGGGGTGGATTTGCAGAGCCAAGATACTTTTCTAAAGTACATAGGAGGCTAAAATAGCTACCTAAAACTGTTGTGAAACCAGCTCCAACAATAGAAGAAAAGAGATATCAACGCCTTAGAAATAAGACACTTCGAGGGGGCAACCTCCAATACATTTCTTGAATGAACAATTCTTGGATGATACAAATTACAAAACCTCCTTTCTATATATAGTAGTCCATGGGGCCACAATGTAATCCTAGCCGACCTAACAATAATAATTTAAGGGCACAATAATAACAATATGGGGGTTACAGGGGTATCATAATAACAATAAGGGGGTTACACTAACAACAATAAGGGACTATACCAGTAATATAGGGACCTAACATGCCCCTCTCCTTCAAAAAAGTGTTGTCCTCAATGCTTGAGTAGCTATGGGTGCTTCTGTATAAAATTTTCATCCTCCCATGTAGAATCTTCAGTGGGTAATTTCTTCCACTTTATGAGATACTCTGAAATTGATCGATTTCGTAGTTGTAGATTTCTTGTTTCTGTGACCGCTTCAGGTTCCAATATGATTTTTCCTTCCTCATCAAGTTCTGGAAATATGGTTTGAACTGGAAGATTTTCACCTATAACCTTCTTTAAGCATGAAACATGGAAAACTGGATGCACTCGTGAAGAAGTAGGAAGCTCCAATTTGTATGCCATAGTACCAATATTTTGCAACACCTTGTAAGGACCATAGTACTTTGGCGATAATTTATTATCCTTCTTAGCTTGCTTGAGGGACATTTGTTTGTATGGTTGTAGCTGTAAAAATACCCAGTCTCCTACATCAAAACTTCTCTCGTTGCAATGTTGATCTGCCTGTTGTTTCATTCGATTTTGTGCCAAATTCAGGTTATCCTTTAAGAGTTGGAGAACTTCTTGCTGATGCTCGATGTGATCTTCCACTGCTTGAACCTTCGAATTTTCCCTTAAAGATGATGTGATGGATGGTGGATGATATCCATAAAGTGCCATAAATGAGGTCATTTTTGCTACAGTATGGAAGGAAGTGTTATACCACCATTCAGCGAGAGGTAACCACTTGACCCATTGTGTTTGTTTATCAGATACAAAACAACGAAGATATTCTTCCAAACATTTATTTACTATCTCAGTTTGACCATCAGATTGAGGATGATAAGATGAGCTATGAGCTAATTGAGTACCCAAACAAGAAAATAACTCCGTCCAAAAATTTCCAGTAAAAATGGGATCTCTGTCACTCACAATAACACTTAGGTTTCCATGTAGCTTTTGAATTGTGTTAATAAATGTAGTATAAACTGTACTTGCTTTAAATGGATGAGATAATGCACAAAAGTGTGCATACTTGGTAAGTCTATCAACTACCACCATGATGACACTCTTTCTTTCGAACTTAGGTAAACTAGTGATAAAATCCATTGAAATCTCCTCCCAACGTTGACTTGGAATGGATAAAGGTTGTAGAAGACCTAGGGTCTTAATTGTCTCAACGTTATTCTGCTGGCAAACCAAACATTCCGCCATAAAATTTTGAATATCAGATTTAAGGCCATCCCAAAAAAATTCTTTCTTCACCCTATGGTAAGTTTTTAAAAATCCTGAGTGTCCTCCTAGAGGAGAAGTTTGCAATTCCAAAAGAATATTTTTATTTAGTTGGGAATTCTTACGAAGATATAAGTGATATTTGTACCATAAGGAATCATTTTTCCAACTAAATGTATCAGATGTACTAGGATATTGTTGCAACTTTTTAATGAGTGTCCACACTTCTTCGTCCTTCTTCCATTCATCCCTTACTTTAGTTATCCAATCTAGTTGAATAATATATATGGCACAAAACAATGCTTCCACCTCTTCATTCTTTCTTGAGAGTGCATCTGCAACAACATTTAGCTTCCCTTTTTTGTAGATTATTTCAAAGTCATAACCTAACATCTTTGTGACCCATTTTTTCTACTCTTCTTAAGATATTCTTTGTTCCAAAAAGTGTTTAAGATTATCATGATTAGTTTTTACCTTGAAGTGTCTTCCCATTAGGTAAGTTCACCATTTCTTTAGTGCATGTAGTATTGCTAACATTTCCTTCTCGTAAATAGCTCTATGTAGATACTTTCCTTTGATTGGACGACTTTCAAAAGAAATTGGTCTTCCTTCTTGCATTAAATCAGCACCAATTCCATTTCC
Source organism: Pinus albicaulis (assembly GCA_034641835.2). Lineage (NCBI taxonomy): Eukaryota > Viridiplantae > Streptophyta > Pinopsida > Pinales > Pinaceae > Pinus > Pinus albicaulis. The sequence goes on along the minus strand of CM076584.1, from coordinate 1,445,089,716 downwards.
TGAGGCATCACATTCCACAATAAAGGTTTTTGTGAAATCTGGCGTAGCTAAGACTGGTGCTAGGCACATTGCTTCTTTAAGGTGTTCAAAGGCCTTAGTTACTTCAGGAGTCCATAAAAATGCATCTTTCTTCAATAATGTTGTTAGAGGTGTTGGAAATATGATGCAGAGTGTTGTCCTTGATGGCAACCCACTAAATGAAGATGAAGACATGTGACAGTTGACATGTGTTGTCCTTGATGGCAATACACCTGATGAAGTTTTGCTTGACTTGATGGACTTGGTAAATAATGTAAATCTGATGTTTGTTGACAATATGATGCTGAGTGTTGTCCTTGAAAAGCAACCCACTTGATGGAGATGATGACAAATTACTTGATGAAGTTGTACTTGAGAGAATATGTTCCTGATGAAGAAAATATGATGTTTCTACAGTGTGTACAGAAGGCAATGAAGAAAAGAATTCAGAATGTGCTCAAAATATGATGAAAAGAGTATGTCTCTTTGTATACGTGGATTGGCCTAGGGGAAGTCGCGTATGCACGCGGAAAATAACGTGCCAAGTCGCGTATGGGCAAAAGCGCTCAAAAAGTGCAAAACCAAGGGTAACCACCATGGTATTGACCCATTGTATTGGGTAATGATCCACCTAATTGACCCCGTCCAGGAATACCATCGGAAGTAATGTAGTTTTGGGCTCATGGTATTGTTTTGGCTCATGGTATTGAAAAAGGGGCTCATGGTATTGAAAAAGGGTAAACCTATATAAAGAGAAGAAATTCATTGTGCAAATCATGAGTGTGGGTGCAAGATGTCCGAGCTTGAATGAATACTTCTCTGTGAAGTATATCTGTATGGAAAGGGTAAAGGTTTGATGATAGATCTGAATCTATGATGCACCTATGAAGAAATGATGAAGTGGGATATCTAGATCTGAAATGTATCTGTATTTTCTAGATCTGTTTATGGAGTGATTAGATCTGTGATGAGGCGAACATCTGTCTGAAGTAAAGGGTTGAATCTGAACTGAATATCTGATCTGAAGAAGTATGCTGCTCTGTAATGATTGAAGATCTATACGCTACTTCGCCGCGGAGGAAGCGCGTATATACGCAGCTTCAATGAAGTGAAAGCGCGTATGCGCAATAAAATATACACTGAGGTATACGCTGGTTTGTGTGGACGGAAGCGCGTATATACGCGACATCAGTGAAGGGAAAGCGCGTATGCAAACTAGGGTTTGCTGAAGCAAGGGGTATGAAACATCTGATCTGTTCTGCTCTATTACTGCTATCTGATCTGGGTTGTCTGAATTGGTATGTATCTGTTGATGATGTATGGTTGTGCTTAAAAGTATGAAAAGGGTTCAGTCTGGAAATATGATGAATTGTGGCCTGCAAGTTGTGTTCTATTGAAGTTGTTGGATCCAGTGTGAAAATTGATGAAACGTGGTCCAAGGTGGTGCTGAGGGTTGTAGCCTTCAATCAGGGGGTTGTAGCTCCCTTCCAGGAGAGGCTGGTAAACGAGATCAGGGGGTCGTAGCTCCCTTCCAGGAGAGGCTGGTAAACGAGTCAGGGGGTTGGAGCTCCCTTCCAGGAGAGGTTGGTAAACGAGCGCAGGTGGGTGCCTGCGTGCTGGTCAAGTCTGCGCCAGCACATATGTTGTAATAGGTTTTCTCTATAATAAAATATTGAAGGCTGAGCAACTGCAGCGGTGGTTTTCTCCTGACTTGGGTTTCCACCTAAAAATCCTGGTGTTCATGTGTGATGCTTTGTGTGATGGCTTATTCTGTTCTTACTGCACATGTTTACTGTTTATAGAATATCTAATGAATGAATGATGGGATGATATAAGTGAAGAACTAAAGGCATAATTAGATCTCTGTGTATACGCGAGTTTTATGAAGGATATCCGTGTGTATACGCTAGTTGGCTTCAGCAAAGTAGCGTATGGGTTTTAGAGCATGAAAAAGTAAAAAGTTTGAATATGCAGTAAATACTGATTCACCCCCCCCTCTCAGTATTTTTCCCAACAAGAGGTGCTGCTATTCTCCCATAATTCTTAACAAAATTGCGATAATACCCTGTTAACCCGAGAAATCCTTGCAACTAATTTATGGTTGTGGGGACTTTCCATTCCTTAATGGCTTTAATTTTTTTAGCGTCTACCTTAACACCCTCATGAGATACAATATGACCCAGATATTCCACCTCTTGTACTCCAAAGAAACATTTGGATGTTCTTACATATAATTGTTTCTCCTACAATAGTTTGAGCACCCTCTCAACATGTTGAACATGATCCTTCCAAGACTTGTTGTAGATTAGTATATCATCAAAAAATACTAGCACAAATTTTCTAAGGAAGGGTTTGAAAATGGAATTCATCAACCCTTGAAATGTAGAAGGTGCATTAATAAGGCCAAAAGGCATGACCAAAAATTCATAATGACCCTCATGAGTTCGAAATGATGTTTTCGAAATATCTTCAGTCTTCATTCTAATTTGATGATATCCTGAACGAATATCCAACTTGGTAAAATAAATTTCTCCATGTAATTCATCCAATAATTCATCAATCATGTTGTAGCACAATTTTACTCAGCAAAAAAATCCGGAGAAGCTTTGGGCAATTTAAGGTTTTTGAGGAACAATTATTGAAGTGAAACAAGTTCAAGGAGATAAACAAACTGTTTAAAGGCATTTGAAACACTGTGCCTAAGAAATCTATTATTGAGTGATTTAATTCAATTGCAGGGGTTAAAGCAGAAGTCATAGTTGTTTGTCTTTTGAGAGAACTTCTCGAGCTTGGTGCTATTAGCAGGCATGAAATAAACCTTCAACTTGGTCGTGGAGCTACTCATTTATTTCATGATTGCTTGCGAGTGAAGAAAATACCAACATGAGTAGACATTTTGGACGATGACAATGCCTATGCACTGAGAAAGTTTTGTTTATCCTACCATGATATCAGAGCTGTGATTGTAGAAATTTCTGCTCGATTGGATATGATAAGGCATTTAAAGCATCTCCCAAAATATTGTCAAAAAACATTGGCTCTTGATGTCATGCAAATATACGCACCTCCTGCCCATGCAATAGGCATTGGCAGCTTATCATTAGAGCTTGAAGACCTTGCTTTCCAGTTCTTATTTCCAAATTCATATTCATTTGTACATACATGGTTAAGAAACCATGGAACATGGGGTGAAGCCATTTTAAATGAACATAGATGCCATCTATTTGAAGCTCTACAGAAAGATTATGAATTGGAAGAGATGGTGGATAAGATCTCTATACAGGGATGATACAAAAGCCATTTTAGCACTATGAAGAAACTTCTGAAAGATGGTCGTAAACCAGAGGAAGTATATGATATACTAGGCTTGCGGATTGTCTTAAACCCCAGGCCAGGGAAGGATGGACAGGAGATAGGAAGGAAGGCATGCTACAGGGCCTGTGATGTTACTCGATCCTTGTGGAAAGAAGTGCTGGAAAGAGTGAAAGACTACATTGCTAAGCAAAAAAAAAACGGATATGAGAGCCTGCACTTAAAAATTGATCTTAATCACAGTAATTTTGAATCCCCTTACTTGGAGATCCAAATTCACACAGCTGATATTTTAGAGCTTAATCGCTTAAGGCAGAAACTTATATTTGAATCATATATATGGGAAAAACGTTTTTGATATTTGCATTCGTCTCTTAAAATGAAAAGGTCTTTGGTAAATTCAGACTTTAGTCTACCAGAAGATCTTAATGGTTCTTTGTAGGGTAACATTAATCCTGAAAAACAGGGGTTGATTCATGTGGCACAGATTCATGATAGTAACATCAAAGGTGCCAAAATTTCAAAGGAACATAATTACGGTTGTACAGTGAATAACGTCAGTATAGTGATAAGGAGGTGCCACTTGTTGCTCAGAAAATAATTACTGGTGCACTTGTGCAGTCCCCTAGCATTCCTGGCATTCTACAGGATTCCAATTTGGTTTATCAATTAACAGAGGCAGCCAGAGTGGCTGATAGACCTGTGGACTTGATAGTGAATTCAGAGGCCATGAAACCAGATCAGATGTCAATGATTGGAGATGATACTATCAAAGATTTGATTCCAGCCAGGCAGGATACAACACATCAGGCTGTCAGTGACTTGCACTCTAATGATAACAATAATTCAGAAGATAGATCAGTTGGTAGAATTGGTATTGGGGACATGTTGGATACTTCCGAGAAAGATTTGGGAGTTCATAGGAGAGTGCTAGAGGGACATTCTTGTAATGTGTCTAATATTTCTGATACACTGGATGCTGCATGGACTAGTTATCCTTCATTGGCAGGCCAAGCTGCCCATCTCACATCACAAGGGAAAGGAGTTGTTAATGCAATTCCATGTCTTGACAATTCTGGGGCATGTTTTGAACTGCCTTCGAAGATGGTTTCTGATACCATCAAGCCAAGTCTGGTTCCATTTATGGTAAGGAATGAAATTAATGATTCTAGCTCTGACACACGAGATATTTATGGGTCAGACTTACCAGATGCAAATGTGCCTTTATCAGTGGTTAGAATAGCCCATTATTCAAATTATCATGAATTCGAAGAAAACTTGATCTGGGAACCCTTTTCATACGTGTATATGATTTTCAGTAACAACTCTCAGGAATCTTTGAGAATTATTAAATTAATTAGTGATTATAAGCTAGTATTCGTGTCCTCAGTGGTTAAGCTGCTTGATCAGGGTGGCGCAAAGTTACTCTTACCAACTGGCATTGACAATAGAGTCATTGTTGTTTATGAGGACGAGCCTATAAGCCTGATAGCATATGATGTCACCTCTAAACAGTACCAGGCTCAGATATCTGAGGATCTTTCTACTTCTAGTTCCTCTGGTTCCAATGAGATTGTGGATTCATAAAATAAATTTCAAAGTCGTAAATTGCTGTAAATCTCGATCTCATCTTACGCCAAAAGAATCTAAGCCGCTTTCAGGAACAGATCCAACGGTCTTGCTGCGGCATAAATTAAACGGATTTTATGGGAGATGGCGCCCCTGCAAATGGTTTAGTTGAAACCATTGTTTACAATATCTACAATTATGATGCATTACGGCATCTCGTAGTTATTTCTCAAAAACAGCTATCAATCCTCCCGCAGGCGGCTATTGGTTTTCATAAACCATGGGTGGCTTTGTCATTAAAAGATATGGGTGTAATGGGACCCAAAGTGTACCACTTTTTCTTTTCACTTGCACTAGCGTAAGATCTGATTTTTTTGGTTTTATATTATATATTATATATATATAATATTAAAACACGCATTTTGTAAATTTAAATAATTCCAAGAATTTCAAGAATAAGTTTTATAACTGATCATCATAGTTAGGGAGTTACATTATAAGGCAAACATAAAAGTAGAGGGCAAAGGAGGAGCAGAGGTTCCAGTTTTTTAGATCTCCGGAGAGTGATCTTTGTACTCAGATTTCAAGTGATTTATGAAGGAAAAGCAAGCTTCTAGTATTTGTTGATGTTGATACGTCTTCTAGTTTACATAATGTATTTTCAATCCTTGAATAAAATGAAGTATCGAAGCAACAGGTCTCTTTTTACGTGTGTAAACAAGAGTTAAAACCCTTAATAGGTGCTCCTTCATTTTAATTGTTCTTTGCTTTTAATTCTTCTAAAGTCTGAGATGATAGATTCTGTACAGCAGCATATTATTTTGGGCTTTTTCCTTTCATTCTTCTTCTGAACGTGTCATTCTATATCAGCAAATAATAGCATTGTGGGACGTTTATAGCATTTGATTTTGAAGATTCAATGATTGAACTCTGGAGGTGATTAAAAATGGATCCATTTCTCTGTGACATAGTTATTTGAATGTCTTAAGCACGGATTCCTTTTCACAGCCAAGGAATTGTTTCTTAAGGTACAACAAATCACAAGAATGGGAAATTTATCTTTAATGGTGAGCTTATTGAGCTCCCTATAATCCTAATACATGCACCATGATCCATCCTTCTTGTGTACTAATACTACAGGAGAAGAGAAATAACTTTGACTAGGTTGAATTATACCAGCCTCTAACATTTCTGCAATCATACGTTCAATTTCTCTCTTTTGGACATAAGGATATCTATAAGGCCTAATGTTTGGAGGAACATTTCCTGGAATCAAATGAATAGCATCATCATGATCACGAATAGGTGGGAGTCCTTTGGGAGTTTCAAACACCTTGGAATGATTGTCCAAGACTTTTTGGAGATCTGAAGAAATAGATGATTTTGATGTTGGAACTTCTAGTGAGCACAATTGTGCAATTACACCTCGTTGTTCTTTCTTTAGAAGCTTTTTCATGAAATTAGAGCTTATTATCTTTCTCGGCTTCCCTGCAATACCCTGTAATTCGACTTCCTTTTCTTCTGAAAAAAAATTCAAGAAAAGTTCTTGAAAATTAAAAGCTATCGTCCCCAAAGATTGTAACCATTGTAATCCTAGTACAACATCAGCACCTCCCATAGGAATGGAAAGCATTGGACTATTCAATACATATTCCCCCATGGTTAGCTTGATATTATGGCATTTTCCAGAGAAATTTATAGTTCCTCCATTTGCAACCATCACTTGAAATTATGGTGCTGGGTATAGGAAACAATTCAATTCCTTGGCTACCTTACAATGAATAAAATTATGGGTACGACCTAAATCAATCAACACTTTTACCTTTTTCTTATTGATATGTCCTTCTATCTTGAGAGTTTGAGGAGTGGTAATTCTTTCCAATGCATTACACGATATGGTCAAACTCATTTCTTCCTCTTCTAAGGTTTGTTCGTAGTGTATACCCTATTCTTTTAAAGATTCTTGTTCATTTTCTTCTTCCTCTTCACAATCTATGTAAAATAATTTCTTCTCAACACACTTATGAACTTTAGTGTATTTTCTATCACAACTGTAGAAAATCCCTTTTTCTCTTTTTTCTTCCAATTTTTGTGGTGTCAACCTTGTAGGTTGTGCAAATATATGAGTAGCAACACTTCCCTCTTTATAGAAGTGAGTGGTAGGCTTCCTTGTCACCATAATCTTACATTCAATTTTTCTGGCCAACCTAAATGCCTTCTCCAATGAATCAGGTTCCAAAACGCGAACTTCATGTTGGATGTTATCCTTTAAAGTACCTATGAAGAGATCAATCTCGTGTTCCTCTGAAATATCAGTTACCCTTATATTAAATTTTTGGAAGTCCTCAATGTGCTCCCCCACTAAAACCTTTTGTTTGAGATTTATCAATTAGCTAAAGAAGGTGTTTCTCTTTGTATCCTCATAATGTGCTATCATTTCCTCCATAAAAATTGACCAAGTGACAATTTTTTTACGAGAGCAAAGCCATCGATACCATAAAAATGTATTTTGTTCTAAATGTAAAGTTTCAATGCATACCTTTTGTTTGTCTTGCACATTATTGAGATCAAAATATTTCTCCATCTGTAGTATCCATGTTACAGGATCCTTTCCATCAAACTTCCTCATATCCATTTTTGGAATGTGGTGTTTCTTCCCTCCAACATTAGATTTTATGAAATCATGATTAACATTTATTTTGTTCTCATCATGAGTTTCCGCTACTACATTTTCACCATTAGGAAAAATTTCTTGTATCAACTTTGCCAAACCTTCTATGTCTTCTTTTAGATCATTATTCATGTTTTCCATGTTGTCTTTCATTTTTTCATCGATCCTAGCTTCCATGTCATCCATCTTAACTTCCATGCCCACTTCCATGCCATCCATATTATATTCCAAACCATTCATCTTAGCTTCCATGCCCTTTTTCAAACCATTCATCTTAGTTTCCACACCTTTCTTCAAAACTTCCATATCATTTTTTGTTGCTCTTTGCGAGAGAGAAATTTGTTGCACTTGCTCTTGTAATTTCGATATGTCATGTTGTCATTCTTCGTCTTCATGAGTCATAGTAGAGCCTTCTAAAGGATTAATGTGTGTTGAATTCTTTTTAGGGGCCATTTTAGAATCGAATACTGATATCTATTCTATAATATGCCCTTGGAATCAATTCAACTTGATTCTTCAAACAAGACTTATGCAATTCAGAAAAAAAAATACATGCCTTTTACTTTCTTTTGAGGAGCTCGATATTGAAATTGAATTATCTCTATACTTGCGGATCCTCAAAATCTGACATTCGGCCCTTTAGTAGCCCTATGAAGCTTCTTTCAAATGCCATGGGTCTGATCTGATTTTAATTCTTCAAGACAAAGTTATGTCCAATCTCCCACAATGACCTAATTATGGATTAGTTCAGTAGAGCGAACTTGTATGACTTTTCATGTGTCACTGTTTCCTCCTTTCACTCTGAAATTGATAGATAGAAAACTATAGTCTGTGTACTTGCGGCCACTTTTTACAGCATTCCAATCCGATGCTCAGAGAGAGAGCTATCAATATTTTCCCACGATCACCTCTTTGAGATGCAATTCAAAAGCCTGAAAAGCCCTAAATTCCACAGATCATATCTCTGCAAATATTGTGAACCAAGATCTGAAATTTTGTGATGATGTTCCTCAGTATTTCGGCTTCACACTCTAAAAATTTCATCTTCTGACCCTTCATATAAAAAAATTTATAACGACAATTATGTGATGCCCTGTTTAGGTTAAATTCAGGAGCTTGCAAAATGACCTAAATTCCACAGATCATATCTCCAAAAATATTGCGAACCAAGCTCCGAATTTTTGTGACAATGTTCCTCAGGATTTTGGCTTCGCACTCTAAAAATTTCAGCTTTTACACCTTCGTAGAAAAATGGATATAGTGGAAATTCCTTGGTGACCTGTTTGGAGCGGCGAAACCCTAGAATCCCAAAGCTCTGATACCAAATGTTGTGAAACCAGCTCCAAAAATATAAGAAAAGAGATATCAACACCTTAGAAATAACCCACTTCGAGGGGGAAACCTCCAATATATTACATGAATGAACAATTCTTGAATGATACAAATTAAAAAACCTCCTTTCTATATATAGGAGTCCATGGGGCCACAATGTAATCCTAGTGGGGCCACAATGTAATCCTAGCCGACCTAAAAATAATAATTTAAGGGCACAATAATAACAATATGGGGGTTATAGGGATACCATAATAACAATAAGGGGGTTACACTAACAACAATAAGGGACTGTACTAGTAATATAGGGACCTAACAAAAACATACTATTCTCATGTTTAACCCCACCAATCCAGATGAAGTTTGTGTTCAGGCCGCACATCTAGAAGCTAGAGGAAAGAACATTTCTGAAGAGGGTAGGAAGAAACCTTTTAAGGGTAAAGCCAAGGAAAATACCTCAAAAGGTAAAAAAAAAAAGAATGCATATGTTAAGAAAGAGGGAGAAATAGTGGCTTGTAAACATTGTTCAAAATAAGGCCATGATTAAAATCATTGTTGGAAATTACATCCTGAATTGAGGCCAAAGAAACCCAATAACAAAAGGAAACAGAAAATTGTTGCTACAACTCAACATGATTTAGGATCTGATTCAGGTGATGAATCTAAAATTACAGCCATGGAATTGAAGAAAATGAAGGGAAATGAAATTGAAACTAAACCCAGTACCAGTACATCAAACTATCACATAAACACTCCAAATGAAGAAGAAAGAATAGAATTGTTTCATGTGAGGGTCATATCCAAACATACCAAGATTGACACATTGTTTGACAGTGGGTCACAAGAAAACTTAATCTCTGAAGACTTGGTCAAGAAACTTAACGTTGAGACCATACCACATCAAAAACCATATCCATTGGGTTGGATATGTAAGGATGCAAATCTACAAGTTTCAAAGAAATGTATATTGTTGTTTGCAATCACTGAAAATTTTGTCGACACAGTTGAATTGCATGTGGTTCTGCTTGATGTCACTGGTATTGTATTAGGGTTTCCTTACTTGTATGACAGGAAAGAAATCTTCCATCGCCATGAGAAAAAATATCATTTATTCAAATATGGCAAGGATTTCATTGTTAGAGCACATCGCATGAATACAAACATTGCTATGGTAAATGCTGGAGAGGTAAAGAGGTTGGTAAATTCAAGTAATAATTTTGTTCTTCTTATGATTAAGCCTAAAGCTGATATTAATCATGAATCATTTGAGGGATGTGAGCATAAGTTGCAATCAGATTTATATGATGTGGTTAATGGACATCATGAGATGCCTTAGGAGCCAACAGGATTGCCTCCAAAAAGGTAAATTCAACATGAGATTCAGTTGTAGTAAGAATATCCTCTTCCAAACATCGGTATGTATCGCATGTCGATAATGGAGAATGTTGAAATAAATAGGAAAATAAAAGAGATGTTGGATAAAGGAATCATAAGGCTAAGCACCTCACCATGTGGTTCACCCATAGTCTTGATACCAAAGAAAGATGGGACTTAGCACATGTGTGTAGATTTTTGAGATTTGAACAAGATTACGGTAAAAAATTGTTACCCACTCTAAGAATAGATGTTTATCTTGATCAGCTGAAAGAAGAAAATTTTTTCACTAAGTTAGATTTACGAAGTGGATATCATCAAGTAAGAATTGTAGAAAGTGATATTTGGAAAACTGCATTCAAAACCAAACAAGGACTCTTTGAGTGGCTAGTTATGCCTTTTGGTTTATGTAATGCACCGACAAATTTCATGCGAGTTATGGATAATTTTTTGCATCCATTCCTTGATGAATTTGTTATTGTGTACTTAAATGACATTTTCATTTTCAACAAAACAAGAGAATATCATGTCTTGCATGTGACTAGAGTTCTTGATATTTTGAAGAAAGAGAAATTGTTTCTTAAGATGTCAAAGTGTGAGTTTGGAAAGACTTCTTTGGTCTACTTGGGACATATTGTAGGAGGAGGAGAATTGAGGATTTATCCTTCTAAAGTGGAGGCCATTGCGAATTGGCCCACACCTAAAATAGTAATCGAGGTAAGAAGTGTCTTAGATGCAGCTCAATATTGGAGAAATTTAATTACTAACTTTTCTTCCATCGCAGCTCTAATGCATGTAGTGACAAGTGTGAAAAAAGGCTTCCAATGGGGAGGAAAACAACAACCAGCTTTTGAAGCTTTAAAAGAAAAGATCAGCTCAGCTCCAGTCCTTGCATTACCAAATTTGAGACAACCATTCGAGATTCAAACCGATTTCGGTGATTATGCCATGGGCGTAGTACTTTTGCAGCATGGTAAGCCTATCACCTTTCATTCTGAAACTTTTAATGGTGATGTGACTAATTATCCTACATATGAAAAAGAACTATATGCATTGGTACAAAGTGTCAAGAAGTGCAAACACTACTTGATGGGTAAAGAGACCATTGTACACATCAATCACCAACCATTATAGTACTTGCAGTCGCAAACAAAATTGCAGCAATCAAGACATTTCAGGTGGATGGGATTTCTTCAACAGTTTCACTTGGTTATAAGGTACAAGAAAGGTATATTCAATAAAGTTGCAAATATGCTTTCAAGACCAATCATTAGTGGTTCTAATTTACTCAAAAATTATTCTCTTGTACATGAGAGTTACATAGAACAATATGCACATGAAATTGATTTCCAAGATGTGTATGCTAGTTTGAGTGAAGGGAATCAAGTTGAAGATAAATATTGTCACATGTATAACAATTTTATGTTTCATTTGGGCAAGCTATCTATCACACAAGGAGAGAGGCTAAGTGTCATGAGAGAAGATCATTCATCTCTTATTGCTGGACACTTTGGGGTAATCAAAGAAATGGTGCATCTATAGAGGTATTGTTATTGGCCTCGCATGATAGATAGTGTGTCACGTTTTATAAGAGGTTGTTCTATGTGTGAAACAAGAAAGCCTAATAATAGGAATCTTGGGTTGTACACGCTAGCACTGGTACCATCAAGGCCATGGTAGAGTGTCTCCATGGACTTTGTTTGAGCTCTACCTATGTCAAGAAAGCAGCATGATTATCTTTATGTAGTTGTGAATAGATTCAGTAAAATGTGTATATTTATGCCATGTCAGAAAACCATTACTGCTGAAAAAACTGCTGAAATTTATTTTCAAAATGTTTGGGTTCATTTTGCATTGACAACTTCTATTTTTAGTGATAGGGATTCCAGGTTCATTGGGAGTTTTTGGTCAAATATATGGAGAATGATGGACACAAAGTTGAAAAAGAGTACTGATTTTCATCCACAAACAGATGCACAAACCGAGGTGGTGAACAGAACAATTGTGCATCTATTGAGAGGATATTGCAGCAAACATCCTAAATTGTGGGATGAAACACTGTATTACATTTAACACACTTAAAACCAGGAAAAGCACTCTTCAACACAAACCTCACCTTTTGAAGTATGCTTTGGGTATTTTCCAAAATTTCTATTAGACTTCATCTTTGGGAAGGATGTTGAAATTTATGGCCATCGTGATATTGATAAGGCTCAAAAGTTCATTGAGAAAATTCAAATTATACATCAACAATTTCAAGAACAACTTGAGAAAATTCAAAGAAAATACAAAGAGAGGCATGACAAACATCGGGTTGATCACAAGTTTTAGGAGGGAGATGAGGTATGGTTGCACATTAGAAAATAAAGCATTAAAGGGGAAGGTAAAAATCTTAAACCCATTCATTATGGTCCTTTCAAGATCATAAAACAAGTTGGTAATAATTCATTCCAACTTGACTTGCCTTCTTACATGCAAATGTATTCAGTTCTTAATGTTTAAAACTTACGCTTTTATGAGCCACCTTTTATCGATGATCAAGGAAGTGATGTTCAGCTGCCTTCTATTGAATATTTCTTCTCAGAATTTCTGGATGAGCTCAAAGAAGACACAATTCTTGATAGAAGGACAAGAGCATCCAAGAGGGGAAGTGTTGACTACCTTCAAATTGGGCTCAAAGGAACTAAACCAAGCAAGGAAAAATGGATGGAGGTTAGAAAGGTGAGGGAGTTGTACCCTCATCTACTGAACAAGTAATAAATTATTTTGGGATCGAAAAGCTTCCCAATGGGGAAGAATGATCAGGAATTCATAAATTTTGCTCAAAATTCAAAGTTACAAGCTTGGGATTAAAGTAGGATGGTTGCGTAGATCTCGTCTTCCTGATTTCGGTGTCGTGAACGGTTCGAAAAACCGATGTCATATGAGGAAGATATTGTGTTCTGATTGAAATGTCAAACAGGTAAATTGCGACAATTTGAGCAAGTTTGACTAGGATGCATAATCAGTAAATTCGGTGGATGTACAATGATCAAAAATGAAATATTACGATGAATATTCCTTCCTCATAACCAATTGTGGCTTGACAAGTGTCAGCTTTTTATTTGAATGTGCGGTTTGGGAAATCCAATTAGAGGGTACCACGTGGCTAGCCCTGAGGCTGCCACATGTACCTGAAATGGTGTGATAATTTTTTTTTGGGTCCACAAGAATTGACCCCAAGACCTCTGGCTGGGCACGTGCGTCGTTTACCACTCGAGCTACACGTTGTGACTTAACTGTATAAGGTGGCAGGTTATAATTATGGTTTAATGAAACATCGTTTGGGGGTTGGGAATCGCCGATGGTCCCACCCACCAATGGTTCCCCATATACATGACACATGGAAACATTTGTAACCAACCAAATCCACTGTCAGCGCTAACCAACGGGAGTTAAACCACTATTCAACCACATTTTATGATGATTTCCACTCCGACAATTCCACTAACAATTGTCACGGTAACAGTGGGTTTGGGGTGCATGTGCTCAACCACTAACTTTTAATGTCGCAGTCCGATTCGGCGAAATATTTGTAGGGCATGCCTTAATTGGCAGAAAATTATATTTTAACTCCAGTTAAGTGGAGTTCTCCACTTTTAGTGGAGCTTTCCTAGGTGAAAGTGGGAAAAAGTGTAGGAGGTCCAATTTTCGACCATTCTGAGTGAATGAAGAGTCATTTTTTTACTAATTGGAGCATTCTCGAACCATCGATGCAGATAAAACAGTTGTTGGAGCACTATAACTACATGTAATAGTAAAATTTTGAGCATAATGAAAGATGGACATGCCATTGGGAGTTGGGCCAACAGATATAGCCTAGGAGGGGTGAACTGCTTCATCATGCCTGATGTGTAAATTTCATGTGATGACTTATTTTTCTATTTTACACTATTGTTCAGTGTATTTTATGCTTTTTTTATGCTTCTAATTCACTAAAAATCATCTACAATTCATGAAAAAATACTTAAACCTCATGCAAACTAATGCACTGATTATGCACGTGTTTTTAAACTGAAAAGACACTTAGCACAGCAAAACTAATACAATCATTTCAAATCATTTAATTGTGGAGTTTTCCCTATAATCAAGCCCACTTAGCTTGCTACCCCATTTGCAAAACCTTAGAAAGTATTGTGTCTCCTGAACCATTCAAGTAGAACTCTATTCACTCTTTGTATTTAATTATTGAAGGGTTTTCGCAGTGCATTTTATTATATATCATTTTTTTGGGATTCAACTTCGTTAAAGTAAGTCTTTCATCTATGACCATTTCCATGGGAGGTAGTCGTAACTGACTAGTTCCTCATGATTTTTGAATAGACCACTTAGAACTCATTATATCGGGTGATGCTCACAGGGGTGAAGAAGTGAGATTGAAAGTAGTGAAATGAATCACATTATTAATAATAATATAACATATTAATATAATAATAATATAATACTATAAAAATATATTAATATATTAATATTTTCCTGATGATGAACTACACTGAGTAGATCGAAACGTGTCGTCTCTTTTAAATGATAATGTGATTTTCCGAAAGATTTTTGTAAACAAATATGGATTAGAGAAGTTTACACTCTCGAATATATTAATATATTAATGTAATATGATAATAATAATAATAATAATAATAATAATTACTAATTATTAATAATATTAATAGAAATTATTTAATTCTTTTATTAATTATTTAATAATATTATTAATTGATAATGGTAGTAATATTATTTAATAATAATAATCTTAATAATAATAATTATTTTAAAATGATAAAGATAATAATAATAATTATTTAATTCAATATATAATAATTAATTTAATTATTTAATCTAATTTATAAAAAAATAATTTAATAATAATATTAATTGATTAATTAATTATTATTATATTATTATATTAATATGTTAATTATTATTATTATTATTATTATATTAATTTTTATTATAATAATAGTATTATTATTATATTATGTTAGATCTAAGACTTTTGCGATCCTTAATGTGAATGGATGTATTTCGGATTAATTACATCATTAGGATTTGGTCAACGTTTCGAACCAACTAATGTGGTTTATCCTCGGGACAAGGTGGAGAAGCTAATCGATCTTAATGAATAAATAGCGGGGCTGCATCATTCCTCAGAAATAGCCGTTGAGAAGTAGCCTTCAACTATATCAACCACATTACTATTTTTAATATCGTTGTGCTAGTTTGTTAATTCTGAATTGACTTCTTATGGATACTTTATGTATAATATAATAACACTATTTTCAACTAAAAATCACCCGATCATTTTCATATAGGTAATGTTGAATTATGAGGAAGGCCGCATTTAAAATGAGAGCATTTGTGATAAGATCATAGGGATACTAGTGATTTATAAAATAATATTTCTTTTTTCTAATGGAATATTAATATGAAATTTATTTAATTATCATAGATTTATCTTAAGTAATCTAACATGAGCCCAGGAATCAAATTTCTTCACATTAAAATTTCTTTAAAGTGAAAAATATACTATGCTATTTTTATTGTTTAAATTATATTTGTGAATGGTAAATAAAAAATATACACGACAAAATAAATGTTTTAACCATAAAAAAAAATAAAAAAATTTCATGATATATAAATAATCTTTTTAAAATGATATGAATTGACATTAAAATATTTTACATAACATGTACATAGAGAATGAAAAATAATATGATTTTTGAATTACTTCTTTTTTAAGTATATGCGACAATTAATTCGTATTAAAATATTCCCACATTGAATATTTTTTTATGTAGAACATTAAAATATTTTATTTTAACAAATTTTTTTCTATATATAGATATATATGAAGTTGACATCAATGTAAATTAGTTAACATAGATCTTCAAATAGTTTATTTAAATTTATTGTTGAAATGTATTTGAAAGTATAAGATTTAAACATCTTACGCACATTTTTTTTATTCTAATTACATTACAACATATTCATTTTTATTTATTATAGCCAACATTATTTTTCTATTTAGAACATAATTTTTATTTTAATGAGGAGCATAACCATAGACAAACTTACACATCCCCTCATACTGGGTTGTAAAATGAGCCTCTCGGATAAAAAATTAATATATATTTAAAATTAAATGTTATATATATATATATATATATATATATATTATCTAATAAAAAGTAAGATTAAAAAAATATTTTTAATATTTAAATATTATGATGGAATGCTTATCATTTGGGGTAATATCTGGTGGTTGGGTTGAATGGTTGTTATCTTCTTCATCTAGATTCAAATCCATATTAGTGACATGATGAGCTATAATGCTTTCATAAATGTTGTTATAATGACTATTGTTGTATTGACTTTGAGCCTTGTAAACTCTTAATCAACGTCATCCTCAAGCTAAGAAAGTGGTTAATATGGTGATTTCGATATCAAATATATATATGGTTAAACAAATACTAGACATATATTATATAAACCAATTAAAAATAAATAAATAAATATTTGTAATTAAAACATTTCAAGTAATTTCACTATTCTACATCTTGGCCCTTTTCAAGTATGTTTTTTAGGTCTGTTTTATTTAAAATCCAGTAAGGTTTTTTAGAATTGCAAGTTTACGTCTAAGTGACCAAGTGGATTTTATGGCATTTGAATCCATTTGTGCATTAACAAATGTAATTTAAACAATGAAAAATTATGTGTAGAACCTGTGTATATCCATTTTAACTACTAATCTATTCAAACTCCTAGAGGGATCAAATTTTTAAGTTTTTCACTTCAATAGATTTGATCCCTCTTGGCTGTTGGTTTGGATGCTTTCATATTTTATAATGATACCGATCTATATTGTTGTTATTAATATTCTTTAAATATTATATATCCACTGCATATTAAGAATGAAATAAGTTACACATCTCCTTCACTATGTAAAGTGAAAATATATGATTTTTTGTTTTTAAATTCAAATTACTTTATTTCTCTCTCTATAAAAATGATACTAAATTATGTTATCTAATATGGACATTGAATTATTTTGTTTATGAATAACACTATTTTTTTTGTTATCAATGTATATAAGTTATACATTATATAATACCAATAATATTATTTGTACATGTCATTTGTTATGGACATATTAAATCCATGTTAAGAAGTGAGCTAATTATATATCTCCCTCATGCTAAAATGTAATTTTTTTCTTTTTTTCAATTAATCTATATAAATTTGACGTAAAATAAAGGTGGAAATTGAAGTATTTTATTTCTAACTCACATTGATTTCTTTTGTTATTACTATTTTTTAATATATTAATCAATATATTATTTTTAAAAACACAAAATAACGATTCATAAAAAGCACTAGGAAAAAGAAACTTTAATCAATGCTTCTATACATGCCATAATTGTTAGTTAATGTTACATGAATAATAAAAACTAACATAATATAAGCAGGGGAATGTAATGAAAAAAATTAATTACTAGGTGGAACTACTACTTTTTCCACCTCTATTTATATCAATGTACAACACTTATCCAATTTAGACAAACACCTATCCTTTATGCAGATAAACCTACCTAATTGATTCCAATGGCTTTTAGGACTTCTTGCATAAAAAACATAAGATGCCCAAAGCTTCTGATGAGCTTGTGGATTTCTAATTGGGTCAAAATTTACATTCCATCTTTGTAGAAAAAACTCTGATTTACCCCAATGCTAGTCAATCCATTTTAACCATCGATTAGGCATAGAGGGATCAAATCAAATCTTTCTAGTCACAAGGGCTTATTTTTCAAGTAAATTTTTGCACTATAATAGAGTTTTACACCTCAATAGATTTGAGGTCTCTTGACACTTGTTAGATCTGTGGTTAAGATAGATCTATATTTTCTTATTTTATAATGGTACTAATCTATATTGTTGTTATTAATTGTTTTAAATATTATATATCCACCCGATATTAAGAATCAAATAAATTACACATCTCCCTCACAATAGAAATTATATATATATATATATATATATATATATATATATATATATATATATATATATATATATATATATACTACTTTATTTTTCACTCTATAAAGTTGATATAAAATTATGTTATCTAATATGGACATTGAAATATTTTATTGATAGCTCACACTAATTTTTTTTAAATTACATATCTTCCTTATACTAAAAAGTAAATTACTTTTTTATTTTCAATTAATTTATTGCTCGATATAAAGTTGATGTAAAATAAAAGTGGAAGTTGAAGTATTTTTATTTCTAGCCCACACTGATCTCTTTTGTTATTACTATTTTTAATTTGTTAATCAAAATATTGTTTAAAAAAACACTAAACATTTGATAAAAAGAACTAGGAAAAAGTGACTTTACTCAATACTTCTATACATTCCATAATTGTTACTCAATGTTGCATGAATAATAAAAGCTAACATAATATAAGTGAGGGAAGATAATGCAAAAAAGAAAGAAAAATACAAGGTGGATATCTAAAAGATTGATTCTACCCATAAGTGTTAGTGTGTTAGAATTTGGTGTTAAAAATAGCTCCAAGAAAGATTCTAATTTAATTTTCCCTTAAATTAAATTAGAAGAAATTTGTAATTACATATCTCATGACAGTTTGTACGAGTTAACTAAGTTAGTTTGACTTATTTGGTTTAGTTAATTCGAGTTGAGGGTCGAAGGGGTTATGAATTGGTTTAGTCCATTCACGGACATTAAAATTATTTTCATTAAAATCATTAACTAAAACATTACATGAGCAACTTAACAAATAATGACCGTCAAATTGAATATGTGAACAACAAGTAATAAGGAGACCAACACATCACATGAGCACATAATAAAAACCCATATTGACACCACATATAAGTGGAAACCAATAAGGGAGAAAACAATGACTTTATTATTGTTGTGATGCAAAGGAAAGCACATATTCCTTATTACATCTGATTCTATGTAGGCTCCAACCTACAAGAGGCTACTGCCTCAAATTTCTGCAAGTTATAACATGCAAGGAAGCTCCAACTCCAATATTTTTTCTGCAGGCTACAGCCCACATGAGGCTCCTACCTCAACCAACTCCAACTAGATATTTATCAAGCCACAACTTGAAAGGAGACCACAATCCCATCATAAAAAATGAAAACAATATGTCAATTTAGGTGGTCATCAATTCTGCATACTTCCATATTTATTTCTTCCTCTTCTCCCCTTCAAATCCATTTCACATCAGCTTCATGTGTGTAAGGTAACTCATGCATAACACCTCAATCATTTCTCACACATTCTCCCACTCTCTAACTCTTTAATGCCTTGTAAATCACATCTTTTATAAAGATAATTTGTTGGTTGCTTGTATCCCACATATGAATATGAAATGAATAGGCTTGACTCTTTGCTTTCCACTCATTCGTTTCCAAACTCTTGATATTGTGAATATTATAACACAAAAATAAATAATCCATCCAATATTAATTTCAATTGCATGTAATGATTAAATTCATCAACCTAATTCCAACATCAAATAACAATATTTATCATTAATGCATCAAAACAATTTTGCAACATATTTTCCTTTGCCTTGGAGTCTTTCCTTTACATCACAACAATTCAGCTCAATCAAAAATATCACATCAAAACAAATTATTCAATATAGCAATCTAGGCAACAACATCCCTTGTGAATAATTTTCCATCACCCTTGCTCTCATTCCTGCATATCAAACATGCCTTGATGCAAACATTGTTCATTTTTCAATACCTTGCATGATCTTGTTGTTGGTATTTAATTCTTCCTGTGCTCCTTTTCTTTGTTTCTCTCCTTTTCCTTTGTTTCTCCTCTTCCTTTTCTTTTTCTCCTTGTTTCTCCTTTTACGCCACATGTTTGCTGCTCCTTTGCTCATTTGACTGGTTGCTACTCTTTTTCTTTCTTATGCTCCCTGCCTTTCATGTTACTTGCTCTTGCATACCTTGCTGCTACTCCTTGCCTCTTTGCTACTCCTTTACTGTCACATCTTTGATGCTCCTTTTCTAGCTGCTCCTTGCCTTGTTTCTCCTTTGTTTGCTTCTCCTTTCCTTGCTTCTCCTTTGCTTGCTAATTTTTTTCATTATTTGCCTTGTTGTTGTTCCTCTATTTATTTTTCCATTAATGACAATCATACCAGTAATATCCCCCTTTGGCATTGATGGCAACACACTTGTCCTCCTCCTTTCATTTTGAGTAGTGTCTTACTTCCTCTGATTACCTCTGCCTTTGACATCAATTGAAAGCGGGTTACAAATGTCTTGTAGCCTGTAAAAGAGTCCTCAATATAGATGTTATCATTACATTATGCATTATAACCTGCAATTCATTTTTCTAGATAAACAATGTTGAAAATATCATTGAATGAATGCTACTCTTGATGGCTTATTAGGGCTTCTCCATATTGAATGAATGCTACTCCAAAATGAATGCTTCTCTATATGACATATAAACATTGTAAGAGCGGTGCATAATATTGTTGTGAGAACACTCTAAAAGAAATAATCTTGTTGAGAGAACACTTTGTAATAAAAACATGTTATGCATAAGAAATGCTTTATATTGAGCACTGCTTGATAATAATAAAAATGCAGCATATGTAATACCAAATGATATTATTGAATCCATTTTAAAGAATCATATTAAAGCATGAATAATACCCTCTTGTATGCTGATTTAAAATAATAATTTAGATTTTCTACCAGAGTCTTGAGTACCAACAAAAAGACATGAACACACACTTTAACACCCCTGAATAGTCTTCTCCAATGTGTGTTTGAGATGCTAGCTTGTATAAATTTCAAAAGATCGAGTCCCCAAGACAGTAGATCTATCTTCAAGAGTTATTTTAACAACATTCTTGATTTGAGAAATTAGAAGTGTACATGATAGAGGATTCCTAATATTTTGTACAAAAATGTACTTTACTTCCCCTATGACATGTTTATATAGAATCCCATCCCATTCAAGATCATTAGGAGTCAGATCATCAACAAAATTGAAAACCTCCCTACCATGTTAAAACCAATCTCTCCTTATTACGCCTCTTTTCTCTCCTAAAAGAACAGATTGTCATAATGTATTAGACAATATCCATTTGATTACATCTCCCAGTAGACACACCAGTTGATTACATCTCCATTTCCAGCTAGGAAATGGCCAATACACAATCCCTCCATTTGAGTAGAAATTTCAAGGTTTCATTGACCACCTTTTTGTCGTTGTAATTGTATGTTGATGTGACATTCGCATAAGATCAACCCACTTATGACATCTATGCAGCCTCAAGTTTCAACAACAACTGTAATAGTTATACATGTACAATGCCTTTGCTGAAATACTCATATCAGTATTAAATTTAAGACATTGATTACCAGCAAATCAAATCTTCATATTGTGATTTCATAATTATCATTGGGTTCCTTATATATGTTTATGTTAGTTTCGATTGTTCTATATGCAGCCTCCAACTACACATCTCAAATCCAAGGATATTCATAACACCAATTACGCTTGAGCCATAACTACCTCTTTAATACAAAGCAGTTTTTGTGAGCATGCTTATACATAGTAAAAACTATGGAATTATTGTAGAAATAAAAACAAGCACTAAATCTATAAATTGTTGTAGAAACACAAACAAGCACTAAATATATAATAAATGTGCATTTATTCATGAAATCGATAAAAAATAAAAATAAAAATTTAAGCTATGTATTTAAGCAAGAATCTGGATATCAGATCCCTAGTCATCGTCATCAAGAACACTTTGTCACCTTTGGATATTTACTTTAGTCAAATTCTTAGTTTGCTCATTAATTTGTTCAAGAAATGTTGAAAGCCTCTCTTCAAAAACCTTATCAATTATCTGCCAAATTTGGGCACTACGCAACAACAAATATTCAACTCTTCTAGCCTTATCAAGTTTCACTAAAGTGATCCTAGAAATTAGTTCTCTAGCCTTAGAAGAGAGAATCTGGCTCAGCATCATTTTCTCCTTTCATCTGCTTCCCTCTTTTGTTCCTCTTGTGCTTGTTGAATCTCGACACTCTAATTATTGTCGACACTTCACTATGCCATTAGCTGTTGGAATATAATTCCAAATGCTCGCACAAATCAGCAGGACAACGCAGTTATGATTGATGGGATTCTAAGTGGTGGAATGAATGCACAGGCGGTGCAAAAGATGTTCTTATCAACAACAACCACCATATTAAAAACTCCACCAACTGAATTTAATGCAGAGGCGGCAACATTCCGAAGGGGGTAGCAAGGGAGAAAGCACCCACCGGAAGTGCTAATGTCACTCCTCCCTGGACCCACCACTCTACGAAGCAAAGGAATTCTGGGGGGACTAAGAAATCTGGAGTGAATACTCTCCATACACCCCACAGAAAATATAAAAGAATCACATGAAGTTTTGTTTTGTTTTAATATTTGTTTTATTCACGACAAATACATGTTTTAACTTTTAACCTGTGTTAATGTTTTATTACCGTAGTTTATTTATGATTTTACTTTGGAAATACATATTATATATATTATAAATATGAGATATTTATAATATATATATTATATTGTAAAGAGATATAAATATGGCGTGAGAGCATTGTTTGTATAGATAGTTGTTGTGTAATGTTTTTATTATTTTGCCCGAAGGCTGAAAATTGAGATAGAGAGAAAATTGGAAGCGTTGCGTGTGTAGCATCTAGTTGAATATTTTAACCAGTGAACCCAGAACACAGTCTTGAAGATCTTCATTTTGTAACAGATTTTATTTTAATGAAATAGAAGTCTACAATTTAATTTTAGTTTCTATCTCTGTGTTTTGGAAGAGGAATTATTTTCCTCTCTGTGTATTAACGAATTGCTTAGAAAATTCCAACATGGTATCAGAGCTATTCCAGGCTCTTTGAAGGTGTCAAAGAAGTTGAAGGAAGGAGTTTGTTGCAGCAGAGTGAAGGCTCAGCAAAAGTCCAAGGTATTTCTCAAAACAAAGTTTATTGCTTGATGTTAAGATTACAGTCCACAGAGCTGTAAAAGAGAAGTCTCAAGAGTTTTAGAGACAGATTTTATTTCTCAACAGAGAGATTTTATTTATATAAAAGAAAAACACAGTCACAATGGCAGCAGTAGGCACCAGTCTGAAAAATCCCCAACTTCCACAGTTTAATGGGAAGAATCATGAATATTGGGCTATCACTATGAGAGCTTTGTTTGCTTCACAGGACATATGGGAGCTAGTTGAGAATGGATACCCAGAACCAGCAGATGCAGCAACACTGGCTGCTTTGACAGCAGTAGAAATATATTTTCTAAAAGATAATATGAAGAAGGACTCCAAAGCCCTCTTCTATATTTTTCAATCTGTACATGAGAGTATTTTTCCAAGGATTGCAGTAGCAACAAAGTCTAAGGAGGCATGGGATATTCTCAAGACAGACTATTAAGGCATGAAGAAGGTGAAGACAGCAAAGTTGCAAATGCTGAGGAGAGATTTTGAAACTTTCTGCATGAAAGAGTTTGAAATATTCACTAATTATTCACACAAGTTATTGGGTTGGTTACCCAGATAAGGTCTCATGGAGAGACACTTGAAGACATACGAATTTTGGAGAAAATCTTGAGAATTTTACCCTCAAGATTTGATGCCATAGTAGTGGCAATAGAAGAGACAAAGGATCTCTCACAATTTACAGTGGATGATCTGAGTGCATCCCTAATGTCTTATGAACACAGACTAAACAGAGGATCATATTCCTCATTGGAACAAGCCTACAAGACCCAAATGTCTTTTGGTCGAGGCAGAGGTCAAGGCAAGAGTAAAGGGAGAAGCAAAAGCCAAAACAAAGGTAGAAACAGCCCTGCAAGTTCGAGTGGAAGGAGCAGCAATCAAAACCAGAATGAAGGCTCAAGCCAACAGTAAGCCCATGGACAAAGGTATGATAAATCCCAATTCCAGTGTCATTATTGCAAGAAATATGGGCACTATGCCAATGAATGTAGGAAAAAGCAAAATGACATGAATAATAGGTAGAAGGCTAATTTAGCAAAAGAAGAAAATAAGAACCAGAATAATGTGTTGTTAACATGTAATATAGCACAAGATAGACAGGATGATGTATGGTTCTTAGACTCAAGTTGCAGTAACCACATGACTGGAAACATAGCAATTTTTTCCAATCTTGATGAAAATGTTAAATCTGAAGTAACAACACAAACTGATAGTAAGATCTCTGTTAAGGGAAAAGGCAGAGTCAGTATCCTAGCAAGAAATGGAGAACAGAAGTTTGTGCCAGATGTATATTATGTACCTGGCTTGAAATGCAATCTATTAAGAATTGGATGGCTCATTGACAAGGGCTACAATGTATTTTTTAAAGATGATGTGTGCACAATCATGGACATACCTCCAAGCAAGAAATTCATTGTAGAGGTGCATATGAGAAGTAATAGGATGTTTCCTCTCAAGCTCAAAGCAGACTTAAAGGAAGGAAGAAATGTAGCAGCTGTAACACAAGAGGTCTTTCAAGAGAAAGTGAAAGATGAAGGCTGGTTATGGCACTTGAGATTTGGACATCTCAATTTCGGAGGCCTGAAATTGTTTCACAGAAAGGGAATGGTAAAAGGATTACCATTGATTGAGAAACCGGGTAGCCTATGTGAAGGCTACATCTTGGGAAAACAACACAGAGAAAGCTTTCCAGCAGGAAAGAGTATAAGGGCAAAGGCACCCTTAGAGATTTTCCACTCAGATTTGTGTGGACCAATGCAAACACCATCTTTAGCTGGCAACAAATATGTTTTGACATTCATA
This sequence comes from Pinus albicaulis, assembly GCA_034641835.2. Classification (NCBI taxonomy): domain Eukaryota; kingdom Viridiplantae; phylum Streptophyta; class Pinopsida; order Pinales; family Pinaceae; genus Pinus; species Pinus albicaulis. The sequence goes on along the minus strand of CM076584.1, from coordinate 1,445,064,532 downwards.
GATGATTACACCAAAAATACATGGGTGTATTTCTTGAATCAGAAGAGTGAAGTGTTTGAGAAGTTTCGCCACTTCAAAACTCTTGTTGAGAAGCAGAGTGGGCACTACATAAAAGTGCTGAGAACTTACCGAGGTGGAGAATACATCTCCAAATAATTCCTACGTTTCTGTAGGGAGAATGGCATACAGAAACATTTTACCACAAGGTACACACCTCATAAAAACATTGTTGCAAAAAGGAAAACCCGAACCATCATGGACATGGTCAAAAGTATGTTGAAGGCAAAAAATTTGCCAAATGAGTATTGGGCGGAAGCTGTCAATTGTGCAGCGTACATCTTGAATAGATGCCCAACCAAATTTGTCATGAACAAAATTCCAGAAGAAGCGTGGAGCGGCAGAAAACAGTTCGTCATCCACATGAAATTATTTGGTTGTGTGGCATATGCATATGTTCCGGATCAGCTGAAAAAGAAGCTTTACAGTAATGGGTAGAAATGTATCTTTGCTGGATACAATGATGAGTCCAAAGCATACAAACTCTATAATCCATCCACCAAGAAAGCAGTAATAAGCAGAGATGTGCAGTTTATAGAAGAAGAAGCTTGGGATGGAAGCTTAGAGAAAATGGTGAATGTGAAGACATGAGTGTCTCATGAAGAAGAAGAGGAAGGGACAGTAGCAAATAATCCCTCCTTGGTGGCTCCTCCTCCACCACCGCAAGAACAACAAACCACACCACAATCTGGAAATAGAACAGCCTTGAGAAATCAAGGAAGTGCTTTTTCAAGCACACCACAGGGAACTAAAACTCCATCAAGTTCAAGTGGAGCTCCAAGTACACCAAGAAGACTGTGATTCAAAAATATGAGTGAGATTTATGAACAAGGAGAGGTAAACAATAATGCAGGTATGATTTCTTTATTTTCTTTGTATTGTCATGTTGATGACCCAATTCATTTTGAAGATGCCGTAAAGGAAGAAAAATGGCTGAAGAAATTGGTGCAATTGAAAAGAGTAATACATGGAAGTTAGTTGATCTTCCAAAAGACAAAGAAGTGATTGGAGTTAAATGGGTCTATAAGACCAAGAGCAATGTTGAAGGTGAGATAGAAAGACATAAAGCAAGACTTTTTGTCAAAGGCTACAAGCAACAACAAGGAAGAGATTATGATGAAACCTTTGCACTGGTTGCAAGGATGGAAACAGTGAGAACAGTGTTGTCCATAGCAGCACAACAAAAATGGAAGGTTTACCAAATGGATGTGAAATCTGCATTCTTGAATGGAGTGTTGAAAGAAGAGGTATATGTTGAACAACCTCCAGGCTATGAAATTGAAGGCCAAGAGAACAAAGTATGCAAGCTGAAAAAAGCTCTTTATGGGCCGAAGAAAGCACTAAGAGCATGGTACAGCAGGATAGATGCTTACCTGATTGAGAATGGATTTGAGAAATGTGATGGAGAACCCACACTCTACATAAAGGAAAATGATGGTAAGATACTTATTTTTGTTTTATATGTAGATGATTTAATTTTTACTGGCAATGAAGATTCTCTCATTGCTGATTTTAAAGCAATCATGAAGAGTGAATTTGAAATGACTGATTTGGGTTTTTTGAGATATCTTCTTGGAATTGAAGTAGAATAGAATGAAAATGGTATTTTCATTTCCCAAGCAAAATATGTTGAAGCAGTGTTGAAAAAATTCAACATGTAGAACAACAAGGCAGTTGTAACTCCAACTGTCATGGGGTGAAAATTGAGCAAAGAAGACAGCAGCAAGGATTTTGATCCAATATTGTACAAGAGCATAGTTGGCAGCCTCATGTATTTGACTGCAACTAGGCCAAATAGAATGCACACTGTTAGTTTAATCTCTAGGTTTATGGAAAGGACAAAAGAGACTCATTAGCATGCAACCAAGAGAATTCTAAGGTATGTGAATGGAAAAAAGGGGTATGGTATCGTATACTCCTCATCTGAAAATTTTAATTTGACTGGTTACACTGATAGTGATTGGGCTGGAAGTGTAGATGATAGGAAGAGCACATCTAGATATGTGTTTCACTTGGGATTAGGAGAAATTTCATGGGCTTCCAAGAAGCAACTAGTAGTTTCTTTATCAACAGCAAAGGCAGAATATGTGGCAGCAACAGCAGCATCATGCCAAGAAGTATGGCTAAGAAGAGTACTCAGTGATTTGTGTCATGAACAGGAAAAAGGCACAACCATTTACTATGATAACAGCTCAGCGATAGCTTTATCGAAAAATTATGTCTTTCATAAAAGAACAAAGCATATTGATGCTAAATTTCACTTTATAAGATAATTGGTTAATAATGGTGAGATTGTTTTGCAACACTGCAGAACAGAGGAGCAATTTGCTGATATTTTAACAAATCCATTTACATAGAACAATTTTAATTATTTCAATAAATTCCTGGGTATGCAAGAAAACCTAGCAGTTGAAATTAAGGGGGAGTGTTGGAATTTAATTCCAACTGCTCGCACAAATCAGCAAGACAGTGCAGTTATGATTGATGGGAGTCTAAGCGGCAGAATGAATGCACAGGCGGTGCAAGAGTTGTTCTTATTGTCAAAAAACACCATATTAAAAACTTCACCAACTGAATTTAATGCAGAGGCGACAACATTCCGAAGGGGGCAGCAAGCTCAAGCAGCAAGGTAGAAGGCAGCCGTCGGAAGTGTTGATGTCACTCCTCCCTGGACCCACCACTCTACGAAGCAAAGGAATTATGGGGGGACTAAGAAAGCTGGAGTGAATACTCTCCATACACCCCACGGAAAATATAAAATAATCGCATGAAGTTTTGTTTTGTTTTAATATTTTTTTTTTATTCACGGCAAATACATGTTTTAACTTTTAACCTTTTTTAATGTTTTATTACCGCATTTTATTTATGATTTTACTTTGGAAATACATATTATATATATTATAAATATGAGATATTTATAATATAGATATTTTATTGTAAAGAGATATAAATATGTCGTGAGAGCACTGTTTGTATAGACAATTGCTATGTAATGTTTTTATTATTTTGCCCGAAGGCTGAAAAATGAGACAAAGAGAAAATTGGAAGCACTGCGTGTGTAGCAGCTAGTTGAAGATTTTAACCAGTGAACCCAAAACACAGTTCTGAAGTTCTTCATTTTGTAACAGATTTTATTTTAATGAAATATAAGTCTGCAATTTAATTTTAGTTTTTATCTCTGTGTTGTGGAAGAGGAATTATTTTCCTCTCTGTGTATTAAGGAATTGCTCAGAAAATTCCAACATTAGCTCCTACATTCTACTTTGCCTAATTGCATCCGCCTCTGGATCATCCATGGTTGCAAGGACGGTCACACTTTCTTCCTTTTGGTATCTTCTCCTTTGCTTTCTTTGTCCACTGGCGGAGAGACCAAGTGCATATGCACAATATAAATCATGTTCTTGCATCATCTACAATCAAAACAATTTTTCTTCAGATTTGAAATAGCAATTAGACCACAACATTCACAAAAAGGATGTTATATGCATCACTTTGATCAAATAGCCTTTCTTTCAAGAAATGAGCAGCTTCAAGGGCTATCATACAATCACGTTTGATCTCTCCAAAACGTAGACCTCCTTTACGAGAATGTCCTTTTTCCAGTTGTCGAGTGAGAATTTGAACAAGGCCATGATATAAATGTTGTTCCATTTTATATCAACCGACTGGTACTTCACTTCTCCAAAGGCAACAACAAAAAGAGCTGTGATGATTTTGATAACACTTATGGTGAAAAACCTTAACTTTTCCAGATCTTTGAATTGGACATAAATATTTTATTGTTCCACCAAAGTTTCTTTTGATAACACTTATGGTGAAAAACTCCTAACTTTTCTAGATCTTTGAATTGGACATAAATATTTTATTGTTCCACCAAAGTTGCTGCTGGAATCCCAATGTTTCTCCCAAACTGTGCATTGTTCAATGCTTGGAAATATGATGTTGTTGGTATATGTTAATACCAGGAAATTATAATACCACACCACTGTAATATTAACATTGCATCTCCAAAATATTAATGTTGGTACCTCATTAACGCTGAGTTGGAATTGAGACTTTGAGGCTATTGGAAACCATGTAATGTTGCCCCCCATAGCATATTAAAGCTGCCATCCATTCCAATCTTAACGCTACCAAAAATAATATAGTGTTGCCCTCCATAAATATATAATATTGTAAACCTTGTAATGTTGTCATCCATAATAAAATATAGTATAAGTTTCCAACATATTAAAGCACTATTTTTTATTGTAGAATAAGATCATCGAAGGTTTGGGTCAGATGAATGTGACACCTCATATAATGTAAAATCCTAGGCCTCGTGGAAACCAATAAGGACTCGATCTTATCTATGAACACAGAGGGTATTGTCTTCCTTAGTTGAAATAATCACCTCTTGCCACTTCCCCAAAGTAGGTTATGTAACGCTTTGGTAGAGGTTATGCAGGTGCAACATCTAAATCAATTTTTTATGGAGCTAGAGGAGGTCTTCTGTATTGGATCATATTATAGAGTGGAAAACATTAAACGAGAAAGAAATAGAGAACAATAACTGAATGAAAAACTGAAATTTAACTCACACAAAAATGAATATATTTTTACGTGGTAAAACCTTGACAGGGTGTCAAGGAAACATCCACGGGGCAAGGGATTGGAAACTCTTATTAATCAAAATAATTCTCCGTACATACAAGCCTCTCGAGCCATCCAATTTATCTTGAGCCTATTTCGTTATTTCGTTACTCAACCAATTAACGGTCAATAAGTAATTTTCCTAAAATTACATTATTTACAATTTTGTTGTCATATTTTTAACAAAATCCACCTTGACAACAATTTTCCTAATCCCTTGCCCATGCCCATTCATCATCTTTTCTGCAAGCCAAGAGAAGCGGGACACCATCTCAGTTTCTCTACTATAACTAGCTTCATGCATATATCTGCATGATTTTCCTGTGTGTGAACCTTATTGAGAACTACTTTGTCACCTTTGATTACATGTCTCACAAAGTGATACCTTACATCAATGTGCTTGGTCTTGCTGTGATAGGCTAGATTTGTAGTCAAATGAATAGCACTCTGATTGTCACAAAACACATTCACTTTCTCCTGCGTCCTTCCAATCTCATCAAGTAGACCTTTTAACCAGATTTCCTCTTTACAGGCATATGAAGCAGCTATATACTCTGCTTCAGTAGTGGACAAATCAACTATCTCTTGAAGCTTTGACATCTAGTTGATTACTCCACCTGCAAGAGTAAAAACATAACCTGTAGTAGACCTCCTTTTGTCCAAATCACCTGCATAATTAGCATCCACATATCCTCAGACTGAACCTTCATGACCATCAAAGATAATGCAATGGTCACTTGTGCCTCTCAAATATCGAAGCACCCATTTCACTACTCGCCAATGTTCTTCCCCTAGATTTTCCATGAACCTGCTGACAACTCCAACTGCATGTGAAATGTCAGGTCTTGTAGATACCATTGCATACATTAAGTTTCCTACCACATTTGCATATGGTACATGAGGCATATACTTCTTTTCTTCATTAGTTCTAGTACTTAAATCCGAAGAAAGCTTAAAATGGGAAGCTAATGGAACATTAACAGGTTTCACATTGTTCATACCGAACTTTTCAAGTACTTTCTCCACATACTTATGTTGTGATAACCAAATCTTACCATTCTTCTTGTCTTTGTGTATCTCCATCCCCAATATATGTTTTGTCGCTCCAAGATCCTTCATTTCAAACGTCCTAAAGAGCTGAGCCTTTAACCTGTTGATTTCTTCCATGCTTTTGCTTGCAATAAGAATATCATCAACATACAACACCAGGATAATGAATATGTCATTGAAACTTTTGAAGTATACACAATGATCATACTCACTTCTGATAAAATTCTGGCTCACCATGAAGGAATCAAACTTCTTGTACCATTGCCTGGGTGACTGCCTTAGGCCATACAGTTATTTCCTGAGCTTGCAAACTAATCTTCTGTTGTGACCTTGTACAAAACCTTCTAGCTTATCCATATATATCTCTTCATCCAAATCACCATGAAGAAAGGTTGTTTTAACATCTAATTGTTCTAACTCAAGGTCAAGTAAAGCAGTTAGTGCTAAAACAGTACGAATAGAAACAAGTTTAACTACTGGTGAAAAGATCTTATGAAAGTCAATACCTTCAATCTAAGAATACCCTTTTGCAACCAGTCTCACCTTATACCTCTCGATACTTCCATCAAATTTCCTTTTCAACTTGAAGACCCATTTGCACCCAACAACACTTCTCCCTTTATGAATATCTACAAGATCCCAGGTATTGATCTTCGCTAAAGAGTCCATTTCTTATTCCATAGCCTTTTTCCATATCTTGCTATCTGCATCATCTACTGCTTCCTGATAACAAGAAGGTTCCCCATCTTCAGTAATCAATGCAAAAGATCAAGAAGAATCTTCATACCTTTTAGGTGTTTTTCTTTCCCTTGTAGACCTTCATAGAGTGACTGGTTGTTGAATTGGTTCTGGAATTTCTCTAGTTTCCTTTGCTTCTCCACCTTTTTCATCAGAAGTCTCTCCTTCCTTTTGAATTTCTAGAAAAGTTTTAGTCTCCAATTGAATTTGCTAACTTGGCGATACCTGCTCCTATTAAACTTTTTCAACATTTGATTTTAAAAGAGAATATTCATCAAATGTTACATCTCTACTAATGATTATATTCCGTGAAGAAGGATCCCACAACCTATATCCCTTCACTGCATAATCATATCCAAAAAAGACACAACATTTCAATTTTGGATCTAACTTTGAACGCTAATTTCTAGGAATAAGAGCATAGGCATCACAGCCAAAAATCTTCAAATGTGAATAATCACAAGACTGGCCCGATCAAACTTCTTTAGGAATTTTACAGTTTATTGCAATTGAAGGTGATCTGTTAACTAAATAAAAATCAGTGGATACTACTTCTACCCACAACTCCTTTGCAAGTTAGCATTACTGATCATGCTTTTGGCTCTTTCCATAAGAGTTTGATTCATCCATTCAGCAACGCCATTTTTCTAAGGGGTATAAACAGCAGTTTTATGTCTAACAATCCCTTCATCCTTACAAAATTGTTCAAATTCTAAAGAAGTAAATTCACCGCCATTGTCAGTTCTTAAACAATTAATTTATTTGCATGTTTTATTTTCCATCATTTTTTTAAATTGTTTAAACACATTAAATACATCAGCTTTCTTTTTCAACATATAGACCCAAACTTTTTGGGAGAAATCATAAATAAATGTTCAGAAATATAATGCACCTCCATAAGACACAGTAGGAGATGGTCCCCACAAATCAGAATGAATGTAGTCTAAAATATTTTTACTATTATGATTTCCAGTCTTGAACCTTTGTTTACATTGTTTACCAAACACGTAATATTTACAAAAATCCAACTTCAAGGATTTTAAATCAGGAAGCAATTTGCGGTTCATCAGTACCTGAATACCTTTCTCACTCATGTGACCCAACCGCTGATGGCATAGATGAGAACCTTCTTCTGATTTTTCTGATACGATCATTGCTTCACTAACTTGAGTGCTTCCTTTGAGTCTATACATATTTCCGACCTTTTCAGCCTTCATCACAACCAAGGCTCCTTTTGAGACTTTTAACAGGGCCATTCTGACCTATAAATTTATAACCATTTGAATCCAAGACTCCCAAGGAAATCAAGTTTTTCTTTAGATTAGGTACATGTCTAACATTAGATAATGTTTTAACTATACCATCATACATTTTAATTTTTACATTACGAATCCCAACATTCTGACAAGATGCATCATGAATATAGAACTACCATCTACAGTTTCATATGAAGTAAACCAACTTCAGTGCGGACTCATATGATGAGAAGCACCAGAGTCTAATAGCCAATTATTAGCATCTTGAGAGACATTACAAACAAGGAGAGCTTCACCAATTAAAATCTCATCAATCATAGCTGAATCAACCTGATTTTCTTCCTTGTTATGGTTTTTCGACTCCTTCCATTTCCAACAATATTTCTTGAGGTGTCCGAGTTTATTGTAGTACCAGCACTTGGCTTTACACTTCTTGCCGCCCTTTGACTTCGAACTGGAAGTACCTCTTGTTTTCTCCCCCCTTTCCTTTGATCGACCTCTGGCTACCATGGCTTCAGGTGCAGATGTCTCAATGCTAGATTTCCTTTGTACCTCTTTAGATAAGAGAGCGCCCACGACAGATTCAAGTTTTAATGAATCGGTAGTGCTCAAACTGATTGAGGTCACAAAGTGATCCCATGACTCGGGCAAAAAACACAACAAGGTTATTGCCTTGTCTTCTTCCTCCATTTTTACTTCCATATCTGACAACTGGAAAATAAGTGTATTAGAAACATTTAAGTGTTCTGCAATTTTTGTACCCTCCTTCATCCGAAGACTATACAATTGTCTTTTTAAATAGATTCTATTTGTCAAATATTGTGTCATATACAAGGTTTCCAATTTTTTCCACAACCCTTCAGCTGTACTCTCTCCAAAAATATTGAATAGAACTTCATCTGCCAAACATAACCGAATGGTACTAAGAGCTCGGGCATCCAAGTCCTCCCAGTGTGAATCTGTCATGCTTGCCGGTTTTTTATTTACCCCGTCTAATGCTTTGTGCAACCCTTGTTGCACCAGCAAATCCCTAACCTTCAGTTTCCACAAAGCAAAATTGTTTTTCCCAGTGAATTTATCCACCTCAAGCTTTTTGTTTGTCATTTTTGCCATTTCTCCCTCCTAGGGTTTCATATTTCCCTTCTTCTACAAATTAAAAAACTTTTCTCCTCTTCTACTAGGGTTTCAAAGGGTTTCAGATTTTTCTCTCTCTTAAAATTTCAACTAGGGTTTCAAACAAATTTTATTGTTTCCCCTTTGTTTGAGTCAAAATTCGACTTCCCTTCTTATTTTAAAAATTTCAGAAAAAATTTCATACCCTTTTAAGATATTTATTGTTCAAACCCTTTCTTTCTATTCTTAAATAACTGAGCAAACTTTAAATTTTTAAACTCTCAGTTCTGAAAACCCTCTTCAAACTGATTTCCTGAAACCTTTCTTGAATTTTTTTTAAAACAAAGAATAACTATGTTTCAGCTAAAACAGTAAATTTATTTCCTTCAAAAAAAAAATTACCCGTCTTTCTCCTCAGTCGCAGCTAGGCTCTGGCTTGCAATTTTAGGAGCAGACTTTTACGGTTTGAGAATAGGCGGATTCTCTTCTTCCATCAGATGGCAGATTCTTCTGCTTTCTCCAGCACTACTCAGCAACGGCTCTGCACTCGAGGCTGACGACCTCCCTCCTTTTTATGGCGATGGCGGATGCAGATCCTCCACTTGGCGGTAGCCTCCCTCCGTGTATGGCAACCTCTGCTCGACGGCTCCCAACAACTCAGCCTCTCTCCTTGTATGGAAACCTCTGCTCGATGGCTCCCAACAACTCAGCCTCTCTCTTTGTATGGCAGCAGCTCTCTATCGACAGCCTCCCTTCTGCATCCAACGGATGGGCAAGGACAGTGGCCCCTCCTTATAACTTCTTTAACCAGCGAAGCAGATTTGATTCTGAAGAAGTGACAGTCGGTTTCATTTTCTCGGTGGTAATGGCTGGCTAGATGGCTCCTCCCCCAACTCTCTGCTCGATGGCTTCTCTCCTGGCAGTTTACTAATCTCACGGTCATAATTTCAATGTAAACTCTACATCTCCTCTCTTCTCCAAACAAAATGCTTCTGTCTACATATTTCTTTCAACGACAACACTTCTTTCTTTCTACAGTGGAATCAATGCAAACTCGTTTGCTTCAGGAGCAGAGCTATTCAAAATCCTCGACGGCTTCAACCTCACCAAACAATGCAACCCCGTTTTTGGCTCCGATACCACTTATAGAGCAAAAAACATTAAACAAGAAAGAAATAGAGAACAATAACTGAATGATAAACTGAACGTTAACTCACACAAAAACACATATATTTTTACATGGTAAAACCTTGATAGGATGTCAAGGAAACATCCACGGGGCAAGGGATTAGAAACTATTATTAATCAGAATGATTCTTCATACATACAAGCCTCTCGGGCCATCCAATTTATCTTGAGCCTATTTCGTTATTTCGTTACTCAACCAATTAACGGTCAATAAGTAATTTTCCTAAAATTACATTATTTACAATTTTGTTGTCATATTTTTAACACATATAACACCAAAACAACATCGTCATAATTTCTTTGAAAGCCAACCATACATATCGAAGTTAATAATTGAACAATGAATATAATTATTAACAGTTGTTAAGCCAATAAATAATTTGGACAATGAATATATAACCCAAGACAAATAACACATCCTGTGCTGTAATATGCCAATCAAAATAACACATTGTCGCGCCATAATATATCAAAATAACACCATACCATATATTAATTAATGAAAACTTCAGTAAAAATGAAACTAACGTACCTGCCATCTCTCTGTGGTCTGTGATCTCTGTTTCTATTTGGTAGGTGTATTGTCTAATGTTTCATGTCCATTTCAAGTCTTCTAATTGTAACTTTTATGTAGTCTCCTCTACCATCTTTCCTCAAGATTTTCCTCGTATGTTGTCCGCTCACACCACTCAGTTTTTCATGTTTGGTAGTATATTTGTGACATGTTGGAGAAATATGGTATTGACAATATGTCCCATGACGTTGGTTTATAATTACATTGCATGGCCATCCTTTCAATTTCCTTTTGAGGTTTGAGTCATTGTTCGAGTTATTGATCTTTTCTGTGAGACAAATTTTTTTTTTTTTTTGGGTCATCACACAGTTTTATTTTATATTATCCTCTTTTCACAGCAGTGAAATGTTTGACTAAGCCTGACACTTGACCTATAATTTTCTCCCCAGCCAACTCAATTGTCCTCCTCTTCTATTTTCACCATTGCTCCTTTCATGCATTCATATCTGGCCTTAATTGTTGATTTTAATTTAGTCGTTGAATGTTATATATATGCCATACTAATATTTCGTTGTTATTGCATGATTTTATTCTTTGGCATGTGATGTGGTTCCAACAGTAAGATCTGTCATTGGTACTGATAAAGGAACTGATAGTTATGGATGTTGATTAAGTTTCGTCTAGCCTGTTAGTGTCAGTCTTTGTTGCCTTCCTCTAGTGATCAAACATGCTCTTAAAAAGTGATTTTAAGGTGTCAAGGTCAAATTTTGTCATTTCAGTGAGTTTTCAAGTAAAATTTGGTCACTAGGTATTAGGTCTAGGGTTTGTTTTCACTCCTTTCAAATTTGTCCAAATGTCGGTCCATGTCACCATTCAGCTGAGTGTACCATTATTTAGAGGGTTTTCATCATCATTTCAAGTTCCACTGGGTCATTTTACACCTTGTTCATGCTTCAATTGTGCCTAGGTAAGGTTCATTTCCCTCTCCTAGGGTTTTGGAGGTAATTTCTATTGGATGGTCAAATCATCAGCAAAACTTGTATCCTAATGTTATTATACCTTCCCCTATCCTTAATGTACCTTATTAAACACTTCCCATCACTGAGATCCCTCAAATTCCTCATTTTCACACAAACCCTAGTTTCTTGCTACAACTTAGCAATTTTCTAGGCTAGGCCTGTTTTTTTCCCTTTTGGACCTCTTCCCCTCACTCAATCTTTGAAATTCCACTTTCCCCTACTTCCTAAAATCCCTCCCTACTTCCAAAAATTTTCTCAAGAATTTAGAAGCCATTTATTCCCTTCATTTCACTTCATTTCGACAAATCCCTTGTTCCACACATCGGGATAGGTTTTACTCCAATGATTTTTCTAAGCAATAAACAATGAATTTGGAAAAAATTAGAGATTTGTTTGTCCAAAATAGGCCAAGGAATAAAAACCTCCTTCACTTTTTACACAGGTGTCATGGTTTTAGAGAAATGCCAAAAATTCAGTTGCCTCAGGAGAATTGATGCACCTCTGAAGTGACCTTGGGAAAATCAAGTTTTCTCCTAGCTTGGTTTGCCAAATGACTTTCTTGATTAGTCAAATGACAAGTAGACATAAATATATTTCCCATGAGCTATCCTGAGCTCAATTTTGAGTTGAGGAAGACCTCCAAAAGTTGACTGCAACAGCACTCTGCCTTGAGGCAGCCTCATTTTCCACATTTTGACCAGTCTTGGGAGATTTGACTTTTGACAGGGAAAATGAACTCCAAATTGAAAAAATCCAGTTGGGTTGGAAAGTAGACTAAATAATATTTCCAACACACTATCCCTCACCCAATTTGGACACTGGGAAGGTCTCCAAAAGTATCCTGTAAAAGGGCACGATGCATTGGGTTTGTGGCGCGACAAATAGAGCTGCAAGCCCAATTTCACCATAAACTTCCCCAAAATTTCCAAATGTGCTCAAATCTGTAGTGTGCAAGTAAGTTAAGAGTTTTTCCATTGCAAGTGAATATTTTTTCTCATAATTTATGGTGGTTCAGTGTGTAAAAGCTAAAACCCTTCCTCCTTCCAGATGTGCTCAAAAACAATGGCTTAGAGTTTGTCTTTGTGTTTTTGATATCAAATCCACTCCATCACCCCCTCAATTTTTTACTCCTCCATTCATTCTTCAATTTAATCCATTCATTCCCTAATTCCCATATTCCTTAAATCCCATTATCCTAAACCCTAATTGTTATCCCAAAAGGTCTAAAAATTGTCCCTAAAACCCTTCAATTCCCCAAATTCTAATTAGCAACATTCATAAATCTCTCTTACCCTCTTCCTTCATAGTCCCTCATACATTTTCATACCCTTGGCAGAAAAAGATTAAAGACACCTAAAACTCTTCATATTCATCTAAGACAACACAAACTTTGGCAAACATGGAGACAGATTCCTCTTGTGATTGAGATGAACGAAACACAGTGACTCTACAACCGAATTGCATGCACCAAGGAGACCAAAAGCTGTTGGAGAAAGCTAACAAAGAAAAGAACATGTTGAGACACCTAACAATCATTATTGGGTGATAAATCATGTTTGCAAGGCACGAATAAAAATATTGAAGGCCAAGTTGAAGAAGGCCTCAAAGCGTCAGAAAAGGCATGATACACTTCAAATTTTGGCCGAGGCTTCCTTGGCCCAGCATAGTACATGATGGAGGACACTCAGCCAAAATTTCAAGAAATTTGGGACACATTTTGCAAATTTTATTTTTTTTGGCCTAAACACAGATTTTTTAGCTCTACGCGTCGCGCCACTTGGCGCGCGCTTATGATTGGGGGATCCTCTTGGGTAAAACTTTATATTTTTTGATTTTTCATGAAAATTTATGCATGCCTACCCATGGCCAAGAGATTTTGACAGGTTTTGGGCTTCCAGAAGGGTCAAAAACATCTTAAAAATTACCTTTCTGCCCCTTTTTGGACACACAGGAAGAAGTGTTGGGAGAACTAATTTTTGGAGGGGAAAATGAAGACCAAATTCAGAAATTCCACTTGTGTGGGAAAGTAGATAGGCATACCTTTCCAACACGCCCATGTGGAGCCAATTTGGACATCAGAAAAGTCTTCAAAATCAGCTCCAAACTGACGCGGCGCATTGGGGATTTTTGCTCATTTTGGACTCAGTAACTCTGTTTTTCGCCTAGTTTTTGACATTTTGACTTTCTTACTTCCAAATGTTAAAATCATGATGTAATTTGATGTAATTTGATGGATCTTGATGTAATTTTGTTAAATTTTAATCATGGAGGTAGATTCATCCATCAAAAGTTGAATTGCAATTGAATGAATCAGTTTCCTATCTTATAGAGGCAAGTTGTTCCACTGCCTATTTTCCAGTTCTCAGTTTATATATTGTTGAAACAGCTCCTAAACTTGTGAGCTAGACCCCTAGAGGCTGGAGATGAGTTAGTGTTGTCTATATCTTGTATTTTTTCAATCATTAGCATAGGTTGGACACTTGGGATTGCTTTGAGCATCATTGTACATTCATCTCTGTAGTTTGGCAAAGGAATAGACCAGGGTTTGCAGCACTCCTTGGGATTCATGTGGCTCTTTGTTTTGATGATGTGTTTCTCTCTGTTAATGTAAGTTTACTGATGCTTTATGTGTATCATCTTCCCTCTTATTTCTTCTTAAGTTAAAAAAAAAAGGATAAAGGTGGAATTCATTAGATTTGAAGTGCTCTACCTAGGGTTTGTTTAATTTTCTATGTTTTCAACTGTTTGAAGAGGATTCTTGAAATTTTCTTGCCATCTTCAACTCCTCACCGGTCTGATCTATCCATTTCATTCAAAATTGAAGTGTCAAAACAATTTCCTACCTTGCCCCATTCAGATCTCTGCAAAAACTAGGCCTTATTCCCCAAACCCAAAATCTGCCCTTCCCTTTGATCCAACAAACACTCTCAAAATCAAATCAAACTCTTTTACATATCTACCTAGCCTAAAATCAGCCTTTATTCAAGTCATCTCAAGCCTCACTAATCATATTTTTCTAAGATTTACCAGGAGAGAGCCCTCTCCCGATCTGGTAGGGCTAGCTACCAGATTAAGCGTGGTTTGATGTTACCCTAGATTCTGCCTTTCTCAGCCTAAGGTAGATTTAGGCCATAACATAGTGGCGACCATAATGGGGAAAACAGTTTTTTTTTTCTTTATAAGCTACAGACGGAGCCTGAAGTTAGCCAGGTAGCCTTTGAAATGCTCTTGCTTTGCATTAGCGAAAGTAGATGAATGTTGCTTCAGTCAATCTCCGGTCTAGTTTATGAACTGAACATATGGTTTCCTCAGTAAGATTTAATCAAGTTCAGATCTGATTGTTGATGGTGGACAACGATCAGACACTGAAAGGCTGAAATCATTCACCTGGGGACTCTAAATCAGTTTCGAGATCAAATCCAAGGACTCCACTAGAGGATGAACCTGACCATCAGAAACATGAAAGGACAATATGGAAAGATCAGGTATTCAAGTTGGAATTTCATCCAAGACATTTTGTTCTTTGTCACAAATTATTTCTTCTCTTTTCCCGAGAATTTCAAGAAGGCTTTGCAAAGTATATTGTATTTGAGAAAAGATCCTCGACCTACATTTGATTCCTTCCCTTTGAATATTGTGAATACCAAATATTTGCATGCTTTTGAGCTTGATCAAGTCCTTTCTTCCAAATATTGTGATGACCATCTTCAAAATGATGAGCCTCAAGAGACCAAGACTAATTTTGCAACATTTGTACATACCCCTATACCTTGTAAAATTCCAGATCGATACAAGCCTATGATTTTACCTCCTATATCCCATGCTTTCCCTAAAAATCATGCCCTATATCTACCAAGATTTGATGGTGAATGCGACAACATCACTGCTGAGAGACATGTTCCTAATTTTGAGTCTTTTCTTGACCTTTTTGAAGTTGATAAAGAGGATGTCAGTATTAGGCTTTTTTCTCTTTCTTTGCAAGGCAAAGCCAAAAGTTGGTTCAAAACCATGCCTGATGCAAGCATCTCAGATTTCCAGCAGTTCGTCAAAGTTTTCCTCGACAGGTGGGTGGTCAAACAGAACCCTTTCTTGATTATAGAATAGCATAACCAGCTGAAAAGACTGCCAGGGGAGACAATACAACACTTTTCTGCCAGATTTAACCAAGTTTATTTTTCAATGTCGATTAATATAAGGCCTCCTCCTGGATCTACTCTCTTGCACTACCTGGGTGCCTTTGATCCAGAAATGGAGTTTCAGCTGAGAGAAAGTAATCTTGCAACACTTGAAGAGATGCAAAACAGTGCAGTAGATGTAGAGGCTCATTTGCTGATCCGAAGGGCAAAGTTGAAGGAAGAAGAGATGAAAAACATAGATCCGGAGGAATTGACATCTCTAGAGGTAAAGCTTGACATTTTGGTAAGTGCAATGGAAGAGATGATGTAGAGGATCATCACAAGGAATGAGTATAATGTTCAAGCCCATGGCTCGTTGATTGAAGAAGAACAAGTCGTTGATCCAAAACCTTTTGTTTCTTATCTCAGTTGTTATAGATCTGATAATGATTGTTTTGTAGATCATCTTGGAGAAGAGAGATCTGTTGATATGACATGTATGCTTGATGATGTGTTTTATACTGATGATTTGCCTCAGTTTGATCAATATGATGATGATTATGTTATCCAAATAGAAGCTAATCTTGCAGACAAATCAACAGCTAGTTTGTGGAAGGAGGAAGTTCACTTTCAGCAGTTCGAGTACAATGATCAACTGATGCATATCAGCTATGACAGTGACGAGGAAAGTGCAGTAAATTTTGAATTAAGTGAAGGATATTTGCCTTTTTGTTTTGATTCGTTTCAATTCATCAGAGAAAACTTCCATGCAATCAAAAATCAACTATCGACAAGTCTTGATCTGGACCATCTTAAGGGCAATGAAAACCTTGTTCAAGACTTCTCATATCCAGATTTGCAGCCCCCGAATGCCATTGATTGTCAAGTTGCAGATGAGGACTTGGAAGCTGGCACATACGATCAAATGATGCAAGATGATTCCGTACCTTTCTGTTTTGAATCATTTCAGTTTTTGAAGGGAAATTGGCATAGTAAATCTTCAAATGAGCAGCTTTTAGAAAATCATGTAATCTCATCAGAAATAATAGAAAATGGGTTGCAAAAATATTTTCAAGATTTTCACGATCCAATAGCTGATGTGTTGGATGATGTCTGCAGTCAAAGTCTTTCTCCCTTGATTACATGTAAGCTTGAAACGTGTGCTGATATAAACTTGACCTGACAGCTAGTCTCTTTGTCATTTTTAGTAGGAGTCTCGTCACAAAGCTCAAAACAAAGTTTGCATTGATGGTATGAGGAGAAGAGAAGTAATCCATTGGATGAGCTAAGTCCCAGTGTGCATGAACTTCAAGATCCTTATGCAGTGTTTTCGGAGGCGGATAGAGAATCCATATCATTCAACAGATCTATTTCCAAGTTTTCATGGGAGTTGCCTTTCGATAGTTCTCTCTTGTTGTTCATAACCCAGCACTTGCAGAGAATTAAAACAATAGCCAGAATACTTACTTGGTTGCATTTGTTATTTCATTTCACTTGATCAGGTGATGAATGAAACTGTTAGAGTAGGTTTTGGTGAATAAGCTCTAATTTGAGCATATTTTCCATTTTTTCGGTTGTGTTTAAGTAACGAGTAAGTTTTTAGTTGGGTGAGAGTCAACTTGTGTCATCAAGTCATTAGTTTTCAGTCATGCATTTCATCTTGAGTTTTTGACTCCATTGCCCAATGGATGAAGGCACTGTTTTCTTTCCAAAGATCTATAGCTCTTCGCACCTCCAAGGAGCTACCATCCCCATTGGAGCCAATGTTAGTTTCAGTCTTTGCAGCCTTCCTCCAGTGATCAAACATGCTCTTACAAAGTGATTTTAAGGTGTCAAGGTCAAATTTTGTCATTTCAGTGAGTCTTCAAGTAAAATTTGGTCACTAGGTATTAGGTCTAGGGTTTGTTTTCACTCCTTTCAAAGTTTTCCAAATGTCGGTCCATGTCACCATTCAGCTGAGTGTACCATCATTCAGAAGGTTTTCATCATCATTTCAAGTTCCACTGGGTCATTTTACACCTTGTTCATGCTTCAGTTGTGCCTAGGTAAGGTTCATTTCCCTCTCCTAGGGTTTTGGAGGTAATTTCTCTTGGATGGTCAAATAATCAGCAAAAATTGTATCCTGATGTTCTTATACCTTCCCCTATCCTTAATGTACCTTATTAAACACTTCCCATCACTGAGATCCCCCAAATTCCTCATTTTCACACAAACCCTAGTTTCTTGCTACAACTTGGCAATTTTCTAAGCTAGGCCTATTTTTTTCCCTTTTGGACCTCTTCCCCTCACTCAATATTTGAAATTCCACTTTCCCTACTTCCTAACATCCCTCCCTACTTCCCAAAATTTTCTCAAGAATTTAGAAGCCCTTTATCCCCTTCATTTCAACAAATCCCTTGTTCCACACATCGGGATAGGTTTTACTCCAATGATGTTTCTGAGCATGAAAAGATGAATTTGGAAAAAATGAGAGATATTTTTGTCCAAAATAGGCCAAGGAAGAAAAACCTCCTTCACTTTTTACACAGGTGTCATGGTTTTAGAGAAATGCCAAAAATATAGTTGCCTCAGGAGAATTGATGCACCTCTGAAGTGACCTTGGGAACATCAATGTTTCTCCTAGCTTGATTGGCCAAATTACTTGCTTGATGAGTCAAATGATAACTAGACACAAAGAGCTTTCCAATGAGCTATCATGAGCTCAATTTGGAGTTGAGGAAGACCTTCAAAGGTTGACTGCAACAGCACTCTGCCTTGAGGCAGCCTCATTTTTCACATTTTGACCAATCTTGGGAGGTTTGATGTTTGACAAGGAAAATGAACTCCAAATTGAAAAATTCCAGTTGGGTTGGAAAGTAGACCCAATAATATTTCCAACGCGCTATCCCGTTCCAAATTTGGACACCAGGAAGGTCTCTAAAAGTCTCCTGCAAAACGGCACGACGCATTGAGTTTGTGGCGCGGCGCATAGAGCTACAAGCCCAATTTCACCATAAAATTCCCCCAATTTTCCAAATGTGCTCAAATATGTGGTGTGTAAGTAAGTTAAGAGTTTTTCCATTTCAAGTGAAGATTTTTTCTCATAATTTATGGTGGTTTAGTGTGTAAAATCTCAAACCCTACCTCCTTCCAGATGTGCTAAAAAACAATGGCTTAGAGTTTGTCTTTGTGTTTTTGATATCAAATCCACTCCATCACCCCCTCACTTTTTGACTCCTCCATTCATTCTTCACTTTAATCCATTCATTCCCTAATTCCCATATTCGTTAAATCCCAGTATCCTAAACCCTAATTGTTATCCCAAAAAGTCTAAAAATTGTCCCTAAAACCCTTCAATTCCCCAAATTCTAATTAGCAACATTCATAAAATCTCTCTTACCCTCTTCCTTCATAGTCCCTCATACATTTTCATACCCTTGGCAGAAAAATATTAAAGACACCTAAAACTCTTCATATTCATCTAAGACAACACAAACTTTGGCAAACATGGAGACAGATTCCTCTTGTGACCGAGATGAAGGAAACACAGTGACTCTACAACCGAATTGCATGCACCAAGGAGACCAAAAGCTATTGGAGAAAGATAACAAAGAAAATAACATGTTGAGACACCTAACAATCATTATTGGGCGAGAAATCATGTTTGCAAGGCACGAATCAAAATCTTGAAGGCCAAGTTGAAGAAGGCCTCAAAGCGTCAGAAAAGGCATGATAGACTTCAAATTTTGGCCGAGGCTTCCTTGGCCCAGCATAGTATATGATGGAGGACACTCAGCCCAAATTTCAAGAAATTTGGGACACATTTTGCAAATTTTGTTTTTTTTGGCCTAAACAAATATTTTTCAGCTCTACGCGTCAAGCCACTTGGTGTGCGCTTATGATTGGGGGCTCCTCTTGGGTAAAACTTTATAATTTTGGATTTTTCATGAAAATTTATGCATGCCTACCCATGGCCAAGAGATTTTGACAGGTTTTGGGCTTCCAGAAGGGTCAAAAATACCCTAAAAATGACCTTTCTGCCTCTTTTTGGACACACAGGAAGCAGTGTTGGGAGAACTCATTTTTAGAGGGGCAAATGAAGACCAAATTCAGAAATTTCACTTTTGTTGGAAAGTAGATAGGAATACGTTTCCAACAAGCCCACTTGGAGCCAATTTTGACACCAGGAAGGTCTTAAAAATCAGCTCCAAACTAGCATGATGCATAGAGAAATCAGGCGCGGCGTATTGGGGATTTTTGCTCATTTTGGACTCAGTAACTTTGTTTTTCGCCTAGTTTTTGACATTTTGACTTTCTTACTTCCAAATGTTAAACTCATGATGTAATTTGATGTACTTTGATGGATCTTGATGTAATTTTGTTAAATTTTACTCATGGAGGTAGATTCATCCATCAAAAGGTGAATTGCAACTGAATGAATCAGTTTCCTATCTTATAGAGGCAAGTTGTTCCACTACCTATTTTCTAGTTCTCAGTTTAGATCTTGTTGAAACAGCTCCTAAACTTGTGAGTTCGACTCCTAGAGGCTGGGGATGAGTTATTGTTGTCTATATCTTGTAGTTTTTCAGCCATTAGCATAGGTTGGAAACTTGGGATTGCTTTGAGCATCATTGTACATTCATCTCTGCATTTTGGTAAAGGAATATACCAGGGTTTGCAGCACTCCTTGGGATTCATATGGCTCATTGTTTTGATGATGTGTTTCTCTCTATTAATGTAATTTTACTGATGCTTTATGTGTATCATCTTCCCTCTTATTTCTTCTTGAGTTAAACAAACAAGGATAAAGGTGGAATTCATTAGATTTGTAGTGCTCTACCTAGGGTTTGTTTAATTTTCTATGTTTTCAATTGTTTGAAGAGGATTCTTGAAATTTTCTTGCCCTCTTCAACTCCTCACCGGTCTGAGCTATCCATTTCATTAAAAATTGAAGTTTCAAAACAATTTCCTACCTTGCCCCATTTAGATCTCTGCAAAAACTAGGCCTCATTCCCCAGACCCAAAATCTTCCCTTCCCTTTGATCCAACAAACACCCTCAAAATCAAATAAAACTCTTTTACATATATACCTAGCCTAAAATCAGCCTTTATTCAAGTCATCTCAAGCTTCACTGATCATATTTTTCTGAGATTGACCAGGAGAGAGCCCTCTCCTGATTTTGTAGGGCTAGCTACCAGATTAAGCGTGGTTTGATGTTACCCTAGATTCTACCTTTCTTAGCCTGAGGTAGATTTAGGCCATAACATAGCCTGTGGTCAATATTCCCCATCTATTTATGATATATTGGTCAATTTTCTATCCTTATCATGCAATGGAGTCCACTTCCACATTATATGAATCTTCGTCAACCATTGGTTATGGGTCATAAACCCTACTCCTTAGGATCACAAAAACACTGAAGGAAGGAGGAAATCAATAGTTCTATGCTTGTGGATCTTTTCCAACCACTTTGATATTCGAAAATATGGTCCTCTAGCTTGCAATTTATTGGTTTTTTTTTTTTTTAATGTAAAGTGCATTTTGTTTGTAGCATAAATTTTTCTTCCCAACACTCTCCATAAAATAAATTGAATACAACAAAGTGCTTAGAAAGTTGTGAAATTGATAATGCATATGGAACATCCTTTCATGTCACTATGTTGTAACTATACACTTCGGTTAGTTCGTATATTTTTTCTAATTAGGTTAAATTTGAAATTCATGCTTTGCATGTGAACTTGTATATCTCTACAGACTTGTATATTTCTACAACATGATTTGATTCTTGTTGGAAATCTTCTCCAATGGAAAGCTTCCTAGCTTTGTTCCCTGTTATGTTTCCATACAATCCTTTGGTCACTTTCTATGAATTTCCACAAAATCCTCTTGCTCCATAAAGTAGTCCACCTTTTCAATAGAGTAATCACTGTAAACAAGTGCATTTAGAAGTGGATTAATCGAAGCCATCCATCCTTCTGTTGGCGAAAAAGGAGGTCTTTGGGTAAGACTCGGGTTCAGGCTTGAGGCCAACAAGGTTTCCGCACTATTCTAGGACAACGTTGGAATTTGCACCCTGTTCAAGGAGTAGAGAGTCTCACCTGAGGCGTGCCGCTACCTTACCGAGATTAGAGACTATATCTTTGATGTCGAGGAAAGATTACTAACACAGATCATAATTAAGAGCATACAAAAGACATATATATATCTCAACTCCAAGAAGTAAACTATCATTCATCACTACATGATCAGAGTACCAAATTAAAATTTAAAATACGCATACATTCACCATAATCAATCAAATATCAACCAATTCATAATATACAACACAACAACAATCTGATTCCATTAAATTGGATCAAAACAACATAAACATACTCCGTAGAGTCTATTACAGTTCATTTCAATACAAAAGACTCAGTAGAGCTCTCCCTAGGCTCTACTTCCTATCAGCCTCCTTCTCTGACTGACTAACTAACCAACTAACTACGAAATCACTTCTTTTCTACCTATTTGTTCTTACCGACTGACATCGTCAATCCTTGCCCCTTTTGTGCTCATCTGTCCCCTTGCACTCCACTGCCTTCTATTTCTTCTTCATCACTAGGAGTTCTATTTTTTGTTTCTTTTCTCCCATCTCTGTCATTTGTGTCGTTATGTGTCTATGCCCCACCTCCTGTCTTTTGGCTTTACACAACCGTGACAGTTCCATGTCTACCTTAATTGTGTTCCGCCACATGTCTTCCAACTCTCCACAACTCCAAAACTGTTCTATCCAAAACAAAGGCCCCAACAAGCCCCAACCACATGCTATTGACTCATCCTGAGTCAATATTTTCTTGTTGTTGTGGCTTCTGGTGGTCTGTCGGGTTCCAGTGCTGGCCTAGTTTCTCTTATTGCTTCCATCTCTGTATTTTCTTGTTCCGATTTTCCCTATTCCAGCAAAGGCCCCAACTCGGGAACCTTGCTCATTGTCAATGTTCTAAGCTCTGTAAACTTAGTTATTGCTTGTTGCCACACTTTAAGCATACGCTTTGTTTTAGTGACGATTTTATTGGCCTGAGTCACATCTGTTACCTTCGTCAGTTTGTCGAACACTTCCTAGATTTTTGGTTCGGCTTCAGCCACCAGTTGTTGAACTGCCTCGGCCTTTTGCTTCACAGGCTGCCTTAGGTCTCTGAGAAGTCGTTTTGTTGTTACTAAGTGTTCTTCAATGGCCTGAATTTTGGTTTCAAGTATATCTTCTTCATCATACAGTTGTGTTCTGTTGACCGAATCTTTGGTTCCCCTGATTTCAAGGAAAATATTCTGTAGTTTCTCTGAAACTGGTTGTACCTTCATTTTTAGTGAATTTGAGCATTCATGTAGCTGATCCAATAGGATGTATGCTTCCTTGACCATTATTCTAAGTGTGTCCTTTATGTCGTGCATATGTCTCTATCTCTCCGCTACTTTCTCAGCATATATGGTGGAGGGATCTAGTAATGATGGCTTTGCTACAAGCGCCTCTTTCAGTTCTTGGTTTTCTCGGTTCAGGCTCGTACATGCCATTTTGACTCGAATGGATCTTTCAACCATTTACCATGAAGAAATATATTTGGGTATTTTTCTGTCCAGGGCAATGATGGTAGG
Source organism: Pinus albicaulis (assembly GCA_034641835.2). Lineage (NCBI taxonomy): Eukaryota > Viridiplantae > Streptophyta > Pinopsida > Pinales > Pinaceae > Pinus > Pinus albicaulis. Next base: position 1,445,041,241 of record CM076584.1, on the reverse strand, counting down.
CCATAGGTATTTAAAGACCTTTGTTACTTGGTCCAGCTGCTACTGTAGGCTATCCTTTTCACCTTGGAGTTGCTTGCGCTCATCAGTAAGCGCAATAAATTATTGTTGTTGTTGCTGAAATATATATAGGAGGTCATTATGCAGAACGTCTGCTTGTCATGCTACTGTCTGGATGAAACTGAATAGTTGGCTAGGTCCCTAGCTTTACATGTTCTCATTGATCAACATCTCTTGGGTTGGATGTCTCTCCTTGAGTGATTGGCTACTGGCAATTAATCTTTCAGAATGTCCTTGTGGGGATGTTGGTTGACTCTATTTCGGCGGCTAGGGTTCAGGAACGTGGAGACTAGTAGATGGTATGAACCATTGCAATAATAAATTGGATTGATGGAATGGGTTTGGCTCTGGTGGGGTGGGTGTTGTATCAAGAATTAGGGACACTTCTTGCATTAATAACTCTAGAAATGTGCCCTGTCCCACCGTGGTTTGGTTAACCTCAAGTACTCCAGCTATACCTGAGTTAACCTCTGCCTCAATATCAACATTCAATAGGGTCTGTGGTGGTATCGGATCTGAAATGGTTGTAGAGGTGGACGGAGTGTGGGTGGGGTGGTCCTTGGACATGAATGAGCTGTGCAATGATGAATTGTGTGTATGGAGTGGCGATGAGATTTGAATGTTTAGGACTGATGATGGATCAAATACTGGTAGTGTAGAGGTGGTCTGGGTGGTGACCTATGGTTCTTCTTGAATTAGTATTCCCATCACTGTTGGTTGGGTTTGGTCTTCTCCCGTGAGACCAACCACTTGTTCAGGTCCCGTGGTTTGGGCTCTTTTCCCTTTTGGTGCTGGTACTAGTGGTTTAGTCGGCTTGGTTTTGTGGAGTGGAGTGATAGTGAGCAGCGAAGGGGAGTGGAATGCGGTAGATGGTAGTGCAGTTAGGATGGGGGTGGTGGTGGACGGGGATGCATAATTCAATGTTTGAAATTTAGAAAATTTTGTAAATACAGTAGATGTGATGCTGAGAGTTTCTATTACCTTATTGAATCCTTTCACCCGTGTGTCCAACTCGTTCAGTAGTGGCCACAGTTGCAATTGGGAGATCCTCTGCACTCTTTCTTCTGGTGTCTCCCCCGGAAGTTCTTTCGGGAGCATTGTATCAAACAAGTAAAATGGGGTCCTTCTTCTGATCTCCATTGCCGCTCCTGGCCATGAAGAAGCTTCTGTGTGGAAAACCTCTTCCATTATTTGGAACTTCAATGGCTTCTTATGGAAAGTATTTTCATCCACACAACTTGGTCGGACATAGATTCGGTTATGGGTCACCCAAAACCATATGTGTGAAGTATCTATCTAATATGCTCCTTGGAACCCTTTGCTGGTTTCCAACCACGTCAACCATATCTCTGTACTAGACTATAAAAGCTTCCTCATTGACCTCTTTGGTACTTGGGTCCCCTTATATTCTCCACGGCATGAACCTTAGGGCCATTGGTTGGTCGTGAGTAATCTCCACAAGCTGTCTAATTCCTGGTGGACTCCACTTTCACATTTCCAGGGCCATGATCAGATAACCATATATAAATCTTGTGGCTCACTTATAGTTGTCCTCGCAAGGCTCAAACATCTCATTTAACAAGAATTTGCACCAATTCATCTGTGATCCTTAAATGCAATGCTCTCTGACTAAGATTATGTCTAGGGTGCATTCCCCCTTGGTGTAATGCCTCATCATTTTCCCAATGATAAAATAGAAGGAAAATTTACCATTGGGTTGTTTATGAGGTCAATTTGCCTCCTTTTCCTCCTCTCCTTGTGTCATACTTTCTGTAGTATTCGCAATCTCCTGTCTTCTTAGCCCTCTTGGATGTATTTTGAAAGGTCGATGAGATGTCGTTTCGTGCTGTTGATAACCCTATAAGTCTGTGTATGTATTTTGCATGAATTGGGATTTCCCTCCCAAGCCATAGTGATCTATTTTGAATTCTTCTCATTAAGAACTTAGTGCATTGCATTGTTTCTCCCATCATCCCGAATACCAGAAGGCTCCTGAGGTGCAGGAATATTGTTAACCTCTGGATGCCTCTGAAGTTTGGGTGCATCTTTGCTGCTTCTCCTCCTCCCTCCTTTGCATAATTTTCAATGTACACATGCCTTTTCATGGCTGGGAACTGGTACACATCTGTGAATTTGGTATCTATCAATGAGACATTGTCATGTTTTCCTATCAGCGACTCCATCCTTTGAATTATTACATCAAGCTCGAGCTCAACGACTGAGGTATCCATCCTTGTCATTTTCTTCCTTCTACTGTATACTTGAATTGTTGTTGCTAGTCTACTGCTCTGAACTTCTGTTGCTAGAATCGAGCTTATTGTTATAGCTATTTCTTTCTCTGTTAACTTGGAATTTTCTGGCATTCTGGTGTTTCCCTCCTTCATGCGGGTTAAGTAATATTACTGGCACGAATGATGTTGATGTGACACCATAACTAATTAATTCCTAATGTCTTTCCTGCGGCTATAATTGTGTGATTGGTTACTGGGGTGAGGTGTATTCTGACAGTGCTGATGTTGGCTTCGGGAGTCGGGTAGACATGATGGGAAATAATTATGGAAAATTTATTATGGTATGGGAGTTACTAATTACGACAGTTATTTTTCAAATTCGGGTTATCTTACAGACTGACAACGGTATGATGGGTGATTATGAGGGAATTATGATTGACACGGTTAGGCTATGTAACACTATAGACTCTCCCCTCGATCACAATTTGTTGCGATGTGGTCTCCACATTGCAACAGGGATGATTTTTGTTTTTGCTCAAATTTTGTGAGTTTTTTATTAGGATTCCTACTCTAATGGGCTGAAAATATTAAAACATAACTATGCTATAGCTCATCTCGGTTGCGAGAGAGTTATTGACTCTAATCTATTGACTGCTCTCAGATGCGAGAGTTATTAAAATTAAAAGGATTGTAGTTCTTACTGATGATAGAGTTTCAGGCGTGCATCGTTCACCCATCCTTGAAGTATCTCTCCATCCAGTTGCACTAGCCTGACTGCGCCTAAATCTCTTATCTCTATGAAATAATACGGTACCATCTAGTGCATTACAAGCTTCCCTAGGAACTTCTGGAATTTGATGTCATAGAGCAGTAGTTTTCCACCAATAGTGAATGTTTTTTGTTTGATGTGGCAGTCATCCCAGGATTTTTGTCATTATTTCTATACTAATTGATGGAAATCCTCTAGAAATATATCTTCTTCATGCTCCAGCAATTCATGGAGGCGTGAAATGGTGGAGGCTTCCTCTATCATGTGTGTTGTTGAAGCAATTAAGAGGCTTGGTATGATAAACTCGACTGGTATTATAGCCTCGTATACCAACTGGAATGGAGTTTGATTATGCAGTCTCTTTATGGTTGTCCTGTATGCCCACAACGTGGATATTATTCTTCCATCCCAGTCATCATGTTTAGCTTTTCATATCTTTGCTAGTCCTTTTTCCAAAATTTTATTGAAGGCTTCGACGGTTCCATTCGTCTGAGGGTGGTATGGGCTGCTCTTGTGGTTTTGTATCATAAAGTTGTCTAGCAGTGATTTAAACTTTAATTAATAAAATGTGTGCCTTGATCTCTTGTTAGGCTCCTTGGATAGTCGAACCTACTAATGATGTTCTCAAAAATAAATCTAGAAGTTGTGTCTATTGTACAGTCCCTTACTAGTGTTGCCTCTACCCATCTTGTGAGGTAGTCAGTTGCGGTGATTATATATCTTTCCTGTGAGTGTCGCGCCATTGGTACAATTGGTCCTATGAATTCGACGACCCATTTCTCAAATTCCTGCATAGCCCTCACTGGTTGTAGTGGAAACTCATCACGATGTGACGGTCACCCTGTTCTTTGACAGACATCGCATTGCTTCACATATTCCTTACTATATTTGTGCATGATGGGCCACCATAATCATGCATGTAGTATTTTCCTTGCAGTGGGTTTTGCGTCGACATGGCCTCCCGCAACTCCATGTGACACTCCCACAAGATGTCTGCTCTTTCATGATCTAAGACACATCTTTGTAGGATATGATCCAGGCCCATTTTATACAACTCCCCTGCTATGAGTTGACATTCGGCCGCTTTAACTACTAGATGTTTTTTTGGGTTGTTGTGTATTCTGATGGGCATTTTCCTGTGACCAAGTATGTCGCTATATGTTCTAGATAATCTAGGATGGATTCTACTCGGAAGAGATCAGCATCTAGCAGCTGGTCATCAAGGGATTCCCCATTTTCCCTGTTCTCCAGTCTTGACAAGTGGTCAAGACCAACATTTAGCCTTCCTGGTTTTACTATTACTTCAAAAGTGAATTCTTGGAATAGTAGGAGACATCTACAGATTTTGCCTTCAAGTACAAGTTTGTTTAATATATATTTTAGCGATGAGTGATCTGTGAAGAACTTGAATGTGCCTCCCAATAAGTAGTGGCAAAATTTTTGTAGAGAGTATACCATAGCAAGAGCCTCTCTTTCCGTTGTTTTGTAATTCTTTTCTGTCGTTGACAACTTTCTTCTTGCAAAATATACTGGGTGATCTATGGAGTTTTCTCCTGGCTGAGCTAGCATCACTCCCAAAGCAATACTTGAAGTGTCAATGTGGACATGAAATTGTTTATCCCAATTGGGATACGAAAAAATGGGTGTACTTTCTAGTTTCTCTTTCAACGTGTTCAATGCCTTAGTGCATTCATTGTTTTGTATGAATTGTTCTAACTTCTGCAACAATTTTTCTAATGATGTTGTGATTTTTGCATAGTTGCGGATGAACCTCCTATAGTATCCTGTGTGTCCCAATACTGACCTCAACTATTTTATGGTTTCTGGTGCTTCCATGTTCACAAATACTGCCACCTTTGCGGGGTCCACACATACACCTTGCTTGCAAACTACATGTCCCAAAAGCATTACAGAAGGTACTACAAAGATGCACTTTTGAGATTCAAAGAATGAAGCTATCTACACCTGTCAAACATTATCCTGAGCAGAGTTGCATGGTTCTTCAGTAGACCGTATATCGTCCAATCATCCATGTATACTTCTAGGAACTTATGGATATAGTCTCTGAATTTTTCTATTACTATCCATGAAAAAACAGATGGTGCATTATTTGGTCCAAAAGGCATGACATGATAGGTAAATGATCCCCATTCTGTTGTGAAATTAGTTTTCCTTTTGTCTTCTTATGCTATTCTCACCTAATGATATCCTAAGAAGCTATCTGTGAATGAGTATGCTTCATTTCCCGCGACATTATCAAGAACTTCGTCACTAAATGGAGTTGGAAATGGATCATGAATGCATGCGTTATTTAGACTTATGTATTCCACGCACACTCTAATTTTTGATTTCTCCTTTTTACTTTGTATCATAATTGGGTTGACCCATTCTGCTTCCTCAACCAGAAAAATCAAGCCTGCCTTCAACATTTTGTCTATCTCTACTTTAACCTTTTCTTTTACTCTCAGATTCAAGTAGTAAGGCTTATGTTTTACTGTCCTTGCATCTAGTTTTAGGACTATGCGCATCTCCCCTAGATCTCCTTTGATTCCTTTGAGCTCTGCCATTGAATATGGGAATAAGTCTTCATACTCTTGTAGTAGGTCCAAGATTTCTTTTTTTGTCTCTATATCCCAATAATCTCCGACGGATGCGATCTTGGGCTTCTCTACACTTCCAATATTCTACTTCTTTATCTTCAAGGGTAACAGGTGCAATCCCTCAATAGTTGGTTCCTCTTGTATTTCCCGTTCCCCTTCCTTTTCTTCAAAGTATAGATGTCGAATACTCTCTAAATCCCGATCTATCCTTTTACATGCTACTAATTCTTTGATTTTCTGCTCTGATAAAGATATTCCTTCATTCTCCTAAAGCTCTGGGAAGAAAAATATTATTTTAATTACTTGAAGGGTATCTGTAACTTGTTTTTTGTCTCTTTTTAAAGAAAAAAATTGTGTAAATTTCTCTGCAAATGTTTCCCGGGTACTTGTTCCTCTCTTCTTCTCTTCTGTCATGTACCAAGCTTGTGGAATGGTGTCCAGTGAATGAATAAATTTGTGTACCCATAAAGATTCTGGATATCCCTCATTCTTCCACTTATATTTGCAACTTCTTAGATGCGCTAGGGGGTCGGAATAACCTTGGTACTTTTCTCCAAGTTGTGGTCCTGAAGCTGCATGGAATCTTCTTCTTAAGGCTCTGGAAACATCTTCCCATTGTGAAAAAGAGGTGCGATGGGTTGCCCACCACCTTGCTGACATGGATTGTAGTGCTATGTCCATGATAGGGACTCTATGTTCTCTTGGTACTTTGTCTTCTACTTTGGTAATAAATTCACAGCTTGCATATTTGAAAGATTTGGATATTCCCTTACCTCTATACCAATCCAGTTGACTCCACGAATGTTGGCCCATCTTCTGACATTGATTTCATATCCTCCCTACTGCCAATCATCCCAAGCCACTTCTAACCCTAGGTCAGAACTCTGAATGCTTCTCTAGCTTACCGTTCCCCCTATTGTAGTATTAATGTAATCTTCTCTCCTTCCTGCCATCATCTGGTAGAGTTTATCTAGAATCTATGCATATTCTTTGTTGTCAACAGTCTCTATGTATCGGGGTCCTTGATATGGGTCCAATGGCTGAACTACTCTAACTTCACCATCTTCCAATATCATTAATTCCTTATTTAACTCAATTACTGCATAATTTTCAAAGGCCCAATATATCCCTAGCAAGGTAGGATAGGGATCCTTGTCACCCATGATATCTATTACTTAAAAGTCTGTATAGGTCTTTACTCCCACAAAATCAACCTCAACTTCTTCTAGCCTTCCTATTGGTACGATGTAGTATTGATTTTCCATTCTGATTTGTATTGGTGAGTGTGACAACTTTGGTTTTCCCAGTGGTTCCCATGTCTTTCGGGGTAGAATTTTGACATCTAATCCCATATCTAGCATTGTGTCTCTGATTTGGAATCCTTCAACTTAATTTTTTACACAGAAATCCTTTCCAGTCCTTCTCTTATTTCTTTTTACTCTTCTTATGTATTTTTCAGTAAAGTTACATGAGTCTCCAGGTCCTGCTCCTCCTTGCACAACCATTTCTAGATTTTTCTTTAATTGTTCCAACATTTGTCCATTATTTACAATTTTCAGGAACAGTCAAAACCACTCTTCTATAGGTGTGCCTGTATGGATTATCTTTCCTACTTCACTATATTGTTGCGGAAGTTCCATATTTTGATGTCTTCCTATCCGTGAGAATGTCTCTAGTGCTTCTTTGAAATACTGCTTATGTCGGTATGGGCTGAAAGCTTTCTTTGGGGATGCAGGTTTGATTAACTTTATCGGGTCCTTGTCTCATGCATCCTCTCCTATTTTCTTCCCTCCTCGCGTTACCATAGCTACACTTTGCAAAGGTTGAGCCTCTAGTATCCTTGGTTCTTCATTACCCAGACTAGCTCCCCTTTTTCTAGCTCTCTCTTCCCACCTCTTAATCAGCTCTGGGCAGTCTTCAGTAGCATGTGCATTAACTCTGCATTGAGATCACCAAGGTCTTATGGTTAGTAGACATTATCTCACTACATGATCTTCCTGATCACAGTTATAACACCTTACTGATCCTCTTCCTCTAGCTCTGCTACCTCTCATTCCTCCTCCTCGCCCCCTTGGAGTTTCATTTACTCTATAAGATGACTTGTCTAATAGTTCTACCAATGCGTCAAGGGCTCTACATTGCTCTGTATTATGAGTTGTAGAGGAAAAAAATTCACAGTAGATGTTGTTTGGAACATTTGAGTATTTTTTCAAAATTGGACACATTCGTGGAGGATGACCAATACCTTTGCATATTTCGCAGCATTCTACTACTGTTTGATTTTATTGATCGGGGAACCCTGGGAAGTGGGGTTGTGGTTAGTATAGCCCTTAAGTGTTTGTATATGCAACTCCACCAACTGGCGGTGCCCCTTTTGTTTCGACCACCGAATTTCCAACGTTTTCTCCCCGCAACCTCAGACATTCTGTTGCTACGTGTCCCTCCATCAAGCAATGTGTGCACCACACGTTGGGCCTCGTAGGCTATACCGGTTAAATATATTTCATTTTCTTTGTCAAACTGGATATTTGATATTCTAGTCCTAGTATGGATGGATCTTGTACTGCTGCCCCCTTTGTGAACTCCTGCGGGTGTCCTGTCATTGCTTCTATCTTCATTTCTTTCAGGAGAGCATCTTGAAGGGCATCGATCTTTTGTTGTGTCAACAGTGTCCTTGTCAACAATATGAGTGCTTTGATGAACCAATCTCATTGGTGATTTGGATCCATTGGGTAACTTAGTTTTCTAATCGCGTCTTTAAATATTCTCATAAAATCCTAGGTTGTTTCTCATTCCCATTGTTTGATTTCCCATAGCTTAGAAAATCCTTGTTGATTCGTCTGAGGTAGCTTGAATCCTTGGATTAATTCCTTCTTAACATCATCTATTTTTGGGTTTTGGTGTGCTTCTAATCATTTTATGAACTAGCGCAAAGCGATTTCCCTTAATGTGGTTTGAAACACAATTAACTTGACTACATCTCGTGTTTGTCGAGCTCTCCAAATTTCTTCATAGAGATACCAGTGTTGTTCTACATAGTCATTACCTTTTCCAGAAAATTCTAGGTATCGAGTGAATGATCCCGCCATCTTTCCTTGTGTTGGTGGTATTAAAACAAAACCTTTGCTTCTCAGCTGAGAGATTCCACTACCATCACTGTTTCTAGTAGATATATGTACTGTGGATTTAGTACTACTCAACTTGCTAAACTCTCGTAACTTAATAAAGAACTTATCAGTTGAATGATAGAGTACCAGGGGAAGGTTAGGACTAGTGTTACTTGAAACTTGGGGAATAGGATTACCTTTTGTTATGGTTGATATCCTCTCTTGGAATAGTTGCTCCATTGCAACATGCAACTCCACATCAAACTCCTCCTCGGGGCACGCATCCTCCTCATTATAATTTTCTCCCTTTTCTCTTCGGGTTGGGCTCCTATTAACGTTCCTAGATTCCTTAATGGACCCCTCCATTCCTTGGGGTCCCATCTGACCTTCTCTTTCCTCTGTCATCTGCGGCGCCTTTTCCTTGTTCTGTCGATTCTTTTCCTACTTCTCAAATTCTCACAAAGCCCTTTCCCACCACTTCTCAACCATCTGTGGCCTCTAATGTGCTCTTAGATCTCTTAACCTACTGGAGGTTCCGACATCCATATCCCTATTCCCCATTTTTCCTTACTCGTAACATCTTTCCCTCAACTCCTTCCCCTAGTACTAGAGGTTTAGGTCTCCATCTCAGGATTTTGGAATGACATCAAGCCCTCGTCTGCCATTACAGCTTTAATCCATAACGGGATTACTTTCAATAGTTCCCCCACAACCTAGATCTAAATATGTCTTTGAATTTTGTAAAATATTGGTATAACTCGGCTACAAACTCTACAATGTACCCCTCCAAGGTACTTTGTACCCAAAAATCTATTTCTCAGGTTAGATATGTATCTAGCTGATGTAGTGCTGCTAGATATGTGTGCGTCCAACTACGACAAACTCTACGTAATCCTTCAGGGAGATACTTGATTTGGAGTCTTCGCAACCAATTGTAAAGCTCTTCAGGAAACTTCCCCTAGAAAATATCATACAGGCCACTTGCAGAGTCAGAAAACAAGACTCGATCCTTGACAATATTTTCCCTCTGTCGTCGAAGCTCTGCTTGTTGTGATATGAACTTATCTACGTGCTTGTACCACCAGCTTCGTAGTTCCTCCTCATAGATCCTCAATACCACGATCTAGCTTCTAGATAAATTTTTGGGTCCTAGCAATGGAACCATTTTTTGGCGAAAAAGTAGGTCTCTAGGCAAGACCCAGGTTCAGGCTTGAGGCCAACAAGGTTTCTATAGTAGTCTAGGACAACACCGGCATTTTCGCCCTGCTCAATGGAGCAGGGAGTCTCACCCAAGGCGTGTAGCGACCTTACTGAGATTAGAGGCTAGATCATTGATGTCGAGGAAAGATTACTAACACAGATCATAATTAAGAGCATACAGAAAACATATATATATCTCAAATCCAAGAAGTAAACTTCATTCATCACTACATGATCAAAGTACTGAATTAAAATTTAAAATAGGCATACATTCACTATAATCAATAAAACATCAACATATTCATAATATACATCACAGCAACAATTTGATTCCATTAACTTGGATCAAAAGAACATAAACATACTCCATGTTAGGGTCCTGTGATTTAGCAGATTGGTAGACCAAATGCACAGGGTAACATGAAACCAGTCTTTGGAGTCCTAGGACCTAGCCTTCCTAGACTCAAAGAGGGCTCTCTTTGTTTGTAAAGGATATGAGCTTGTTTTCTTTAGATGGTTTATTTTAGGCTAGTTGTTAGGCGTAGCGTTTGTTGTTAGTTTTGGTTGGGTAAGATGAAATAGGTAGAATAGGTGGAGTGAGAGATCATCAAATCATTAGGCTATGGAGTCTATGAAATTCATGGATATCTCAATAGTGAGTTAGAGTGAATCACCGGGAAAATTTAGTGTGGTCAATGGATCCTTAAGGTTTGTGTGTGAAGTGAAATGCACATTAAGTTGGGGAAACAAGGTAGGGAAAAGGGAATTTAAGAATCCTTAATCAAATAACCATACACAAGAGGGTCTCAAATATTGATAAGCAAAAGATAATAGTCATGAGATATGGCAAACCATTTACTCAATGACAATACTTAAACAAACAAAAATTCAAGACAAACATTGCAATGAAATACAGAAGGCGAGAAACTCATTTAACTTCTAGTGATTTCACCTTCAAGCTTTTAGAAAACATTTAAGATAACAAAATAACTTTAATCAATCAAAGAGGGAACTCCTAAACATTTTTGATCAAGCTATAAATAACTTTGAGGCAGACTAATAGGCATGGACAAAGGGAAAGATCAGAACAAGACCTGTTTGGCTTAACCTAACAAGTAATACTTCAAAGAGAGATTTCAAAAATAGAGTTTAGATAGCATCAAATAAGCAAGACTTCCATAAAACATATTTGGAAACTAGCATATTAATCCATTGATGAAATAAACAAGCATAAGGAGCGTTATCACCCAAAAAAATTTCAAACATCATTGTCTCAAGTTTTTTTATGATCATGGGTCAAATAGGGTCTTAGGAGTCATTTCTTGAATTTGACCAAAAGGGAGTATTAGATTTTTAGGTTTGAACCTTCCTTAGTGTTAAATAAATTCATTTTAAAGTTTTTTCATGTCAAGTCATTCATCATTTCATCATTAATTTCATTTTCCTAAGTTTTTTCATCAAAAATGTCCAATTAGACAAGAAACCTTACTTTCATAGCGCCACCCATTGAAAAAAGTCACTTTGCGCTATGAAAGGGCTGATAGTTTCGTAGCGCAAACAGCGAAACTCTGTTTTTTCTGACTTTGTGAAGTCAACTTCAAAGGAGGTTTCTGAGCAACTGAAAAAGAATTTTGGAAAACTGAAAGAATTATTTCTTCATAACAGACCTAGCTACAAAACCATCTCTCATTTTCTTCAAATTCATTAGGAAGTGGGATAAATTGATAAATTAAAATGCGATACGAAATTGTTGTTACGAAACTGTCCTGTACATGACCGTTTAGCAGTCAACTTCAAGTCCAATTTCTGGCCAAATTAAAAAGTATTTTGGAATTCTAAAAGAGTTTTGTCTTCATCACAGATACATCTACAAAAATTTCTCTCAATTTTCTCACAGGTGTTATCAGTTTGGAGATACAATTTGAAGCCCTATTTTCAGAAACAAAGTTTTCCTGTTTTACACGTGTTTCAAAGGAAGTTTCTGGACAGCAAGAGATGTGTTTCAAAAAACCAAGAGAGGTTTTTATTCAATACATAATGGCCTACAAAAACCTCTTTCAGTTTCTAAAAATACATCATGGAGTAGGAGATATAGGCTCTGTCAAAAGACCTATATTTCAAGAAAAAATAGGAAAACCAATAGGCCAACCTATTGCAAATGAAGAAGAAATGCCCCAAAAAATCTAAAATGAAGTTAGTATATGGTTGATGTGGTTTTTAGATGATAATATAAGTAATATTTTGAGTTTTGGGGCAATAATATTTTCACTTGGAAATTTTTTTGACAAAACTACATACTCAGTAGTTTCGTAACGCATCTAGTGTAAAAAAGTAGAAAAGCGCTACGAAACTGTTGTAGCTGTCGTTTCTGCTCCTTTTGGTTAGTTTTAAAGGGGTTAAAGGATGATTTAAGAGCTGCAATTGTTATGGAAGATGTATTGAAGGATGGTTAAAATTTTGCATAAGGAAAGAACCAATTTTTTGAAGAAAAAAGGTTGAAATGGCAGCGCTACGAAACTGTTGTGTTTTCGTAGCGCCATAAATTACAGCCTTTTGAACAAATTTTGCAGCATTTTTTGGACATATGGAGGCTAGGGATGAGTGATGAGACATGTTAATATAATCTCCAACAACCAAGGACCACGAAATAAAGTTTAAATGATGGTCAGAATGTTCAAAGAAGGAAAATAATCGTATGCCTAAAAAACAGGGTTTGGTTCCTACTTTTGTGGAGGTCAACAACGTTGTCATGAAGAACTGAAGCTCATCATCCAAATTTTACCATGTGATGATAAACTTGGAAAATTATGTAATTTCAAATAGATAAGGTTGTTAAAGATAGTGATGAAGAGTTTGAGTCCTAGTTGAAATAGGACTGTCAAGTAGGATAGGTGTCTGTTTGTCATAAATTTGATGTTTTATGGTTATGCAATGTGTCTGTAGTTATAAATTCGATATATCTAGCCTATAGGTAGATCATCTCATGTTGTAAGAGGTCTATTAAAGGCCAAGAGATCGAATTAGTAAAGGGTTGGAGACTTTTTAGCAAAATTGTTGCTTTATGTAATGGACTATGATCAGTAATGCAAGGAGGTTTTCATCGTGACAGACCTGAGGTTCTTAATGTATTTCAATGAGTTTTATGTCCTATCTTTAAAAAAATTTCCTTTCATAGTATTAATTCTCATTACTCAGAATTCATGGATGTTCATGCTCTAACTTCCTTTAAGTATTAAACTATGGTCAAATAAGTTTTAGGTCATATCTTTAAAAGGTTTTCTTCAATATCTTAATGCTTATTACTCAGAGTTCATGGTTATTCATGCTCTGACTTCCTTTAAGTATTGAGTTATGGTGATTTTCTTTTAATATTTCCTTTTCAATACCTTGATGTCTCATAATTCAGAACTCATGTATCACATGCTCTGATTTCTTTTGAAACTCAAGGTATTGGCATTTTCCTTAATGTGTTACTCTTTCATTGAATTCTATACAAGCCTCAGCTTCTACAAGGAAAGATTTTGTTTTTGAGAGCCCTATTCATTGACTCCATAGCCCAATGGTAGTAAGATTTGATCTTTTCAACCTACAAACATATAAAACCAGTACATAAAACCTAGATTTATCCATCTATCTACATATTTATTCAATATCAATAACCCTTGAGAGAGCCCTCTCAGACTGAGGAGGCTAAGTCTCAGTCACAAGATTGGTTTGAAATAGTTACACTGAAATATTCTGATCAACATCCAATCAGGTACAATTTTGGTGATAACATTTTGGCGTCATTGTTGGGGATATCGAAGGTGTATATTTTCCCTGGGAATAAAGACAAAGTTTCAGTTTTAAGGTCTGAGAGCAGCATACACTTAGGCACATGTTGGTTGTATTTCTGCTCTGGAAAATCCACACATCAAATAAAAAATTGGAAGGTAACTCCATTGCTTTAAGATCAATAGCTTAATGAAGTTTCAAGATGAGTTCCATTGCAAGAATAAATGCCAGGTATTCCCCTATGAATCGGTCTCATGTCTCTAGTTTTCCAAATCCTATGCCAAATGTTGAATGGTTAACTGATCTTCCTATATTTAAAGATGAAAATAAATATAATGTTGCTCTTCATTTGGTTAGATTCCATATGCATGTACATGGACTTAAGGTTCAGTTCCCTGAGGATTGTCTCATGAAGATGTTTATGGCCACTTTAGGAGAAAAAGCATGGTCTTGGTATGAAATCTTGCCAAATGGTTCATTATATTCTCTTGCTGATTTCCATGTTGCATTTTATGAGATGTATGAAAAGTATCATCCCTCCTTATTTTTGGTCAAAGATTGTTGTAAACATTGTGTGAGTTTTATTGAATATTTGGAGAATTTTTATGAAGATGATGAGTTCGTGGATGAGGAAATTTTAGAGGCCCTTCATAACAACCCATTTCATCACCAAGAAGAAAGGATAACCTCTCCCTTGGATGAAAATGAAACCCAGCAAAAGCTTATTTATTAAAATCATGTTACATCCTTTGAGTTTGAGGAAAATTTGCAGCAGACTTTTCAATCCTTTGATCATAAGGAATACGAGAATCATTTCAAACAACAAGAGGAAATATTGGAAGATAATTGCTACAATTCTCAGGTAAAGGACAAAGTTTATTATTCATGTCATTTTTTGCATCAGCCTATATCAAATAATGATCACATTAATGAAGAAGTGGGTGAAACGTTTTCTTTATCCTTGTCTTCTAATCTGAAGTCACTTGAGTGCAAGTCAGAAGATAAGATTCAATTTGTGGATGAAGCTGCTAAGAAATTGAATTTTTTGAAATTAAAATTTAATCTTATTATCTTCAATATCAAGATCAGTCTTTTGAAAAGCTTTCCATGCTACAACAGAAAGAGAGGGTGTTGCTTCCTTTCTCTTTTGAGATTGAGGAAGAATACATTGTTTTTTAAAATCAGTTTAAACAACAGTTTGAGAGTACACAATTGAAATCTTGTGTGGTTGAGAAAAGCATATATAAGTTGTCCAGAGCTGCAAAATGTCATGAGAAGTATCAAACAGATCATGTCTTCTTTGATCCTATAGCTGACTACATGGAAGAGTTATACAATCCAGATTTATAGCTATGTTTTCATTATGAGGATCAGATACATTTTATGTTGCCTTAGTCATTTCAGTATCATGCTTACTTCTCGTTCAAGTGTATTCAACAGGTTCAAATATCAGATCAGATCAATGACTGGCTTCACTATAAATTTCATGTTGCTTGAGTTAAAAATGGAGCTTACAGTTGATAGGGTAGGTAGGAGCATGTGAATAAGCTCAAAATTGACTGAGCATCTTTTCAGTAGGTACATATTTGGTTCTTATGTACTGATCATCAAACTTGAGCCCTTGGTGAAGGCTATAATATTTTCAAGAAGACTTGGTAAAATTTCAAATTTTTTATTCCAAGAAGATGGATAACAGCACTGGAACTACTGGTTCTTAGTGTACCACAGGGGCACACTATCCCAAGTGGAACCACTGTTATCACCCAAAAAAAAATTCAAACATCATTGTGTCAAGTTTACTTATGATCATGGGTCAAATAGGGTCTTAGGAGTCATTTCTTGAATTTGACCAAAAGGGAGTATTATATTTTTAGGTTTGAACCTTCCTTAGTGTTAAATAAATTCATTTTAAAGGTTTTTCATGTCAAGTCATTCAGCATTTCATCATTCATTTCATTTCCCTCATTTTTTTCATCAAAATTTTCCAATTGGCCAAGAAAAATTACTTTTGTAGCACCACTCATTTAAAAAATTCACTTTGCGCTATGAAAGCGCTGATAGTTTCATAGCGCAAACATCAAAACTTTGTTTTTTCTGACTTTGAGATCTCAACTTCAAAGGCGGTTTCTGCGCAACTGCAAATGAATTTGGGAAAACTGAAAGAGGTTTTTCTTGATAACAGAACTAAATACAAAAACCTCTCTCATTTTCTTCAAATTCATTAGGAGATGGGAGAAATTTATAAATTAAAATTCACTACCAAACTGTTGTTACAAAACTGTCATGTACATGACCTTTTAGCAGTCAACTTCAAGTTCAGTTTCTGGCCAAATAAAATATTCTTTTGGAATTATGAACAAGGTTTGTCTTCATCAAAACCCCATATAAAAAAACCTCTCTGAATTTTCTCACAGGTGTTATCAGTTGGGAGATACAAGGCTTTCTTTTAAGCCCTATTTTCAGAAATAGAGTTTTCATGTTTTACACATGTTTTTCAAAGGTAGTTTCTCGACAGCAATAGATGTGTTTCAAAAACCCAAGAGAGGTTTTTATTAAATTAATAATGGCCTAAAAAAAACTATTTCATTTTCTCAAAATAAATCATGGATTAGGATACATAGGCTCTGTCCCAAGCCCTATTTTTCAAAAAAAACAGGAAAACCAATAGGCCAACCTATTGCAAATGAAGAAGAAATGCCTCAAAAAAGCTAAAATGAAGTTAGTATATGGTTGTTGTGGTTTTTAGATGATGAGATAAGTAATATTTTGAGTTTTTGGGCAATAATACTTTTCACTTGGAGATTTTTTTGATAAAACTGCATACTCAGCAGTTTCGTAGCACATCTAGTGTAAAAAAGCAGAAAAGCGCTACGAAACTGTTGTAGCTGCCTTTTCTACTCCTTTTGGTCAGTTTTCAAGGGGTTAAAGGATGATTTAAGAGCTGTAATTGTTATGGAAGATGTATTGAAGGATGATTAAAATGTTTCATAAGGAAAGAACCAAGTTTTTGAAGAAAAAAGGTTGAAGTGGCAACGCTACAAAGGGCGCTACAAAATTGTTGTGTTTTCGTAGCGCCATAAATTACAGCATTTTGAACAAGTTTTGCAATATTTTTTGGACAGATGGAGGCTAGGGATGAGTGACGAGACATGTTAAGATAATATCCAACAGCCAAGGACCATGAAATAAATTTTAAATGGTGGTCAGAATGTTCAAAGAAGGAAACGAATCTTATGCCTAAAAAACAGGGTTTGGTTTCCTTCTTTTGTGGAGGTCAGCAAAGTGGTCATGAAGAACTGAAGCCCATCATCCAAATTCGCCCATGTGATGATACACTTGGAAAATGATGTAATTTCAAATAAATAAGTTTGTTAGGATAAGGTTGTTAAATATAGTAATGAAGATTTTGAGTCCTAGTTGAAATAGGACTGTCAAGTAGGATAGGTGTCTGTTTGTCATAAATTTGATGCTTTATGGTTATGCAATGTGTCAGTAGTTAGAAATTCAATATATCTAGCCTATAGGTAGATCATCTCATGTTGTAAGAGTTATATTAAAGGCCAAGAAGTCGAATTAGTAAAGGGTTGGAAACTTTTTAGCAAAACTGTTGTTGGACTGTGATCAGTAATGCAAGGAGGTTTTCATCTTGACAGACCTGAGGTTCTCAGTGTATTTCAATGAGTTTTATTTCCTATATTTGAATTTTTTTCATTCCATATTCTTAATTATTATTACTCAGAATTAATGGATTTTCATGCTCTGACTTCCTTTAAGTATTAAACTATGGTCAAATGAGTTTTAGGTCCTACCTTTGAAAGGTTTTCTTCAATATCTTAATGCTTATTACTCAAAATTCATGGTTATTCATGCTCTGACTTCCTTTAAGTATTCGATTATGGTGATTTTCTTTTAATATTTCCTTTTCAATACCTTTATGTCTCCTAACTCAGAACTCATGTATCACATGCTCTGATTTCTTCTGAAACTCAAGTTATTGGGATTTTCCTTAATGTGTTACTCTTTCATTGAAGTATATACAAGCCTCAACTTCTACAAGGAAAGCTTTTGTTATTGAGAGCCCTATTCACTGACTCCATAGCCAAATGGTAGTAATCTTTGATCTTTTCAAACTACAAACATATAAAACCAATACATAAAACCTATATTTAGCCATCTATCTACATATTTATTCAATATCATTAACCCTTGAGAGAGCCCTCTCAGACTGAGGAGGCTAAGCCTCAGTCACAAGATTGGTTTGAAATATTGTTGCACTAAAAACTATCACCTTGACATTCTGCTAACTGTATGAGCTCATTGACACTCATACTTACTGTTGAGCCCCAAATATTTCCTTCTTTTCCACCACATTTCACTTCATTTCCTTTATCCCTCATCAATTACAGGGTTAAATTATCAATAGGATTGATTAGGATTACTTTAAGAATGTATATGATGACTAACTTGCTATGTTTTCATGATTTTGTTGTTGTAGTAATCTTTTACTAGACTCGGCTACAGAACGCAGTCATTCTGTAGCCAGTCGCCTATTCCGCAGCTATCTTCATGTTCACGCAAGTTCCAGGTGTCACCTCAAGGAAAAACATATATGGTCGTATTCCACATCACTCCCCCATCATTTCTTGCTCTCCACGAAGTCTGAGCTCGAGTCTACAGGTGGTTATGCACGTGGAAGAGATCAAAACTAGGAAGCAGATTCCTACTAGGACAAGGACTGTACAGATGTCCTTAAGCAGAATACGACGCTTTCACCAGAGTCCTAATTTGATTTTAATTTCGAAAGACACTTATCCCTATTTTATCTCAAATACAGTTATGTAATTTTGTTATAAGTATGGCTCGAGAGACCGAGAGACGGCTAGCTAGATTTTGTTTGGTTGCTAGATCTCAGAAGACCGTAATACACTGTGTTTTTGAAGAATTTCTCCTTTAATGAAAGAAGCATCACTTTATTGCAAAAGCTAAGTCAATATTGAGTAGATTTGCGTGCTAATCCAGTGGTAGAGGGCCCCTGCTACCTGAGAAGCTTTGTTCATATGGTTTAGATAAGTAACTTAGCCTTGTTTCATTCCTAGTTTAATCAATTTTCTGAACTTTTTGTTTTTATACTTACTTGCAGTGGATGCCACAGTCAGTCTTATCCTTACAAACTATTCCAAAATACCACTAACATTGGATGAGATATAACTGTAGTATTTTAGGAGTTAATTGCATTTTTTTTTCCGAAACTTTATGTTTTATGCTCATTTGCATTGAATGATACAACCAGACTTGTTTTTACAAACTATTCCAAAATATCACTCATATTGAACGAGATAGGGCTGTAGTATTTCATAGAATTAGTTGCATTTTAGTTCAGTTGAAATACTCCGAAGGTAGATGTCACTCTAGTTTAATTCTGTCACTATATTTCAAGTTTGATAATGGCACTCTAGTTCAACTCTGTTCACTATATTTCAAGTTTGATAATGGCACTCTAGTTCAACTCTGTTCACTGTATTTCAAGTTAGATTAGTGGCATTATAGTTCAGTTCTATTTCACTGTATTTCAAGTTAGGTTAATGGAATTCTAGTTTAGTTGTGGTCATTGTGTTTCAAGTTTGATCAATTGCATTCTAGTTCAGTGTTATCCATTGTTCTTTAAGTTGTATTAACTGTCAAAATTAGACTTCAAGGCCTTCATTGTTTATAAACTACTCTTGTTCTGACTTTCTATTAATGCATCATCATATGGACAAGAATTAGTGATATTAGTTTAAGGCCTTGATTGTTCTGCAATCTTTTGTAATTTCACAAATAAGCCTTTTCCCAAAAACTATTCTAGAAAATCTCTAACTTTCGAATGAGGCTTAGTAGTGACAAGATGAGCTGTAGAATGGATTAATCTTAGCATTACAAGTTAATTCAGAGTAGAAATAGTATTGTGCTACAAATAATATTTTCCAATTGTGTTCCAATAAAATTCTAGCCATGGATGAGATTCTTTGTAATATTGTAAGATGATTGTTTACTTAGGAGAACCTCATTTTCACTAAACTTATCCTTTTCTCAAGTTATTCCAACATATTTCTAATGAATGAATTGGATGAGTTCATGTTATGAGTTATTGACTTCATGTTGTGATTTATTTCCTTGCTATGAGTCATTATCAAGCTTTGCATTTTATGTTCTTTAGTGCCATACATAGTTTAGAATAGGTTTTGCTCTGTTTTAGTGTAACCATCCACTTCTCTTTACCAACACTTGGTTCTTTTCCTTTTTAACATAAAACCATAAAACCAAAAACATCAGAAAAACACTAAGCACAATGTAGTGAGAAACAGGTACCTAGGCACATATAGTGCACCTCACTTCAGCAGTTTACTAGCCTTGGTTGACAATTTATGACATCAATTTAGGAACACTAAGTTGAGCACACACTTACCTCCTCTGCAAGTCTTACAACCTTTACTCCTCATGTCAAGCCTTGAAACAAGAGAAAAAAAACCCTAAAAAGCTCAAAAACCCTGGGTACGTAGGTAATGTGAGGCTTACCTGTGTTCCTGGCTAGGGTACGCAGGTAATGTGAAGAGAAACTGTGTTCTAGAAAAATAAAGTTAAAAAGCTTATTTGTGGTCAATTCTAGAAGCTTCTAGATGAGATTTTTTGGGGATGAGTATGCTATTATAAGGTTCATGCATCCCACACCTTAAGGAGCTAATCCCTTGATGTGAGGAGCCTATACCTTCGAAGGAGGATTCTATCCCTTCATAGGTGGAACCCTAACCTCCTCATCTACTCTATAAAAAGAGGCATTGGGTAGCCTCAAATGGAGTTCAATCTTTATGTGTGATTGAGTTGAAGTGTTGTTGAGATTTAGACTTCTTTCTGCTGAGCTTTTGAGAGGAAAGATCACATACCTCTATGTGCTCCTAAATGAAGAGTGCAAGACTTATCAAAGTAGAGGAGACTCCTGCTTCGGACCCCGGGAAGGCCTATTCAAACATCAAGGCTAAGGTTGTAAGGTTCTTTTGTTATTTTAAGATTAATACAATCAAGTTTTGTTTTTCTCAATAAATTGTCGTTCGATTGTTTATTTCAATAAGTTATCATTTGATCGTTTATTTCATAGATTCCTTGATCACTATGATAGGTATGTTTTATAATTATTTGTTATACATGTGCTATTTAATATTTTCTTGTTTGTGATTGCAGGTCGACGAAAGAACTCTTGTTGCGACGGAAGAACTATTGTTGCGACGGAAAGAATTATTGTTGCGACGGAAGAACTCTTGTTGCAACGGAAGGATTATTGATGAGACGGACGCACTACGACCGCAAATAAGCATTTGAATCTAAGGTAGGATCGACACCTTCATAGAATTTATTTGTAAAACTAATATATTTAGAGAAAGACAAACTTAGTTGTTCATTTGTTGCTAGATTGTCTTCTGACACTAGGGAGATCGATCTTGTCCGCAAGATCGATTTATCCGGCCAACAAAAAGTATTGAGTTATGGTGATTTTATTTTAATATTTCCTTTTCAATACCTTTACGTCTCCTAAATCAGAACTCATGTATCACATGCTCTAATTTCTTCTGAAACTCAAGTTATTGGGATTTTCCTTAATGTGTTACTCTTCCATTGAAGTATATACAAGCATCAGCTTCTATAAGGAAAGCTTTTGTTATCGAGAGCCCTATTCACTGACGCCATAGCCAAATGGTAGTAATATTTTATCTTTTAAAACTACAAACATATAAAACCAATACATAAAACCTAGAGTTAGCCATCTATCTACATCTTTATTCAATGTCATAAACCCTTGAGAGAGCCCTCTCAGACTGAGGAGGCTAAGCCTCAGTCACAAGATTGGTTTGAAATAGTTACACTGAAGTTGTCTAATTAGCAGCTAATCAAGTATGATTTTGGTGATAACAAGGAGGCCTGAGGAGAAGCTAAGAATTCCTTAAACACACCCAGCAGAGGAAAACATCAAGGCAATAGAAGGCAGGAAGGACTAAGGTGCCTTAAACAACATTTCTTAGCCTATACTTTTCTGTTATAATACATATATAAGGATGAAACATAATGATAAACAAGAAAACATGAAAAAATAGAGACACATCACCATTAACCAATCTCAGGGATCCTGCAAGCAAGCTTCATCATCATCAATCAAAGCAAATCATCCACAAGCTCCACAACACCAAATTGTTGTTCAACCTCAAAAAACCATGTATTACTCTCAAAGTTCATCAAATGCCAACATTTACAATGAAGCCCTAATGCTCTATTTAACTCAGAAAAGGAGGGAAAAAACCCTAGATAGGGTTGGAAAATGTCAAAATCACTCATAACTGTCATAAATGCCCAAGAGACCATGCAAGGCCCAAGGCACAAATTTCCCATGGAATAAATGACAAAATAACTTCTAGCACCTAATTCTAGAGTGATTTTCCTTAAAAAACACTAAAATATTGTTTTACAATAAATTAGTGTGTTTTGTTGACTTTTGGCCAAAAACACACTACACAGTCCATTTGCGCAGCACCACCTCAGGCAGAAAATAGGTACTTTTGCAACCAAGTTTTGGACCCCTTCCTGATGTCGGATTTTGCTCCGTGATGGCTCATTGGAAATTTTGATGAGTCTAATTTCCATAAATTCTTGAAGTTTCCTGATGTATCTCCTATAGCCTTTTCAAAATGATAAAATCCCAACAATGATATTAGCGCATCGCCAAGTCTGAAATAGAGGCAGATTGATGAAACTTTAGGTGTTTTTTGACCTTTTGAGGGGTCAAAACTACTCCAATTCCTCTGAAATTTTGTGAGAAAAGTGTACTATCCATGAAAAGTCCAGAAATGAAATTTTTCCCTCTGACGATGCTCCAGGGATTAGCGTAGTTCCAGTGGTGTTGCGCTAATAGGCCTTCAAAATCACAAAAAACAAAAAGTTGCCCAAATTTCCTCACAATTGGTGGAGGTCTCCCTCAAGGGGTTTGGGAGACCTGCTGAGAAGCCAAAGCCAGAACTCCAAGGTTTTCATGACTCTTTGCCTCTTTTAGGGTTTGGATTTCAATGAGGTCCTTCTTTAGTTTAGCACAAGTAAGTTTGTTTTTCATTGCATAGTACTTGGTCATTTTTTTCTGGAGAGCAAGGCCCCTCTTCAACTTCTTGAAGTACTTGTGTTCATATTTGTAATACTGAATGATATGTTTTTCCATCACAAAATCCCTCTCGCACTCCCTTATTTGTGCATATTTGCTTTGAAGTAGTAGTCTAGTGGCCACCTCCTCATATTCATTATCACTATCTAGGTCAATGAATTGGGTTTTTTGAGTAGTTATCTTGCTCCCCTTACCTTTCTTAACCTTGTCCATATTTTCTTTGCCCTTGTCAAGCCTTTGAGCTGATGTAGGAGGCAAGGTCCCTTGCCTTTTGGAGGCAGCATACACTTGCCTTGGCCCTCTTTGGTATGCGCATGCAAGAGGTGGGCTGGTGATTTTGTTAGTCTCTTTTCCATGGTTGTGATCATCACTTAGACTATGAGCCTCTTTCTCTGTTTTGTTGTCATCATGACTAGGGTTATATTCTTTGTTTTCTGCATTGGCACTATTTTCATTGTCACTAAAGGGTTGATTGTTGTCATGACAGTCATGACAGTTGTCATGACTGTCATGACTATTCTCCTCTTTGTTGTCTTTCTCTTCATTGTCTTCCTGATCACCTGCCTCTTTGTCACTATCTTCTACCTCTTCCTCACTATGATCTTTCTCATTTTCCTCACTACTGCCTTCAATCTCTTCCTCACTGTGACCTGTCTCATTTGCCTCTTCTTGATCCTCTATTTCTACCCCTTCTTCACTTTCCTCTTTTCTTTCTACCTCTGTATTCTTTGTTTTATTTCTAATTTCCCCTCCTTCAATTATCATCTCATTTTCACTTTCAACCTCTTCATTTACTTCAACATCCTCTTCCATAGTAGCACTATTTTGTTCACTATTTTCACTGTCCCTTTGACTGTCAACCTCCTCGCCTTCATCAACATCCTCTTGGTCAGCACTTTTCTCATCAACATCATCCTTTTCCTCAATTTGGGTTGACTCACTTGCATCATTACCATCACCGCCTTCTTCCACATTGTCACTATTTTTATCTTTATCACTGCCATGTTCACTGCCCTCTTCTTCACCATCATTTCCTTCTTCTTCTTCCTCATTAATTTTTGTCTCTGCCTCATTGATTTCAGCACCTTCATTGTCAGCACTCTGTTCATCATTTCCACTATCATCCTCTTCATTTGATGCATCAATAGAAAGGGAAGAACAGAGGTTTCCTTGAGGTGAGGGAACTTGTGCAGATGAGGAGGGCAAGTTTTTTTGATGAGGAGGTTGTGGGTTTGTGAAGACTTCATGTGCTATGAATACCTCCCAAGGTATACCCTGCTACTCCAACTGATGTAATACCACCATCTTGATCAAGGAATGGTGAAATATACTTTGCATTTTTTGGGATTTATTCCACCTCCAAACAACAAAAGACATCTTCTCAATTCTCCTATAGATATAGTAGGTAATGTTGAGAATCTTAACCCTTGTGAAATGCATGAGGAGTCTGACATGGTAGGAGTAGAGCCTAGAGTATCTCCCCTCACAGGTGAAGTACTTCATGATAACCATCATCAAGGGTGAAAATATTTGTTTGAGGTGTGAGAAAGGGAAAACTGTCTTACTACCTCCTCTATACCTAGTCTTGATAAATGGCTCAAAAAAATCCTTGTCCAATTTTCCCTTCTTAAACCATTTTTCACCCACAGCAGGGATACTTGTAGCATCAAAGATGGTATTTTTTGATAGTTCAAAATTCACCCCTGCAAGATTCACCTATTTTTTGTGGAGGTTGAGGACAAAAAACGTTGTAAGCTCTGGGTGATGTTGTACTAGTTTGACCTTCTCACAAAATTGAAAACATCCCATATTATGGAAGCATGAGAGGATCATGGGGGAGGAGGTGATTGCCACTGTGCTCTAGGGTTCAACTCTGTTCACTTTTCCTCCCTTGTGGTTTGGTCTCATAGGACCTTGACCCCTGTCACCACTGCTACTGTCTTCAGCTCTTGACATGGTGATAGGAGATGCTTGTTTGACAAACTAGGGTTTGAAGGAGAAATATGAAGATGGTGGTGAAGTCAACTTTTAGTGAACGAGTGATGGGAAGGCTAGTTCAATGGTTGAGTTTCTTTGGAGCTTAAGGGGGATTTTCTGAAAAGTGTATTGCAACCACACTAACTTACTTACCCTCAAATGACATTTAACTATTTTAAGGAGGTTAAAAACATAGGCTCACTTTGCATGTAAGACCTATGGTTTAATCACTTCACAGCCACAAAAAGACGAAAATTTATTTGAAAATTGTTTGGGGACACGGAGGGAATGTCACCTACCAACTCTTAGCTCTTCTGCAGACCCTGGAGGCAGCTTGGATGATGAATTTTAGACTTAGGGCAAGATATTTTTCTTGTTGGAGGCCCTCTGCATTAGTGTAGCGCCCTGCCCGAGCAGTCGAGTCGACCTATTAGTGCAGCGCTAGGCATTCAGCAGAGTTGTTAATCTCTGGGCGAGTTAGGCCTGTATTTGTGCAGCACCCAAGATTTTCATAGCGCCACCCTCAATTAGCACAGTGCCTTGTAAATTTGAACGGGAGGAGAATGGATTGGCCCAGCACCAGCCTGTATTTGTGCAACGCCAGTAACCTTTGACAAAAAAAAACTCTGTTCTTCTTCTACAAGCTCTCTCTTATTTTTTTAATAGAAAAATGAGATGGGGAAATACTGATAGGGCCTTTATACCCTTTTGAAAATAAATTAAAGCTAAAAAACCCACTTTACTAATGCTTGCCTTTGGTCACTTTATAAATTTCATTGATATCTCTTGACTCTTTTTTGCAGGTGATTCGGAACTTTGTCAAAGTGATTTTTTTTTGGTGAGGGTATGGTGAAGGATGAAAAAGGTCCCTTTTTCACCTTTGAAGGTCTGGGCACTGTGAAAACTATCCTTTCTTTCACTAATAAACTGAAACCATTTTTCTTACCCTTTTATGGCATTCTTGAGTGTAAGAGACCTGAAACATGTGTTTTCACCTTCTTATTGATTGACAATGATATGTCCTTTTTGGTAAGGATGTGTACATCATGCTTACTATGTTTTCCCTTGGCCACTTTTGATTTTCTACAGGTGCCACAACACATTGTTTTTGGCCTTACTCAACAGTAGAACTCATGCTCAATTTTATTTCTCATTTGACACTTAACCTCCTGCTTTCCTTCTTTTGACCATTTTGAAGACTTTTGACTGCACTTGAAGGCTTAGACTCAGACTGATACTCTTTAAAATTTGTCCCTTTGATGTAGTGAAAACCCCTTATCTTGACAAACCCTATAAATCACCTTCAAAGAATTTTTGAAAACCTCTTGTTGTCATGATGGAGGTCTATCATACTCATTTCACCTATTTTGCTTATTTTCCCAAAATTTAAGGTTTTAGGGTTGTTAGAGAAGAATAAGTAGTGTTATCTTCTAAGTTCTCTATAGCCCTTTCAAGTTCATTCATTTCTATTTAGTTCACCTCACCTTTTTCTATTCTTAATTTATAATTTCTAAAAATCTTCAATGTGTGCTTGGTTGTGTTGTTGTGGCTTTGTCCTTGTGGTGTTTTCACTGGCTCCTTGCTTGGCAACATTTTTTTTGTCAATCAGTACCAAAAACCCTTATTCTCTTTGTACATAGGTATATTGCCTCTCCTTTGTTGTGGTTTCCCTTAGGGATAATTTTCCCTCTTACCTTACCTCTTTTTATGTTGATGGCCATCTCATCCATTCCTGTAGAAATGTCTAAGATGGGCAGTTGCCTTTTGCAGAAGTTGTGCTTTGACCAAGGAGGCCTTCCTTGAAGGATTTCCTGATCCATTTGGGTCCTTCTTCTCCTTTTATTGCAGCCTCTTGGCACAAGAAAAATAGAGATTTAGAACACCAAACAATCCTATAACTATGAAAACCTAAATGACCTAGGGGGAAGCCTTTTGGACTTGGCCTTTGAATGAAAACTTGGTTATGTGTCTTCAAGTATAAAAAAAAAAAAAATTATATTTTGATGTATTGAAGATCCAAAATCCAATGTACTTGATTTATCTAAGGAGACTACAGAGATAGTTTTGAGACCATCAATGCTTGATGTATCCAGGAAACACAAGAGTGAGTAGGTTGGTTAGTGATCCTAGGTATCAGGTGGAGGAAAATAGGCAAGCCAAGATAGAGTGCTAAGGTCAAGGGTGACAAAACATTGAAAAAATGAGTATTATGAGCCTATGATGGGTCTTCTAGGAGTGGTGAGTTGAGCATGACATGACGAGATAATGAAATAGTGAAAAATTTATCCTAAGGATAATGAAGGCAGTGAGATTTCTAGAACTCACAATATTCATGAATTTTGTTTCTAGAAATCTAGGATAAGCATTTATTCATCTACAAAGGAAAAAATTACTAATGACTAACACTCCACAAAGTTTATTACAGTTTAGTTCAATATAAAAGGCTCAGCAGAGCTCTCCCTAGGCTCTACTTCCTATAAGCCTCCTTCTCTGACTAACTAACTAACCAACTAACTATGGAGTCACTTCTTTCTTGGCTATTTTTTCCTGCCGACTGACACTATCAGTCCTTTCCCCTTTTGTGCTCATTTGTCCCCTTGTGCTCTGCTGCCTTTTCTTTCTTCTTCATCACTGGGAGTTCTATTGTTTGTTTCTTGTCTCCCATCTTTGCCATTTGTGTCATTATCTGTCTATGCCCTGCCACCTGTCTTCTGGATTTCTGCAATTGTGACAGTCCCTGTCTACCTTGATTGCATTCCGCCATCTTTCTTTCAGCTCTCCACAACTCCAAAACTGTTCTATCCAAAACAAAGGCCCTAATTCCTTCACATGTGAAGTTTCTTAACTCTTGTTATATTTTTCTTTATCACTTATAACTATAACCAGCACTTTCGCAATAGTTGCACAACACTTTTACAACACTTTTGACATTTGCGCAACACTTTCACATCAGTTGTGCAATACTTTCGCAACACTTTTAAAATTGCAACTGAACATAGTTATTCTTTCCATCAAGATTTTATTGCAAAGAAACTTCAAAATGCATATTATATTATCGAGGGATTGCTGGAGTTACTCTCCCCCTGAGATATTACTTCTTTTCCATTATTACTAGATGATTGCATTTTTTCTCTTCTATGTACAGAAGGATGTTTCTTTCAAGTTCACATCATATGTTTCCATGCCTTTCATTTTATTGAGAGCTCATTTTACATCTTCAACGAAATATTTGCAAGACATACCAACCTTCAAAACCAATGTTATTAGGGCTTCTCTCACCCTCGGATGTTGTTGCTATTTTATCACTATCATGATGACTAATTTGCTGCTTAGAGAGGCTCCCCCTAAAACCATGATGACTTGTTCATGCCATTGATGTAACAAGATGCTAATTTTTCTTCCTCTTCCACACTTCAGTATTTTTCTTTCTAGTGTCTTCATTTCTTTTTTATCCATTGTTTGGTTTGCTTTTATTAGCTTTTATCAGTTGTCTAGAGTCCTTTAGGATATTTGACAGATTGTAGTTTTTGGCTTTGTGGCCAAAGTTGGCACATTAATAACATTTTATATAGTTGAGCAAAGGAAAAAATGATGTGCAATTTCTTGAGTCATTTCTATTTTTATTTACATACTTTTTGCATTCAATAGCTCTATGTCCAAATTCATTGCATAGATATCAATAACGAGGGAAATGATTTGTGTACCTGGTGATGAATGGCTTCTCTGTTTGATTGCTTGAGGGGGCCTTCTCATTTTCTTCATCTTCTGCTGATTATTCTTGGTTTTCTTGTTCTTACAATCTGCTGCCACATGTCCATGTTCATGGCAAGAAAAACATGTGATTTTTTTCCCAGGATCAAAGAATCTCCTTTGAGATCTTCCAAATTTTCTCAACTCGTTTTTAGGAGAGAATGATCTTCTCGCAGTGAACGCTTTCTTCAGCTCATTCATTGGATTTTGATATTGTTTCTTGTTTTTGTTTTATTCTTTATTAATAACGGTGTTTGTCCCTTATCGTATGGGTTTTTTTAGGAAATCTTCATTATCATCTTTAATGTATGTTTTTTCTGAGTTCTTAATGGTCGAAACCTCCCCTTCTAGATACTTACACAACCTATTATTTTCATCTGACTATCTTCTAGTTGAAGTAATCTCAGAATCTAATATTTCACCTTGTACCTCTTTCTCCTTTAGCTAGTTATTCATCATCCCTTATATTATCCTTGTTTCTTCAATTTGTTTCTTCAAAATGACAATTTTCTTCTTGTTCTTATGCTCTCACATCACATGTTTGCACCAATTTATTTAAATCTTTTTTTTTCATTTTTCAATCTTTCTATTTCAGTCAAGGATATTTCAAACTTTTCTTGTTCTTCAACTATCTTTATTCATGGAAATCAAGTCCATTCACACTAGCAAAGACCTCATTTAACTGAACATTTTATTTTTGAAAGCGATTTTTCTTCTTCCACTTTATATTCTCCTTCTTGATAATGCAGCTACTAGTGTCTTCTTCATGCATAAGATGCATTCTATCCAAGATTTATTTTGTATAATTTAAGTCTATTACAATATCAAGATATTTATTATGAAGGTTATTAAACATACCACATTTTTCCTTAGCATTCCACTGTTGTTCTTGCACATAGGGGGAGTATTTATAGTGGCCATCACATACTAGTTTCCACACATTGGGTCCATAAGCTATCAATTCATATTTTACATTATCTCTCCACTCATGAAATTTTGTTGCGCTCAATACAAGTACACTTTGATAGTCCATGACTCAAACAAATCTACCTTCAAGCTATTAGTATTGCACCAAATGAACCTACTCTAATACCAATTGATTAAAACTTGACTAAACTGAGCAGGGGGGAATCATTTTACTCCATTCATGGACATTAAAATTATTTTCATTAAACTCATTAACTGAAACATTACATGAGCAGCTTAAAAAATAATGACCAGCAAATTAAATTTGTGAACAACAAGTAATAAGCAGACCAACGCATCACATAAACACATAATAACAACGCATATTGACACCATATATAAGTGGAAACCCATAAGGGATAAAACCATGATTTTATTATTGTTGTGATGCAAAGGCAAGCTCCTACTCCTTATTACATCTGATTATTTGTAGGTTCGAACCTACAGGAGGCTACTACCTCAATTTTCTGCAAGTTGCAACATGCAAGGAAGCTCCAACTCCCATATATTTTCTGCAGGCTACAACCCACAGAAGGCTCCTACTTCAACCAACTCCAACTCAATATTTATCAAGCCACAACTTGAAAGGATACCACAATCCCCTGATACAAAATGAAAACAATATGTTGATTTACCTCGTCATCAATTCTGCATACTTCCATATTTATTTCTGCCTCTTCTCCCCTTTAAATCTGTTTCATATCAACTTCATGTGTGTAAGGTAACTCTTGCATAACACCTCGATCAACTCTCACACATTCTCCCACTCTCTAACTCTTCAATTCCTTCCAAAATAACATCTTTTATAAACATAGTTTTCTGGTTGTTTGTATCCCACATAGGAATATGAAGTGAATAGGCTTAACTCTTTGCCTTCCACTCATTTGTTTCCAAACTCTTCATATCTTGAATACTAGAACACAAAAATAAATGATCCATCCAATATTAATTTCAGCCACATGCAATAACTAAATGAATCAACCTAATTCCAACATCAAATAACAATATTTATCATTAATGCATCATAACAATATTTGCAATGTATTTCCTTTTTTCTTGGAGTATTTCCTTTGCATCACAACAACTCATCTCATTCAACCATTTCACATCATAACAAATTATTCAACATATAAATCTCTACAAAAACATCTCTTCTGAAGCATTTTCCATCACCCTTTCTCATTCCTACATATCAAACATGCCTTGCTGCAAACATTGTTCCTTTGTAAATACCTTGCATGCTCTTGTTGTCGGTATTTAATTTTTCCTTTGCTCCTTTAATTTGATGCTCTCCTTTTCCTTTGTTTCTCCTTTTCCTTTGATTTTCCTCACTATTGCTCCTTTGTTGTCACGTCTTTGTTGCTCCTTTTCTCCTTTGCCTTGTTGTTTCTCTTTTTCCTTGTTGTTCTCCTTGCCTTGCATGTTCCTTTCTCCTACATACCTTGTTTCTCATTTGCATACCTTGTTTTTGTTACTTTCTTTTGTACTTCTCCTTTTTTGTCACATATGTTATGCTCCTTTGCTAGCTACTCCTTTGCTTGCTGCTCCTTTGCTTGCTACTCTTTGCTTTGCTATTATTTTTCCTTATTTGCTTTACTGTTGCTCCTGTATTTTTTTTTTCCATCAATGAAAATAATGCCAACATCTCCTACTTTTTAGGAACCCTGGTTGAATTTATTTTGAGTTGTAATTAATTAATTCAGTTCATTTGAGTTAAAGTCAGTTTACCTAGTTCCAATTGTTGGAGGAACTAGTGGGAGGTCTAGTAGTGGGGTGTGTACTTCATGATCAACTAGTTAAATGATAAATCATCCATAAATAAATCATGCATGCATGGTCTACAATTTATCCAGTTGATATTGGATTTAGAGGGCAGTGTACTATCAATTGTATAATCATCTTAATTGTACAGGTGGTGCATGCCATCAGAGGAAGGCCTATGATGTATTTCACAATTCAAATTGAATATTTACCTATTTAATAGGGGTCTAATTCCAAAGGAAACAACGCAAGGAAATAGGGACTTGGGAAAGCATAAATTTGGTTATGTATTGGCCTAGGCTTGTCTAGGAAGCAATGAGATAGATAAAGATAGTGTAGAGGTTGCTTAGGCTTGAGAAAAGCATTGTAATCTTCTCATATTTTCTAAATAATTAAATATACATATAACGATATTTTTAGTTGTGGTTTTCCCCAAGAAATAATTGTGTAATGTGTTTATTGAATTATTTCTCTTATATGATTCATGATTTCGTGATCGTTTAAATTGGTTTCTATAATTGGTAGAGTAGATTCAAGTGTATTGTTTTAGTAAATTACAATTAGAATTTTGAATCTACAAGTAATTTCTACATGGTATCGAAGCTGAAATCACTATATAAGTGAAGAATAAGAGTTTTCCCTTATAGCGGGAACGAGTTTTGCAGATCTATTCTCCACAACTACCAGTAGGATCAGGATGGAATTCTATATTTTGAGGCTCAAGTATGCCCTTGAGGGTAACTCGAATTAAATTGCTTGGAAGGACCATATGGAAGCAGTCATGGAAGACAATGGGCTGAAAGAATACATCGATAACAATGTTTTGAAACCAGCAACTGCAGATGCACGAGATCTAGAATAATGGGAGAATAATGTAGCCAAGGAAAGAACGATCTTACTAGAAGGACATCAAGATCATATTTTCTTGAACCTACATGGGAAGGAAACTCCATATGCAATGTGTCAGGCCTTGAAAAAAATTTTCAGATTAACAGTGACCACAAGAATTTGGCACTAAAGGATAAGCTTCGAAAGATCAAGATGGAAAAGGGAGACACAATACCACCGCACTTGAGAAAGTTCACCCAATGTCAGGATGAGATTGGGAGTGTTTGTTTTATAGCTTTTGTAAGATGATCTGGTCATCCTAGCACTTCTAGGCCTTCCCAAGAGCTGGCACAACTACCAGGATTCGGTAAATGGAAGGGAGAAACTACTAGAATGGGAGCGTTTGTGGTCTAACCTGGTGCAAGAAGAGATTAGGCG
Source organism: Pinus albicaulis (assembly GCA_034641835.2). Classification (NCBI taxonomy): domain Eukaryota; kingdom Viridiplantae; phylum Streptophyta; class Pinopsida; order Pinales; family Pinaceae; genus Pinus; species Pinus albicaulis. Next base: position 1,445,008,608 of record CM076584.1, on the reverse strand, counting down.
AAACATTAGAGATGGATCCTCATCCAAGAATGATGATGATGATAATTGTGCCTTGGCTTGTAATGAAAAGAAAGGGAAAGGGAAGAAATCCCAATCCAATAGAGATTCTGGTCAGGTAAGAAGGAAGAACAACTTGTCAAATATTACATGTTTTCACTATCATGAGATGGGAAACTATGCCACAAAGTGTACGCACAAGAAGGTTGGAAATAAGCCCTCAAGAGGAGCAGAAAGTGAAGCTCTTTCTTCACAATTCGAGTTGGATTTCACCCTCATTGCATGCATGGTGACATTGATGATGGGTAGTGTGTGGTATTTGGATAGTGGAGCCTCATTCCATATGACCGGAAATAATTAATTCTTCAGTGACTTAGAGGATAAGGACCACAAGATGCACATCGATATGGGAGATGATGGAAGGTATAGCACGACCGAAATTGGTATTGTTACTTTTCAAAGGGAGTCTAGTTCTCCTCTCACATTGAAATATTTCATGTATGTTCCAGGTTTGAAGAAGAATTTAGTTTCATTTTCTATGTTGGAAGACCATGGCTATAATATGATATTTAGCAAAAGGAAGGATTTCCTTCATCAGATATCCACGAGAAAGGTTAAGAGGATCGAGGTTCAAGTGAAGAACCTCTACAAATTGGATTTAGAATATTGTGTTGCTTTGAGCATGAAAGCAGAGAAGGTGCAGAGCCAAGACATCATTGAACTATGGCATAGGAGACTTGGCCATTTTCACCATGGAGCTTTGAAGATCATGCAACATATTTCTACAGGACTTCCCAAGGGTGCACTAGAGCAGTGTGATACACGCAAAGGGTGTAAATTAGGGAAGTACACCAAATCCACCTTTCATGATATGGATAGTCGAGCACAAATGATCCTTGAAATAGTTCACTCGAATGTGTGTGTATCATTATTGACAACCTCCATGACCAAGAATAGGTATTATGTGATATTTGTAGATGATTTTTCACGTAAGTGTTGGTTATTCTTCATGCAGAAGAAAGACCAAACATTCTCAAAATTTTGTGAATCTAAATAACTTGTTGAGAAAGACACATGAATCAAAGTGAAGGCTCTCAAAAGCGATAATAGTGGAGAATATGTTTTGAATGAGTTCAATAACATCTGTGCATCAGAATGCATTTGGCAGGAGTTAATAACACCTCATAACCCATAGAAGAATGGGGTTTTTGAAAGGAAGAACAAAAATATTGTGGGGGTTGCATGAGCGATGTTGCATGATTAGGGCCTATCGTTTCACTTTTGAGATGCAACATGCAACAAAACGGTATATGTGCAAAACAAGAGTCCTCATCATATTCTCAGAATGAGTACACCATAAGAAGTTTTTTCAAGTAAGAAACCAAATGTGGCACACTTCAGGATCTTTGGTTCATCAATTTATTGTCAGGTTTCCAAGGATGCAAGGAAAACATTAGAACCAACAGCTGAGTTGGGAATATTTTTCGGGTACCTTGACACACCTCACAACTATCAGGTGTACCTACAATCTCACAGGATGACAATTGTTTGTAGATATGTTAAGTTCGATGAAGAGAAAGCCATGAGATATTCCCTTGAGAGGGATCTTCAGTTTCATGTAGATGAGGATATTTTAGCTCCAAAGGAAGAACCTCAGAATTTTGTGGAGTAGCCACAAGTAGAGGAGTAGAGAGTGGAAGCACCCACTCATGCAGAGACATCTAGATATGAAAGGAAGTGCACCATAGAGCTGACAGATTGATGCATGATGCTAGATAGAATTTTGGAGCACCCACATCACAACGTAGGAAGAGGAGCTCGCCATATCGAGAAATGGCTACATGGCTCTTATGAGCAAGAGTGCATACTCATTCGAGGAAGAAATGCAAAAACTAGTATGGGTTGATGCCATGGTAGAGGAATATGATTCCATTATCAGGAATAGTTCTTGAGAAGTTGTCCCAAGGCTAGAGGAAAATTCAATTGTAGGATCCAGATGGATCTACACACTGAAGCAAGCAGCAAATGGGAGTGTCAAGAAACAAAAAGACAAATTTTTGGTCAATGGATTCTTTCAAGTGGAGGGAATTTATTACGAGGAGACCTTTTCTCCAGTATAAAGGTACTCTTCAAGTATATATATTCTCGCACTTTCAGCGCATATGGGATGGAAGTTACATTAGATGGATGTGAATACAACTTTCCTCAATAGAGTAATTGAGGAAGAGGTCTACATAGAGTAGTCAGAAGGATTTGAGACCTTTGACAAAGAGACTCATGTGTGCAGACTTAGGCGAGTGTTATATGGATTGAAACAAGCACCTTGTGCTTGGTACACTAGGATCGAAAATTATTTAACCATGTTGGGCTTCACCAAAAGTGAAGTAGATGCAAACCTTCACCATATTGTGGTTGAAGGTAAATTGTTGATTATAGTATTACATGTTGATGATTTAATTCTAACAGCTGATGAGAAGCTAATAAAATCTTTCAAAGAGGATTTTGCAAGATAATTCGAGATGAAATACATTGGGCTTGTGCATTATTTCCTTGTTTGGAAATTTGGAAACGATTTGGGGAACTGTTGTCTCTCAAGGAAAGAATGACAATGAGATACTGAAGAAGTTTCACATGGAGAGTAGGAAACACATGGAGACTCGTCTAGAAGGGAATTGGAGGAAGGAAGATGCTACTTCAGGTGAAGTGGTAGAAGCTACCATTTACATGCAGCTTGTGGGTTCACTTATGTACTTGGTGAAAACATGACCAGACATGTGTTACACAATTAACCAGATTAGTCAAGAAATGGTTAAGCTAACCAAACTCTATTGGAAGGAATCCAAACATGTGTTGAGATACCTTAGATGCATTACTCATTTTGGTCTTTGGTATAAACAGATAAAGGGAGTGAAGATGCAAGGCTTCACGAATGCATATTAGGCAAGGAGTCCATCAGACAGGAAGAGCACATCAGGAGTAATCTTCAGTATTGGGTCAACAACAGTTTCTTCGTATAGTAGGAAGAAAATATAAATTACACTCATTTCAGTAGAAGCAAAGTACATGGATTCTAGTAAAGAAGCTTGAGAGGCTATCTGGATGAGGAAGATCCTTGTTGGGTTATTTTTTCAGGAAATTTATCCTACAATGATTTAATCTGACAAACAGAGTTGTATTAAACTATTGACACCACCATCTTAGAGATTTCATGCAGAGGCAGATCATGTTGCTAGAGTACATTCCTACAGAGGAAAAAGATGTAGACATCTTGACTAAGGCACTTTCAAGAGGAAAATTCAATTTCCATAGAGGTAGGATCAAGGTATCTGACAATCCCTTTCCTGTTGAAAGGGAATGTTGAAAAGGGCACCAAGAAATATTCTAATTTAATTTTCACTCGAATTAAATTAGAAGAAAATTATACTTCCACATCTCATGAAAACTTGTATGAGTTAACTAAGTTAGTATGAATTAGTTGGTTCATTTAATTTGAATTGAGGGTCTTACTTGAGTCATGTAGAGTGGCTCCTACTTATTATGAGCCCCAGTTGAGTTTATTTTGAGCTATAATTAATTACTTAGGTTTATATGAGTTACAATCCATTTAACTAGTTCCAATTGTTGGAGGAACTAGTGGGATGTCTAGTAGTGGGGTGTGTACTTCATTATCAACCAGTTAACTAATAAATCAACCATAAATAACTCATGCATGTATGATCTACGAGTTACCAAGTTGAGATTGGAGTTCAAGGACAAAGTACTATCAATTGTATAATCATCCAAATTGTACAGGTGGTGCATGTAGTCAGAGGAAGGCCTATGATGTATTACAAAAATCAAATTGAGGATTTCATAATTAATAGGGGTATAATTCCTAAGGAAACATCACAAGGAAATAATGACTTGGCCAAGAAAAATTTTGGTAAAGTATTGGCCTAAGCTTGTCTAGGAAGTAGTTAGACAGATAGAGATAGTGCAGAGGTTACTCAAGCTTGAGTAAAACATTGTAATATTCTCATATTTTTTTACTAATGTAATATACATATAAAGGAGTTTTTAGCTGTGGATTTACCTAGGAAATAATTATGTAATGCATTGATTTAATTCTTTCTCTTGTATGCTTCATGATTTCACAATCGTTTAAATTGGTTTCTGCAATTGGTAGAGTAGATTCAAGTATATTGTTTTAGTAAATTACAATTAGTGATTTGAATCTACAAGGAATATCAACATTTGAAGGCACCTATCACTTATAATTTTTTCTATTTTGATGACATGATAATATGTATTTAACCATATTTCTTATACTTGATGGCACACTAATAATTTTACATAAGTATCTTTATTATTGTCTTTGATAAACTTTATAATTTCCATTGGACACATTGACCCATTATCTTAAAAACTACACCCTACTCTCCTTTTAATATATATCCACCCTTTATTCTCTTTGGTGTCTCTGTTGGCACACGAGATCCTATTAGAAATGGCATTTTCTATGCAGTTGGCCAACAAACCCACAAAGCAACAACCCTTTCGACATCACCCACAAAGTGGATGAAGTCTCACATGAGATGCTAGTGGAGAACTATTGGAACCAAGTTTCCACAATTATACGGGATTTTTACGATCCTAACGACTTGGACTTCAACCTACAATGTAAGGATCATAAACCTACCAAATGGGAACCTTACTAACATCCTTGGATTGAACACCATGCAAGATCACATGACTCTCGTGTTTACTTATTAATGTGCATGTCACAACCGACATTACGACTAAGGCTGACATATCTTACACCTCCCATCATTTGTGTATACATTAACATAACAAGGCACCATTAACCATGAAACTATAACATATCATATTAGGGGAATTTTGAGATCTAAAATGGGCCTCCTAAGGAAATCATAAAATAATAGTGGAAATAATAAAATAAGATTTGATTACATCATCAAATTTTAGAGGGAAAAAAAGAAAAAACTACTTTTTCAACTCATATTTTCAACTTATCTCCCAATTTTTTTACTCAAATTTCGAGCAGGAGTACTCATTGGATGAAAAATTTAATTCCTTATCCAAGGAGTACCCATGTTGCATACTTTCAATTGGTCCTACTATGCGAAAAATGAGAAATACATAAAAAAATGTGATTGCAACCACGTTTTTTTATCTATTTCTCAATTTTCAAGTAGGAGGGTCTATCGAAAGTATGTAACATGGGTACTCATTGGATGAGGAATTAAATTTTGCATCCAACGAGTACTCATGCTTGAAATTTGAGTAAAAATTTTGGGAGATAAGTTGAAAATACAAGTTGAAAAATTAGGTTTATTATTTTATTATTTTTTAATCTTTTCACCCTTTTACTTAAAAATGGTTAATCATCCCTCATGGTCAACATCATCATCTTGAATCCTATTGGTTCTTATAAATTTTATTTTTGTTCTACATTTTTCTTAGGAGGCCCATTTTAGACCTCAAAATTCCCCTAATAGTAAGTTATTACCAGGTTGTTGACCAACTTGGCCATTTGATCATTCAAACATATTCAATGTGATAAAATATCATTATGCAAAAAATGAACTGGAAAACAATAACAAAAGAAACATGCTCATCCATTTAAAAATATAAAGGAGGCAACCCAATAATTCATTATATTACTTCATCATAAGATAAGCAAAAGCACAGGTTGTTACAACATAGACTATATATAAATCAGGTCACCAACCTTCATAACTTTCTAAGAGTACAAAAAACATGCCACAAATATAGTATATAACCATACAAAATTCCCCATAGATGACTTCCTTTACACCTTACAGTGAAAAGCAACTACAAACATAGACTATAGCACAGGTAGCCACTATAACAGTAAAAAATATTCACAACAATCCTTTGTCTTCAACAATTGTGTTATGATCATCTAATCATTCAGTTGTTCATCCAACCCACAATTTGTCTTCAGCATCTCCTTATATCGCCTCTTGGTAACTTCTCAATATTTATTTTTCCAACCTCTCCACTACTCTAGTTGTCCTCCTTGTTGGAAAACCATTAGGATATTCTCTAACATCCCCTCTCTAGTTGTCCCATGCCTTCTTAAGTGTCTTTTGAAAATATCTCTTGCTCGCTCATCCCACTTTGTCAACCTTCCTCTACCTATAAATATATTCAATTGATTCTACCATGACATCCCTCTCTTCCTTCACCTTCAACTCCAAAATTCTAACTACCTGATATTTTTCACACACGTCCCCACTCTCTAAACGTTGTCATCTTCCTTCGTGCATGGTACCTCCCTACGTCATGTATCTTCCTTTTCTGTCAACTCCTATTGTTGTGCACTAATTTCTTCTCTTCCAACGCCACTATATCCTCTACATAGTTACTCTCCTAGTACTTAACAAAAACTTCCAAAAAAATCCTGGCCTCCAACAGTCTCCTTCCCCTATTTCGGGGGTAAGCTAGTTTTACATTATTAAATTTTATTTTTTTTAGTTATTTTTTATTTATTTATTATTATTATTCAGTTACTTTTTGAAAATTACTTATGTATTTTATTTTTCAGTTTGTTTTCTATTTTTTATTTTTTTTTAATAATTTCTGGAAATTTAGGTCTAATTTTTTATTTTTTTTAATACAAGGTATTTTGCAATTTTTAAAAATGGGAAGGCGTTTTTTTTTAATGATTTTTTCCTTAAAAACATTTTTTACATTTTTTTTAAGTTAATTTTTTAATGTAAATTATTAAAAATTAATTAATTAATTAAAAAATTTAAGTAATATTACTTTTGGAGAGTCAATTTTTCGTTTTTTCATTTTTTTTGGGTATCAATTGGTAATATTATAATGTGAATTAATTTTTTATTTTAATTTTAAAAATAATTGAAAATAAAAAATAAAAAAAATATGAGCTCCAAACCCAAAATGATCAGACCCCCATCCTGCCTGACTTCCATTTGCACTTGACTGAGCCACATAGGTTGGGGCAAAGATGACCGAGGTGAGAGCAAAGAAGTTTAGGGTTTGAGTGGTGAGTTGTGTTGGGATTGATGAAGGTTAACAGGTTGCATACAAATGGCGGTGGATGGCAGGAAAGCACGAACATTTGGAGCCTACCCAGCATATACCTTGGTCTTTTAGGGAATAGTGTAGCTTCGAAACGAGAAAGGTTTATCACCTAAAAACAATTTTTTTACTCTATTTTCTTCTTGTTTATGCTTACATTTTCTACCTACATTATCAAGCTCCAGGGACTCTATTGGAAGATCAAGGGCAGTTACAGTTATCCTCCTACCCTTCAGACAGTAAAAATGGTCAAACCAATGGAATATGTCGATTTGGAGCCGAAGGCGGAAGACATTCTCTCGGTTTGGGGTTTGGAGCCAACTAAGCAAAGCTTGGCCAAGGTGATTCTTCCAACTAGATCACTAGGTGGAAAAATGGGAGCTACAACGATTGATTGGAACCCAGAAGGCAATTTAGGGTTTCTGGAAGCAAGAAAACCCTATGGCTCAAAGGCGGTTGGTTGGAGTTCTAATATTAGTCTCTTGGAAGGTCAGGAGACAATGGATATTATGGAGGATTAGGTGGAATTGGTGAAGGCAGAGTTACTGGTAAGTTCAAAATATCCCTAGCAACCCTTAGTTTATGGTTCATGTTTAGGCGGTTTAGAAGACATAGTTATTAGTAGTGGCATGAGAAAGAATGAGGGGCTGAAAGTCTGTCCATTCAAGGAACAATGACCAAATGAGTTGGTTATAGGACAAGATTTGAAAATTTCTCTTACTTTTCAAGGGCTAGAGAGACGGCAGGAAAATGAGATCTATTTTTCCTTGCAGTCTCACAGCTTGGAAGTAGTGAAAGGAGATGGTTTTTTTTAGGAGAGTTGGATACTTAAGGAATGAACTGTCAATATTACTTCTGAAATTGGTGGCAAGGAACAAGCGAGTAGCCCATATTCTATTTTTTAGGGTTTTAAAAATGACGCACTTACTGGATATGAACCTTAGGATGTGGGAGAGCGACTTCTGAATTTCGCCCTTGAAGTGGAGGGGCAGTTCCTAGAACCTGAGGTTTAGATAACCCAGAATGAGCTAGAAGAGGAGTGGCTAGGGCCGATCGAGGAGGATGATAACCAAGTGTTGGAGGGTCAGTCACTTACAGGCTTTGCCTATAATGGTGGGAATATCAAAACGATGATAAAGAAAGGGAATGTAATAAGGAAAAAAGATGAATGCCTAAATTTGGTTTTGGGGGTCGACATCTAGATAGACAAGGCTATGGAATCCTTAGAGATAATTTTGGTTGGAAGAGTGAGAGGGAAATACTATTAAACAAAGTATATAACATACTGGATAGACAAATCATGGTGTGGGGCTCGATAAAAGCATGTTGAAGTGATCGCCCTAGCTAAGGATTGGTTCACGGTCCAATTGAATAAGGGAGAGACCTTGGAATGGGTCTTGGACCGCAACTGTTTCTTTGGTATCATGCCAATACTTTTTAAGAAGTGGCCACCTCTCTTTGTTAGTCATAGAGAAAAAGTGGAAGAGATTTTGGTATGGGTTCGACTTCCGGCTTTACCCACACACCTATGGACAAAGGATGGTTTTAGAGCCATTGGAAACAATTTGGGCCTCTATCTGGAGGCAGACATGTCATTTTTGGAAAAAGAAAAATGCAGGAAGCTGGCTCACATACTGTTAAGAGTGGACCCAGGGGAGGGCCTAACAGACAAAATCCAGCTTCGGCTTCAAGGTTATTCTTATTGTCAAATTATCAATTACGATCATCTTCGCTTCAGATGCCATAGTGCCACAAACATGGTCATCTAGCTCACAATTTCCCTTTGGGTTTCCAAAGGATAAGAACACAAAGGGGTGATATCGGGAACGAGGGTTGGCCACAGGTTGAAGAGGAGGTGAATGTATAGATGGAAGGGGTTTAGCCTCAGTAGGATGGGGAATGGGTGATGATGGAGGTGCAAGAATAATAGATTGAGAGGCTGAAGACTCATTCTATGCCATAGCAAGAAAATATTATTGAAGTCCAGGATGAGATTGGAACAATTGAAATAGAACCCCTCTTAGTGAGTATTGTTTCTCATCCCCTTGCCTCTTTACAAAATCTCTTTATTATTTGATAAATGTACTTCCTAGGCCTGGTCCCTCCAGGCCTACTATGATTGATTCTCCATTTATAGGCAATTTTTCTCTCTCCATGGACCGTATTATTGCTTCTATCTTGACCCTATCCCTTGAGAAACCCCCCTACAATTTGCATCCTCGGTAAAATAGGGCTCTATCTTTATATCTTATAGGAGAGTTGGGTAGAATTCCAGAAATCTCTATGCCTCGGAAAACCAGAGGAAGGAAGATTTATTTATATAATGCACATCTTAAAGCTAAATTAGACATTGCTGATGGAAACAAATTATCCCTTAAAGGGTGCTTAGAGCATCGCAGGCCCCTGTCATAGTTTCCAAATGATTCTTTTTTATTTTAATTGTCGTGGTTTTCCTAGAAACCAAAAGAAGCTAGCTTTAAAAGGCCTTTTTCATAAATATTGTCCTAATCTTATTACACTTCAAGAAAATCTTAGACCTGGTGAAGTGGTGATTACCTCCCTTAGGAAAATTATGCCAGGTTGGGATTTTATGACTACTGATGTGAAAGGAAGATCAGGGGGTCTGGCCCTCGGTTTCAAAGAAAGTAGTTTGAAACTGAAAAATTCTTGGGGATCGTAATTGGTGTTGGGGGTTGAGGTTTACTCTCCCAAACTATGTTATGATCTTTCTCTTGTCAATATTTATGGTATTTACTAGGACAGGGTATCATTTTGGAACAACCTTTTACTAAATCCTTTATGAAAGCCCCCAATTTTGTGGTGGGGGTGATCAAAATTTCTCTTTAGGATTTTTTGAGACCTGGGGTCCCTAGGCTCAAGTTGACCCACTGGCTGACTATTTCTTGAATAAGCTCCAGAATGGGCATCTTATAGACTTAAACATGATAAAATATATCCCTAATTGGAGGAACAAAAGAGTGGGGGATGCCAAGGTGGCTAAGAGATTAGACCACTTCATATTGAATGAAGATTTTGTAAATCAAATTCCCTCTTTCAAGAAATGGGTTGGATCAAGAGGGGAATCAGATCACTTCCCCATTCTCCTGGAGATGAAAGGGTCCAGTAGGAAGCCTAGATCTTCTTTCAAATTTGACCTTGGGTGGCTCAAAGAACCCAGTTTCATTAGATTAGTCAAATACACTTGGAGGTTGCTGGATCAGACCCAAGATATATCCCCAGCATAGTCTTTCATGGGAAACTTAAAAAGACTGAAACTAGAAACTATTAATTGGGCTAAAGAGAAAAAGGTAAGGGAAGAATCTAAACTAAATCACACAAGGGAGGAATTGGAAGCATTGGAAAGCCCGAATGAGGGTGGATATGAGATGGAGGAGAAGAGAGAAAGGTTAAAATAGTTGGAGACAGGAAGGAGGAATATTTTAAAAGAAATTGAAGATCAATGGAGAATCAAAAGTTGATCTATTTGGCTTTCAGTTGGGGATGAGAAAAAATTATTTTTTCAAAACTATGCAAAGGGAAGGAAAAACATCAAGACCATATGAGAAATTAATCAGGATGACGGGGGGAAGGAAAAATCATTTAACGAGTTGGATACCCTAGGAAGAGATCACTTTAAAAATTTGTTCAGATCTCTTGAGGAAACAACAATCATTGAGGTCATTTGGGTGGCTCATCTCTTCCCTAGGTACACAGAGGAGGAAGAAAATTAGATGCTAAAGGCTCCTGTGTCGAAAGTTGAAATCAAAGGAATTATTAAATTGATGAAAAAAGATAAGAGTCGAGGGTCCGATGGCTGGACGGTGGAATTCTTCCATCACTTATTTGATTTAATAGGGGAAGATATTGTAGGGGTGGTGGAAGAGTCTAGGAGTAGGGGTTACATCCATGAGCCTTTCAATACAACTTTTCTAACTTTATCCCCAATTTCGATGACCCTGCATCTTTCGAGGATTTCAGGCCTATATCCCTCTGCAACTGCATCTATAAAATCATTGCCAAAATTATAGTGAATCTCTTGAAGCCAATCCTATTAAGAAATATCTCTAAGGAACAGTTTGGGTTCCTTGATGGTAGATTGATCCATGAAGCCATTGGAGTTGCTCAGGAAACAATGCATGGTATAAAGAAGAGCAAGAGAAAAGGCCTAATAGCTAAAAATGATCTCTAAAAGGTGTATCATAGGATTAGATAGTTATACTTGGGGCTTCTGATGACTCACCTGGGCTTCAGTATAGGGTTCATCAACTAGGTTATGGGTTGCATCTCAAATGTTTCTTTTTCTATTGTCATAAACGGGGCTGCATGACCTTTCTTCCATATTCAAAGAGGGCTTAGATAGGGTTTCCCTTTGTCTCCCCTATTGTTCTTACTACCAGTAGAAGGTCTAAGTTATTTTCTTTTTATGGATAAGCATAGAGGTGTTTTAAAAGGAATTGAAGTAGCAGCAAATATGTTTATTACTCATTTTCTATTTATGGATGATATTCTACTTTTCAGTAATGGCTCTAGGGATGATATTCAACAACTGAAGTCCTCCCTAGACTTATTTCTCAAGGCTACAAGAATGTGCATAGATGCTCATAAATAATCAATAGTACATGAAGGATTCATGGTGAAAGAGATACACAAAATTACCTTGACTCTTCCATTCGAAGAAAAACCTATGGGGGACGGTTGAAAATACCTGGGTTTCTGTTTAAATCCTCAATCCTATAGGGAATAGGACTGGAATTTGTTGCTGAAAAAAATTGAGAATCGTATTAAGCCAGGAGATTTAAATGGTTGTCGAGAGCTGGAAGAATAGTACTTTTTAAATCAGTCCTTATTTTTATTTTTGTATATTGGATTTCCCTCACCTGCGTTCGAAAAGGAATTTTATGCAAAATAAGGAAACTATGTAGTCTCTTTCTATGGGCAGGAGTAAACGAGGATGTGGCTCTTCCCTGGGTGGCTTAAGAAAAAATTTCTCGCCCAAAGAACTCGACATGTTGGGGTATAAAGGATCTCCAATATTTTGCATAGTCATTGCCAACAAAATCAGGGTGGTGTCTGATGCCAATGGATAATCTGTGGACTACATTGGTAAAAAATAAATACATCAATCCAGTTCCTATCGATGAACTGATGTGTAGGGATGAAGAAAAAACTTTAAATGCATCAGTGATATGGAAGGAAACTATAGAATCCTGAATCATTTTAGTAGAATAAGGTCTTTCTTGGCAGGTAGGTAATGGAGAAAAGCTCAGAATTGGAATTGACCCTTGGGTGGGATGAAATGAGGATTTTTCACTTTTAAGAAAGATTTTGGACTCCCTCAATGCCTAAGGTTTGATGTTCCTAAATTAGACAGAAAAATTGAATTATCAACAATTTGGCATCAGGGTTGGAAAAATGCAGAGGATCTTCACTTAGATCCACAATGGGGATAAGAGTGGGAAAATTGTAGAGAGATTCAACGCACAAATGTCAAAATTAGGGATCATCATGATTATCTTCAATGAGCACATGCTCCTTCAAGAAAATACTCCCCAAAATTTGGATATTGTTTCTTGATGGATAGAACAGCATGGGGGGTACAAGACTCGTGGTGCAAACTGTTATGGAAACTAAAAAGCCCAGAAAAAACCTTCTTCTTCTCTTTTTTTTTTTTCTTTCTCTAGTCTATTCTAAAGAATAAAGTGCCCACTTGGGACAACTTATAGAAGAGAAACAAACATGGCCCTGGTTGTGGTATTATGTTCAAGAATTTTGAAGAAACTGTTAGCCATTTATTCTTAATTTTCCCCTTCATTACCAAGATTTGGGAAACCACTTTGAGCCTTTTGGGAATAAGATTAATATACAATGGGGAGAGTAGTGGGGAAGCTTGGAAAAACTGGTGGAATTCAACTTCAGATGAAAACTTAAAAACACCCCTCTGATCATCTCCTGGGGAGTCTTCCTAGCAATGAACAAAGGCATTTTCCAAGACCTTTCATCCTCTCCCTCTCCGATTGCAACATAATTTTCTTCAATTTATGTTCTTATCCATGTTTATAATCCATCTCATACCTTCAGGATTGTTATGAAAAATTTTGATATACGAATAAACCAAATTCCCTAAGTGTGGTGCTAGTCACTTAGAATAATAGAAGAAAGAATTACTATCACTTTCTCTAAAATAAGAAAATATATAGAATGGTGAAAGAGCCTACTTGTGATTCAATCTCTTCTCCTTCTCCTTTTGTCGTTTTTGTCGTCGCTCTCAATCCAACTCAAATTGCTAGATTGATTCCTGCAAACACAAATAGAGAACAACAAACAATATGCAATATACATATATTTGCTTATCTTACTCAATCAAATCAATTAGATATGAAATACATATATCATTCAAGAATCCATTGCACAAGAAATAGATACATATATATGGGGAAATGAACAAAAATCTTTATTAAAGAGTAGAAGGGGCAGGTTACAATCAATGATCGATTTGTTGCCAACCAACTCCAGCTTCATTCCAACCTCATCACATCCATCATACCAGTAGCATATCAGTACTTTCACTCTCTCAAATGAGAATCCAACAACATAAATTTACCAAATTTCTTCATTCCCTAGCACTAGAATTAGTGCTCAATTTATAGGGAAACTGATGGTAGTTTCTCAATGAATGACTTTCTAATAATAGGTAAGACATGTTACCAAGTTCAGAGTTGTTAGATGCACACTTGGATTCGAATTTTGACACATATGGACTCTTCTAGAAGGCACTGGCCATGTGGAGATTCTCGGAACATTGATAATTCCGCTCCCATGCATCCAACACACTCTTGAATGTTGGGAAGTGCATTGCAGTGCACCCTTGAATGGAGGATCTTGCATTGCAACGTAGTTAGTCTTTTTAGAGGTTACGTTGGTGATTCAATAAGTGATATAAAATATACTTCAAACCTTGAAAATATCACAACAGAAGCCATGAATGATTTTTTCTTCTCTTATGACATATATAAATTGAAATGTAAGGGGATGATAGACCCTATTTCATTGGTCTTGGGGATGATTTCCAATTTGACCAGGTCATGGGGGATGATGCCCAAATTGACCTATAACAGCTACTCCCTAAAGCATGAAGTCAAAATAATAATAATAGTATTTGGATGAGATACATTACGATACGATGAGCTGGAACTAAAGTGAAGCAGTGACCTGCATCAATCTTACAATTCATTACATCATGATATTTTCATCTTGATCACGAATTGCTGAGGGAGGCATTACCATGCTCAGCACATAAACCATCTAATAACATTTACTTAGTTCAAAAATTTATCTACATTGGAATGTTTCCCAATACAGACATGCCTACAGATATAGGCCCATGTTCGGATGACGATCTGTATGTAAAGTCATTGTACATATGATGTGTACAACAATCCTGAAATCTCATCTCAGATGGATGAAACGTTTGGATACAAGTCTAGCCATACAAATATATGATTTGTAGTCAAACATGGAAAGAAATCGTTTGATTACTAGCCAATGATGTGAACTGTTAACAAATGAGAGGGAACCACCATTGATGTTAATGGCTCTCAAGGTACTGCAGTACACTTTGTAAGGCGTGAATAGATGATTTAATATCGAGTGCCAAACAAAATATTTTGGTCAAAGGTCCGGAAGTGAGAAACTTGTCGATGATGTAACAAGCCTCATGGTACTGGAAGATGATGTTTCTAAGTAAACTTCTTGGATGATGAGTTGATGTCGACATGAAGCCACTTTATCATGAAACAAAGTTACTAATTTAGGAGACAAAATGTGACTTGATATAGCAATGTTCAGGGATGAATGTCATGAAAATGAATGTTTATGAGTATTCCAGAAGGAAGAGTATTCACTAGATGACTTCTCTTGAACATATCGGTGACACTGAGATGAATTGGCAGCATTGATTCAAAAATGAAGTGAAGGTATGATGAACCATAGTTATGAATTAATTTTCAAGAAGATTATCCAACCCAAAAGTCACGATGATGGAGTGATAATGCCATGTTCAAGAGTGACCTTATACCATAAAGTGTTATGTTCGCTTTCCAAAATTTTCCCCAGTCATTTGTCGACCAGTACCTCTTTATTTTTTTAACAATCTTAAGGAGGATAACATATGCTTGATCTATAATTCAAACCTTCGGGAGAATGCATTGCTATTTAATAATTTAATGAGTCTAGCGATAAATGAAACTCAATTCTTGCCATGATTCACAAGCATGTCGCTATTTTATGTTTTAACAAGCCTAAAGAAAGTGACAGGCCGGTCCTTTTTTATATTTAGAGAGTTTTAAAAAGAGGAAAAAATAAAAATCCATGAGTCCTTTTTCGTAAATTTTTTCGCTCAGATCTGAAAAAAGTGTAAAATGATATCTGAGAGAACCTCCTAGCCATGTTCAACTAAGGTTTTCCTTTTTTGTAAATAATCTACTCAGTCTGGAAGAGGGTTAAACTTATACTAAGTAGATGTCGTTTCATTTAATTTTACGAGCTCAAAAAGACAATTGCTTGACAATCTTTTCACATTAGCAGAGTCTAAAAACAGCTAAAAGAAGACTGCATGGGTTCCTTTTTCACTGTTAGCAAAGCTTGAAAAACAGATAAAAGTGTTCTTCAAGTCCTTTTTCATTTTTATCAAATCTCGAAAAATAAGGATAAAAGTATGCTTTGTGGTCAAATCATTCTTGAATAAGTGTGCACGACTAATCTGCTATATCAGCTGTAAAACCTGTTCAGAACAACATCAAATGATTAAAAATACCTGTTTCATAGCAAAAAATTGATAAAAACCATATACATAGAATTTAATATGATTTTGAAATAATCAAATGACCAATTAAAAGAGTTTTATCATTCATTTTTACCATTTAAAACTTACCATTTTGGATTTTGGAGCTCTGAACCATTTTTTGCCCCCGAACTTCAACAGTTGATTGTGACAGATTCTGTGGATGATTTTCCTTGTTGTTCAATCCAGGTTGGAGCTATGAACCTTTTATTTCCTTCAATAACATTTATGTTTCATTTCATTGCAATTTTTTAGGATTTTGGGACCCTTAGGGTAAATTTATTTTTCACATAGGGCAACGCACCTTGAATGTCAAAAGGTGTGTTGTAATGCACTGGAATTGAAGGCCAGGTGCACTTGCAATGCACTCTCCCTTGACCTAGGGTGCGTTAGGCACAATTCCCATTTTTGTTTCTTGCAGTGTGCCCAAATTTTGCCTAGTTTCTTGCATGAAATGGATCCTTATGAGTCTTATGATTGTGTTTCAGGTATTCATTGGACCAAAATGAAGATTACATGGAGGGAAAGAGAACATGAGGAAAAAAACATGATTTCCCTAAATGATCCAGGTATGGTAAGAGCCCTCAAAGACTACGGGTTGCTAAAGTACTTCAGACTGTCAGGTATGAGGCAACAGATGGAACTATTGGATTTCCTTGTTCATTCATGGGATCTAACAATAGAGGCATTTCACATTGGGGACAAAGTGGTCCAAATATTAGTGGAGGGTATTTATTTTCTCACAGGATTATCGAAGATAGGTCTGCCCATTTCTCTTTCAGGGTTTACTCTTGGAGGAGAGACAGTGAGAGATTATATATTGTAGTATTGCAATCCAAGGACTAAACCTAGTAAGGATGGGAAAATAAACATCTTCGATGTACGTGACTTGTCATTGAGGACTGTTAGGGCATAAATCTACCTCAGGCTAAGAAAGGTAGGATCTAGGATAACATCATACCACGCTTAACCTGGTAGCTAGCCCTACCAGGTCGGGAGAGGGCTCTCTCCTTGCCAATATCAGAAAATATGGCCAATGAAAGCTTGAGATGACTGATGTGATGACTAATTTTAGGCTAGGTATGTGTATAGAGGTGTTTTATCGAGTTTGATGATGTTTTATTGGCTCAAATGTGAAAAGCAGATTTGGGCCTAGGGAATGAGGCTCAGTTTTGCAGAGATCTCTATGGGGCAAGGTAGGAAAGTGATTTGGTACTTCAAATTGAGTGATATGGAGAGGTTTTAGATATATGAGGAGTTGAAAAGGGCATGAAGAACTCAAGGATCCTTTTCAATCAGCTGAAAACATAGATAACTAAGCAAACCCTAGGTAGAGCACTGCACTTTCAATGTATTCTACCTTTATCTTTGTTTGATTTAGTTAAGATGAAATAAAGAGAGATAGTGGCATACATAAAACACATGTAGAATTAAAATTATAGAAGAAAAAGATACATCAAAGCAAGATGCCACATAGAATCCAATAAAGTGCCGCAAACCAATTGGTCATTCCTACTAAACTGCTTAAAACAGAGGAAGCAATAAGCCTGGAAGCTTTCCCAAAAGTCCAACCATGCTAATGACTGAAAAAGACAGATATAGGGGTAAACAATAAATCATCCTGAAATTTCAGAATGATCTCATGAGTTTAGGAGCTGTTCCAACAAATTCTAAACTGAGAAACTAAAAAGTAGGCAATGGAACAGCTTGCCTCTAAAAACTAAGGAACTGATTCATTCAGTTGTAAACTACCTTTTCATGGATGAATCTACCTCTATGAGTGAAAATTCAGCATAATTACATCAAAATCCAGCAAGTCACATTAAATTACACCATAATTTTGACAATTAGAAGGAGAAAATTCAAACTTTCAAGAAACTAGGCGAAAAACAAAGTATTTTTGGTCAAACTGAGCAAATTTCCTCCAATGTGTCACGTTGATTTCCCTATGCATATCGCCTTTTTGTAGCTGCTTTTGGAGGCCTTCCCGGTGTCCAAATTTTCTCTAAGAAGGCTTGCTGGAAATTTATGCCTGTCTACTTTCCAGCATAAGTGGAATTTTTGAATTTGGCCTCCATTTGCCCCTCCAAAACTGAGTTCTCCAAAGACTGCTTCCTGTGTGTCAAAAAAGGGGCAGAAGGGTCATTTTGGGGTGTTTTTGACCTTTTTGGAAGCCCAAACCTGTCAAAATTTCTTGTCCATTTGTGAGCATGCATATTTTTTCATGAAAAATCCAAATATGTTGAGTTTTCCTCAAAATGATGCCTCCATCAAAAGCGAGCACTAGGTGGCGCGACGCATTGGGTAGAAAAGTCTGTTTTTTGAGCCAAAAATTCAAAAATTACAAGAAGTGTCCAAATTTTTTTGAAATTTGGGCTAAGTGTCCTCCCTTAAGAGCTGTGTTGGGCCAAGGAAGCCTCAACCAAGATCTGAAGTCTATCATTCTCTTTTTGCCTCTTTCATACCTTCTTCAACTTGGCCTTCAAGTTTCTGATTCTTATTTTTCACACCTTGTTTCTCGTCAAGTAGTGGTAGGCCATGTGCCTCAACATGTTTTTATTTTTTTTGGCCTTCTCTAGCATATTTTCCAAATGCATGTTTATCCTTTCGAGCCAAGATTCACGATTAGCTTCAAAACCCTTTCCTGTATGCATACTCTTCTAAAATCAGGAAAGGGTTTTGTTTGACCACCCATCTGTTGAGGAAGACTTTGAAGAACTACTGGAAATCTAAGATACTCGCATCAGGTAGGGTTTTGAGCCAACTCTTGACTTTTCCTTGCAAAGAAAGAGAAAAAATCCTAATACTAATATCTTCTTTATCAACTTCAAAAAGGTCTAGGAGATTCTCAACCTTTTGCACATGTTGCTCAGCATTGATGTTGTTACATTCACCATCAAACCTCAGCAAATAAAGGTAATAATTTTCAGGGAAAGCATGGAGTATAGGAGGTAATATGAGAGGTTTATATCTATCCGGGATTATAGAGGGTCTAGGAGTATATACAGGAGCTAGAGGATGCGTCTTTGTCTCTTTAGGCTCATTAATTTGAAGAGGGTCATCATAAGATTTGGAAAAGAGACGGAGGCCAAGATCAAAAGAAACCTCAGTATTTGTAATTTTTGGATAGGTAGAACCAACATTTTGGTCACCTTTATCATACAGAAAATTCTGCAAGACTTTCAGGACAGCTTCAAGAAAAGCAAAGAAGTAATTTACATGAAAGCGGATTAGATCTTGAATACCATTCCACTTTGGATACCTGAACTTTCTGTAAGATCCTTCCATTTTTCTGCGGGAAGATTTAGTCCTCCAATGGAGTCTTTACATTAATTTGGAGTCGCCAGGTGAAAAATTTAGCCTTCATATGCATCTGATTGTTGTTCACCGTCAACATTCAGATATAATACTCTAGCATTCTTTACCATGGAAGATATTACTGGGGTGATTCATCCTTTATGCTAAAAACGTCCCCCAGTATGGTCGCCAATATGTTAGGGCCTAAATCTACCTCAGGCTGAGAAAGGTAGGATCTAGGATAACATCAGACCACGCTTAACCTGGTAGCTAGACCTACCAGGTCGGGAGAGGGCTGTCTCCTTGTCAATCTCAGAAAATATGGCCAATGAAAGCTTGAGATGACTGATGTGATGACTAATTTTAGGCTAGGTATGTGTACATAGGTGTTTTATTGATTTTGATGATGTTTTATTGGCTCAAATGTGAAAAGCAGATTTGGGCCTAGGGAATGAGGCTCAATTTTGCAGAGATCTCTATGGGGCAAGGTAGGAAAGTGATTTGTTACTTCAAATTGAGTGAGATGGAGAGGTTTTAGACAGATGACGAGTTGAAAAGGGCATGAAGAACTAAGGGATCCTTTTCAATCAGCTGAAAACATAGATAACTAAGCAAACCCTAGGTAGAGCACTGCACTTTCAATGTATTCCACCTTTATCTTTGTTTGATTTAGTTAAGATGAAATAAAGAGAGATATGGAATACATAAAACACATGTAGACTTAAAATTATAGAAGAAAACACAATACCAAAGAAAGATGCCACATGAATCCCATAAAGTGCTGCAAACCACTGGTCTATTCCTTAGCCAAACTGCTGAAATGAGTATACAATAAGCTCCAAGCTTTCCCAAAAGTCCAACCATGCTAATAACTAAAAAAACATAAGATATAGGAAAATAAAAACTCATCCTAGCCTCTAGGGGTCGAGCTCATGAGTTTAGGAGTTGTTCCAGCAAATTCTAAACTGAGAAACTAAAAAGTAGGCAGTGGAACAGCTTGCCTCTAAAAACTAGGGAACTGATTCATTCAGTTGTAAACTACCTTTTCATGGATGAATCTACCTCTATGAGTGAAAATTTATCATAATTAAATCAAAATCCATCAAATCACATTAAATTACATCATAATTTTGACAATTATAAGGAGAAAAGTCAAAATGTCAAGAAACTAGGCGAAAAACAGAGTATTTTTGGTCAAACTGAGCAAATTTCCTCCAATGCGCCGCGCTGATTTCCCTATGCATAGCGCCTTTTTGCAACTACTTTTGGAGCCTTCCCAGTGTCCAAATTTTCTCCAAGTGGGCTTGTTGGAAATTTCTTCCTGTCTACTTTCCAGCACAAGTGGAATTTTTGAATTTGGCCTCCATTTCCCCCTCCAAAACTGAGTTCTCCCAAGACTACTTCCTGTGTGTCAAAAAAGGGGCAGAAGGGTCATTTTGGGGTGTTTTTTGACCTTTTTGGAAGCCCAAAACCTGTCAAAATTTCTTGTCCATTTGTGAGCATGCATATTTTTTCATGAAAAATCCAAATATGTTGGGTTTTCCTCAAAAGGATTCCTCCATCAAAAGCGAGCGCCAGGTGGCGCAACGCATTCGGCAAAAAAGTGTGTTTTTTGAGCCAAAAATTCAAAAATTACAAAAAGCGTCCCAAATTTTTTGAAATTTGGGCTGAGTTTCCTCCCTTAAGAGCTGTGTTGGGCCAAGGAAGCCTCAGCCAAGATCTGAATTCTATCATGCTCTTTTCGCCTCTTCGATACCTTCTTCAACTTGGCCTTCAAGTTCTTGATTCTTATTTTGCACACCTTGTTTCTCGTCTAGTAGTGGTAGGCCATGTGCCTCAACATGTTTTTCTCTTTGTTGGCCTTCTCCAGCATCTTTTCCAAATGTATTTTTATCCTTTCAAGCCAAGATTCACAATCATCTTCAATTTCTTGTTCAATTGGTGTCAACTTGGTTTTCCTCCTCTTGGCAGCTTGTCGGTTTTCTCTTATGTTTTGCAGCTCCATAATGGTTTTTTGATCTTCTATCCGCTTGTTTCTTTGCTCCAGATAGTTAATCATCCATTTGGCTCTTTCTAGGTTGAGAGACAAACCATGGATGTCCTCTTGCTGCTCCTGAATGATCTCTTTAAGCTTTGAGCTTTGTGAGCCCAAATCGGTGTCATCATCCTGAATAAGAATGAAATCTATCTCCTGCCCTCCTGAAGGCTCCTCATCATGTAATGGCTACTTGTCCTTATCCTATAACTGCTCTACTAATGGAGGAAGTGAGACCCCTTCCACCCCAAGTGGAGATAATACTCGCTTTGTTGCTGCAAACAACCTTCTAGCGCCCTTTTGGTAGGTGAAAAATACTGGCACACTAGCAGTTTGTGTCTCATGAAGCTCCTGTTGATGTGAAGGCCCACTGGTCTCATGAAAAGTTTTTGGAGGTACTTGAGGAGCGGTGAAGACCTCATGTGAAATGAAATCCTCCCATGAGATTTTCTGTAAACCAAGCTGATGCATGACCACAATCTTGATTAGTGCAAAATGATATATGTTGTTATAATGCTGTTGGGGAGTCTTCTTGTGCACTAAGGTGGTCATCTTCTCAATGTTCCGAAAAATAAATTAGGGGAGATTCATCATTCTTACCCTAGTAAAGTGCATCAACAATCTGATGTGATAAGCATATAGGCGAGAAAACTGGCCCTCACAGCTGAAATACTTAATTATGAGTTTCATCAAGGGAGCATATGAGTCTTTCAGATACCGGAAAGGAAAAACTCTGCTGAGATGTCTCTGATAACCAGCCTTGATGTAAGGCTCATACTATTCTCTATCAATCTGCTGTCTTTTTTTCCACTGCTCACCGACACTTGGAATGCCAGTTGCTAGAGAAATGGACTCCGATGTCAAGATAAATGTCACACCTGCTAGAGTGACTTGGCCATTTCGAAGATGGAGCACAAAAAACCTGGCCAACTCATGATGGTATTGAACTCTCTCTACCATCTCACAAAATTGATAGCAGGATTGGTATTGAAAGCATGTGATAGCAAGAGGACAGGCCTGCAGCTCAACAAGTGAAGTAGGCTCCTCTCGTATATGTTTACCACCCTTGTGAGGTCTCCTTGGTGCATGCATTTCTGTAGGAGAATCACTGTGTGTCTCCTCATCTCGGTCATAGGAGGGATCAGACTCCATGTTTGCTAATGTGTTAGTTTTCTTGATGAGTATGAAGATATTTATGGTGTTTTTAGTTTTCTTCTACCAAGGATGAGAATGTATGAGGGATTGTGGAGGGAAAGGGTATGAGGGGTTTTGGGAATGATATGGACAAGTTTTTTTTGGGGGAATAGGGGGTTTAGGGAATAGTATGTAGGCTTAGGGATAGAAATTAGGATTTAGGATTTGTAACTAGGGTTTTGGATAGTGGGAGTTAGGGATATGGGAATTAGGGAATTTTTGGAATATGGGAATTAGGGAATGAGTGGATGAAAGTGAAAAATGAATGGAGGAGTCAAAGAATGAGGGAGTGATGGAGTGGCCTTGGTAGAAAAAACAAAAATGCAAACCCTAGGAAATTGTTTTTGAGCCAAAATTGCGAAGAGGTAGGGTTTGAGTTTTATCACACTAAACCACCATAAATTTTAAGAAAAACTTTTTCACTAGCAATGGAAGGAATTTTGACTTACTTGCACACCATGGGATTGAACAAATTTGGAAATTTGAGGGATTTTATGGTGAAATCGAGCTTGCAGCTCTATGTGCCGAGCCACAAACCCAACGCGTCGTTCCTTCTATATGCGTCGCGCCATTGTATTTTTTACACTATGGAGGGCAGCCCAATGCGCCGTGCCTTTGAACTTGCACAGTTTTGCTTCAAACTTGCTCCCTTTCTCCAACACGACCTTCTCTTGCTCAATTTTTCTCCTTTGAATGCAATGAGCTCTTTGAACATGACCAATGAGTTTATATACAAGAGCTTTTGATTTTCACTCATAAAACCAACTTTTATAATGTTTGCATTGTAACTTACTTTTTCAACTCTGTTTTTGGGTAGTTTACTTCATTTTTACCTTTAATGAACTAAATGATTTTATTTTTTGGTTTTCCTTACAGGGGATGGAGTTGTTGAATCTTGGTAAGGTGACCAGGGTTGCCACTGAAGTTGCTTACATAGGAAAAACTGAAATTACATCAAATTTTAAACATGAAAACGTAGAATACTCTATTTTTCCTCGAAACAGGGTTTTGAGGAAAAATAAGTCTCTGAGCATGTGATTATGAAATTTATTGGTACTAAAACTTTATTCGATCACCTCATGCCCTTGCTGACTGTTATTGAACATTTTGAAGACCTTTTTGACAAAACCCTAGACCTAATAAAACGGAAACTCTAAAAATGACTCTTCCAGAGGATCTAGATGAATGGAAATGTGCCAGCAGGTAAAGGGCATGAGGGAAAATTCACAACAAGCCACTACCGTTAGATGATCCATGATCCTAATGGAATGCAGCTAACTAAGTGAGACACCTAACATGCAATGTGTTAGACATCAGTATTTTTTACTTGTTAGTGATGACTAGTTGTAACAGCCTAGTTTTCCAACAGCCGATCTAAAAGTTTGTCAAATTTTCCAGCTGGGAAAACACCTATAAAAAAAATTTTCTCTCCTACTTTTCAGTCCACCCATGACGAGATGAAACCCCATTATCAAATCCTACCTAGCCTCAGCCATACTAGTCTACCTATCAGCTCTAAAGAGACAATCTAAATCTGTTCAAATAGCCTCCCCTAAGTTAGGAAGTGGCGCTTTAAGGCATTTTACCCTTGGAAACCATCAAAGAGACAAAAAACCTCCATCTACTATAGACCAGTCATAACAGACCTCCCACTCTGCTAATGAAGTTAGTCACAGCCCTAAGTCGCGCCACTTATACACCCTTAAGTCTCAGCAATACATAGACCATATTCTCAAGCTGATTTTAGGTGTTTTACAGTGTTTTATGGATCTTTCAAGGATAAAAACATATCAGCATCTCAGAATACTATGTTCAGCTCCACATGAGAAGAAAGATGCTTCTCAATGTGATCATAAGCCTGAGATGCATCTACAGGGCAAAGAGTTACTCATCAAACTCTTGCAATCTCATTCAGCCTAAAGGACAACAGAAGGAAAGCAACACTGTCAAGAGGTTGTTGATAAGTCATGGCTAAAGCCTCCTTCATTTATAAGTAGAGGGTTAAGGCGCCTCCTTCATCTACAAGTAGAGGGCGATGGCCTATGTTTGACTTGAAAATTGGTAACTGACTGCAAGACAAGATTTGTTTTTAGCAAACAGTGAGACATTGACTAGGGTGAGGTAATGAGTGCAGGCAGAGGTAAAAGCATCAATGTTTTCAATGTTGTTTGCCTACCATTATATGTAAGAAAAACCCTTGTCAATATGTTCATCAGGCAGCCTCTATATACTGAGACAGAAGGTTGACAAAGCACAGATATTTTTCCAAATGAAAGGCCTCCTTCATTCATAAGAAGATGGCCAGGGCATTAATTGATTTCAAGGTCTGTTTGATCAGAGAAGAAATGTAAGAGACCAAAAGGAAAGCAGGGGTACCACTGCAATCAAATGGGTCAAGCTTATCTCTTAACAAGATTTTGTCAAAAGGTAGTCCGCAGCTCCAACAGAACAAAATTTGAAGAGTGGTGATAAGATGAGTCATTGCACAGGTGAAAGGACATAATAGTGATTATGTTTCAAAGTATTGGTCTTCTCCACTCATAAAAAGGTGTTTTTCAAATAGGCTTATAATGATTTACAAAGGAACCTAAGCTCATTTCCCTCAAGAGGCCATACAACTGAACATAGTTGTGCATAATGTGCGAAAAGGACTTTGACATACTTTCAGATTCTGGAGAATATCTTAAGACAAATATAGGTGTTCATTATTTAAGGGCCAGAAACACCATATTGGTACATTTTGAGCAGAGGAAGTATGTTGGAAGAAGCGCCCTTCTTAATAAACAGAAAATGACAAAGTCTAAATGAATGCAACTGATGTTGGCACCTACAGTTGGAAGAAAAGCTGATGAAACACCTGGAGGCAGAAGTTTTCAACCAAGTTGAAAAAGACAAGCCATCTCCTTTCAAAATGAAAAAGTAGTTTTAAATGTCTTTTAACATATCTGGAGTGAATTTTACATGATAAATGTAGCCAAAAGTGTTAACAAGTGGCAAAGGATGGTCCATAGTTCATTGGGGTATTATTCAAATGGAGCTTCTGTGTTAAATTGTCACCAAAAGGACAAAATTGGCAGAAATCACCTTTCAAACATATATGCATAAGTAAATAGAGTTTTGACCTTTTCAAAATATGTTTGTTGATACATGTTAAAATTGTTTAAAGGCGTGAAAACCCTGTTTCCAACATCGTTTCAAAAAGGTGGGCTCCTCTCAAACGTAGTCAAGAGTGCTTCGGGTTTCAAAAGGCAAATCAAGGCATCATTTCAAAAGGAAAAACCTTTAAAAACCCTCACAAGTCCAAACCGAGAGATTTTCGTATTGTTTGCATTTCAAAAGATAAGAGATCGTTGCAAATTCATCATGTAAACACCCAAGCCCGAGCAAAACATCCCTTTGAAGATTCACAAGGCCAGAGAAAGAGATTTTGAACCGGTTTCCAGAGTTTTAAAGGTGTTTAAACCGCGCGGTGCTCCTGTGCAACCGCGCGACGCTCCTGTGCGCAGACATTACAAAGGGCCACAAATGCGCGCGGCACTCCTGTAGCCTCGGGTCACAAGGGCCCGACAAAGCCACCCGACAGTTGTTTCGCGCGGCGTTCTTCTTCACAAAAGTGCCGCGCACAAATCTAATGCTTGAGAAGCCTCCAAACAACCCCTGAAGCATATCAAACACCTTAAGAAGCAAAATTCATCTATATCTCAAGGTATTTCTGAGCCTCCCTTGATTTCTTCAAAACTGTTAAGTAGTGAAGAGGGTTAAGCAGCACGGTCAAAAGTCATAGTTTTGAATTTGGTGTGAAAACGAGATTTGCTGTGGTTGATAAAACATCCAAAGTTGTGAGTCATATTGATATAGAAGAGCTCATTTAACCGCCCTCAAATAATGATGAAAAACTTGTTTTAAAAGTGGAAAGCTTAGCATTTGAAGAGTGAAACATTGCTCCTACTTATCAACCATTGTGATCATACATACATTACTTATCCAGTATTCGAAATATGCCTCGGTGTGATGAAGAATAAGGTCATGGTGGCCCTTTGATCATGAGCATACCTTAGTGAAAAAAGCAGTGAAAATCAATTAGAGGTGTTTCTGTCAAGCTTGTGTTAAAGACTGTTGAGGAGGTAAATCCCCTCTGCGGACAGAGGCGATCCCTACTAGCCCAGCAGGGGTCTAGCAACAAACAAACAATGCTATGACGCAAGCTCCTAGTTACGAATGAAAGACTTGGGATAAGAGCCTACCTGGATTCCAACGCTAGATCTGAAGAAGAAGATGTCCCCTCATTCTTCAGGCTCAAGTAGATCACAATCCTCTCACGATCTCCAGGATGAACACTCGGGACGCAGAAGAACAAAATGCATATGATGCATAGGAACCAAAAGATAATGAATGAAACACTGGTCGTTATTACTCGCATTAACATGATAGAAAAAGGAGTGGAACCATAATCATAGTCATCTATTAAAGTGATAAACGACTAGAAGTTACAACCAAGTTCTGACGTCGCAGCTTCCTTCGAACGGGTCTCCGGTTGTCCACGTCTCGCAAAGCTCGCCAAGGAAAGGGAAACCTCTCCAGAGTCTCGTAACAATGGTCTCCTCGCTTGAATGGGCCTTAAGGGAAAGAAGGGATTCTTTACAGCACAAAGGCGCTTGGGAATAGGGAGATGCAAAGCTTCAGCACTTCAAGACTAGCTTGCCATGGATCTGAGCAAGATTTTATAGATGGGGAAGGAGGGAGTTGGGATCCCTATTATTATGGGATTGGCCCTATCAACAAGGAAGGTTCCATAGAAGGTGGCAAAACTACTTCCCTTCCATAGAACTCCCGCAGCCAAACCTCCCAACTCAAAATAGGCAATGGTTGTGAGTTTGTTTGAACTCAACTTCCGCCATCCATATTTAAAAAACAGTCCCTAAAATGGGTGGCGCGATTGCTGCTCTATGACAGAGCGCCAAGTGGCGCGACCTCTTTACAGGATTTCCCTGATTGGCGCGAGCAGTGAACTGTCTACTCGCGCCAATGCAAAAAGAGTTGTTTTTCATGGATTTTGCAAGGAGATGTCTCAAGGGGAAATGAAGTTCATACTCAGAGGGATGCATTGATGATGTTTTCAAGGCATGACAGTGTTCACAGGTCACATAATGGGTCCTCCATTGTGCGGGATGGGGAATGGTAGGGACGGTGACAAATTACTGTGTAACAGATGCCCCCTAAAGCATGAGGCCCGAGAGAGAGAGGGGTAAAATGCTTTATGAGAACATGTCCAACTGAAGGCCCGCCGTCGGAAAACCTGCACAGAAAGATACAACTGATATCTCAAGTACATGATGTATATATATGGTATGGACGCAGCCATCCGAACAGAGTATGCTATAATCCGGATCTAGGGTATGGGCGCAGCCATCCAACTAAGATCAAACAAATAGACTCAGGTATGGTCATAGCCATCCAATCATTGAGTCATGTACATAATGACAATAATCCACAATCGCAGCCTGGATTACAACAGACACAATCCAGGGTCTTGCGCTCCATCTCGACCCAAACAAGTACAAGTTCTAACATGCGAATGTGTGAGCTGATGTCGAACATGCAAGAACATCGTCTGATTACCAGCCAATGATGAAAGCTGTTAACAGACGCGAGAGAAACCACCAATAATGACGATGGTCCTCAAGGTACCACAGGTACAATCTACGGCGTGTGAATAAATGAGCTGACGTCGAACACCCACAGAATCATCCGATCGGAGGCCAATGATGAAAACCTCACGTCGAATGCGACGAACCTGCCATTAAGGCATGCAGGCTCCAAGGTACCATCAGGAGTCTCTAGACCAACTTCCTGGATAATGAGTTGAAGTCGACAAGAAGTGACCTTGATCGAAGGTGGGCCATAACGATTCCCACATCATCGACACGAGACAGAGGAACATAATGTTTTGTTGTGAATCAGGATCATATGAGAAACAGAGGAAGGTTGATATTTGCAGAGGTCAACTTCTCTTGAACATATAAACAACACGACAATGGACTTGGCAGTATTTGACATCAACAGATCAAAGGTCATGGCGACGAGGCAGTGAACAGATGAGAGGTCAAAAGAGATTACCCAAACCCATGGAAGCAAAGTGAAACAACGAGATGAAATGTCCCCAACCCGACACGAATGCAGACAAGTGCCATGTTCAAGAGCGACATACTGCCGACGACAACGACAATGGTTCCATTTTTCCCCCACCATTTCTGGCGAGTACCCCAATTATTTTTTGATAACAAGCTTGAAGGGGATAGCATATGCTTGTGATATAAGTCCGCCCTTCGGGCGAATCCATCCTAGTGCATTTAACGAGTCCTAGGAAGGAGAAACTCTGAGAACGTCATTGCGACGGAATCCAATGTCATCAGGGTTTAACGAGTCTGACAAAGGAAGAACTCGG
Source organism: Pinus albicaulis (assembly GCA_034641835.2). Classification (NCBI taxonomy): domain Eukaryota; kingdom Viridiplantae; phylum Streptophyta; class Pinopsida; order Pinales; family Pinaceae; genus Pinus; species Pinus albicaulis. The sequence goes on along the minus strand of CM076584.1, from coordinate 1,444,979,730 downwards.
CGTCTTTTCATGTTTAGAGAGTTTGAAAAGACAGCGGAAAAGAAAACTCCACAGGTCCCTTTTCGTAAATAGTTTCCCAGATCCGGAAAGGTAGAAAACAATATCCGGGAAAACCTCCTAGTCGCGATAGGCTAGGGTATTCCTTTTTCGTAATCGATCCAGCCCAGCCCGAAAAAGGGTTAAACTTATACTGGGTGAATGTCGATTCGTGTCCATTTTAACGAGATCGAAACGACAAGAGCCTCGGCGATCTTTTCATATTTAGAGAGTCAGAAAAGAGCTGAAAGATGACTCCAGAGTGACTTTTTCGTGTATTTACCGAGTCCGAAAAAGTATAAAATACAACTCGTTTCCACCTTTTAAGTCGCAAAAACCTGTCACTACACATCCCCAACAAGCGTAAAATCCATTTTCGACATAATACATGCAAATATTTGACAAGAAATAAATTTTAAAACTCATTTTAACGTCGAAAAGTTATAAATATGTTCAATGGTAAAAAAATGAAATTACTTTTTACTATTTACCTTGTGGAGAGCAACAGTGGTCCATTTGGAGCAGAATCTTCTGACGGCGATTGCGACCAATCCAGGCAACCATTCAGCGTCTCGTCTGTGACGGGTAAGAGGCGCTCCTTTTCTCTTTCTTTCCATGCATTTTTTAATGATTTCCCCTTAGAAATCAGCTCTGTAAGGGCACCTTTGAAATTTTAGGGCCGGGCTAAGTGGCGCGGGTATCGGGCATGGACCCGCGCCACTGAGCTCTTTTTACCAAAGGGCCCGCGCCACATGGCGCGACTGTCAGCAAAACAGTCGCGCCAGCGGCGGAACCCAAATTTCCGCCTAAAATCCCACTACTTATGCCAAATTTCTTGAATTTTGAGGCTCACAGAAGATCTAATTAGGGGTTTTGAACCATGTGAATGCAGACAAACAGTCAGAATGGCAATTGAATGGAAGGAACGGGAACACGGAGATGAGGACGAAGAGGCCATGCAAAGCCAGGATTGCATGAATGCTCTAAGGGACTGTGGCTTAAAAAAGTTCTTCCTCACGCCATGCTTACGAGCTCAGCCTGAGCTCCTCCAATATCTGATCAACCTCTGGGATGAAATGACCAAGTATTCAGAATACGAGACCAGGTGTTGGAATTGGAGGTCGCTGACATTTATTTCGTTACTGGATTATCCCGCAGGGGTCCAATCCCTGTACTGACTGGGAGCAGACCATCAGGGGAGAAGATGGAAGAAGTAATGGCGCGGGTGTGCAGTGGGGCACAAACAGGAACAGGGAGTAAGAAGGTGTACATCTCGACCATCCCCGACCTAGCACTGAGAGTTGTACTCCACACCATTACGCGGGCTGCTCGATCGCAGGCACCGCACGAGGCTACAAAGACTCAACTCTTACTGGCCTCAGAATGCATGGGTCCCCGACTGTATGACTGGGCAACAGCTGTCACCATCAACATGAAAAGGCAGCTCACAAAGTGAAAACAGAACAAACTGAAGCAGTTTGGGTATGGTTCCATCTTGGTATCATTCATTCTGGAACGCATACCAACTTTCCAGGGCCAAGAGGCCCATGTGGCGAGTCCGGTACCACGAGAGCCGAGGATGGCTCGCTGGGCAGCACTGATGCCCAGATCTGGAGGCGGGCAACAGATGTCCTGGAAGCCCGAGTTCTTCAGGTGGTTACGGCGCCAACTGATCGTTTTGGAAGATTGGCCCTATGCGGGAACTGACTTTACAGGGGACCCAGATCTCCCGCTACCAGAAGGAGACCACTGGGATGAAGAGCTGGGTAAGACCTCATATTTTGATTTTATGTTTATATGTTTTTTTTTATTAATACACACTTGTCTTAACACAATTATATATGCATGCAGATGTAGGACCTGAGAGACCAGCCGGGATGTCTCCTATCTTCCGGAGGACACAACTCGCCCCCGAGATCCAGGGGGAAGGTACCGGAGGAGAGGCACTGGTTCAGAACCTCGAGGGGATCGTCCATGGGATCCCAGACTATGCCCGACTGTCAGATGTACCGATGGAGTACCAGCGCCATACGGTGGGAGTTCCAAACCGGCTCCACCGAATCCCGAGGCGGCTAGTGCGTGCAGTGACGTGCTATCATGAGCACCATGCTGATTAGTCTCTAGGATTTAGCCACACCTATTTTTTTGAGAGACACAGTGTCTCCGGATGTATTAAGACAATTATGTATATTTTTTGAGTTTTATGTGACACACTTCTATGTAAACATTTCGATATCTATATATATGCATATCTATTTCGGGATGAGTCTTCTTTACATGTGATGATGATTTATAAATTGCGCAAATGTCTATCTAACACCAAATTTGCTACTGCATCTGTTAATGTATTCAAATGCCTGGTTATATGATGATATGTAATATATTCAAAATTCCTTTCCAGTAATCGAATACGCAAATACAATCGTAAAATGGACGGGTTTCTTACCGAATAGTGCCCGTTCAGCTGCAACACTACAAGCCGTGAATCTAGGTACACGAGCAATTCACGGATACCAAGGTTTATTGCCTCGGTTAATAATTCCAACACGGCGCTATATTCCGCGATATTGTTCGTGGTACGTCCTAAACAAACACCTTGCAGGTCGATCAACTCACCAGCAGGATCGTAGATTACCTAGGCTGCAGAAGACAGATTCCTGGTACTGCGGGAGGCACCGTCCGCGAAACCAACAAATGGATGAATAGACATCTGCACAACCAGGAAGACCCGATCAGCAGAAAGATGTTTACAAAGCACACCACACCATGCACACAAATGACAATCACACACCTATGTACACACACCACACCAAGAAACCATTTCAGGCGTAGTACTTCTTAAGGTACAACCCATTTCTAGGCTGCGCCAATGGAACTCCTTCGTAGTCTATAAGCTCGTAGGCCCCATTTTTCAAAACACGTTTTACTATATAGGGACCGTGCCACATGGGCTGGAGTTTACCGGCACCGAGCTTATCATGTGCCTGATCGTACAAGAGGACTAGGTCTCCTTCAATGAAAGAACGGGGAGAAACAGATTGATCAAAATGAGATTTGACCCTCTTCTTTTGTGCTTCGATGATCAAAGCAGCTAGACGACGGGTTTCATCCAACCGTTCAAGATACAGAAGACGCTCTTCCTCAGGAGAAGTATCCGGTAAGAGCTCCACAGCTAACTTAAGCGAAGGAATTTCATATTCAACCGGCAAAGTAGCTTCCAGACCGTACACCAGTTGGAATGGTGTGAATCCGGTTGCACTTTTAGCAGATGTTCGGTACGCCCAAAGAGCTGAGAACAGTTGGAGATGCCAACTGGATTTATGAATCCCAACTGTTCGTTGAAGCATGGTGACCAAAACCTTGTTCACCGCTTCAACCTGACCGTTTGCTTGAGGGTAGTATGGCGTTGAGCTGTCGTGACGCAGGCCCAACGCAGCTGTCAGCTCCGCCATCATGTAATCACGGAAATGAGTACCGTGATCAGTGACGATAGCTTGAGGAACCTCGAATCGTGCAATAACATGGTTGAATAAAAATGAAGCAGCCGTTCTTCCGTCAGCAGCTAGTGTAGGCATCGCCTCGGCCCACTTAGTGAAGTAGTCGACGGCGACAATGATATACGCATGCCCCCGGCCGAGTGAGGGTTACACGTCATAAAATCCACGCCCCATTTCGCAAAAGGGCCGACGGTAATAACGGGATGCAAAGGCAACGGCGGCGCGCGCATCTTGCGCTGAAAAATCTGGCACGGATGGCATTTTCGGACTGCAGTGATACAATCCTTGAATATAGAAGGCCAGAAGTAACCTGCCCTTAGAATCTTTTGGGCAGTGGCATATCCGGACATGTGTCCACCACAGGCGCCACTGTGGCAGTCATTCAAGACTTTCTCAGCCTCATCCAAGGTAAGGCATCGTCGGAGCACCGAATCTACTCCAATACGATATAGGGTATCTCCTACTATGCGGTAGGGTTGGGACTGGTGCCGAATCCGACGGCGTGCAGCTTTATCCAACTCAGACCGGAATGTTGCGGTCTGAAGATACACTATGATGTCTCCGTACCAAGGATCACGAGTATCAATAAGAAACAACGTTTCGTCCGGTATATGATCTTCAGATTGTTCCGGAAGAGAGTCTGTAGGGAGAGAACATATCAAATCCGCGAAGACCAGTGATTTAGTTGACTTGGCAGTGGTGAACTCCAAATCAAACTCCTGCAGGATGACGATCCATTTGGAGTACTTGCCCCCCAGCAATTGTCTAGAAAGAATATATGTCATGGGGTTGCAGTCTGAAACCACCGTTATCGTGCGCAAAAGGATGTAATGGCGAAAGCGCTGTACAGCGTGTACGGCTGCTAAGGCCAACTTCTCAACATGTGCGTAACGCGTTTCCGGGTCGAGAAGGTTCTGAGAGAGGTAATAAACAACATGTTCATCACCGTTCTCGTCATCCTGCACCAAGACCATGGCGATGGTGCTTAATGCGGCGGCTAGATACAACGTAAAGTCGCGGTGGTAGTCCGGAGGACGAAGCAACGGAGCATCGACTAGCAATGTCTTCAGCTTCTCAAAGGATTCTTGAGCGATTTCGTCCCAATGAAAGGGAACGTTCTTCTTTAACAAAAGAGTGAATCCTTTGGCCACCTCAGCGTAATTCGGGATGAAGCGCCTAAGAAAATTCGCTTTCCCTTGCAGACTCTGCAACTGATAAAGGGAGGAGGGTGACGGGAGATTTATAATGGCCTCAACCTTCAAAGGGTCGAGGCGAATTCCGTCTTTCGAGACTATAAAGCCTAAAAGACGGCCAGAGTCGACGCAGAAGACGCACTTATGAGGATTCAGCCTAATATTGTAGCGTCTGCAGCGAAGAAATATCTGGCGAAGATGTTCCGGATGATCCTCTCGCTTACCCGAATGGGCAGGCAAGTCGTCCAGATAAGGCCGGACAATATGGCGAATATCATGAAAAGCATATGACATAGCACGTTGAAACGTGGCGCCAGCGTTCTTTAAGCCGAACGGGAGTTTTTTATATGCAAAAGTGCCCCACGGACAGATGAATGTGGTCTTATGTTGATCCTCAGTTGCAATGTTAATCTGGTTGTAACCTGAGAAACCGTCCATTAAGGAGTAGATCTCACTCCCGGCGCAATCGTCGATAATCTGATCGATAAACGGAGTGGGATAATTGTCCTTCGGACAGGCGCGATTGATATCGCGATAATCTACACACACTCGAATGGTACCCTGCTTTTTATCGACAGGGACGATATTGGACACCCATTCTGTAAGGGGGATAGGATAAATAAACCCCGCGTTCAGAAGTTTTTCAACCTCTGCCTTGATGGCGGCGGCTTTCCAAGGATGCATGGGACGCAAGCGTTGGCGCACGGGTTTCGCACCTGGATAGGTTGGAATCTCGTGCACGACAATACTAGGATCAATTCCCGGCATTTCCTCGTAGGACCATGCAAAAACATCTCTGAACTCTTTGAAAAGTTCCGTATAGACTTGGATCTCTTCGGGAGAACAGGTCACACCCACATGAATGTTCTCAACAATCCCTGGTTTAACAGAGATGTTGATAGGAACCGTTTGAGTAATGTTACTCAGATTGCCTTCCGAAAAGACCGCATGCGTCAAGATCGGTGTTTGAAGAGGAGGGGAAGGAACCTGAGTAGCATAGCGCTCTAGACAGTCAGTCATTGCCCCCAGGCTAGGCATAAACGAGGAACGATGATGCCCATCGCCCCAGGGTAGCTCCTCCAGAGACATAGTTTCAATGATAGCCTCATCTGAGGGAAAAATCTCTCTAAGAGGATGAGGCGAATCAGCCTGACCAAGCCAGGGGGATTGTGAGTAGACGTCAAGAGCCATGCTCATCGGAGCATGCTGAGGAGGTGGAGGGTCCGATGCAGCAACAATCTCACAGTAGCTGATCTCTACCGGCGTTAAAGGCATGGACTCTCCAAACTCATATACCTGCTCAGGTGTAGGAATCAGCCAGGGGTCATCAGTCCTGGACAACATGTTGACTTGAGCGGTATTCGGTGGCGGCGCAGGGAAAATACCCATGAGGACCTGGTCTTTGAAAAGACCAGGTCCTATGCTGTCTGGGGGATTCGGAATTTGATCCACATACGGCACGTTGTTCTCGGAGCTAGAGGTAAAAAATGACAACTGGTCTACCGTGACAATCTTGCCCTCGTGAGGGAACTTGATGAATCGAAAGACAGTAGATGGCACGCAGAGCATGGCATGGGTCCAGCTGCGGCCAAGAAGTATGTTGTAGTTGAGTTTAGCGTCAACTACTTCTACTTCCACGTTGACGGTTTTTCCCCGTAATGTAATCGCCAGACTCTCGAGAACTCCCAGGGGTTTAGATTCCCGGCCATCAAATGCCTCAAGGGCATTGGGAGATGACGATAAGGTTGGAGAGCCGATGGCTTTCCAACAAGCGGAGGACATAACACAAGTAGATTCACCCTCATCTACGACGGCTCTGTGAACGTTCAGACCGTTAATCCCGACTTGAATAACCAAAGCGATTTGATGTGGAAGCCGGGGAGTAAAATTCTCCAGATCAAAGGTGAGAAGGCTCGAGTCGGCGGGGTCAATACCACCGATGGCAGACAACAAAGCCTTCCGTTGTGACGGACAACTTTGAAGAACCTCAAGTGCAGACATGGCACATGGCGCCTGTGCCAGATCCTCAACGATGCTATAATGTTGAGCGGCACGAGCATTTGGATTATAAGAGGATCTCCGAAGAACACCCTTGGGAGGTGGCTTCACAACGGATTCGAGAGTCGGCTTCTCAATTTCCAATGAACCAGAAGCAGATGCGGGAGGTGGTCCATCCGCCACTGCCTTCCCGGGTGCCTGCTGCTGATTATTGTAATCCTTGGACCTTGTAGCGATAGTGATAGGTGCATTAGTCTTCATCATGAAAACTTGAGACCCAAACGGTACAGATGATGAACCTTGTTCGACCATCTGGGTCTGCTGAGATGGAAATGGCTCTTTTAAAACATCCGGAGTTCCCTTTGAGCCTTTAAGAAGTTGACTGACTTCGGATCGTCTTGGAAAATCTTTAGTGTAATGGTCACCTTCATAGATGAGGCAAGGAAATTTCGGCTTACGTTGTGAGCCATCCTCAGATCGAGATTTAGATTCCGGTTTAGGGGCATCAGATTTTGATTTGCCTTTGCCCTTCTTCTTCCCCTTGGAGGATTTGTCCGCAGGATTGGCCTAAACGGCATTTACCTCCGCGGTTTTACCAGAATCGGATGAGGCGGGATTGGCAGAGGGATTATTGGAAGAATTAGCCTTCTGCTTCCCATTCGAAGACTTCTTCGAATTGTGAGAAACGGAACCAATGACACCATCCACGGAAGGGGTGGGTTGGGTCTTTTTGGCTCCGGGCCGTGGTGCATCAGGCAGGATGTCATAAAGCGTGCCAGATCGTGAATAAACAAGATCCAAGTACTGGGCACGCGCGATAGCTTGTTCCTCCGTCACACACGCTCCCATTGCGATATCCTGAGCGATTTTGTTCACAAAGGAGGTGGTGAACCAGTGAGTCAAAATCTGATCAGGTATGTGAAACTTGATCAGTCGACGACGGCGCCGCCACTCATGGATGTGATCCGAGATGTGAGTGGCCGAGTCCTGCTTCAGGGAAGACAGGAGGTGCGTCCCGGTCTCATACCGGACTGGTAACTGGAAATGCGTGAGGAAAGCCATAGCTAACGAGTTGAAATCCCGAAAAATACCACGGGATAGCTCTATGTACCACTTAGCAGCAGCTCCTGTTAACGTACGCTGGAAAAGACGCAAACGAACCGAATCGTCAGTCCAAGAGTTAGACGAGCACCAGAGGTGATACGTCATCACATGCGCCTGGGGGTCTTCTCCAGATTTGCCCTCAAACTTGGGACAGTCTCCTGGTATCTTGGTCGGAACCGGGGGCCAATATGGATTATGAGCAATCAGATCATTGGTCAACTTCGAAACGTCCGGTAGATCCAAGGTAGCCAGGAACGGCAATGGAGGGTTAATTCCCATGCCAGTCCCAGAATAAGGTCCGGTACCCATGCTCCACGATGGTTGTGAATATCCCTGCCCCCATGGGTTCTGTCGAGTAGGATTCTCGACCGTGAGGTGCATAATTCATATAGCCGATCGATTTGATTGGCCGGTAACCATCGTGTGGGGCCCGAAGCCCAGGGTTCGGGCCCCGAGTTAGGCGTTCGCCCGTATGCCGTTTGGATTTGGCCGCGAGTATAGTTAGAGAACCTGTGGAGTGGAGGATGATATCGAGAGCCTCCGCAGTGGTTATAGTTCTATTGAGATTGACCATGAGAATAATAACCACTCGAGGATGAGTAGGCTGGTCGATAAGTGGAAACTGCGGAGTCTGGTACGAGGGCGCAACATGATTTGGCCGTGCATCAGTGAGCAAAGCCATTGAAAGCAGAAACGAACTAATGAGAGAGCCGCCTAGAATGAACAGTTGGACCGAGGAGGGGGGCTACTCTAATGAACAAAGCTGGCTCCGAATGAGGGGGCGGTCTCGAATGAACAAAGCTGGGTTCGATAGGGCAGCGCGCTCGGGTTGCGCAGGCTGACCCGGTTGTAAGTGAGCCCCAGGTTGCACCGAATAAGCCGGTTGGCCTGGAGGCGGGACACCAGGTTGTACCGGATGACCCGGTTGGCCTGGTGGTGGAACAAGACCAGGTGCTTGCTGGAAACCAGTTTGACCTGAAGCAGAACCATAAGGTGGTCCTGGCTGATATGCAACGTTAGAGACAACAGGATATTGCGGTTGCATCGGTAAAGAAGGCTGGATTTGCCCCCCAGGTCCATAGGCCGGTCCCTGTTGATACTCCCTACCGAGGCCGGCTGGTGCTGACCACAGGTTATACATGTCCAAGGATTATAGAATGGCTCTTGCTGGCCCGCAGAGTAGCCTTGATTGGGCTGTCCCTGTGGGTCGTACTGATAGCCAGGTTGGCCTGCAGGTTGACCTTGGAAAGGTTGTGCCTGCAAGTTCTGAGCCTGGTTGTACGGTAAACCTTGAACATAAAGATAGGCCTCAGGAGCAGTGAGACGCAAAATGTCCCCATGCTCGTCAAGCTGACCCGGAAAACCATACACGGGAGTGCCGTCTTGTGCATAGTGCGAAAAGAAAGACCGAGAAGGATCTTGGGGGAGCTGTCCAGCTCCGGCGTTCGGCTGCTGTAAAAACAACCGATACTCCTCCGGAGAGATATTCTCCGGTATAGCAGTAGCTAGATAAATGTCTTCAGGAGTTGGCCCAGATCTAGTAGCAGATGCTGAGACAACAGCAGAAGAGGCAGCCACACAAACAGTGGGTCGCACGGGAACAGAAGTGACGGGCGTCGAAGGAGACACCCCGGGTGTAGTGGCAGCTGGCCTCGAAGCATGAGATGATATTCCCATAGAGGCAGCAGCTGAGATAATCTGACCCAGAGATCTATATCCCTGTGGCAAAGAAGGACCAGCTGACGATGTGGTAGCCAGCTCAGAATCGTCTCCCTCAAACAATCTACGAGGGATGCGCCGATAGTCATCAGACCCGGGAATTTCCTCACCAGAATCACTCATGGTTGATCCTGCCGTTAAATCACGCAGAAGACGGCGAGGACTAGGAGGAAAAACAGCAGCAATAAACGGTGAACCCGATATCAGAGAAAGGAAATCAGCTCCTAATCTCAATTCAGACACAGGGTCCGAAAAGGGCCAGTTGAACTCAACTGTTTCTCCAAAGGGTTGCTTGGCGAGGACCAGTCCCCCGTCAGGGAACTCGGAGACAACAGTCTGTTGTGGTTCAACAGAAGGCTCAGAAGCCTCTGAAGAATCGTCCGTGTAATGACTACTAGTAGACGAAACCGAGGGTTCCGCCACCGTGACAAAAGACTAGAAGAAGAGAGCACACACACACACGGGCTGAAAACGAGTTAAGACACACGATCAAATAGTCACAAGCAATATCTAAACGGGTGTGTTATCGTGGGAGATTGATTTTACCACATTGGAAAATAAACAAATCCTACCGTTTCATGTTTTAAGAGTCGAGAAACGATAAAAATATGACTCTATCTCTTTCAGAGTTGACACAAGCGTGAAAGGACAAGCGCTTGACGGTCTTTTCAAGTTTAGGGAGTCAGAAAAGACCAAATGACTGCTCAGGAAAAACTAGGCACAAAGGGTGTACCAAATATCCGTGAACCGCAATATACACCTTGGTTTCAAAAATGAAACAGAAATCGACCAAGGACTTTCCGTACGTGCAGGTAGTCTCCCCGAATGCTGTGTTCGGTGTATCACGGGTATAGGGCGGCAGACTCGGCTTCCTATGGATAAAGGATTGAAACCTATAGGGGTCTCCCTTTATATACGCGACGGTACGGGGAGCGCAAGTCCGTACTAGCGCTGTCTAAAGCCAACAGGCGAACGACAGCTGCTAGGTTTAACGACGCCGGAACACGTCTCTAGCCTAGACCTTCTAAATATGTTTCGTTAAGTTCCAATGCTGCCTTAGGTTAATTGAATAAATTTTATAGTTGATCTTCAATTAAGTTTCAATTTCCAGGCCCTATCGTATGTAGTGTCTCCTAAATGCAAGCTATATGCCACGATGCAACATTTCGTTCGATGAAAACTAGTTAAATGAGAGTTTGAGAGCTTTTATACAAACGAAATGAACGGAATACAAACAAGAATGTCTCTAATGCAACTAATGCAATTGCACACTTTTCATCCAAACACTAATCACTAGCAATATGGAAAAGATCACAATTTGCACTAATTTAACAAAAGCAAAAGAGATTATTTTTTGATTTTCAATGTTTAATGGCTAATGTGCACTGAAAAGAAAAGGAACAATTTGAGAAATGATATCTAAGAGAGCGAAGCAAACAACATTCACTCAACGAAGCAAGCAACCAAATCTCTAAATCGACCCAAAGTCCCTCAAAGCAAAGAAAGACTCGGAAACACCCAATGGACCGTGTGATCTAGGTCCAAAGCAAGGGCAAACGAATTCTGAATGAAAGAATGAACAATCACTCAAAAGACGCAGAAAAACAACCAAAGACTGTTAAGAGAGCGTGGAGAATCAATCAACAAGTTGACAGTACAATCAAGACACCAAAACTCCCAAGGAGGGCTCGATTCACTATGCCACTAGATGCCCTAGGGCTCAAATCGTGAAATCGATAGACAGAGGCAAACAACCAAAGGATCGCGGTGAATTCCAGTCAAACAAGACTCCAACACACTCAGACAATCAGGAAATCAAGAAGAAAAGTACTGGTCAAGCTCAGAAAGCCAAAAAATGAAGAAACTCAAAAAGTCACAGGGGTGGCGCGACTGTGGCCTTGAAACTAGCGCCAGAGGCCGATTGGCGCGACACAGACAAATGCAACAAGCGCCAAGTGGCGCGACTGTCGGGTTAAAACACGCGCCAGTCGAGTTCTTCAATAAAAATTAAAAAACAAGCTATTCTAAAAGTAGACCAATACAAGCTAAGCAAACCAAGAGGCTAAAATAATGAAAGAATCCAACCTAGAAGGTTCATCAAGCAAGGAGAAACAATCAAAGCGAACCAATCATAAATGGGACAAGGAAAACCGGACAATCCCCAGCGGAGTCGCCAATTTGTTGAGGAGGTAAATCCCCTCTGCGGACAGAGGCGATCCCTACTAGCCCAGCAGGGGTCTAGCAACAAACAAACAATGCTATGACGCAAGCTCCTAGTTACGAATGAAGGACTTGGGATAAGAGCCTACCTGGATTCCAACGCTAGATCTGAAGAAGAAGATGTCCCCGTCCTTCAGCCCTGGAAGATCACAATCCTTCCACGATCTCCGTGGATGAACACCTGCACACAGAAGAAACGAACAGATACATGCATAGGAACCAGCATACGTAACTAAACATCGGTCAGAAAAGATATTACTCGCATTAACATGATAGAAAAGGGAGTGGAACCATAATCATAGTCATCTATTAAAGTGATAAACGAATAGAAGTTACAACCAAGTTCTGACGTCGCAGCTTCCTTCGAACGGGTCTCCGGTTGTCCACGTCTCGCAAAGCTCGCCAAGGAAAGGGAAACCTCTCCAGAGTCTCGTAACAATGGTCTCCTCGCTTAAATGGGCCTTAAGGGAAAGAAGGGATTCTTTACAGCACAAAGGCGCTTGGGAATAGGGAGATGCAAAGCTTCAGCACTTCAAGACTAGCTTGCCATGGATATGAGCAAGCTTTTATAGATGGGGAAGGAGGGAGTTGGGATCCCTATTATTATGGGATTGGCCCTATCAACAAGGAAGGTTCCATAGAAGGTGGCAAAACTACTTCCCTTCCATAGAACTCCCGCAGCCAAACCTCCCAACTCAAGATAGGCAATGGTTGTGAGTTTGTTTAAACTCCAACTTCCGCCATCCATATTTAAAAAACAGTCCCTAAAATGGGTGGCGCGATTGCTGCTCTATGACAGAGCGCCAAGTGGCGCGACCTCTTTACAGGATTTCCCTGATTGGCGCGAGCACTGAACTGTCTACCCGCGCCAATGCAAAAGAGCTGTTTTTCATGAGTTTTGCAAGGAGATGTCTCAAGGGGAAATGAAGCTCATACTCAGAGGGATGCATTGATGATGTTTTCAAGGCATGACAGTGTTCACAGGTCACATAATGGGTCCTCCATTGTGCGGGATGGGGAATGGTAGGGACGGTGACAAATTACTGTGTAACAAAGACTGTATAATTTAAAGAGGGTAGAGTTTTATTGAAGGGGAGTCTATATGGTTGAATGCTACAGGATTCTATATGACCAATCAAAAACAAGATGAACTCTGTCACTTATTTAACACAGTGACCTTGACTGTGTGGATATCTTTTGATTGACTGTGTTTACATTGTTCAATATATTTGGTGAGCTGTATACAAGGAGGGTAGTGCTTTGTTCAAAAGGAAGTTTATTGGCATTTGACTCCTACAGGCCTTTGCTACCACCTCAGAAACATTTCAAACTTTGCCAGCTTGTCCTATAAACAGTAAATTATGACTGTGTATGCACCCTGGCTGATTGTGTTTATGGTGATGAATTGATTGGTTGAAAAGAATACCAAGAGGGAGCAATGTTTTGATTAAAGAAAAGTCCTGATTGTTTAAACTGCTACAGATTTTTTAAGCTCTCACCAAGCATTACAAACTCTGCCAATTTATCTCATATACACAGTAACTATTGATTGTGTAAGATACATTTTATGGTTGACTGTCTTCATGTTGTTGAATCTGCTGATGAAGTACCTACAAGGAAAAAGAAGGTTTTGAAGCTAAGAAGATTGTGTTTGGCCTTCTTTTGAAAAAGGACGAGGCTGTCTTATTATCTCAAAAACATCACAGAGCAGAGTACCCTTAACACAAAACACAGAAAGATCATGGTTGACTGTATATACTGATTGACTGTATTTTTTTCTTCAAGTTTATTTGTTGAGTTGTATGACCAGGGGAAAGAGAGAATTCTGAAGGGACAGAGGTCTCATATCAAAAAGGGGACTTTTTACACAACATTCAAAATCAGTGATACATTATCAAACAGTGCACTAACAGGCAGGACAGAGTGTTGTTTAAAGAAGGACACATCAGCACTTAAAATTTGGCTTCAGTTTCGGAGCATGTTGCCGAGGACCCTTGAGGGTCATGCACACCAATTTTGGGCACTTTTTGACAATTTTTGGTTTTTTGGCATTTTTGAGTTTTTGGTCAAAACTCATGAAATTCACCATTTCATTTTGGGGATTCGTCAAGGGAGGAGAATGGTATCATTGGATGCCATAATTTCATGAGCACACCCTCAGTGATTTTCAGGACATTTGGAGATCATTTTCCCCCTCAAAATGGCGAAAAATGCTCGCTTTTTGCACACTCTGCCCGGTCTATCAGCAGACTGTAATTTTCTGGTTTTTTACATACAGGTGCAGATTTTGAGGACTTCTAGGCATCAGATCTGGAAAATTTTAGTTTTTCCGGAATGTAGACACTTAGAGATTTCCAACGAGCTATCATGAGCCTCATTTCGACACTGGGAAGGCTGCCAAATGTTTCCGGCAAGTCAGGGGACCTTTTGCTGATATAAATTTTGAATATTTTTGTAATTTTTGAACCTCTAAAATCTGCTTTTTCCAAATGTGCGTTTGCTATTTTTGCACATGGAAAATGATGAAAAGTCAATATATTTCCCATTTTTGGCATTTTTTAGATATTTTATGAGATATTTTTGGTTTAGATATTTTGATTAGGCCAATAGGATAGCAAGTTGAACCATGAGGTTTTCCTCACTTGAGCCTATATATTCCAAAGGTTTTCATTGTAAAACAAGGTTGAACTTGAGAAGAGAAGCAATATATGGTCATATGAGATTTGGAAGAAAATACTTGTGTTATGCTTTTGGATTGCCTCTTGGATGTTCTTGGATGAATGATGAAGGATTGTTGATGGATTCCATGACTTGGTAGAATGGTATAGTGTCTCTTGCTTTTTTGTTGTCTTCTAGTTTTCATTCATGAATACATGTTTCTTGCTTGCTATAGATCAGTAGAGAAAAAATTTGAGATATGCCCATGGAGGCACCTCAAATTTCCTGAATCTTCATAGCTTTCATGTTTTCTTCTTCCTTAGTTGCATTAAAGAATTCTTAATTGCTCTTTAACAACTTGAGGATATTGTTGCTTGTTTCATTCATAGTTCTATACATGCTAAGTATGACTTACGGTACACCCTGCTTACCTATGGCTAGCTATAGTTCCATCCATGAAATTTCTCTTTGACTGATTAGATTATCATCTTGTTGAACCAAGGAGTCCTAGTTTCGATCTAGCCCTTTGCCTAAAACTATGCAAATCTTGTTGTTCAAAGTGCCTAATAACTTGAAGTACTATGTTTAGGCATTCCGGCATAGTAAGTTAAGTTGTTTATCTTCCTTAAGTGTATTCCCCAAAGTCTGATAGCCATTTCCCAAAGTTAGAGGGTCTTATACTTCTATGCATGGCTTGAATGTTTATTTCTATGTATTGATTAGCTTGTAGTTACATTTTTCATGATTAATGGTTTT
Organism: Pinus albicaulis; assembly: GCA_034641835.2. Classification (NCBI taxonomy): domain Eukaryota; kingdom Viridiplantae; phylum Streptophyta; class Pinopsida; order Pinales; family Pinaceae; genus Pinus; species Pinus albicaulis. Next base: position 1,444,964,549 of record CM076584.1, on the reverse strand, counting down.
CCCTACCATGTTTATGTTATCTACTAAACTAGTTATGCTTGAAACTCTTTGTTGTTCACAAACTTGATGTCCATTTACTCCATTTTGCCCTAAGATCTTTTCTACCTTGAATCAAATCAGCCCTTCAACAGCCTTGTATCGTCATCTAATAGCTTTCTTGACCTTTTGACCCCATAGCCCAGTTAATCTAATATCTTGTTATCTATTTTATATCTTTGATCAGTTTCATCCCTCACAACTTAAAAAAAAACCAAAAAACTTACTTCATAACTAGCCTAAAATTAGAACACAATAAGCGAACACACAGATATCCCTTACACATATAGAGAGAGCCCTCTCTGAGTCCAGGAAGGCTAGGTCCTTGGGCTCCAAAGCTTGGTTTGATGTTACACTGTCATTTGGCTTGCCAATCAGCCAAATCACGGGAACCCTAGCACAATGCAACAAGAGAATTTGATCACTGACGGAGAGATGAAGATACCGACACTAACAAGGACCATCCTATTCACTATCACAAAGCTTGCTAGTACCGCTACACTACACATAGCAAATGGATCTTACATGCGGTATGCACTAGAGTGCTTGGAACCAATAGTTTTCAAATGGGATGAAGGTGTCCTCTCTAATATGAAAGAAAAACTGAGTAAGGAAAAGGGAGGAAGGAAGAAGAATATCAACTATGGTTCAATCCTAATTTATTTTTCCTTAGAGCAGATTCCATTGATGCAGCCCTAGCATGTGACACTAGGTATATCTAGCCCTAGAGATCCAAGGATGCAGAGATGGGTAGAATTGGTTAATCGACCATCGTGTTCTCGATTGCATTTTTCGCCTAGTTTAGGAGAAAAATGGTCACCATTGATGATTATGCATATGCGGGCATCGAATTCTAATTTGGCTTTACCAGACGGTGCTCAATGGGGTGAAATTGGTAAGAATGTTTTGACCGCATTTTTTTATTTTTCTAAGGTTTATACATGTTTTTGTATTTTTATGTTTCCCAAGACTAAAATAAAGTTTTGATGTATGCAGATGTAGGTCGAGTTCAACCAGTGGGACAGCCAGAGCAAATAGCGGATGAGCCAGCAGAGAGGGTTGTCAGGAGAGCAGTCCTTCAGGATTTCGATATGGATGAGACCCTTGCTGAGCTATAGTAGCACATATAGGGGTTGACTCTCAAGATTCTGGATTTCCAAATTGAAGAGTTACCCATGAGACTGTAGCGCCATACTATTGGCGTTCCTAACCATTGGATGCGGTTATTTCATAGAATAGCTAGATCAGTAGCATGTTATCATGAGCATCACTAGTTTACTTTTGAAAATTTGCATACATTTTGAGATCAAATGACAGTGTGTCTTGGGCACAAATTTTGTAAAAAAATATAACTATCTATCTATTTGTTTTCAATTTTTTACTATGTTTATTGTGCAATCCTATTCAATTATCTGATGTCAATTGAAAATATGTCTTTACATGTGTTGCAAATGTCTATTTATAACATAATTCGCTAAGGAATCAGTTAATGTGTTCAAGTTTATAGAAATGTGTTGATATTGAATAAAATCAAAATGTCTTTCCAAAATTTGAACTCTTAGGAACATACAATGCAATGTTGGATTTCTAATAGTATAAACACTAGTAAGTTGCAATACCACAAGTTGTGAGTCTAACTTAATGATGATGTGGTTAATACCAAATGAAATGGCATTAGAGAGAAGTTCAATCAACGAGCCATTATCATCGATATTGTTTTTAGATTGATCGTAAAAATCCCTTGAAAACTCACTAACTCGTCATTTAGAGTGAAAATGGCCTACAATGCAGAGGATAGATTTTGCGTACTACGACTAGCACCATCAGCATACCCAACGAATGGTTCCAAAGATTCAGAAATCTGTGATGAAATGTAAAGAAGATTAATAACTTTAGGAAAACTCTAGAAAAACAAACTAAGACAGTAAATGCAAATCAACAGCATATATACAATATAATACAACAGTTTACTATGCTCATGTTTAAGTATAGTAACGTTTCAGATACAACCCATTTCAGGGTTGTGCCAATGGAATTCCATCATAAACTACCAACTCGTAGGCACCCTTAGCAAGAAATATTTTGACAATATAGGGGACATGCCATAACAACTCAGATTTCCCTGTACCTATTACATCAGCTTCTTGATCATAAAGAAGGACCAGGTCACCCTCTGAGAAGATGTGAGGCTGGACATGCCTGTCGTATTGCGCCTTTCATTAGGGGAATTTGAGGTCTAAAATGGACATCCTAAGAAAAATGTACCACAAAAATAAACTTTATAAGAACCAATAGGATTCAAGATGATGATGTCAACCATAGGGGATGATTCACCATTTTTAAAGTAAAAGGGTAAAAAGATTAAAAAATAATAAAATAATAAAACTACTTTTTCAACTCGTATTTTCAACTTATCTCCCAAATTTTTTACCCAAATTTCGAGTGGGAGTACTCGTTGGATGAAAAATTTAATTCCTCATCCAAGGAGTACCCATATTGCATACTTTCGATGGACCCTGCTACACGAAATATGAGAAATACATAAAAACACGTGATTGCAATCACATTTTTCATGTATTTCTCATTTTTCATGTATCAAGACCCATATAAAGTATGCAACATGGGTACTCCTTGGATGAGGAATTAAATTTTGCATCCAAGGAGTACTCCCGCTTGAAATTTTAGTAAAACATTTGGGAGATAAGTTGAAAATATGAGTTTAAAAGTAGTTTTTTATTTTTACCCTCTAAAATATGATGATGTAATCAAATCTTATTTTATTATTTCCACTATTATTTTATAATTTCCTTAGGAGGCCCATTTTAGACCTCAAAATTCCCCTAATGATACGTCTCTTATGCGCTTCATTGGCCAATGTGGCTTCACGACGCGTTTCATCAAGATGGATGAGGTTAGAAAGACGTGTTTCTTTAGAAGAGTGTCAAGTAAAAATTAAATTGTGAGTTTTAACGATGGTATTTCACATTGTATAGGCAAGATAGCTTCCATAACATACACCAATTAAAAGGGAGTAAATCTAGTTTCATTTCTCACTGAGGTTCGGTATTCCCACAATGCTGAGTACAGGATCAAATGCCAATTTCATTTATTAACTCCTATCATTCATTGAAGCATTCATTTAAGAATCTTGTTAATAGCCTCAACTTTTCCATTGGATTATGGATAATAATGAGTAGAACTATCATGTGATAGTCCTAATTTGGCAGTCAACGCATTCATCATGTGATTACAAAAATGCTTATCATGATCTATGACTATAGCCTGTGGAACACCAAACCATGAGATGACATGATTGAAAAATAATAATGCAGTTGTTTCACCTGTGTTGTTTAATGTAGGCATCGCTTCGGACCACTTGGTAAAATATTCTAATGTGAAAATAATATAACCATGCCCCTCCAGATGATCGAGGGTTGCAGGTCATGAGTCAATGGCCCATTTTGAAAATGGTCCCATAGAGATAACATGATGCATCGATGTTGGCAATTTGTGGAATTTACGATCAAATATCTAGAATGCATGACAAATTTTGACCACGAGGATGCAGTCGTGAAATATGGTAGGCCAAAATTAACTGGTGCAGAGTATCTTCTGCACGGTAGTGTATCCAGAAAAGTGTCCACCACAAGCCCCAATATGACAATAATTTAAAACCTTTTTGGCCTCCACATGAGTGAGGTACCTCCTTAGAATCATATTGACACCACGACGATAAAGTGTATCACTGATGATCAGATAATATTTGGCTTGGTATCGAATATGTCATTTTTCAGAGCGAGAGGTATCAAGCTGAAAAGTCTCAGTCTGGAGATACATGATAAAATACCCATACCAAGGATCAGATGATCCGATCAGAAACAAATACTCATCAGGAATTGATGGTTTTGATGTAGTAGTATTACTATCAGAGGGAAGGTCGCAGAGAAGCTCAGCCAAAACTAAAGACTTCTTTGACTTGGATTTTATGAATTCCAAATCAAACTCCTGCAAAATGACAATCCATTTTGAATTCCTCCCCCCCATAAATTGATGTGATAAAATGTAAGTCATAGGGTTACAATCCAAAATGAAAATGGTCTTCCATAATAGGATATAGTGGTGAAATATTTAGACAGCTTGAACGACCACCAAGGAAAGTTTTTCGACGTATGAATGCTTCACTTTCGTATCATTGAGACTACGACTCAAATAATATATTGGATTTTCCATCCCATCTTCTTCTTGGACCAGTACCATATCAATGGTCGTATCAGCCACGCTGATATATAAGAAATAATCACTCTGATAATTGGGGGGATACATTAATGACGCCTGGACAAGTGTATCATTGACAACATCAAAAGAAGCTTGCACAACCTTATCCCAATGGAAGGGAGTCCCCTTTTTCAAGAGTTGAGTAAATCCTTTAGCCATTTCAACGTAGTTTGGTATGAACCTCCTTAGGAAGTTATCCTTTCCTTGAAGTTTCTATAACTGAAGCAAATTTGATGGCGCAGTCAAATCAAGAATGGTCTGGACCTTCATTGGGTCGACTCAAATTCCTTCTTTTGAGAGGAATAATCCTAGAAAATGACCAGAACCAACACAAAACACACATTTATGTGGATTGAGGTGTATTTTGTAGTGTCGGCAGCGTATAAAGATAGCTCTCAAATGCATCGGGTGATCAGTCCGGTTTCGTAAATGCACGAGTAAATTGTCTAGATAAGGTTGAAAAAATGTGCTTGATGTCATTGAAAGCATAATCCATTGCTCTCTGAAAATTTTCCCCAGCATTCTTGAAACCAAATGGGAGTTTCCGATAAGTGAAAGTGCCCTAGGGACCGATGAATGTTGTCTTATATTGGTCCTCTAGGAAGATATTGATTTGATTGTAGCCAGAAAATCCATCCATGAACGAAAAGATTTCGCATCCAGCACAATCGTCAATAATCTGGTCAATAAAGGGAGTAGGATAGTTGTATTTTGGACAAGCAAGATTGACATCCTAATAATCGATGAACACTCTTATTGTCCCTTGTTTCATCATGATAGGAACAATGTTGGAAACCCATTCAGTTAGTGGAACAGGGTAAATGAAACCAGCACGCAGAAGTTTTTCAACTTCTGCTTTAATGGCAACTACCTTCTTGAGATGAATAGGACGAAGGTGTTGACGTACCGGTTTGACATCAGGGTACATGTTAATGGTGTGTTCAATGATACTAGTATCTATGCCTGGCATTTCCTCGTAAGACCAATAAAATACATCACAAAATTCATGAAAGAGAGAGCGATAAGTTTCAAGTTCTAATGGAGAACAAGACACGCTGACATGAATGTTTTCCACAATGCTGGGTTTGGTCAAAATATTGATAGAAATGGTTTCTTCAATATTTGATAAATTTCACTTGGACTTGATTGCATTAATGGGAAAAGAATTTGAAAAGAAAGTTTTGATTGATGGGTGATATAGTTAAATAATATTATCTTCTTCGTAATCCTGAAGATGGGAATGATGATGATGATCTTCCCATGGTTCTCCTTCTAGCATAACAGATTCCACAATATTCTCATCTGTCAAGAAAGTGGATGAAAAGGAATTAGATGGAGTACCAAAATATAATGAACGATCAACCCAAATGATCGGCGACGATGATTTCAGATTCACCACCCAAGATTCTTTCTCAATTGTGTTGGGCAGCAAAAATTCATCCAACGTAACAACTTCAAAATCACCCGTAATATTCCTTAAGCTAGATGGAGTGGAAGATATCATGTAGCAGGTCTCTATATTTTCAATTTATGTCGATGTCGCAGGCGGCTATAATGCAAAGGTTCCCATAAGGGAAGAATCCTTTAAGAGTCCTACACCAATGTTCTAAAGTGTGAGTTGGGGTGCATGAACTAACAGAACACTTCCAATTACCTGGGAACTGGAGGCAAAGAAGGAGAGTTGATTTATGACTATGATGACACATTTATGTGGAAAGGAAATCATTCTAAAATATGTAGAGATGATCATAGTCATAGCATATACCCATGGTCTTCCAAGAACAATTTTGTAATCAAGGGGTCTGTCAATGACCTCAACTACAACATTTACTGTTTTTCCCCCTAGTTCAACATTCAATTTAATGATGATACCACAACGCTTATATGTATGTCCGTCGAAAGCTTTCAACATCATAGCCGATTGAGATAGGCGTGACGAGCCAAGTGACTTCCAGCAGCTTAGAGACATAATGCACGTAGATGCTCCCTCACTAATAATAGTACGATGAACGAGGTGATTGAGAACATTTACTTGGATGGAGAATTCCAATTCTGCTGGTAATTGCGGCACATAGCCCGTATGATTAAATACTACAAGATTGGAATCCATCATATCGATTCCACCAATTGCGGACAACAAAGCCTGCTTATGGGAGGGACAATTTTGAAGCACCTCAAACATCGACATAGCTGAAGGGGATTGATCCAAATCTTCAAATATATTATAATTTTGAGCAGCTTGGGCTCGAGGATTTAATTTCAATTTATGAATGACTCCCTTTAGTGGCTTTATTGTCAATTTAGGAATAACAATTGGTAGTATCGATTCCATAGATGGATTCGTGGTCGAGGTAGTAGTTTGATCAATAGCTTGAATACCGTAACCTTTATTACACGTTGACACCAAAACATCATTTGATGTCTTTGTAATAGATAACATAAGCACTTGGGAAATAGAAGCAGGATCCGTAGCAACCAAATATGTGTCTGGAATCAGGAATGGATTTGTCAACACAGCGGATGCATGCGAAGTCTCAATCAATTTTGAGACTTCGACGTGGTGAGGATAGTCTCTTAAAAATTTCTCCTCATTACCGATTATGAAAGGTTAACGAGGTTTCTGATTTCCAATTTGTTGATCAGATGATCGTTCCTGCAGGGTAGAATTTTTCTTTTTCTTTGATTTCCCCTTTTTCTTACTTTTGGGTTACTTGTCAATTTTGCCTTTGTCAGATCACATGGCATGGATTTCGGAAGAAGGTGTACGATCAAATGCAATAGCGTGATGTGTGCTTGCAGTACTGATCATACTGTTGCCATCATGAGAGTCCTTAGATGGAGGAGGAATAGTAAAATTAGATCGCGACGCGTTGGGAATTTTCTCATAGAGCGTGCCAGACTGAGTATAAATCAGATCTAAGTACTCAGCACGAGCAATGACCTAATCTTCAGTGACAACGTCGCCCTTGGCCAAATCCTCAGTTATAGATGGTAACATGGACTTAATGAACCAATCATCAAGGATCTGATCAAGAACAAATGCCTTAACCATTCTACAACGACGACGACACTCATGAATATGATAACAAATGTGAGTAGCATTAGTCTGTTTAAAATTAGTCAAGAGTTTTGTTCCAGTTTCATATTGTATGGGTAACTGGAAGTGGGTCAAAAATATTGTAGCTAGGGCAGTGAAATTATCAAATGAAGCTCTTGGTAACTCAATGTACCATTTCATGGCCAGACCAGTGAGTGTATGCTCGAAAATACGTATTTTAACGGAGTCATCATTTAGGGGTTTAGATGAACACCACAAATGATAATTCATAACATGGGTTGACGGGTCTTCCCCAGGGTTTCCATTGAACTTAGGAATATCTGAGGGTAATTTATGAGGTATCACCAACCATCAAGGAGCATAGTTGATTGGATCATTGGTGATCCGGTTTAAATACTGTAACTCTAAAGTTGCAACAAAGGGTAACTGTCGATTTAAGTCAGGTTGAGCATAGCCATGGTTTGATGGAATTTATTGAGCAACAGGCCTTTGAGCATCAACATAAGGAATTTGTTGCTGGTAACCCAAATAGGGGTTGTTTTGATAAGAAAACACTTGAGGATTCTGTCGACCAAAACCTGGGTACACTACTTGTTGAAATGAAGGTTGTTGCATTTGTGCTTATGGTTGCCAAGGGGTCTATCCACCAAGATTATAATCCAAACTAGAATAGATTGGATTTGGTTTTGGATAGGTATAACCCAGTTTTGGTTATGACATCCCATAATATGGCAATCTAGCTTGTGAATAAATAATTCCAGATACAGGTGGTTGTTGTAAACCACCGAAGGATTTAGAGTCTGAGGGCCCAATACTTGAGGGTATTGGGTTGAAGGACCCGCCTGAGACTGTTGAGGTACAACATTTTGAGTCTGTAACAGGGTTAAGGATGTATTAACAAGTGGAGTAGATGTGGGTGCAACAGGTTGAACCGGTTGATATGATTGTACAACCATTTGTGGTTGGATGGGTAGAGTGGATTGCCAATGACAAACATTCATTCTGACATTGGGATGACCAAATTACGACAGAGTACTATCAAAATGGGTGACCATAGGTTGCCCCCCAACATGAGGAGTATAATAAGATGGAAAATATTGTTCTCCAAATGCCGAGAGTCTAGTTGAAATTGTACTAGATGGAATATACCCAGATGGACTAGCTTGATATTGTTCAATACTCATTAGATATGTACTAGATAGAATACCATATGATGACATTGGTGAAGTCCATGAGTTTAAGGATGCACTAGATAAGGTTCTAGATAAAGATTGGTAACTAGGTGGGATGGAAGGGCCACCATACAAAATGTGACTCTGGTGATGTTGTGAACATCGACAGGGTAGAAAGAGCAGGTGTTTTCACAACTGGAATAGATGGTCCAACTGAATATTTTGGCTCAGGCATGGTTATACAACCCAATGTATACCCTACTGGATCTACAAGAACTCGAATAGAAACAGGATCAAAGAAAGAAAGTGAGTTGATTGAGGAAAATTCAAATAAAGATAAAGGTCTAATCCAAAATGAGTTGGAGTCGAAGGTGTTTCGTCTTGTGGAATTTATTCAATCGAAATCAAACCAGATGGAAGGATTTCGCCATCAGGACTGAAGTATATTTCAGGAGGTTGACTCTGCTATATGGGAGACTCAATGGTTCCAATAGATTATGGGGTGACTGATACAGGAACAACTTCCAGTTGTTCAACTTCGGGATTCATATGTTATGGTAAAATAATGACAAGATCTGGATAAAATTCCAATTGAACAACGTCGGGTTCGGGAGGTATGGTCTCACTGATTGGATGGATCGTGACCATAGGTATATGTGAGGACTTTGTCTCGACAACAATAGATGAACCAGGATTTGTAGAAACAAATCAAGAAGACTCTGGTATATTTGAATATGATGTCGCACCAGAGGTACTGATAGCACTAGTTTCGATAGAACGATGTTGCCTTCTCTGACCAAAAATGGCTTCTAGTCGTAAAGGTGGTTTCAACGCTATTCTACGTGAATTATGGGGAAAGGGATGTTCTTCTTCCATGATGAATGATTTATTTTATGACCAAAAAAAAAATAAACAAAATGAAAGTGGCATTCTAGGTAAAAGGTTTACCAAGTAATTGTGAACTGCAGAATGCCTCCTGGCGAACCAAGAAGTGTGAACAGGAAATATCCCCGAATGTTGTGTTCGGTGTATCACAAGTTTCAAGGTGGCCGTCTCAGTTACCTATGGATGGATAGAAACCTAAATTTTTCCTCCCAAATATACCTGAAGGTACGTGGAGGCCCAAGTCCGTATTATGGTTTTCTATTGCGAAACCACACAGTGAGAGCACCCCCTTATATTTTTCATACTAGAACACCACCCTATATGCCCGAAGGTACATGGACGAGATCTGATATACTTACGTATGTGGAGTGAGGTATCACACTCGAAATGTTTCACATACAAGTTAATGACAGCTACTATGTTTAATGACTCCGGAACACGTCTCTAGCCTATACCTTCTAAATGTTATCATTAATGTTCCAATGCTTTCTTAGGTAAATTGATGTAAATTTTATGTTGATCTTGTTTAAAAATTTGTCTTTGAGGTTCACTGTGTGATGTGATGGAAATTCCTAAAAATGAAAACTAAAATGATAAGAAAACTTCTCAATTTAGCTTTTTCAATGAAAATCCTAGATATTAAGGGAAAGAGTAATCAGTTTTAAAGCAAACAACAAAGAGCACAAACTAAAATGCAGCTTTTCTAACTTGTTCCTATGCAACACACACAATTCACTATATGCACATGCATGTTTTTCTTTTTATCTCCTTTAATGTGAATGCAAGAAAGGAAACTATATGCATCAAATCAATAAAACAAGTGTTTTCTTCTTTGAGAAACGAGGAATTTAACAACAATTTATCTTTTAGGAAAAATGAAGAATGGAACTACAATTTTTCCTACAAGAAACAAGGAATGAAACAAAAATTTCTTTTACGAAAACATATTGATCTAATGCATAAATAAAATACTTTGAATTTGATTTTCCAATGATAAAGAAAAACACTAAAGAGACATTGAACAAATTTACTTTTCAAAGGAGGAGGAATCAGAAAAGTTTACTGGTCTCTAAGAGGTATCAAACAATTGAGAATACAACAAACAAATGGATGAGAATGATAGCAATGACAAATTTAGATGCAATTTAGTTGGCTAAGGGGGCAATACAATCTCTGAGGGGAGACAGTGTGTTGTAGTACACCCCTAAGTGGGAGACAGTGCAATGCAGTGCACTGTGTCTTGACAAACAATGTGTTGGGCGCAGTAGGGATTGAAAAACCAAGCAGTAAAACACACTTCTAATGCAATTCTTTCATTAAAATGTCTAATAACTGAAATTAGATTCTACTGATGAGGATAAGCAGAGGCAAAAACACCAGGAATGATAAGATACTCCCCAGTGAAGTCGCCAATTTGTTATGTGGAATTATGAGCTACGGATAAACCAAATTCCAAGTGTGGTGCTAGTCACTTGGAACAACATAGGAAAGAATTACCATCACTTTCTCTGAAATAAGAAAATATACAGATTAGTGAAAGAGCCTACTTGTGATTCAATCGCTTCTCCTTCTCCTTCTGTCACTGTTGTCGTTGCTCTCAATCCAACTCAAATCACCAGATTGATTCCTGCAAACACAAACAAAAAAGCAACAAACAACATGTAATATACAGATATCTACTTATCTTACTCAATAAAACCAATTAGATATGAAATACATATATCATCCAAGAATCCATTGTACAAGAAATAAAGACATATATATGGGAAAATGAACAACAATCTTTATTAAAGAGTAGAACGGGGAGGTTACAACCAATGATCGATTTGTTTCCAACCAGCTCCAGCTTCATTCCAGCCTCATCACATCCAACACATACCAGCAGCATATCAATACTTTCACTCTCTCAAATGAGAATCCAACAGCATAACTTTACCAAATTTCTTCCTTCCCTAGCACTAGAATGAGTGCTCAATTTATAGGGAAACTGATGGTAGTTTATCAATGAATGAATTTATAATAATAGGTAAGACATGTTCCCAAGTTCAGAGGTGTTATATGGACACTTGGATTCAAATTTTGACTCATATGGACTCTTCTAGAAGGCACTAGCCATGTGGATATTCCTATAACAATGAGAATTCCACTCCTAGACGTCCAACGCACTCTTGAATGTCGGGAAGTGCATTGTAGTGCACCCTTGAATGGAGGATTTTGCATTACAACGCAGTTATTCCCTTTAGAGGATGCGTTAGTGAGTAAATAATTGATATAACATATACTTCAAACCTTGGAAATCTCACAATAGAAGCCATGAATGAATTGTTCTTCTCTTAGGGCATATAGCAACTGAAATGTAAGGGGATGATAGACCCTATTTCATTTGTCCTCGGGACGATGTCCAGTTTGACCAGGTCATGGGGGATGATGCCCAAATTGACCTATAACAAGGATCATCAGTGAAGAATAGATCATACATGATATTTCTTGTGCATATTTTGATGGTGCCTCTGACGCACAACATAGGTGTGGGTAAGGTTTGGTTATACACATCAATGAAAACATAACATAAAAAGCTTCAGTGGGCATCGTAACGTGAACAAACAACTATGTTGAATTACTATAATTGAAAAGTATTATGTGTTATATTAAATACCTAAGGAATGGTTCATTCAAATCTTTGTTGACTCCTTGAATGCCATAAATTGGTTCAACAATATGCAGAGATGTTAAAATCATATACTGATTCCACTCATAGAAGAAATCTTTCAATTAAAAATTACTTTTGATCTTATAACAGTTTTCCATATCTACGAGGAGCGTAATACTAAAGGCAACCTCCTTTCTAAGGAGGGTCTTCAGGAGACGTATGGCGCATAACTAAGACTGTTGATGGAAGGGTTTGTGTGTCAGACCATCGGCCATATAATTTATAATATGATCTACCTGGTTTTTCATCATATATCATTTCATCTATATTTTTTTATACTTTCTCATACAAAATTTTGTTTAAGTTATGTTAATGCAGTTTCTTTTTGTAAACATGGTATTTATAAGGGTCGCTTTCTCCAAAAATGGGGAGGCACATAACACAAACAAAAATATTTTTTTGTTCGGACTATGACTGTATATGCACAGTTTCACTATGGTCTTTTTCCTTTCTCATGGCGGTCACACAATGTTTCAGAATGCTTAATTGCATCTACTTATGTAAATTTTTATTTCCTTAATAAAAAGTTCAATTTTTCCTCGAAAAATAAAAATAAAAAACACATAGGGTTGAAAAATATTTAAAAAAACAACATTTGAAAAAAAATAGACAATTTTGAAAAATGTTTAAAAAACCATCATACTTTATATATAAGAAGACTTAAAGTTTTGTCAAAATTATTGAACGAAACTATGTAGTGGATTAAAGTTGAAATATGATAAGAGCGAGTGTTGATCAGCCGTTAAAAAGGCCAAGAGATTAGAATAATTGTCAAGATTATAAATTGTCAAAAATAAGGTTAATTGGTAAGAATATAATAAATTATTTAAAAAATTAGCGAACAATCAAAAAGAAATTAATAAGATAGAAATATCATATAAATTACTAAAACACACACACACACACACACACACACATATAAGGGGGTGTATTAGATTAATGGTCAAATAAATTAATTAATTATTATTAAAAGAAAATAATTATTAATTAATGAATCAATAAGTGGTAAGGGAGAAAAATCACGAATCAAGGAAAAGGAGGGAGGGGGGAAAGCTCTCGAATCATCCTTTCTTGTGTCACATTTTATAAATATCTAATCATCTGGGAAGCTCTCCTTTATTTCCCTTCCCCCTCTGCCCCTTCCCCTTTTCCTCGATTCTTGATTTTCCTCCCCCGCCCACTTATTGATTTGTTGATTAATTGATTTTTTCTTTTATTAATTAATTGATTTATTTATGTAAAGTGGGTGTAGCTTGGGTGGTAGGGAGGATTCACTCTTATCCTCCTCTCCCGAGTTCCGGTCCCACAAATATCAACATTCTCACTCATTGGAAGTAATTTCTACATGAAAGATAACTGGCTCACCTAGGCATAGGTGGGCTTTCCGTGGAAGAAGCTAGTATCAATCTCTCGTATAGTGAACCACACTAAAAAAAGTAATTAATTAATTTATTTGAACATTAGCCTAAACGCCCCATTATTTGACCATTTTCTAATTTATTATATTCTTACCAATTAACTTTATTTTTGACAGTTTATACTCTTGACCATTATTCTAATCTCTTGGCATATTTAAGGACTGGTCAACACTCGCTCTTATCATATTTCAACTTTCCGGTCCTTGATGATGGGTAGAGTGTTCACTTGAAAATTTATACATGGTTAATCCATTACACAGTTTCCTTCCATAATTTTTGATAATATAAATAGTTGTGGAAATATCCACTTTTAGAAGAATTAAAGTGCCAAAAAATTGTCTCACCCCCCACCCACAAAAGAAAATGGGTGCTATCAATAACACAACTTTTCAAAACGACGGTAAAAATCAACAAAACATGTGACCTTTAAAAAATGAGAACTCGATAATGTTATTCTTAAGTTGGTAACTTTTTTCATAGTGGAAAAAGAGATCTAAGGATGACACTTGGAAATGGAGGATTTACTTTCATATAGGCACCCTTTCCCCTTTCCCTTTAGTAGAATCATAAATCCTCTTGTCCTCTTCATAGCCATCTTGTTTGATGATATGTTATATTCCATCATTATCAAAACTAGGGTCTTGCAAAAATGTAAGGAATACTTGTAATCTTCAACAATATGCATCATGAAGAGAAGATAAGATTTTTAGCCAAAGGCCAAGTAACCATCAAGTCCAAGTTTCACATAAATGTTTGATATGAATAAAAGTGACTTGGATGTATGATGCCTAGTAAGTGGGAGCTATTGTCCCAATCATAAGACTTGTGCTAGAAAATCATGCACAAAAGAGTCAAACATTGTTCATTAATGAGGTTTACCTTGAGTCAAATAATTTATAATGATTATTTTAATTGAATATGATCTTCACAATTGAGTTGAATAGCCAACATGAGGGTAAAGGTAAAATTTGACAAAAGGCTCTACATCCAAAGGTAGTTGAAGAGTCTGAGGTAGCTAAATAATTGGAAGTCAGAAGGCCAGGAGCCATGAATAAAATTATAAAAGGGACCATGTCCCTCAATCGAAGGATTCTCTTTTTATCATTGTATGCTATCTTCACATGTTAACAAATATATCATTATTATAAATGTTCTAATACTCTTGTAAAATTGTGATTGGTGTGGATTATACTCTTGTAAAATTGTGATTGGGAGGGCTCGATTTAGGTTCATTTATGGTGATAGTGGTGGCATTAGAGAAATTTTGAGGTATAAAATGGGCCTCCTCAGAAACTCATACAAAAAAAAAAAAAATTTATAGGAACCAATAGGATTCAAGAAGATGATGCCAACCATGGGGTGTGATTCACCATTTTTGGGGTAAAAAGATAAAAAGATTAAAAAATAATAAAGTAATAAAACTACTTTTTCAACTTATATTTTCAACTTATCTCCCAAATTTTGTACTCAATTTCTGAGTGGGAGTAATCGTTGGATGCAAAATTTAATTACTCATCCAAAGAGTGCCCATGTTGCATACTTTTCATGGACCCTACTACAAGAAAAATGAAAAACACATGAAAAATCATGACTGCAATCACGATTTTTCATGTATTTCTCATTTTTAGTGTAGAAGAGTCCATAGAAAGTATGCATCATGAGTACTACTTGAATGAATAATCAAATTATTCATCCAATGAGTGTTCCCGCTCGAAATTTGAGAAAACCCATAGGGAGATAAGTTGAAAATACGAGTTGAAAGTTTAGTTTTTTATTTTTTTCCCTCTAAAATTTGATGATGTAATCTAATCTTATTTTATTATTTCCACTATTATTTTATAGTTTCTTTAGGAGGCCCATTTTATACCTCAAAATTCCCCTAATGACTATTATTATAAAATACCTAGCCCCTCATGACCTTTTAAGGGAATGAGGTGTCTAGGCCTCACCTCTAAGGTTACATTATGGAGATAGGGTTATCAAAATTCCTCTTCCTTCAACCATCTTAAAGCTATTTTATGAGATCACCATCATCTTTAGCTCCCAAAAAGCTTTCAAACTATATAAAATTTATCCAAATCCGAGTTCTAGACACAAATTTATTCCCATTTGAAAAGTTGCCCTCCACATGCCACATCAACATCTATACCATTACCATGTGGAAGACAGATGGCATTTATTTTCCATGTGTCACCACCATACAATACCATGTTAATTAGCACATGGATTACGTGTGCCATTACTAGTCTAAGTGTGATCATCACATATAACCACATCAACCTACTCAGCCCACATCTAGATCTAAGATTTTCATATTAAATAGTGAGAATGGGTTTCACAGTTACCAGAGAACATTATCGAGTCTTTTCAACATTGGTGATAACATAAAAATTTTTATAAGCTCAACACTGAACATCGCTAAACCCTGAAATATTGATAAATTATTAAAAATGGGTTTTAAGAAAAGTGATAGAAAAGTGTTCAATAGATATTTTTTTTTAATCATATTATGTTAGTACTGGGAGGAAAACTTGATAGCCACTATCCATATCTCACAAAATCTCGATCATTCAATATCCCAAAATACTGATAACATGAAGTCCTCATAAATTATATTTATCTGATAGGAACTTCTTTGATATCTGGAATTTTATCCCATCCACGTCACCTCCCTATCAGCTCGCACCTAGTATCTACCTCAACACGTTTGTGAACTCCAATCTGTTAGAAAACTAATCCTCAGGTTATTTTGTGTTAGGGTAATTGGTTATTAGAGTCCAAGAAATCCCAAGAACTAATTCAATAGTTTCTTAATGTATTTATATGTGTACACATTGTACAACATTTTTTGACATATTCATTAATATATTGTTGAGTTTTTGTGTGTGTCTTTCAAACAAATGTTCCAAAAAGAAGAGTATTGCAGGAGAGAAGCTGAGTATTGGATGGATTACTTCTTGGGAATCGATGAAAGCAGTCAAAAATATCTACAAGTCATATTGAATAATTTGTGCGAGAGTGTTGACGAGTCTTGCAGTGATGACAAATTTTTCTCACCCTGTATCTAAAAAGGGGGGATTTGTTGGTGGTTTGTTATAGGTTCAAGTTCAAGATGTCAAGCGAGCCTGAGTTAGAGATCAACATCCTGAGCCATAACGTGTACCAGTTAGAGCTATAGTTTTGATACTTCAATTGATTGAGTTTTTTGTGAGCGAGCACTTCCAGATTTGGAATTTTTCAAGGAACTGTTGTGATAGTTCCATATTTTTTGGTCATCTTAAAACCATATTTTTTTGTTTTTCTGAGAAATGCTATGTAGGTTCTAGAATTAGTGTTCTTTGAGATTGTAGAAATTATACAAACATATGTATATCAATGGATTCAATCCGATCAAGCAATGTACTAAAGCTAGATATTGAATCCTTCTACAAATAGATTGTGGAAAACAAACACGATTGCCAATCACAACAAGTAAAGAAAGAAGCAAATCAAACCACAACACAGATATTTCCCTGGGGAAAGCTTGCTGCTCAAAACTCCTCTATCTTCTATTGTATATTCACCATGGAATCATGAAACAATTACAATGCACTCTTCTCACAAGAGTCTCCTGCACTCTCACAACTGTCTCACACTGACCTGGACAAAATCGACCAACACTTACCCAATTTCCTACCTCTAATCATCCTGCCTTGCTTACGCAATTCATGTTGAATTTAATCCCTATGATTTAGGAATTTAATCCTTCGAAAAATAAACAAGGATCATGGGAAATCCAGTGGATGTCTAGTTGCATGCGAGCAACCTACTAATGATACAACTGATAGTTAACCTCCCTTTAACCTTTGTCTCGACTGGGTCTCCATTGTAACTGAAATGCATGCAGCTATTAATAGTAAATCATCAGTTGCATGGCGGATCACTGCATGTGAATTAAATCTGATTTAATTCACTTGATCTCTCGCTAGTGCAACAAACATTTAGAACTAGTTCAATTGAATTTAACTCAATAAATTAAGTTAACTGATTTCTCATGCATTAAACTAATACACTAACTACAATTCGAACTCCATAACTAATAGAATCACTCTGCATGCCTCACCAACTATCCTCAACTTGAAATTCATGAGCTAACTAAGTTTATCGCACTTAGTTAACTATTACATGATTATGATATAAGATTACATTTTATTTTCCAATTTAATTAAGGGAAAATTAAATTAGACACACATTTCTTGTTGACTTTTCAACAAAGACATTGAGTTCTCCCATTTTCGGTTTGTGGTTATCCTTAAAAACCATTTATGAGAGTCATTCAAATCTTGGCTGAGATGCATTTCTGCATTTTGAGCTCTAATTCTTGGAATTTGGTATATCCCTTCAAATTAAGGGGGGAATGTTAGAAAACTAATCCTCGGGTTAGTTTTTTTTATGGTAATTGGTTATTAGAATCCAAGAAAACCCGAGAATTGATTCAACAATTTCTTGATGCATTTATATGTGTACACATTGTACAACATTTTTTTAGATATTCATTAATATATTTTTGAGTTTGTTTGTGTCTTACATAATCCACGTCACCCCATACCACATCATCTCACACATCAACATGTCATGTCACCCAAGACTTGACTTTGTGCCTAGTCATCCCTTCATGTTAACACTTGCTTACCTACAAGGTCTAAAGGTGCTCATGTGGGCTCCATGTATCTTCCACATGGTTTGATATAAGAGCATTCAAATCTCAATAGAATCTAGATCTTTGATCCTATCACATGATATATATCGAGGCTTTTGAATCCTTTCATTAATATAATTTGGATTCACCCCTTTTTTCAATATGGTTGACAAACCTCAACTTGCAAAAGAATCCATCAACTAATGGATCTTTAATTGGGCGTCATGCCACCAAACCCTTTGTTTTACATTTCATTTCTATAGATAAAGCTAATCCATGATACCCCTAGCATCAGGGCACTAGGATACATTACAAAATTTGTCTTGGTTCAAAGTTCCAATGTAATGATTCATCAAGCTGCCAGGTCACCGTTCATTAAGAATACAAAAGTTGATATTGATGACTTGAGGCTAATCCAATGGTCCTCTGCAATTAACCCATTTATTTCTAAGCTATGAGTCACAACCACCACCATCCCATGTGACCAAGGGATGGGGCTAATATTCCCCAATCCAAAAATTTCCAATTTCAATCCCAAATATTTCTAAGGAAAAATTAATTTGGAAAAGGGGATTTATCAATCTATCCGAGGACTGAAAAGGACTACAGCAAGGCATTGATCTTCTAGAAAAATTCTAGAACACAAAAGTCATCACTAACCATTAAGGGCTTTCAAGATACGCCCTTAAACAAGCATGCTCACAAGAAGCAACAAAATATGGACCAAGTCCAACTCCAGATCTTGACCCTCAACAAAGATGAGATTTTTTTCACTCCAACTTAAGGATACAACACAATTTTTCAATCCCACTATTGGTCCAATAATGACTAGTCATACTAACATAAACATGAAGAGCCTTAGGCATAAATTAGCTTGTGCATTTTTGTTCACAAAACCATGCTTCTCATATTCATTACAAGTAACATATTTTAGGGATTACTTTTGTAATTCGGTAATAAAGGAATTTATAACTATTAACCAAAAACCATTTACCATAACTTTCAACTTATCATTACAAACATACACAAAACTAGCATATTAATATTCATGAAACAATGGACAATAATTTCATTTCATTAATAGAGAAATAGATACAATTATTTGATTCACTTAAGCTTGCTACAAATTAAATAAGGGACAACCACTTTCCCCCTAACCATAGGCCTAGCTACACCGTAGTTTTTCTTTTAGTTGGCCACCTGTGAACTAGATCCAATTTCTTGAGAGTAAGTCTCAATCAAGGTTAAACAAAATTCAAATCAAGGTAGAGAACATGAAGGATAGTCTCATTCAGACACATGGGTTTAATATGTTTCTTTTCAACCACTAAGATAGGGCCTATTATCATTCACAATGTGGCCACACTTGACTTGCACAACACAAAGGGAGCCCTTCACTGATCTAGTAGCCCCTCAAAACTTCCCTTTCTTAGTGTTTTTTGCATATATTCAACAATATTTCTCATCAATTCCATCTTGCTCGACTCCAGTTCATGTTGAAGGCTTCAACACTGACTTCCCTCACCAATCGAGTTATGCACAACCCTACACAAGTTGCTACAACTCAAAATGATTTCTCTCTCATATTCTACTTAGAGTTTCGATCTTAGAATCCACATCTAGTTTTGATTTACTCCACTAGTTACTTAGGCTTTCACATACATGATCACATTCCACTGTTCGCAACCATCCTATGTTGCTCTCTACTCACCCACTCACACACTACAATTCGATCTTGTATTTTTTTATTTTTATTTTGCTCACGACTGAAATTGGTTGTATACCTAATTGCCTCCAACCTCGCACAGTGTCTTGAAAAATAAAAATTCAGGGTCCCTTTAGAACTACATTGTTAATTCATAAGGCTTTAGATGGTACTTAGCCCATATCTCTAGAGCAGTTCAATACAATTCCCCATTCTTCTCATAACTAATAGTAGTTGGGTAGTTCAATTACAAATCAGAAATATGAACATTTGATTTACGTAAGATAGGAAACTTCCCCAAATCCCCTTTACAACTTCCCTCAAGAATCGAGATCCATGTGGTTTCTCTCTTCTTTGGTTTTGACAATATATTAAATAAGAATAAATATATTTACATCAAATAAATTTTGACAAAATATCTATGTTGACCATTCAAACATTGTGAGTCTTAATTACAATCACAAAACTTGGGGTTTAGAAAGGGGTGTTATAATTATCCATGATATTAATTGCATTGCAACCTCTTGTTACTGCTCCTAGTTATAAATTAGTTTGTTGCATTTCACATTGCGTTATTGCATTGTAAGTTCACTACATTTCATTTAACTCGTACTTAGATTACAACATCCAAGACATAATTGGAGCACTTGCCATTTCAATATAATAGGGTATATTTGGGTCCTTTTGATAGGTAATCTTGTGAAGTTGACAAGGTTTATTTTCCTTTCTTAATAAGGCATAATTGTAAGTAAAATGTCTAGTTCATTAGTGGTGGTGGTCTATCATTTAATTATAGGCATAATTAATAGAAAATGATCTCATCCCTTGTTTATTCCTGAGGATGCTAGAATCTTATTTTATCAAACAATGGCCCTTTTTTTCTATTTTATACCATACTTGATCTATTTTATCCCTTTGCAACTTTCCTTTCCATCGTTCTAGTGATTTCCAACATTCAAAGATGGTATTGATTTCTCTTTACTTGACCAAAATTGATAAATTTTCATCCATCCTAAGTGATAATCTAGTTAATTCCATCCTTACTAATCTTTATTATGTTTGAGAAGGGTGAGTTGGTTCCATGAGCCCTTCTGGAAGAGTGCTAATATTCCATGCCAATTTTCCCAAAAGCTATTTTATTTTTTGTTTGTTAGTTTGTCTGTGAATTGCAAGACTGGCCTTTTTCTAGGGAATCACAATCTAGTGACATCTATGCCATCAAAATCACCTAGGGATTGAACCCATATTGAGCCAAACCAACCCTTAACATGGCTGGATTTTTTGCACCCATGGGGGTTCAAACCAATGACCTTCACACAAGGGGTTCCTTAACATAACGCCTTGTTGTTGACTATTCTACATCTCATTGGTTACCCAAATAATGAAAAATATTATCCTCCTTTTCAAAAAGATGTTCCAGATAGAGCATCCACTGACATAATGTGATGATTCTAGGGATATTTTCCATGAAATGTTGTTTCCATATTTCCATAGCGGTATTTTGTTCCATATAGAATCTCTTTATTGGTCCATCTGCAAAGAATTCTATTTGATATTGTCATGTTAAAGCATTTTATTTTTTTATGCCCAAGCAACCTTGATATTTTTAGCTACATATATTCTTCCAAGGCACTAATTGTGATTTGACTTCTAATCATGCATTTCCTAAAGGAAAATATTTTAGGTTCTTTCAATTTTGTTATTAATTTGTGTGGAAATTTGAAAATTAAGACAAAGAGATTGAGATTGCATGCATGACTACTTTAGTAAAGTTACTTTAGTTACTTTGCTTGTTAAAGAGAGGCATTAAAGAGTTTGACATACCTTTTTTTGGTCTTGGATATAGGTTCTTCCCGATTTATCTTTGTTGCTTATTGACAATAAAGAAAACATCGAGATATTTGAATGGAAATGACAACCTTGATAAGAACCTATAACACAAATGTGGTGTTAAAAGAATAAAACATTAGATTTTTCTTCATAGATATTGATCTGTAAACTGTCATGGATATTCCATTGGACAATTCGTCACAACACATATGATAATATTATATTAAAAATATAAAATTCTACACTATTACAATTTTATTAAACTTCAATACTTGTAGATTTAACTGTAATTAGTGCATGCATGCGTATGGAAATTATGGAGAAAAATAGAGAAAAAAAAAATAATCTCTCTCTCTCTCACACACACACATAAGACACAAAATATGCTCTAGGAAATCCTTTTGGGAGAAAACCCAGCTGGAAGGTGAGGCCGCTTCTCTCTCTTTCTTTGTATGGAAATATGGTTGCAGGTACAAAGAAGGCATGTGGCTCGTGGGCTACTACAGTGCACAAATCCTCTTTGTGTGTTCTATCTCCTATCCCCGTTGGCTATCTTTGCTCAACTATGGAACAAAATTCTCTCAAGAAAATGGAATTCCTCTTCCTCCTAATGGCCTGGTTATGGCAAAACCCGATAACCTACTAGTGATTAAGTTTGACTACATCAACTTTTAACTAGAGTTACAATATATACTCTTCTTGATTCTTTTACACCATAATCACATGGCTAGCCCCTTTTCCATGAATAATGGGGGTTGACGCAACATCCTACCAAATTATAGGTGTGAAAACAGGAAGGTCAACTTCTGAATGACATAACTTTTTCATACAAACTCTAATGGACACGCTTCTTGCGCCGTTGGAAAGATATTTGTGTATTGAACAACATGAAAAGATGTTTTGCTAAAGCTCCAAATTTTTAACCCCAAAAAACATCATTTGATGCCTCAAAATGCTCCCGAAAGGTTTCAAACCCCATTTTGCCAAACTGGGTCCTGCTGGTAAAAATGGTCTCATGAGCCGATTCTTCCATTTTTTATACTCTGAATGCATCCAGATGGATGAAAAAAAATATAATGATTCAATCCAGATAAGATATGGTCATCAATTTGTGTATGAATGCTTTTAAATATTTTTGGCAATATCTTGGTTCTTACATCACAATGTCACCCATAAACATCTTATCATATAAAAATTATAAGTGTGATATATTGGCTATCCTATTTGTACCATTTGATGCCCACTTTTATGTTTCTTAAGCGTATTTATCATTTTACCTTGGCATTTTTCGATTATGATAAATGGATTATCATTCTTGTCATTTTGATAAATAGATATGTAGGCAAGGGGTCTCAGTGTGGTATTCCTTGGTTAGGTTGAAAGGGATTTGTTGATAAGCCATAATTAGTAGAATTTAGAAGAACACTTATGGTATGCAACACTAATTCTGTTAGTATCCATAAGTTCTCAAACTCGATATCTCTTTGGAACTAATTTATGAGGGTCTAATTAGCCCATTGGGCTAGGCAGAACAATGGGTGTCTCGCACTAGAAAGCATTTACCAACCAATATTGGGGCCCTGCCTAGGTTTGAAACTTGATTAACCCACCTAGTGTGCTTATGGGTGGTTGCGTTATGCTCAAGAGTATAGGGGTATTCCCTCCTACTCAACCCAAGGCCTCATTAGTAACAAGCGTCAAGTATGTCGATTCTCTTCACACACACACACACACAAAATTAAAATACAATTATGAAAGTCTAATTCAACTTCTCATAAATTTTGAACAAATGTAATTCATCATCCATCTCTTTCTCTTCTTTTACATTAAATGTATTGATTCTTGTGTTATAATAATTGCATCTAAAATATTCCTATTTGTAATGGGAGTAGTCTAATAATTAGATGCTTTTACCTTTTTGGCCAAAATTCAGTAATGAAAATTTCACCAGATCATGGATTTTCATTATTTAAAATGTGTTTTCAAATACATAAATACATTCAAGGCCCTCAAAAATTCACACACTGAGACAAAATAAACCAAAACGATATAACTAGAAAAAATCAAAACATCTTCCTCAAAAATTCGTGCACTCAGATAAAATCAACCAAAACAATATAACTAGAAAAAGTCAAAACATCTAATAATTAAACTATACCATTTTATAATAAATTCCATTATATGTTAAAATTACATTAAAAAGTTTTCAACTAATTACCTTTTACCTCTAAAAACTATCATAAAAGAATTATTATATAACATATCTAATACATTTATTTTTATCAAAATATAAAACATTTAATTGATATCTATTGTTATTAAAATACTTTTATTTAAAAAAAACAAAATATCGAAAACAACATTCAAAACTTTGAATATATTCTTTGTTATGCTATTCTTTGGCTCTCCATATACGACTCCCAACCTATGCATCTTACCCCACATCTCAAAAGACTTGGGAAGTTTCTTTGAAGAAATGGTTGTTACCCTCGAAATTTCCCATGCGGGGTTCCCCAACCCGTTTGATCATTCTCCACATTTTAGGAAGAGAGGGAAAAAAATTCCATGAAAAATTCCACCAACCCAGCGGCTACACTTTCACTTTAATAAAGTCACATATTGCGTGCCGTACTTCTGCTCGGAAACTTCTCGAGATGACTTCTTGATTGGGCCATGTAACACGAATAATGGTGTTCTTGATATATTTCTGTTGGCCACCCACTCGCGGTTTGTCCCATCGACCTTTCAACGTACGTACTGTTGATTGTTTTACAACAAAGCCTTCTAGAACCGTATGACCTTGGTCCTGCGTTGAGGAACATCAGCTTCCTATAACCCAACACTAATTGTTCTATTTTGGTTTTTCTTTTTCTTTTTATATGTTTAATTTGATAAAGACACAGTAATGGCTCATAAAAAAAATATCGATAAATATTGATATTCGATATTAATTATGTTGAAGACGTTTTATTGTGGGGTTTACTTCGCAACACTATTTGAAGATTTGTTGTCTTTTATCTGTTTTAACAAATTAGTACAAGTTCACATGCCCGAAAGGAAGAGACGGAAGGATGTCCAAAAATCCTCTAAAACACCAAAAATATTGAAATTTGATAACTAAATCTAAATTTACAAAAATCCCTAACACATATTTATTTTTTTAAATCTTACTAAACATTAATTAAACGCCGAGAAGTTTGAGTGTTAGATTTATGTATCTTTCAGTCAAACTCATCGCTGTTCAATCTTCTAGATGGGTACACATAATTAGGAAGCGTATTCTCACATGTACAAGAATTGTCTCTGCTATCTGAACCGTGCTACACATGGCTGAGCAGTTGTGAGATCATTAAACAAATTCAAACGCCTCGCCTTTTTCGTATATACAATTAGGTATGTCTTTCGTTTTCTGAACACTTACCATTGGCTTGGCAGTTCTGAGACCAATTAAACTAATTCAACTTTTCGCTTTTCCCGAATGCTCTTTTTGTCAAAGGTCAACGTAGGAAAATAACTATAAAATTGACAACGGCGTGCTTGTAACTTTGACAGAGCTGCTATTGTTGTTATACGTTATTGTTACCATTCTGTGATTTAGAAGCGAGAACCCTGTAATTCAGACTGGGCATTGTGCAGACAGAAGAAAATATGGGCATGGAGAACATGGGAACTCTGCAGCAGCTCCGCAGCTTATTCGTTCCACAGATTCCTCCTGCACTTGAGGTCTGTAATTCTCTGTAAACCCTTTGAATATTAATGTCAATTTGACATTGGTGTGGTAGTGAAGATTTTTTCTTGGATGTGCAGGTTG
This sequence comes from Pinus albicaulis, assembly GCA_034641835.2. Lineage (NCBI taxonomy): Eukaryota > Viridiplantae > Streptophyta > Pinopsida > Pinales > Pinaceae > Pinus > Pinus albicaulis. The sequence goes on along the minus strand of CM076584.1, from coordinate 1,444,938,971 downwards.
GAAGAGTGAAATTGTTGCGTGGTGATACCACTTCCGCAGCACACTCATCTGATGAGGCTGAAATCAGGAAGTCCTTTAATTTTACATATGGCCAACCTTTGGTAGAGTTTGTTCCTCAGAATTTCGTCAATGGTGGAAACGTGGAAAACATATCTCCCGCAGTGACCAGGTACATATACACTGAAAAGAGCCCAAGTCGGATCCTAAATGTTGAATCACTTGAGGTTTTGGACCAGTTTTCAGTTAACATTTGAAAGCCCTGTTAGTATGCATTGTTAACAACCTTCCAGTATAGTTAGTCTAGGAGCCGATTATGGAATACCATTCCCTGTTCCAGAATAGCAGAGCCACAGTCCTGGCATTAATCTATATCCATCTCCTATCTCTAATTTTGTTTTTTATATAATCTTTTCTTAAAACAATCTGGGAGACTGTTAACTCTGGATTTCAAAGTCAATATCTTATCAATTTTAGTAAAGCACATCTCTATTGCTAGAAAAAATAGGGTGTGACCATCCTCACAATCTGTCACACATTCTACACAGATTTTGTGGCAGTACCAAGGACCCCCAGTTGAATAACCCACTGCTAGAGCTCATAAGCGAACATACTTACAAAAGGCTTTGAATCCAAATCTAGACCTTACTAAATGGTAAATCGGGAAAATATGGTCAATGTCCATTTGGCTTTCCACAATAATTGTAGTGTCCATCTGTGAAGCCCGTTTCAGAGTTTTCTATTAGGTGGGAACATAATATATAGAACGAATCATGCCAAAACCTTTGTTGTGAATAAAACCCTCACATTTAAATAGCTTACACCCTTTTTCAGGCATATTTTCATTATCTTTCTGTACAATTCTTCTTGTATATTGAGAAAGGGACACTGTAACTCCCAACTCCAATATTTCCAATCTCTGATAAAAATAGACCTGGACTTATACTCCGATATTACATCCCAAAAAGATAGAACAATTCTGCAAAAGACACTAAAAACAGTCCCTACAAGGCTTTGCTAGCTTCTCATAAGAAAGCACTCCAAACATCATTCGTAAAGAAGTTCTGATAAAAACAGAAACAAGAAACATTCAAATAACATGAAGGTGTCTTCTTGTGATTGACTGAATAATACCGGCCCCTTCTAGTATCTCCTAGGTCCCTTCTTCCACAGTCAGCACTTGTTTGGACAAAGCATCCGCTTCCGTGTTGTTCTTCCTGTAGATACGGGAAGGGGATATCATGTAACAAGGGTTTATTCCCATAGCATACTGAACTAATAACTTTCATAGAAAAATAGTGGCAAATGATGTGCATATGCCTATATGGAACATAGCATGCAAAAATGACCTTGTGATTCTTTGAACAAGGACTTGTCCTTTTTAATGCTCTAGGATAACAGACATCCAACGGTGGCAGAACTTGACTTTGAATTAACCCGTTGGGGTGGAAGAACATGAAGAACTGGGTTACATTCAGGAATAGTTCTGCAACAATCCAAATCCTGCACTTCTAGTCAATCTTGCCATTCTATTGATCTTTCACATCTTTTTGATGGTTTCAGTTAACTTATGACTTTTCTACTTCACTTGGAATTTACTAGCACAGTAACATAATGTTTCGCATAAGGAAATTTGGTCAATAGACCTTTTTGTATGTATATGGGTATTTGGGACAAAATTCTTTTTAACTTTTTCCCTTTTGTTTCTAATCTGACAAACCACGACAAAAAGATAATCTGTATGACCAGGATAAAAAGATTTTGATATTATGTAATCTGTCTCAGTTAAATAGAAATAAACTTATTTACCCAAAAGAAATAAACTTATTTACCCAAAAAAAATAAAGAGATGAAAAAAACATTGACTTCGAATTGTTTGCATTTGGAATATATGATGGCGCAGGGTTGGAGTGGTTTTTGGAATGGAAGCTGAATCACCGGGTGCTCACAATGTGATAGCAGGGATTTTTGATGCTTTGAAAGCACACAACAACAACAGTATCCTCTTTGGATTTGTGGGTAAGCACATAAGCCTTAATATTTTAGTAAATTGAAGGTTGAGTAGCTTTTCCTAGTACCCGCACAATTCCTTCTTTTGAATTTGGTTTTAATTCTAGAAAATTGTGACACAGGCGGGATTGAAGGTCTGTGTTCACAGAAGACATTGATAGTGACAGATGATTTGTTGAAAGGCTACCGCAATCAAGGTGCATTTCTGCACTCTCAAAAAGGAAAAGGAGTTGATATCAGATCTCTGGTTCTGTTTGAACTGTATGATGATTTGAATAGATGAAGTGTCTGAAATAAAATAGATTAATGGGATTCCATCCACAACTATTATTGTCTACCATTTATCACTAGTACTTTTTAAGATGGAACTTCCTTTCCTCCATTCATTTAATAATATCTTAGGTTCCTAAAATTAATGTTTTCTTCCAGAAAAAAAAAAAAATCTTTAGTAGCACTGATAGATTTGAAAAATGATTTGGGAAAAAAAAAAAAAAACAGAGGATAATATTGGTATTTTGGTTGGCTGGGCTGTAGTTCAGTGTAAACTGGTAAGATTTACCTCCACTGGCCCAGATTCAATTCTCTCATCTACCTTGGAATCCCTTGTGTAGCATGTCCTAGGAGTTTCGATCCTGCTGTGGGTAAAAGTTGGGTCGTTTCTGTGATCCTTTTTTGGCATTTTGATTCTTCTCATATCTTTCTTATACTTCCAGTTTTCTTTATTGAAATGTTTTGCAACCTTGTGACTGACGAATTTGATGATGACAGGAGGATGTGATCTTTTGGGGCATTCATCAAAGAAAATACATGAATTCCAGCAGATGGAAGAGGCCAGAAGCTCCTGTATAACGTTGAAATTGGATGGGCTGGTTTTTGTTGGAGGCAAGTTAGATGACAAAGCTATTTTCCTTTTGCGTTGTTTCTAGGGCTTAAGATATTTGAAGAACTTATTTACTCATGGCAAGATTTTCTGACAAAGACCAGGAAGATGCATCTAATTAACCATCACTATTGGCAGGTTGCAGTGCAAACACAGATGCAGCTCGACTGGCTGAGTATTTCAAGTCTACAAAATGTCAAACAACTGTAAGGGAACATTTAACAACTGAATGACTTCTTTTTTGTACTAAGTATGTTCTACTTTATTCGATTCTTAGTATTAAATTCTCTTATTTATCCACTTTCTAGGTCGTTGGAGTTCCTGTCACACTTGAAGGCGATTTAAAGAATGAGTTTGTAGAAACAGATGTCGGCTTTGATACTGTATGCAAGGTATGCCTTACTAAAACTTCAAAAATTAATCATAGAATAAAGGTTGCGACTTCAAGCATAGTTATTGACTGAGATATAAAAGTAGCCTTTTAGCAACTACTGATAAAGTTTTTCATACTAAAAACCTCCAGGTTATAATTTGGACCCTACTAAGGTCAGGCAGACTTACTAGGGCTCACACATGTTGGTTGAACGAAACATGGTTTGAAAATATATCTTCGAAGACTTTGAATTTCAAAACGAAAACTTGAGATCAGATCACATGGATTTTCAGAATAGTTAATGTCAATTTTAATATTCCTAGGAAAGCTACGAGAGGTCCAGATCTTGCTTTGCAATCAAGACGCATTTTCTTGTCTGTCATGAGTAGTCAACCTGAATCATACTGATATAACTTGTACTTTTATGTATAATTTAAGAAGCATAAAATAGTTAAAACAAAAACACTTCTAATCAGAATGCTCATGGATTTGTCATTCAATCTGGTGGATCAATTTTCCTAAGAACAAGCATATTCTGCGCAGGTCAGTTCCCAACTCATAGGTAATATCTGTCTTGATGCTCTGTCAGCTGGGAAGGTAACTCCTAAACAACAATGCTGCTTTTTATGCTTTAGAATTCCATTTTCGGCGAACTGCCAATCTATGGGTTCTCAAAGCATGCCATACTGATGCTTGATTTGTTCTCCTCGTTTACATTACTTTGTCAGTACTATTTCTTCGTACGACTTCTGGGGAAAGAGGCATCACATGTTGCTCTGGAGTGTTCTCTTCAGTCAAATCCAAATTTGGTAAACTTGTGTTCTAACTTGGAACATGCTTGGATAAGGGTACTTCTTTCTTTCCTGCGGTGCTTAGATTTCTTAACTACTCATTCAGTTTGCATCAATGCAATTGTGGGTGCAGGTGATCCTTGGAGAGGAAGTTGCCACATCAAATATGACGCTTTCTCAAGTGACTAATCGCATTTGTGATGCTATTCAAGCTCGTGCAGAGAAGGGTAATACCATGATCTTTCTCCTCATATTGGGCAAATTTTGACATTTGTTAGACAATGGGTGGTTGATTTAAGGAATGTGATTATAACTTGTTGTTCGTTCCTATTGGAAATCATCTATTTTGCTTGGCATAAGCTGCCTGAATTATTGAACATCCCCTTCACTCCATACTACTAGTCTTTAAGTTTAACTGGTAAGAATGCCCTGTTAGAAAAGCAAGCACACACATTCACGATCAACAAACAACTGAAAAAAAATGATACACCATTACGTGTAGGGTATCTTGTATAGAAGGGAGGCACATAACAAACCATAATCCAAAATGGCAGTATTGCAAAACAACTGGGTCACAACATTGTGAAGTTGACATTAATTTTTAACACGTTCTTAATGTCAATTTGTAATTAGTTCAGAAAACACCCTCTTAATGTCAAAATGGTTCTTAGTTCAAGATCGACACACAATGGAAAAAGAATGATGCACCACAACCTTGACTTGCTTCATACAACATTATAAATTATCGCCTCTTATGCATAAGAGAGGCATATAGAAAAATCATACACCAAAATGGCAATACTGCAAAACAATTGGGCCACGCCAATGTCAAATTGACATTAATATTTTAACATGCTTTGCCATCGTGGCATATTGCAGGTAACTATCATGGTGTCATTATACTATCGGAAAGCCTCATTGAGAATATTGTGGATATTCGACTTCTCATACAGGTCTGTAACCGTGTTCCAATTTACTTTATAAATGTCCTTATAGTTTCCATATAATTACTTTACAACTTATCCAGTGTAGTGATTGTGAAAATTTATTTATTTGTACAGGAAATAAAGGGCTTACTAAAAGAAGGGATAAGCACAAAAAAATGTCCATCATTACTTTCAACATCGTCAGCTGCTCTGCTCAAATCTCTTCCACATTTTATCCAAAAGCAGGTAACTGAAATTTTCCGAATTTTTTATTTATGTCAGTTTCTACCATTCGAAAATGCTTTATAGAGGTGATGACGACTTTTGCAAATGCAGCTTCTCGACGAGATGGAGACAGAGGGATTGAATTACTTGTCAAATGTATGTACCATTTTTTTTATTAACTTTTTGTTATTTCAGAGAACCCTGACAATACTGATTTTTAGTTTTGGTAGTATGATAATAAGCGACACTACCCAGAATGCTTCTGGAGAGAACCCATTTTAGTTAATTTCCCTCAAAGGCCTCAAGAAATCAAACCTATCTATCTTTCATCCTGCATTTTAACATTTTGAGACATTCTGATTGCTCATTTTATCATGTTTAAATTCAATCATTTGGCCTTTAAAGGAAAGCAAGATATTTTATATATTTAATGTTATCGGAAAGATAGTTTCAATTAAAGCAAAATGCTTGATATTATTTACAGTGGCAATAAAATTTGGTATGACATTACCCAGTCAACATATTTTGTAAGTTAGACATCTACAACTTTTCACAAGAAACTTCAATGCAAGTTTCAGAGTGTATCTGTAATGGGGGATTGATTTCAAAAATTGATGTTTCTTGAAGTATCATCGATTGTTATATGTAGTTGATATTGCAAGATATGATTTCAAAGTTTGTACGAGTCTATGGGAAGACAGTCATCAACAGATTTCAATTGCTTCCTCAGATTTCTGGAATCTGGATCAAACAGATTTCAATTGCTTCCTCAGATTTCTGGAATCTGGATCAAATTAAGAATGGTGTCAGAGTCATTTTGTTATGCAGACAGACTAAAATTGTCCTTTTTGTTGGATACTCAGATAGAAACTGAAAAGCTTCTGGCAAAACTAGCTGAGGACGAAATAGCGAAACGGAAGGTTTGATATTCTCTCTTACCTCGCACAATACTTGACAAAGTGGCATACTGTGATTATCTAAGTCGGATTTCATTTACTGGTTAAGAACTGGAACAATGTATGTTTGATGCAAACCAGTAGCCTAGGGATCTAGGCCTGTAATATTTTCAGGGGCTTGAGCTTTTACCATGGTTTCCATTTTAGAGTTGTTTCAGTTTTTCTTGAACCAAATAAGTTTGTATAGAATCTGACAAATCTAGATTCTTGTATGATATTGCAGCAAAAGTATCCTGACCTTAATGAGTGTTCTGTTTTGCAGAAGGCTGGCACTTACACAGCTAAGAAATTGGACAGTGTGTGTCATTTTTTGTGTTATCAATGTCGTGGCTCTTTACCATCTAATTTTGATTGCAACTACGCATTTGTAAGTGGAGTTCACCATTTTAATTACACGGGCCATTCAGATGTGTTTAAGATTTAGTGACCTAATAAACTGGGAAGCTAATCAGAAGTTTCAGAGTAATATGTACCTCTGAACAAGTTGATGTTTTTTTCTTGCAGACTCTAGGTCAATTAACATTCTATCTTGTCATGCATTCTCTGAACGGTTACATGGCTACCGTCACAAACCTGATTCAGCCAGTTTCCAAGTGGAGGTGTGGGGCAGTTCCATTCACTGTATGTCACACTATCTTTCAGATTAGACACAGTAATCTTCCCTTTATATAGATGGTTATTTGTTAGCATAGTCCCGAAATAGGCTTCTCTCCTTTAAAATTTTCTATCAAGAACAAATATTTTTTGTTATGTTGTTCAATTCCCTTTGTCTGGTGCCTATAGGCCATGATGACTCTTGACACGCGACCTAAAGACTGCAATGATGTTATATCTGGAGAGCTTGCAATTCATTCAGAGAAGGTCAATCTTAAGGGGAAGCCGATTAGGTATGGTCACACTCTCTAGCCTTCTATAAGTTATTTTGTGAAAAATACATTTGATATTTCACTACAGAACAATAAAAATGCAGATCAAGAATGATACATCATGAAACCAAAAGACAGTCACGAACTAGGTTCAGCCTCCCTACATAAGCAAGGAGAGCTAGCATATCCAGTTTGTCTCTGATCTCAAGAGCATCTACAGTATGCCTAAATATGTCAATCATAGCAGAGATCTGCATAGCCAATTCCAATTTATTAATTGAAACTTTTCCCAAATGGACTGGATTAGAAGGTTGTTCCACACTGTTGTTTCCATAAGAAGATGATGTATGTCGGTCTGATCTAGTTCCACATGGTCTACGTGCCTGGAGATTACCCATTTGTCCTAAAAAATAACCTTTTTCTAACAAAGAGGGGCAACAAAGAGAAGACTGTCCTCTGCAGCAAGCCATATCAAGAAGGCTTCGGCAACCTTGCAGTTCCACAGAATATGCTTAATAGTTTCAGGTTTCTGACAAACCATGCATCGCCTTGTCATCGCCCATTTGTAATGCTAGTACAATGAAGACTGTCATTACTGCTTAACTGTTATGAAGAACTAGCTACCCAAGTTCTATAGACTTAAGAAGAGTTTATCCCCGAATTATCCCTTTTATCATTTTATTACATGCCAGGTTTCATCTGATTAGCGAGTTGTATTTACCAGTAATTTCATTGGAGATGGTCCATTATTTATGATTTAATTCTGGTCAAAAGGTAAGCCCGTAGATTATAAAATAGGATAAATGAAAGCTATGCAACCCTAATGTTTCTCTGCAATTGCATTGTTTTGATACTCTTGCCTACTCTTGCCTACTTGGTTTATTATGGGGATGAATTTACCAAGGCAAGGTCACCCACTATAAGATCCAGTACTTAACCTAGGTTGAACCTGCACGAATTTACCAATGCAAGGGAACCCACGATAAGATCCAGTACTTCACACATGTTGAAGCTGGACAGCACTAACCTATGTAGTCTGGTTTTCCCCACTTTTTTTTTATCTATGAGGCTTGAGTAATCCAAAGATTTCTTATAGTTTTTTGCACTCTTTTTGGCAGGTTGCTTCTCCAAAATGCAGAAAAGAGGTTGGTGGATGATCTTTACATAAGTTCTGGACCTATTCAGTATCAAGGGCCTGGATCAGATTCCAGGTTAATAACAGTTTCAATTAAAGCCGAAGACTAGGTTGGAGACATCCAAGACTTTACAACTCTACTATTCATTCTCCCTCTCTGTCAACTCAGACATTATTCTGGAAGTTTTTACACATTTAGGAACCTCAACTCTTTTAATATACTTTATTTGACTGAAAATGTGAGTTGGGCATTACACAGTTAGTTCATAGTTGTGATCACTATCTCTCAGGTCAAGTCTGTTAAAGCTCGGCGGTCTAATGAAGATTTGTAAAGAGTTGCAGCAAGCTCTACCACTAAGATTCATTAAATGGGATTTGTTGCCTGCTTAAGGAGAATTCTGATTATGAATTAATTAATGGACAAGAATAATGACTAGTAAAAAGTGCTTAAAAGATGAATTTTCAGTTAACCAACGTGAACGAGAAGAGCGGAAAACACAAATATTCTGTCGAAGGGTGGTCTGCGGCGTTGTTATAATCCCTCAAAGATTCAAAGTTATACAATGTTGCGTGAGCTTAAAATATTTAATCAATGAGAAGAAACACGAATACTCTGAACAGTCTTAACATTTTACATTGAATAATCATCTAATTAATGATACAAATGTTTTATCTGGACTTTTCTTCATTCCAGTCTGGTTCAAATTACTTTTATTGATGACTTTACAAAAAATTCTATCCATAAATTTGAGGATGAGGATGCATTCTTTGAATTATTATTAAATCATTATATAAATTTTGGTGGAGCTCTTGCCTCCCAAAAAATATAAAATTAAATAATATATAAAATTACTAATCTAAAAAAGCTATAAAATGAATGTGGTATAAAATTGAATCATGAATTAAATTATGCATCGTAAATAATAAAGTTCTCCGGGAGTTACAAAATAGATAGAAGATGCACTAATAATATATTAAATCATTACCTATGAGGTGTAGACCAATTGGTTTGTGGGGTTTAGTCCATACAAGCTTATAAGTTTAGGCCAACTCTACTTTAATACGAAGGGTATTTTCCTATGTGATGTTGTCGAATCAACCTTTAATACCCCTGGATATAAAATCATATATAGCAATATGCAATAGATGCTATATGTGGATTCAAGTTGATTGGTGTCTTAACCTTGGGTGATGGAGTAAAAAAATTTGAATTTGCATAACTCAATAATAGACATCATTCAATAAATGAAGATGCATGAACAACAATCTTTTTTTAGGCTTTGAACATAATACACAAACCTCCAAAAGTTCTCGACAACAATCTTTTTTTAGTTATGATGATAATGTGAATTCATTATTTAGGTAAGATATCATTATTATAAAGATTCAACGATATTCCTTTTATATCCTTCATTTGTCATATAAATCAAGATCTAATAAAAGAAAACCTTGTATTAAGGAAAAACACTATTGGTACACATCATAATCATATTTGAAAATTTATGGGTTTTTATATCCTTGCTTGATTTGAAACTGGAGGAGAAGTACCTCCTATCAAAAATCAATCATCCTCTGACGCTTTGCAAGTAAACAAAATGGGTCTTTAAAGGTAAACAAGTTTTCATAACTTCTTCAAGATGGTGAGTTTGGTTTTCACATGAAATTTAAAAAGAAACACATTCACATGCAAATTAAAATGACAAACATGAAGATAAGAAACCAACATTTGATGACAAAGTTCACTCCTCCTAGGCTACATCTCCGGGCCTGCTCCAATAGCTAGACCACTCTATTGATTTTAGTAGCAAATGAGTACATACAAATTGTTGACAGTAGAGTGTCTTGTTTCTCCTAGTACAAACAAACATTCTCCTACAAAGAATTCTCACTCCAAAGTTACTATGACTCCCTATAGCAAGTCATGAAAATGTCAACATAAAAAGGACTCACAGAACAAGGCCTTATACTCCACCTGAAATCCAAGCACAGAAACATACAACAACTCCACAATGAGGTACTGAAAAAAGCTTCTCTCATGAATACATATAGATAAAAGGCCAAAAAGAGATGCTCTACTGAAGTAAAAACTATTGTAAATGAAATTAGAAGGCTAGGAAACCCCTGACTAGGCTCTCACCATGCTCAAAATGCCTTCAAACTGCTTCAAAAACTCGGATTGTCTTTGACACTAAAAGATTTTATTTTGTAAAAGGTCCATCATACAGTGCTCAAATCAGAAAATTGCGGCTGCCATTGAGTCCAAGGCACTAAAAAACCCCATCTAGGCTCTTCTTGAGCTCAAAAAGGTGAAAATTTGAGAAAGTTATGCTTCCCTAAGCCAAGCTATGCTATTTGTCCTGCAAATTGGCCAAACTTGTTCATTGTGTGACAATTTCTCCCTTTTCTCAGTCCCCCGAGCGACAATTTCACCTGGGACAGATGACATTCCCATCGCAATTGGGGCAAATTTTCTCCTCCTTAATTTCTCCAATAACCCTATGCGCAAGATGAGGCCACATGGCACCCATAAGGTCGAGGGCTGGGGCCAATGTTCTGCCCTCGCCGGCTTTGGCTCTTTCCTCGTTGGGTTGTGGTCACATTTGGAAATGTGGCTGGGGACAAGTCCAACCAACCGTGCCCTTCGGCTTTGCCCTTTTTGCTTAGGGATAAGGTTTCATCATGGCCATATGGCCGGGGGTTGGGGCCAACTACCCACGCCCTCTGATAGAACTCCTCCTCCTAGTCTTGTGGGGAGGTCATGTGACCTAAGCTTCAAGCTTAGTTCACGCCCCTCTGCCATAGCTCCCTGTCGTTGGTTGTATGGCCTCCCATGGACCTAGGGTTGGGGCTAAGTCCCCGTCCCATCCACTGAGCCTTTCACCATGGTCATGTGCACTATGTTATGACCAGGTGCCCAACCCCTCCTACCAAACAAATATAAATGAAGACCATAGTTAATTAAGAACTAATGTGGTGGTGTGGTGGTAGAGTGTTGGATTGTGTTTCAACAGGTCGAGGGGTTGATTTGCGTCGAGGCCTTTGGGCCTACTATAATTTTTTTGATCAATAATAGAGCACCTCACAACTGGATGAACCGATCAAAACACACCAAATGCACCCTATTTGAACATGCCACATGTCGATACCAGATTGGTCAGCTACCAACCGTAAGTTGTATAGTAAGTTGATGATGTTAGCTATACAGACTACCTAGTCAACAACCCAATCAATCATGTTGTTGCCTTTTTTTACTGTTGGTCAAAAACTTCATAACGTCATAACTTCTTCATACGACATCAGATTGAGGTGATTCAAACATCATTAGAATTATGACAACGAGCAGTAGGACTTGACACTTATTTCAAGAGATTCCGATCACTTTCATTTTTAAGCCTATTTTTTATCTTTGAATCATACTTCCCCACTAGGAACTTTTGGACCCCAAAAGTTTATCACTAATCAGCAAATAAGTGAGGAAAAATCTCATTAACTTGCCCGATCTCAATCCTTCTTGCTCTGTTTGAATTGGTGCCTTCAAGCTCTAATCAAGTAACTTCACCTTTCCTTAGCGTGAACTCCTTATCTTCTTGTTAAGAATTGAGCCCCAATTATTCTAAACATGCATGAACAAAAACTGTCATGGATGGAAAATGAACATTCTCTCCAAAAGCATCTTTCTTTGGCTCAAACAAACTTCATCTTGAAGTCCGTCTTTGCTGAAGACAAACTTGATCTTTCATCTGGAAATCAGAGGAAACTCAATGATTTTCATGCACCAAATCATACTTTGCTTTACTGTCCTCACGCTGAACTTGTACTCTTAGGTACACTGGTTGTATTTTTTCAATGACATGCTTAGCTTTGTCCACATAATCATGGTCATCTTCTGTACAATCTTTATTAGAGATTAAATCCACAAACAAGCTTCACATCAAAACACTTGTATAAGTGAGTGCTTGACACAACTATAGGCATACTGGATGAAATACAAATGCCCATCCAAAAAAAAAGTCCTCAAACAAATGGATTCATCATCAAGCCAAAACAACATAACATGTCAAAGAAAACACACTTGTTGCAAGTAAGTGATTGTACATGACTTCACTTTAAAAAGTACCCAAACGAGAATGTACAAGTATTTACAATTTTACAAAGAAAACAATTTGTACAAAATAGTCTACCCATTCTTTGCCTATCCCAAGCTTATGGGTTCTCTTTCTGCACGTGCTATGCTTTGAAGGCTGTTGCAGGAACTACATTAGTTTCCTCTTTGCCACCCATCGCTTTCCGTGAAAGGGATTGCATGACCTCTTTGTCCTTGTTGAGACGAAGTTCTGGATGATGTTTCCAGCACTTTTCAATCTGATGCCCATTCATGTTACAATGGGTACAAAATGCTTTTGCTTGCACATCATTAAGGAAGTCTTCAAACTTGATCCATTTTGCAAGGATTTGGTCCATTTTCTTGACCATCACTTTATGTTACTCACAATTAGCCACACAATGGTCAACTGCATAAAAAAATGTGCAAGGAAACTTTTCCCATAAATAATCAAAATCACCAACATTTTTAAAATCCCCACGAAACTTATACTCGTTGTTTGGGTCATGACTTTGAAAATAAGGAATGGACTTTACATGTTCCTTGGAAAATTCATCTCTCTCTAGAGACAAATTATCATCATCACTACAATCATGATGTGACATATTATCACTTGATGATTTATTTGCCTCAACAATTTTAGAATACTCGCCAGTTTCTCCATGACCATACCCAAATCATTCATATTATGGTTGTTCCTTTACCTAGATAGGATTAGTGATACCTTGGCCATTGACTATGAGGCCTCTTCCTTCATAACCCATCTGAGTTAAAATCTTCATACCAATACCTTTGGTATGATTTTCAAAAGTGAAAAAGACGTGTTATTAAAATTAGTTGAAGGAGTAGAATTGGAAATGCTAATTTACCTCCTTTGGCCTATCACCCATATTTTTTGTTTCACATGTTGATGAAAAATTAGATGATGACTCAAGCCACCCACTTTTACCACTAAGAACATAAGGAGAATATTTTAGATGCTAACAAAATTCACAAGCATCATTCTCAACATAAGGTCTGTATCATGTGTTTGGACCATGCCCACAATTTGGCTTCATCTTGGAGGAATTCTTTGTTGCTTCTGGAATGGAAATCTCAATAATGTGTTCCTCCAGTACATGTTGCAACTATAGGTTCATTTTCCTTTTCTCATCCTTTGCAACTTCAAGCAATCTCCTCAGCTCAACATTCTCCATTCGAAGAGATAGATTAATCTCCTCCAGCTCTTGGAGTCTTTCACGCTTCAATTTCTTTCCCATACTTTCAACAAGGTCAGAACCCACTCTGATACCACCTGATTTGAAATTGGAGGAGAACTAACTGCTATAAAAACCAACCGTCCTCTGACGCTTTGGAAGTAAAAAAATGGGTCTTTAAAGGTAAACAAGTTTTCACAACCTCTTCAAGATGGTGAGTTCGGTTTTCACATGAACTTAAAAAGAAACACATTCACATGTGACTCAAAATGACAAACATGAAGAGAAGAAACCAACATTTGATGATAAAGTTCACCCCTCCTAGTCTACATCTCCGGGCCTACTCCAATAGCTAGACCACTCTATTGATTTTAGTAGAAAATGAGTACATACAAATTGTTGACAATAGAGTGGCTTGTTTCTACTACAAACAAACATTTTCCTATAGAGATTTCTCACTCCAAAAATATGACCCCCTACAACAAGTCATGAAAATGTCAACATAAAAAGGACTCACACAATAGTACTTGTAAACCACCTGAAATACAAGGACAAAAAACATACAAAAACTCCACAATGAGGTGCTGAAAAAAGCTTCTCTCATGAATACATATAGATAAAAGGCCAAAAGGAGCTACTCTATTGAAGTAAAAGTTGTTTAGAAGGCTAGAAAAGCCCTGACTAGGCTCTCATTGTGCTCAAAATTCCTTCAAACTGCTTCAAAAACTCTGATTTTATTTGACACTAAAATAATTTCTGCTGCAAAAAATCCATCATAAAGTGCTCAAATCAGAAAATTTAGGCTGCCATTGAGTCCAAGATGCTGAAAAACTCCCATCTACGCTCTTCTTGAGCTCAAAAAGGTGAAAAATTGAGCAAGTTATGCTTCTTTAAGCCAAGCTCTGCTATTTGTCTTGCAAATTGGCCAAACCTACTAATTGTGCGATAATTTTGTTCTTTTCTCAGTGCCCTAAGCAATAATTACACCCAGGATCGACGACATTCCCACCGCAATTGAGGCAATTTTTCTCCTCTTTAATTTCTCCAATAACCCTAGGCACAAGATTAGGCCACATGGCACCCATAAGGTCAGGGGCTGGGGCCAACAGTCCGCCCCCGCCGGCTTTGGCTTCTTTCTTGTCAGGTTGTGGTCACATTTGGAAATGTTGTCGGGGGTTGGCGCCACCCTTTTGCTCAGGTATAAGGTTGCATCGTGGCCATATGGTCGGGGGCCGGGGCCAACTATCTACACCCTCCGACATAACTCCTCTGCCACGTCCTATGGGAGGTCACGTGACCTGAGCTTGGGGCTTAGTTCATGCCCCTCCACCATATCTCCCTATTGTATGGCCTCCCATGGACCCGGGGTTGGGGCTAAGTCCCCGTCCCCTCCTCTGAGCCTTTTGTCATGGTCTTGTGCACTGTTTTATGACCAAGTGCTAGGGCTAACGCCTAACCCCTCCTCCCAAACACTGAACTCCTACCAAAAAAATATAAGCAAAGACCATAGTTCATTAAGAATTAATGTGGTGGTGTGGTGGTAGAGCATTGGACTGTGTTTAAATAGGTCGAGGGGTTGAACCCTGCCGAGGCCTTTGGGCCTACTATGTTTTTTTTTTACCAAAGCATTGTTGGAATCATGACAAAGAACACTATGACTTGACATCAGTTTTGGGAGATTCTGAGAAGTTCATTTTTAGCCTATTTTTGATCTTCAGATCATTTCTCCATCACATAACATAAATCAATGTCTAAAATATGAAGTAAAATACAACCTTGTATTAAGAAAAACACAATCAATGTACATAACATAATTAGATTTGAAATTTTATGTGTTCTAGAGAGGAAAATAATGTTATCGTTCAGACATTTTATGCTTAAAATAGTGTTAAAATAATAACAATATTTCAAGCCAAGGAAAGAGGAAGACAAGATACAAGAATGACTTTGCAAGAGATAATTATAGCCCTAAATATTTCATTAATAATGCTACAAACTTGCACAATATATTTCACCTTTTTTCTAGTGATCTAAAGTTTTCTCCATAATGAAAATATGTCTTGCAAGTGAGGAAGTGACTTCATTTTATAGTTACATTTACAACCCAAAAAATTATCTAGAAACTCCTAGGTTACCCCCTTTTAGAGATATTTAAGTAGGGATACTTCTTAAAGAGCTTCATCATACTTCTATGTTGAGTGCTCCTCATAAAGTGGAATCATTGGCCTTGAACCATGAGTTAGGATGTTTAGTTCATGCCTCCAAATATGAAACTCTTGCCTCAGGGAGTGTGAAAATGCGTCAAAAGTTTCTTTAACAAAAAATGATGGAAAAATATCTAGAATGTGCTCTCAAGGACCAATCACTACCACATGTGCAATGTTTCCTCCAAGTGTGTGACTTGAACAATCAAATATTCTCTAAAGACTCGAGCATCTCTCGATCATGTGATAAAAGGGGACAAATCTAGGCTCCCAACATACAAAGGAATTGTGAAATATTGTTGAATGAATGCAAATTGGATTTCACATTTTTAGAAGATAACAACTATTAGTTCCATATGAGGATTGCACACTTCTATATTGTACAAGAGAACTCTATAATCTCCATGGTTTATTGATGTACATGATGCATGCCAAGAATAAAAACATTGGAAACAAGTGATGTGATGGATCCAAACATCCATCACATGTAGCATAAATCTTAAACATGATTGTCCATTTGATTTATTACAAAGAAAAAATTCTCAGTGTTTGTTATATTTTGTGGGCATTAGACTCAATGCACATGTGCACACACACACACACACACACAATAGATCTAGTAACAACTTCCTTTTAGATTTTCACAACTAATGCATTGAAAATCATTGATGTGTCTAACCAAAAACAAATTATGCACAATGAAACTTAAAAAAACGAACAATTAGATCATGCACAATAAACATATTACACATAATCTATTCCCAATCAACAATTATTCATAAAATTATTCTAAGAACCTACTTGGGATCCCTTATTGGGATAATGACCCAATTGAGGAATTACGTATACAACAATAACCTAGTGTTATCCACCTAATCAAGCCCTATAATTGTCCTTCGATTTTCCATGGTTGATCTGGATCTCTCTCCCTCAGTGCTCCTTGCACCTTCCTTGGATCTGACACACTAGAGTATCGCATTCCTTTTCCTAATGCTAGTGCCATTTTATGGCATGTCATCTTCGTAGACCCATCTCAGTCTCCTCCTGGTAGAGCTTGAAGGTAAATTTTGATCTTCCTCCAGATCTATAGGTTGTGTCCTTGTTGCTATTGTTGTTGCTCCATACTCAATATTAGGAGCCTCTTTCTCTTGATTCTCTACCTCTTTTGGATTTCTTGGCTCTCTCGTCCTGTCTGTCCCTTCACAAGCCCTCTCGGACCTTGAGGGGTTTAAGGACTACTCAACCTTCTCCCCCACAAGGTGTTGTCTTGTTGAGCCAACCGAATTAATTACTCACCCTTGTACTATACTTTTGTAAAGGGCGCAATACCATGGGCCCATACCATGGGTTATTATAATACCATGGGAAATACAATGGGTCATTAAAATACTATGTGTAATACCACAAGTCATTAAAATATTATGCATAATACCACTGGTCATAATAATGTCATGCACCTATTGGTGTAAATCCCCATCACTTATCCCACTTGCTCCATATGTGAGAATACTCTCGATGCTACCCAAAACAACAACACTCCCTTTTAGCGAGGTATGTATTCTCACAAAACCACTTGGAACTATCTCTGCTTTGAATATGGAACAAATTCCACCCTTGCTCTGCTACAACTACTCCATATGACATAAGCATTTTGGGTTTTATGATAGGGACCCTTCTTTGAAAACATCATGCTCCTAAAATCATCATGCTCTTGAGCATCCTACATGGAAATATTGTACCATGACTTCCTGAACATGAAGGTTGTCTTCCTTTTAGATCTTGACTCCCTCTAAATATTTACTCCCTCCTGAGCCTATCCACTCCCTCTGAATCTTGACTCACTTTGACTCCATATTACATGCCTTTTCATCCATCAAGATCTTTTCTCGACCTTCACTCCAAGTTTCTCACATGGATCTCTAATGGATATCTCAACCCTTTCAAGTACCTTCTTGAGCTACAAACTTTAACACTCCCTCTTAATGAGGAAGGTACTTGTAGAAGAACCACTTGGAACTGGCTTAACTTTTGGATCTTGTGCAACATACCAAGCCTCATTCTCCATCTTGTAGCTCCTAGTGCCAGGTCTCTAACATTGTTGTCAAACCCTTTACTAGTATGGTCTCCCTCTCTCCCTTCGAAGGCTAACCTCTGCCAATTCTATTGGTTGTTGGTACTATCCTTTATTGTGTACTCTGTTAGATTAACCTTGCTGACACTCATAGATTTTCATAGCAGGTCCTCTACCTAATGAATCCTTGCTACCCACTACATCTCGTAGTTACTCAATCATGCCCAACATGGCACCTTTCCCATGGCATAATCCTTCACACTAATCTGTGGAATTTCTTCCAAACCCAAGTCCTAATGGCTGCCTCACATATCCTTTTTAGCAGTCCTGCTCATAATCTTGGTCTAGCCTCTTTGTAGCCTATGCACTACTGGACCCACACGACTGACTATTTTCTATTGTAGTGCACGTAGCACTATCAGTCCTTATTATATTTGCATGGGAATATCCTGTTACAACCACGGAAATACGCACTTCCACTGGAACTTGTAACTCGTCCCCATTAGAAGAATTTGGACCTATGAATTTTGGCACTTTCGAAACTAGCCTATAAAGAAATTTGTCCTAGAGAATTTTAGCCCACCTATTCACCAACAGCTCCACTCCACATCTTCCCCCTGCAAAACTCCTATTGTTATAGGAAATATGACCCTGAAAAATTGGCCTCTCTAATAAATTGATCTCCTTCTCGCTTAAGTGATTCGACCCTACAATCTCCAACAATTTGGCCTCATGGAAATCTCTAAAATCAACTTTCACTCTTCCTCCTCTGTTGATATAGTCTGCCATACTTAGCCAACTCTCTTGGCTTGGGTTTTCAGAACACTAATATTACCTGAAAAAGTTCCTACAAAACCCTCTTAGAGTCGTAACCAATGCAAATCTCAGATCCAATTTCCCTTCTCAAAAAATATGCTCTTATACCATGTTAGATTTGTGGGCACTAGACTTTGTGAACAGACACACACACCATATCTATTTACAACTTCATATTAACTTTACACAACTAATGAGATGAAACACATTGATGTGATTAACCAAAAACAAATTATGCACAATGGAACCTATAAAATCAATAATTATATCGTGCATAATAAACATATTACAGACAATTTTTTCCTAATCAATAATTATTCATTAAATTCTTCTCAAAACCTACTCAGGCTCCCTTATTGGGAAAATGGCCCAACATAGAAATTACATAGATAGTAAGAACCTGGATTTATCCACATAATCAAGCCCTAGACCTATCCTTTGATCTTCCTTGGATGATCTATGTTTGTATTCTTCACTGCTCCTTGCACCTTCCTTGGACCCAACACATTGTAATATCATACTCCTCCTCCTCATAAGGCTAGTGTTTTTGTATGGTGTGTATTCTCCTCAGACCTATCTCAGCCTCCTCTTGGTAAATCTTGAAGGAACATCTCACTTCTCCTCCATATTTATAGGTTTTGTCCATGCTACCAGTGTTTTTGGTCCATACTCAACCTTAGGATCCTCTTGTTCTAATTCTTTACCCTTGCTAGTTTTCTCAACCCTCGTGGCCCTTCTGACCCTTCACATGCCCTTTAGGCCCTTAAGGGGTTTAAATCCAACTTGATCTTCTCCTCCATAAGATGCTCTCTTATTGACCACCTTTAATAGACCCTCTCAACCCTTAAGGGGTCTGAGGACTCAACCTTCTCCTCGACAAAAAGCTCTTTTGATGAGCCACCCAAATGAATCACTCACCCTTGTACTTATAATTTTCCAAAGGGTGCAATACCATGGGTTATTAGAATACCATGGGTCATTAGACTACCATGGGTCATGATAATACCATGGGTTATCAGAATACCATGGGTTATCAAAATATCATGGGCCATTAGACTACCATGGGTCATGAGAATACCATGGGTCTATGGGTGCAAAGCCCCATCACTTAGCCCACTTTCACCACATGTGAGAATACTCCCTATGCTAGCTAGAACATCAACTATCCCTCTTAGAAAGAGATGCATGCTCACAACACCTCCTAGAAGTGGCTCTACCTTCGAACTTGGAACACATTTCCACCCTTGATAAAATATTATAGTTTCTCCATATGACAAGAAATTCCCGCTAGATGAAAGGGACCGTTCTTCAAAGACATCCTACTCTTAGAATCCTCCCACTCCTAAGCATATTTCATGGCAATCTTGTACCATGAATTCCTAAACTTGAAGGTTGTCTTCCTTTGAGTTGCTAACTCCCTATGGGTTTGCTGACTCTCTCTAATTATTGACTCCCTCCTCAGCCTACTCACTCCATTTGAAGCTCGACTCCCTTTGAATATAGATCATAGGCGTTCTCGTCCCTTATGGTCTCTACATGAACTTCAATGTAAGTTTATCACTTGGATCTGAATTGGTGAATCCACCATAAATTGCAACAAAATTGATGGCTTCCCTGCATAAAAAATGTGCCTGATGAATGAGAAAATACATAAGATCTTGAAAAATAGAATAGGTCAAAATGTAGAGCTTTTTTCCCTCTCCTGGGAGGTTAGATAAATAAAAGTGAATTGCAGGATCATATTGGGTGACTTGAATTAGAGGAGAAGACCAGGTTTGACCATATGTCTACGTGTGTCTCTTATTGAACCAAAAATTTTTCTCTATTGAGACATTAGAGGAAATTTCAACCTAAAAGTGCCCATGAAATTTTCATGTAATTTCCATGTCATAATATGTAAACCAATCAAAATGCTTTAAATTTAAAAAGAGTTACATGTAAATATTTTGGAGGGAAAAGAAGAAAAACTACTTTTTTCTTTTAATTGTATCTTTGACTTATCTCCTTACAGGTTTACTCAAATTTCAAGTGTAGACACTCGTTGGATGCAAAATTAAATTCCACATCCAATGAGTACCCCTTATGCATACTTTTGAGAAGACACACCTTAACAAAAATTGCAAATACATTAAAAAGCGTGTTTCAACACGTTTTTTAATGTATCTATAATTTTTATCAATTTGTGTTTTTTCAAAAGTATGCATAATAGGTACTCGTTGGATGTGGAATTTAATTCCGCATCTAATGAGTATCTAAACTGGAAATTTGAGTAAAACTATAAGGAGACAAGTCAAAAATACAATTAAAAAAAGTAGTTTTCTTCTTTTCCTTACAAAATTCATAATTCTTGTTTTATTATTTTAACTATTATTTTATTATTTTTTCCTTAGGAAGCCACTTTTAGGCTGAAATTTCCTCTAATGGGGTTAATGACCACGATCCCGAACTTATCTATGAATTAAATAAACTTTTCTCTTGACAAAGACTTTGATAGAACACCAATTCTCTGCTCATCGGTGGAGATGTACTCGAGCCTTGTTTCTCTCCTCTACATGCCACACGTGTAGTGGTACTTGATATCAATATGGTCCGACCTATCACGAAACATGAGATTCTTTGAAAGATTCACACAACTTTGATTATCACAGTGTATCACTGTCAATTCCAACTCTTGGGTGAACAATCTTGTAAACAAATTCTAAAGCCATAATGCTTTAGTACAAGCCTCATTAGTTATGATGTACTTGCCTTCAACAATGTTGAGTGAAATCTACCTTTGCTTCTTACTTTATCCATGATATCATAACAGGCCCAAGCTAAAGCATACTCTCAAGGTATTCTTCCTATCTTCATCGCTTCCTACCCAATCAACATCCGTATATCCCTGAAGCTGTAAATCCTTGTTTGCAATAAATATCAAGCCATATTTCATTGTATCATGCAAATATCTCAAAATGTGCTTTGCTGCAATCCAATTCTCATGCCTTGGTTCAACTTGGAATTGGCTCAATCTATTTACAAAAAATCATATGCTTGACCTAGTGTTGACCAAATACATCAATGAACCAATCAACAACCGACATATAGAAGGGTATACCAATATGGAGTCGAAGCCTCTTAAATTCTTCAAGTTTGTCACCATGGGAGTTTCCATGGATTTGCAATCTATCATACCGAATATCTAAAGGATCTCAAACACATACTTTCCTTAACCAAGGAAGACTTCACTAGGTTTCTTCCATACGTCTAGTCCCAAGTAATAGTGCATCAACCCAAAATCCTTCTTATCGAAGTTAGAAGCCATATACTTCTTACATTTAATGATAAGAGGCTTGAAACTTATCAAAATCAAGTCATCAAAATATAATAATAATATCATATGTTCATTCTTCACAACCTTATAGTTAAGGTTTAGATAGGCTTCGCTCTTGGCAAATCCTAGTGTCTTCAGATAGCTATTGATATGAACATACCAAACTCTTCATTAGGGGAATTTTGAGGTCTAAAATGGGCCTCCTAAGGAAAATGTACAATCAAAATTCACTTTATGAGAACCAATCACATTTTAGGGTATGACATCATCCCTAATGGTTGAGGTGGCATTTCTTGAGTTAAAGGTACTTATTTGTCACATTCTTAATGGTGGATAAAAACTCATGGTTAACCAGGGTAGTGCTCTAAGTACTTTTAAAGTCAAAGTAAAGTACTCATAATAAATGTCATTTCACACTTTTTAAATAAAAATATATTATTTTCATTTCATATTTCTTGAAAGAAACAATGCATATCCCTATACATTTATTATATTATATTATATGTATATAGTATACTAATTACATGTTATTATAAAATTTAAATAATATAAATTTTAATTAATAGCATATAATATAATTGAGAATTTATAAATTTATATTTATATTTTATTTTAAGTTATTTAAGTACAAAGGAAAAATGCATTAGTTTTTCAATGATAATGATTTTTTCTTGAAAAACTCATTCTTATTTATAGTCACATCAATACAATTTTTTTATTAATTTTATTTTGGTACAACTTTTGAATTGAATTTAACTATGGTTACAATGATTGTGGTGCAAAAATTGAATTAAAAATCCATAAATATTATTTTATTGGTTTAGCTATTATTTTATTATTTCCTTAGGAGGCCCATTTTAGCCCTCAAAATTCCCCTAATGGGACCTTTCTTGAGTCCATATAAGGACTTATTCAACCTGAAAACATGAGATTCCTTTCCAAATACCTAAAATCGTTGAGGTTTCTATATGTACACCTCTTCCTCAATCACACAATTGAGGAAATCAATCTTCAAATCCATCCGATGAAATTTCCATCCCAATGAAGTAGCAACAGAAATGATGGATCTAATAGAGGTGTATCTGACAACTGGATCAAAGGTCTCATCATAGTCTTCTCCCTCCTTTTGGGAGAACCCTCAAGTCATGAACCATGCCTTGTATATGTAAATACTACCATATGAAACATACTTAATCTTGTATATCCACATTGAATTCACCACCGAATTCCTTTCAAGCCTTGGCACAATCTCATAGACATCATTACGATCGATTGGTACTCTTCATTCATCACGTCCTTCCATACCTACTGGCTAGCTACTTATTCATATGTGGAAGGTTCTTCATTAATGAGTTTTGTCATGAGAGCTTCATAGCTTGAGAACCTCTTAGGTTTCTTCAACTCTCTAGATGTGCCATCAAGAGTTGCTTGTTATTTTTCTTCTTCTAATGTGGATCTAAGCCATGTTAGTCTCTTCCTGATCTCTTGAACTATGACTATTTTTATTGGATTTTGAGGCCCTTTTGGATTTTTGTTACATTCTATAGAACTCGAATGCTCCTCCCTTGAGGCATCCTACTTCACTTCATCCAAAGAATCTATAGATAATTCCTTAGACTTCTAATATTATACTTTCTCATCAAAGGTGACATCTCAACTAACCTCAATCCATTGCTTCTATAGAATATATACTCTGTAAGCCTTCAATGATTCACTATATCCAACAAATATTACTTTCTTTCATGAATGTTCAAGATTGTTCCCTTTATCCTTAGGATCATGAATATATACATGACAAACAAAGATCCTCATGTGACCAACCTCTGGATTCATTTTAGCGAAAGATTCTCTAAGAGTCATA
Organism: Pinus albicaulis; assembly: GCA_034641835.2. Taxonomy (NCBI): domain Eukaryota; kingdom Viridiplantae; phylum Streptophyta; class Pinopsida; order Pinales; family Pinaceae; genus Pinus; species Pinus albicaulis. Next base: position 1,444,915,249 of record CM076584.1, on the reverse strand, counting down.
CCTTATAATACTTTATGAGGACTTCTATTTTGAATGTACAAAACTGTATATGATGATTTCCCCCATAAGAACAATGGCAAGTCAAATTCATCCATGATGGCCTTGCCAAATTATTCAATGCAACTATACTTTCATTCTTCTACACCATTTTGTTGTGGATCATAGTGGAAAATTAGCTCCCTCTTAATCCCATCTGGTTGCAAAAAGAAACAAGCTCCTTCGAGGTCTATTGTCCTCCATTTTAGATCTTAGTATCTTGATCTTTCCACCTTTCAAATTTTACACTTCAATTTAAATTCATGGAAATTGTCGAATACCTCATCCTTAGTATTCAAGAGATATATCCATGTCTTGGGGAAGATGTCATCAATAAATGTCACACAGTACAAACAAAGACCAAGAAATTTCATGGGAATCATACCACATACATCAGAATGAATGAAGTCCAAATCTTCCTTAGATTTGTTGTCACTATTTGGAAATAGCTTCTTGATGTTCTTCCCAAGATCAAAACCTTTGCATACAACATCACTATTTATCTATAGTTTAGGAACCCCTAACACTGTTTGACTCAACTTAGGAAATTGTATAAAATGAAGATGTGCATACCTTTTGTACCATAACTCGCTTGGATTTATTTCATTGTGTACTATTTCTTGATCTGTTTGACTTACAAGTCTATACAATCTTCCATCATGAATCCTAATATATCTAACATAATCTATACTAGAGCTTTTGGATCAAACGAGTACTTAGCCATCCACAAAAGTGACTCTATCTCCTTTATCTTCTAAAAAAGAAACACAGATAAGATTTTTTTTCAAACCTGGTACATAAAGAACATTGGTGAGATTTACATTTCTACTAGATTCTAGGTTTCTAGATTCCTTTCCAACTTCTTTGACTGCATAGTTATTATCGTCTCCAATTCAACCCTTTGAAACAACTTATTTTCTGTCATGCTTGGAATATTATCACACTCTCTAGTTATGTTCCTTGCTGCTCCAATATCTACTTGACACATGTCATCATCATCTGGAAAGGAAATTGCCAAAGCACAATAATGAAAGAAGTCATTTTCACCTTTGACCTTGATTGGTTTTTCATCCTCAACATTTGTTGTGGAAGCATGTTCTTTCAATTTTATCTTCTTGTTATTAGCCATGTTAGGAAAATATCTCTTTAAATATCCATATTCCTGATAACCATAACAACGTATCTTTAATAATTCTTTCTTCTCCTTAGAGGAAGAAGATCCCTTTCCCGACTTCTTGTGTTGAGGCCCAAACTTATTTTTCCTTTTTTTTTTAATCAAGCTACACAGGATTGAACTTCCTCATCTTGATGTTCTCTAGACATAATTATTGCTTCTTCTTGAGCACACAATGTCCATATTTTTTCAAATGTAGGAGCTTCCTTCCAACTTATTAATCTTGCTAAAAAGACATCCCATGATCTAGGAAGACCATTGAGTGTTGTAGTCAGTAGTTATTGATTAGGAATGGATTCTTCATTTTCTTGGATCTGATATCTTAATTGAGAAATCATTACAAAATAAGAATCTAAAATTTCTTCATTAGTCATCCTTGTATTTTGAAGTTCATTCTTCATGCTCATTGATTGACCAACATTCTTGATAGTGTAGAGATTCATTGGGGTATCATACATCTTCTTTAAGGTATCAAGTTTTGAAATGTAGGGAACTAAAATATCCCTTATGGATTCCACTATAATGCTTATAAAATTGATGTCATCCTCCTTGAATTTTTTTTTTCCTGCAACATGTTCCAATTCAAAAAAATTTCCTTTCACAATGTCCAAAACCTTGTTCTTGACGAGAAGAATATCTATTCTAACTTTCCAAGCTTCGAAATTAGATGCTCCCTCTAGCATGTTTGTGTCAGTCTTTGCATCCTATCACTAGTGATCAAATGGAATCTTATCATGTCTTGTTAGGGTCACATAGTCAAATTTTTTTGATTTCATTAGGTCTTAGGACAATTTTCCACTCCTTGGTCACTAGGCATTAGGTTTAGGACAATTTTCCACTCCTTCCAAAATTTTTAAATTGCTGGTCCATGTCATCACTCAAATGAGTGTATCATCATTCAGAGATTTTAATCATCATTTTAGTTGACATTACCATGATTTCATTCAGTTCAGTGTCTCCATTAGGTCATTTGGGTTTCAAGGTCCCCAAAACCGCCATTTCATGCATAAAATCCGGCGATTGGAGGAGTGTTAATAGGAAAATTTCTTCAATAAATTTTGATTTAAAAATGTAATTTTATGTTTATATATGTAATAATCACTTCATGTTCCTAAAAATCTATAGTTCAATGTTCCAAAGAAGATACAAAAATTTCAGGTTGCAAATATCAAAGGTTACAAAGTTCAAAAGAATGAAAGACATGCTACAAAAAGTCTTGTGGGGTCCATCATCACTTAAAGATAATCATTCCATGTCTATAAAAGGGCACTATTTCAGGATTGATTTAATATTCTCATTAGATTCCATATCTAATGCCACAGGGATACAAAACCATGGCGAGTATTGGTTCAAAGGCATGAAACTAGACCTTGAAGAATACAAGCCCTACTTGAAATCACAGTACAAAGGAAACCCTAATCAAGAAGAAAGAGAAGGATAAGTTGGATTTTATTATTGATGCTTCCCTAATAGCATAACATACCATCTCATGTATCCATGAAGCAATTCTAGAGAAATTTTGAGAAATTTTGAAAAAAATATTTGAAGGCACATTTTCCAGAAATGTCTTGATTAGTCATCTTTTTGCAGAAAATATTGTGCCCAAAAAAGAATGAATTTTGGGAAACTGGAGGAGGTTTTTGTTCCTAAGATAGAAAAGTACAATAAAATACTTCAGATTTTACACAAGTATTATAGAATGAGAGATCCATTCACATCTTCATAGCCTATGTTTTTGATTGTGCAATATCCTATTTAAGTCACCTCTTTTCAGAGATGATTGTGGACAATCAGAGAATAATATTGGGAAAATGAAGGAGGGTTTTGTTCCTAACATGAAAAATAACAAAAAAATATCTTATTTGTGAAAAAAAATTCATGGTTAGTGAGATATCGTTCCATATTATAGGGCTATTTTTCCAGAAAACCGAGAAATTTTGGCAATTTTCACTGGGTCTAGAAGCATAGTGCCTTGGCGCTGTGATTTTTCCTTAGGGCTCCAAATGGCATACACTCAAAATTTATAGAAATTTCTTGGCCTCCTCTCAAAACCCATTTTCTCAGATTTTTCATACAGGGCTCATATTTTGTGAAAAATGAGAAAAAGGTGTCAAAAATCAACATTCTGCCCCTCTTTTTGACACACGTTGCGCACCTGGAGACACCTTGGGAGAATGTGTTTTTGAAGGCCTTCCCAAGGGTAATTTTAAAAAATTCAATATGTTATGGAAATAGAAAGATAGGGCTAATTTACCATTCTTTCATAATTCCTTTTTTACTTCAGCAAGGTGCCTAAAATATGGCGCTGCGCATTTGAAATTTTCTGATATTTTTGTAATTTTTTCACAGTGTAATTTTCTCCAATTTCCAGTTTGACGTTTATAAAAGTTAAAAAGTGAAAGAAGATGAATGTAAAAGTCAAAATGTAATTGTAAATGGTAAAATGGAGTTGAATAGGTGTCTTATCCTCCATTTATTGCTTTGAGGATATGTTTCTTAGTGGTTAGACAAAGGAGGAATTTGTTGTGTAACCTCCCTAGTGTGTAGCAGACTTCAGATAGATGCATGCATTTGACTTTATTTCTGGAAAATTTGACCTCTATGGGAGGATTTCGACCTCAGTAGCTATATTATCTGGAAGGACCTTCGCACCTGAAAAGAGCTTGGCGCCATGATGATTTGAAGTTGGTGACAAGTAATTAAGTGGGTGAAATTATGCTTATGCATTTTATTAAAACCCATGCATTATTGATATAAATTAATAATTGTGAGAGAAATTTGTCTCAAATTATTTATTAATGTAATTAGGGAAATTGGTTTTATGTGAGAAGCCACCTCACACCAATTCTTTATTTTTGCTCAAATATAGGTTGAGAGAATCAAGGGGCATGGTTGGAAAGTCTTTAGGTGCTTTTGAGATTTTTCCATTATTGAACCTGAGATTTTTGAAGGTCCTACTTTCATGGACTTTGTTTTTCCTTCCTTGTAGTTAGGCCCTACAATTATGGGTCTTGTAATTAATACTCTTTGTTGGAGAGTGGGTGAGGAAAACTATATATATTCTTTATGTAATCCATGAGAAGGGGGAGAAGACAAGAGAGAATAATTAGCCATTGAGAGTCATAATGATTGGCTAATGCTTGGCTAGAGAGCTTGAATGTAAGAAGCTTAATTTGGTGAAGGAATATAGAGGATTTGCATTCCAATTGAAGCAGATCTGGAGATGTAGCCCAAGAGAGATGGAGGGGTGAACTCCTTTACTGATTGATTATCTCTCTCTTATGTGTTTTGTGCTTATTTATTATGTACAGTTCATTTATTTATGTTTATGTGGACTAACACGCTCATGTAAGCCTATATAAGCCATAGACAATTAAAATATCTTAATACCGTACATGAGATGGACCTTGGGTAGTATTCGACCCGTGGTCGGATCAAGTGGTATCAGAGCAGGCGACTGCTTTGTAGGATGGGAAAAGGAGTGAAGCACGTTGAAAGATTGCAAGAGTTGCAAGAGATAAATGAAAGCCTTCGAGTCGAAAATGTAGAATGGCGAAGATTATTGCTCGATAAACAGGAGCTTCAGTAGATGCTACGAGCCAAAGAGGATATATTGTCTAAATTGTAAAAGGTTGACATGACAGAGGTTGCATCTCAAACTGAGGTATATGATGTCACTTCATGTTATGTTCTCTCTCAATATGAAAATAATGTTGGCATGAAAATCCTCATGAAGATGGGGTATAGCGGAGGTGGAATTGGCATAAATGGCCAAGGAATAACCTAGTCATTGGAGGTTGTACCAAGGAAACCATTTGCAGGTTTGGGTTATGGACAGGAAGAAGGAGAATGCTCGGAGGTAGTTGAAGCAAAAACCATCTCTTCATCACCTGATTCCAAGAAAGGAATCAAGCCACCTAGTCCTGATCAGTTCAAGGACAAGCTAAGAAGGTATGACAATCATTCAAATTTTGCTTTTGCATATAAGAGAAGTGATTGCTTTCATAGATCTGCTAACCGTGATGTAGTTAAGCATCATATAAATAAAGAGTGGGTTAAGAAGATAGATGTGCCCACAAGAAGGTAGAACAAGAAGAATGAGAACCTTCTCAATCCTCTTATCATGAAGACACAGTTGAATGGGATGCGGCATAATTTTTGCAGTTTTTGTAAAATCAGTGGCCATTGGGAGAAGACGTGCTGGAAGTTGCACCCCGAAATTCGCCACAAGTCAAGCAGACATATGGTGAAAAATCTCGTGAAGAAGGCTCCCTCCACCATTCGAAAAGCATGCTTACAAGATGGAATTTCTTGGTGCTGGTTTGGTAAGAAGTTCACGATGTTTCTGCAAGTTATATTTCTGCTCTTTTGCAAACTTTCAAGTTTTATGGGGGCAGGTATTTGTCTTTTGATGGAAAATGCTCAAATTCGCCTGACTCAGAATCAACAAATAATGGCACCATCGCGAAGAGATCGACAAGAGGAATATGACAATGCTTGAATCACGATAAACGACCTCTGGATGGAAAATTTATTGTGACCTGAAGTTTAGCTTAGGACACCCTGACGTGAAAAACCTCCTGCCCAGTGCACTTATTAAGCCTTTGAAGGTAAGTACCATCAAGTGCTTTAAGAAAAATCACTTCTGTGTCCATGGGATTCTCAACAACGATAACCATAAACTACAATTACTGGATTTTGATGCTTTTAATGGCAGCACAGATGGAAGTTGTAGATTATCAGTCTCTCCAGGAGAGAGCTTCAGAACCCGTGAAAGAAACATGGAATACCTGCAAATAAAACAAATCCTTACATGGAAGATGTTCTTAGTTCACTCTCTAAGGTTAGTCACCACACTAGGTTTGGTTCAGTGAACTCTAGAACCTTATCCGAGGAGGAAGGAAGTCAATCTGCCCCATGTAAAATAAAATATGAGAATGAAATGGGTGATATTGTTACCTCAATAGATGCTAAGAAGAATTACCATTCACCTTCTAAAATTGGATCAAAAAGGACTGAAATAATGGAGGAAGATATTGCAACTATAGTGAAGAATACTTGTCTGGATGAATTGGCTGGAAAATATGCACAGAGAGTAATGGGTTTAGGTGATGCAACTGGGACATCTGAAGGAAAATGTTTGATGTTGCGTATTGAATACCATGCTGATGGTGAGGATTCTCTTGGTCAAGCTTATGCAACTGTTACAAAAAAATACCGCAGAGGGCTCAGAAAACAACATATCTGGGTTCTCTCCATGTAAGGAAACAAACAAGAAAATTAACATTCAATCCATTTCTATTTTTGAGAAGAGGTAAATTGACGTAAGTGCTTTGGATCATAATTGTAGCTAAACATGGATCCCTTTTCCCACACACAGTCAAAGAAATCTGTTGGGAAATGAGGGGGCGCCCTCCTCGTGGACGCCGTGAGGACCCCGAGAGGATGATGATTGAGGGATTGAGGGCCATCGTTGCCGACAGAGGCGAAGTGCCCGAGAGATGCACAAAGCATACAACAGCTAAAACATTTGTCAAGATCCCATTTTGATTAGAGAGGAAATTGGGTAGTGACATGTTCAATTAAGATACATGGCCTTAGTGGAGAATAAAGCCATATGTTGAAAGGTTATAGTTCGAACTGATAGCAAAGCTTGAGGGAGACAAATTTTTACCTTTGAATCTACAACAACATGAGACAGTTAAACCTGTCGAATCATACTCAATGAGATCCTTAGCATCACGAAGATGCATGCACTAAACAGGGACTCGTATATGGCGTAGAGGAGCTTATTTGGAGGGAAATGTTGCTAACCTTATGGAATTTGTGGATTGGTTTTTTTTTGATAGATGTGGATTGCTGGATTTGGAGCAAGAAAATGGGCATTCGGTTGATAAAATCGTGGAACAGTTCCACCAAATCTGGCGCATCAACTATGATCCTAAAATTTAAAGTGAATGCACGATGGGTTACGACAGTTCATGGACATGAATTGTTTATTTTTTCTGTCGTTTTGTTTCAACCAATCGAAAGTGTTTTCAATATATAGAACTACTTTTGCAGCAGATTGTTCTCCTCTCACCATTTATATATTCACCATCATTTCGCATGTAAGCAACACAGGCAAAAGAGGGGCATTCAATAAAACAATTATGTTAGACGAGCTTGGTACTTGATGGTGCTGAAGGATAGCACTTTGGCACCTTCGATGATGTGTTTAAGTTTGATGCATTGAGGGAACATGGTAAAAATCCAGGAGGCGGAGCATATTTTATAGTTAGTGGCTGATGGGTGAGTTATATGATTTCATTGGTATATAATGACATGTCCACTCACACATGATACAATATGAAAATTCTTTAAGGTCGACGCAGGCCTTGGATTGAGGTGTTGTGCTGAGAATCAAATGACGTTGTCCATGTAATGAGATGCTGAAATTTGTGTAAGAAAGGTGGGAGAAGAGAAAACTGGATGTCTTAGAGATCACTGATCCTTGTCTGCTGACAGAGAAAATGTGTTGCGGCCTTCTTTGCTGGAAGAAACTGTTGCGTGATTGGTGGATTTGTGTGGATCTACTGGATCGATTGCTGGATAGATACGATTACTGCATGGTCATGGATTACTGGATTATGTTGTAGATCCGAGTGGAAATGACATTCTATATTTTTTGTTTATGCCCCTATGGAGTGGCCTGTTCATGCCTCGAGTGATCAAAAATGCAAAACAAAAACAAATATTGTGATTATGTCTTAAGTGGCCATCATTTTAAGATGATAATTCCAAAGGTTTTGTGTGCTATTGCATTTTTGTTCTGGGGTGAGATGCCTAGGGCGTGATGAATGCATGGGATTATTTCAGGACCTATCCTCAAGAAAATGATATTTTTAATAGGGCTGTCGCCAGTGACACTCGTGTGGTTATGGATTCGGTTGTGAAGGTTTATGATGAAGGGTTTAAGAATATAAATATGCTGGTGGATGTTGCAGGAGGAACGAGATTGACCATATCCATGATTTTGGAAGAACACCCCCACATTCGTGGCATCAATTTGGATTTCTCACATAAAATAAATATGACCCCTGCTTTACCTGGAGTGGAACACGTGACAGGGAATATGTTTGAGCATATACCACTTGCAGATGCTGTGTTTTTGAAGTGCATGGATATTTTGAAAAAATGTGAGGAGGATACACTGGAGAACGGGAAGGTGATAGACCTCCAATGGCTGGATACGATTATCGAAGAGGAAGTGTATGTCAAAGGGGGAAATTTTTATTTTCCAACCATTGGTGCCCCGTGGGAGGTCACTGAAGATATGATTTAACACATTTTCACATTCCAAGTGAATATGAGATGTGTACATTTTGTAAAAGGGTGGAATTTTATTATTTGTGCTCCTTGTTATGTACACATTATGTAGAGGGGATCCAAAAATTTGTAATTTTCCATTCGTGCACATATTTGGCACATTAGATTACTTTGTAATTGCCATATAAAAGGCCATAGTTTCCACCATGAAGGTCATGATGCAAAGTTGATTATGAAACATTGTAAAAGTCTTGTGTTATCCACTCTTATGTGAGGGAGAGTGAGAGCTGAATTTTTGTGCATTAAGCTTTGTTGGCTTCTTTGTAATCAGGTTGAATGAGGCGATTGTCTAAGCCATTTTGGCATGTAAACTTAATCAATAAATTATTGGCAAGTGTAGTAAACGGGTATGATCAGCTATAGGTTTGATCTTTCGGCAGATGTGGGCTTTTGCATTCTGATTCTGAAGGACCACGGTGAAGGAATCTTGCAGGAATGTGCCTTTTTAGGCATTTGTGTTGCAACAGTTGCAGGTGTTGGCATTATGTTCCGATTCTGAAGAACGTCAGGTGAAGGAGTCATAATGGAATGTGCCTTTCAGAGACATTTTCATACAGTTGAGTTGATTGAAACTAATGCTTTTGGATACCAAAAGTTTCTTTGTGGGGAGGTGTGATCCGAAATGACCTTCGCACCTGAAAAGAGCTTGGTGCCATGATGATTTGAAGTTGGTGACAAGTAATTAAGTGGGTGAAATTATGCTTATGCAATTATTTATGCAATTTATTAAAACCCATTATTGATATAAATTAATAATTGTGAGAGAATATTTTCTCACATTATTCATTAATGTAATTAGGGAAATTGGCTTTAGGTGAGAAGCCACCTCACACCAATTCTCTAATTTTTCTCAAATATAGGTTGAGAGAATCAAGGGGCATGGTTGGAAAGTATTTAGGTGGTTTTGAGACTTTTCCATTATTGAACCTGAGATTGTTGGAAGTCCTACTTTTATGGAATTTTTTTTTCTTGTAGTTAGGCCCTACAATTATGGGTCTTATAATTAATACTCTTTGTTGGCGAGTGGGTGAGGAAAAATATATATATTCCTTTTGTAAGCCATGAGAAGGGGGAGAAGACAAGAGATAATACTTAGCCATTGAGAGCCATAGTACTTGGCTAATGCTCGGCCAAAGAGCTTGAATGTAAGAAGCTTACTTTGACGAAGGAATATAGAGGATCTGCATTCCAATTGAAGCAGATCCGGAGATGTAGCCCAGAGAGATAGGGGGTGAAATCCATTACCAATTGATTGTATCTCTCTTATGTGTTTTGTGCTTCTTTATTATGTGCAGTTCATTTAATATTGTTTATGTGGACTAACACGCTCATGTAGGCCTGTATAATCCATAGTCAATTAAAAGATATTAATATCGTACACGAGATGGTTGGGTAGTACTCGACTCATGATCGAATCACTATATGAGGCATTTTGTAATCATTTTCAAGGGTTGAAGTCTTGGACATCGAGATAGTGTATTTCAATTTGACAAAGTAATACAGTGAATACAGAGAAAAGTTGCAGCTTAAATTTAGGGATTCATGTGGTGAGATTGTATGGATATGTTTCTCTTTTGTAAGTCACTCCATTGAATGGTGTATATTTCCATTACATATCTACTGCTTTCACTCATTTTCTTTAAATGTTTTAAGCAAGATTCATGAAGAATATATGCCCTATTTGATAAGATGATGATGTTGTGTTTATTTTCTTCTAAAGGAATGAATTCATACTTCTATGCTTATTATTAATCTCTCTGTTCATCCTACACCATAAACATAAAGCCTATAGGGTCATTCAAGCTTTCCTACCTTGCCCCTTTTTTCCCCTGCAATTTTTTCTTTTATAACCCTACCAGAGTTTCAAGCTTAGCTCTAAAGGTCCATTTTCATCCAGCACAAACCTTCAAAATCAAATCAAACCCTAATCTACATACCTAGCTTAATATATTTCATGATCCAGTAAAATTGGTTGTGATCTCATTGAGAGAGCCCTCTCAGCCTAGTAGGACTAGCTACTAGGTCAAAGCGGTCCGTAGTTACCTTTACTGGTCTCCTTCTTAGCCTTAAGAGATCTGGTGGAGTGATAACATAGCCTATTTTCAAATTTCATGGAAGAATCCATAGAAACCAATATGCAAGGAGGACTTGAATACAAAGCTCTCTATGGCTCTATTAAGGTGATCTAAATGCTCCCTTCTTCCTTCACCAAAGCTATGATACGATATTGATTTTCTTAGTGCAATTAGAGTTAGAACAAAATTTTTGAAATTTTGATAGTTACTTTTTATGTATATATTCTTTTAACTAATTTCAATATATCATTCAATTATAATTTATAAATCCAACCATAAATAACAGTGGAATAGTAAAGATCACAACACAGAAAACAAGACAATATTTACCTTGGGAAAACCCACAAAGGGGAAAAACCCAACAACCTTTATAAATAGAGTAATTATTCCTATTCAATAAGAGACACAGCTAGACATATGGTCAAACCTGGTCTTCTCCTCCAATTCAAGTCACCCAATCTGATCCTCAAATTCAATTTTATTTATCTAACTCAAAATTTTGTTCCTCCTATAATAGCCAGTTGCCCCAGAAATTTTAGCCTTGTAACAGCTGCCCCAGTAGGCTAGAATTTCAGCCCCTTGTAATAGTTTCCCTAGAAAAATGTGAACCACAGAGAGAGAGAGAGAGAGAGAGAGAGAGAGAGAGAGAGAGTAATCCACATGTGTGTGTTGCAAGAGAGAGAGAAAATAGATATTTCAGCCTCCTTCTTCGTCCTACTTTGTCCTTCTTGTCATTCACTTGTTTTCCCAGAAACCATCTTGTGTGAGAGAATGAAAATGCCCAAATGGAGGAGGTTGAGTTTCCTTGTAGTTTGTCTTGGGTGAATGGACGTGCCTCTTGGCTAGGGTCGAATTGACTTGGAGGGAATATGACTTGTCACTTTTGGAGCCAAAATTTACATTTTAAAAATTCAAATTTTCATTAAAAGTCACATTGGTACTTTGACTCAAAATAAATTTTCCTTTAACTCAATAATTTATAAATATGCTTAAGAATGATAAAAAAATTACATAAAGTGACAAAATGTACATATCAATACCGACCATAATTACAAATTCAACAAGAACCAAAGCTCACCAAAATGGTGGAAGGTTTGGTGTTTGGGCTAAGATGGCAGAGCAAAGTGATATTTAAATTGTAGGAAAGTTTGTTGGTGGATGTGCACCATGCATCACCCCTAAACCATCGAAGAAAATGTGGTGGCCATGCCCTCCCATGGGTTAACAATAGGGGGGTATGCGATGTGTTATATTTCCAAAAATTTAGATCGTAAGATCAATGATCCTCACTAATAATGGACCCCCTCCCCCACTTTACCACAAAAAAAAACAAGGGGGGTCCACTAAACCATCGAAAATAAATAAAGTGATCCAAAATTAGAGTGACGCAGTGAAAATGTGGTCGAACAACGTGGCATGTAGAGTCAGTGGTGATTGGTGCATGTTAGAGATGAGAGGACCCCATCGACATGTCACCCTGGAGGTTCTTCCCTCAAAGTTTCGAAGGGAATCCCATAATAAATATCTAGGGCGAAAGACCCGAGAGATGGTAATGTTCCATCATGTGCTGTAATAATTTTTTTCCTAGCCCTTTAAAATTTATAAAGAATTCATTGAATAACACAAGACCTAGACCCCTTGCCTCCATACCCTTGACAACGTGGACCAATTGGAGGGTGACACATGGAACTTTTTGATTGGATCATAGAGGTGATGTGGAGCCACTGATGACATTAGTATTATGTTAGTGAGACACATGGCACTAATGGAGGTTTGACATGTGGAATGAAAATTTGGTGTTTTGGGTGGCCAAGTGGGCCAAAAAAGGGTGACATGTGGCACAACTAAGTGAGCAACACATGACATCTTTGTAGAGGTGGAAGAAATGTAAATAGTAAGGACATGCTAGAGCACTTGTGACATCAAGGTGGTAGACACATCATTCCTGACAATGTTGTGATTGGTTCGTGACTCAATTGAGAGGTCCCACAAGGAAACATCACCTTAGAAGAAATAAACTCAAAATATTTGGAGGCCGCACAAGATAAAAGTCTAAGGATATAGCTCTCGGACACGGTGGAATATCAGCTGGCACTAACAAGTCATATCAATGATTTTTTGAATGGTCCATGTGAACATGTGATATTAGAAGAAACAATCTCAGTTGATAAATCTCAGAAGAAATTGAAGGCGCTCCATTGAGTTTCTCCCAAGAAATAAAATATAAGGGCTAAAGGTTGGCTCCAGAACATGGATTTATGCATGGTTTAATGACAGAAGGTGTGAATATTTATGCATTTTGGTTAAGCCCTCGAGGCTATAGTGCAAAGGGGCCCAAATAGTGGATATATGAGATGATTTCATATGTTAAAGCATCAGGTATTTTGTGTGCAAAAAATGCATTGTGTGGATTTTAAAGGGTCATGGGGGCTTGAGCCACGTGGATAAGGCCTCATATCAAATTTGTTCCATAGTCATGATTTAAAATTTTAGGCCTAAGGGCTAAGCCTTTGTGTGTTTATAAAAATGAATAAGTCGACAATTTATTTTGGCATTCTATGTAAAATATTTGGTGGATTCCACAATAATTAGCAGTGCAATAAAGTTGGAAAACACAACATGAATGAGTTGGAAAATTAGTTAGTGGCATGTGTATATTTGAAGGTATGTTTGGTAGTTTGGCCAAATTTGGTAGACAACTAGATTTGGAAGTGTGGCTTAGCTCTCCACCAAATCCCGTAGAATTCTAGATTACAAATTTGGGCAATTTAACTTAGATTTTCTCACATAGATAGGAAATTAGAGATTGAATATTTCAAGAACACACCTAGAAGAATTGAATAAAGTGCTACATAAGAAAAAATAAGGACATATACAATATAAATAGCTTAAGTTAACTAAAGTTGTAAAAACTAAAAATATCAATCTTTATTCTTTATAAGCAGAATTGAATTTGCAAGAGTGTTGTTGATGCTGTTGGTTTTACTGGTATGTGATGGTGAATTGATTAGAGATCAAATGATGTTAAAGGTGATTTTTTGGTGATTATGGTATGCGATTGAGAAGATATATTGGTTTTATGTAAAGAAGTGGCCTTCATGATTTGAGTTTGAAAATTGAATGAAAGATGAATCAAGGAGGTGAAGAAACTAGAATCTTGAAAATTAGGGGTTGTAGCTCCTTCTAGTATTGGATGGTAAATAATTAGCGGTTGGAGCTCCTTTAATTAGAATTTGATAAATCAAGGGTTGTAGCTCCTTTCAATAGTAGCTGATAAACTAGGTATTAGGAGCCTCCTTTTGGTTGAAGCCATAGAACTTTGTAATAGCAAGTTGATTCATGCCTTTGTGAAAGTAATTAAAGTGAATATTGAAGAATATATGTGTCAAATATGTGCTTATTGTGTTGATTCCTGTGATTCTTATATGCATGGTTTCTATAGTATTTATTGGTGTCCTAGTATTCTTTACTTGTGAAAGAAATTTTTTAAAATTATCACAATACTGATTCAACCCCCATCTTAGTATTTCCTTGGTTTCTAAGAATTTGTATAAGAGAAATCAAGTTACTTCAAAGCAATTTAATAGTTGGAAGAAAGATCATGGACCATGGAAAACAAGGAAGGAGGGTACACTAATAGGGAACCTATGTTTAATGGAACAAAATATGTTTTCTGGAAGGTAAGAATGAAAACCTATATTTAATATCTTGGTGCTGATGTATGGGATGCAACGGAAGAAGAATAACAAAATCCTTAAGCCCTTATTAATAGAGAACAAAAGATGGAATTTGCATGCAATGCTAAAGCTATGAATTATTTTCTCACTAGCCTACCTAAATCAAAACTTGTCAATGTCATGGATCACATTGCTGCAAAAGCAATAAGGGGACAAAATGAGTAGCTACTATGAAGGTGATAACAATATAATGCAAGCCAAAATTCAAGGTTTTAAAATGCAATTTTCATCTTTGAATATGCATGGTGATGAAGGTATTTCCAAATAATTTTTTTGAGTTGATGAGGTTGTGAGTAATATAAGAGGTCTTGATGAGGAATTAAAAAATCCAGTGGTAGCACAAAAGGTGTTTAGATATCTCCCTAAGATATTTAATCCCAAGGTTTCAACAATTGAGGATATGATAGAATTGAAGACTCCCAATTTGGACAACTACTTGGTACTCTTACTTCCTATGAGATGAGAATTTCTAATGGCAAGTCTCCAGCAAAGGAGTCTTCCTTCAAAGTAGATAAGAAGCCCAAGGAATAACATAATTATTCATGATGTGAATCAAATGAATAGGAAGCTAAGTTCATGAGGAATCTTGAGAGAGGTTTATGAAAATATGAAGGTAAGCTACCTTTCGTGGTAAATAGGGTCACTATACTTCCATGGTTCCAAAAAGGAAAAAAAATTAATATGACCCAAGAGAGAGGTTTAGAAAAATACAAAAGGACAAAAATAAGGCTAAGAATAAGAGTTTCTATATACAGGGCTCCAACTCCTCTGCTAGTGAAGGCATCCAATCATCAGATCGGGACAAAGCTCATGAAAGCTCAAAATAATTTATGCTCATGGCCACAAAAGATATGGAAGTAGAAGCTATTCAATCTGATGGAGAACATGCTGAAGTTGACTTAGAATATGAGTTGGTCAGTGTTATTCAAGGGATCCTGTTATGAAACCAAATCCAAAAATAGAAGAAAAGAGAGATCAACGCCTTAGAAATAAGCCACTTCGAGGGGAAACCTCCTTTACATTACATAAATGAACAATTATTGGATGATACAAATGACAAAACCTCCTTCTATATATAGGATTCCATGGGGTCACAATATAATCCTAGCCGACCTAACAATAATAATTTAAGGGCACATTAATAATAATACGGGGGTTATAGGGGTACAACAATAACAATAAGGGGGTTACACTAACAACAATAAGGGACTAGACGAGTAATCGAGGGACCTAACATGCCCCTCTCCTTCAAAAAAGTGTTGTCCTCAACGCTTGAGTAGCTCTAGATGCTTCTGTATAAAATTATCATCCTCCCATGTAGAATCTTTAGTGGGTAAGTTCTTCCACTTGATGAGATACTCTGAAATTGATCGATTTCGTAGCTATCAACTTCTTGTTTCCGTGACTTCTTCAGGTTCCAATATGTTTTTTCCTTCCTCATCAAGTTCTGGAAATATTGTTTGAACTAGAAGTTTGTGACCTGTAACCTTTTTTAAGAATGAAACATGGAAAACTGGATGCACTCGTGAAGAAGGAGGAAGCTCTAATTTGTATTCCATAGTACCAATATTTTGCAACACCTTGTAAGGGCCATAGTACTTTGGTGATAATTTATTATCCTTCTTAGCTTGCTTGAGGGAAATTTTTTTGTATGGTTGTAGCCATAAAAATATCCAGTCTCCTACATCAAAACTTCTCTCACTGCGATGTTGATATGCCTTTTGTTTCATTCGATTTTGTGCCAAATTTAGGTTATCGTTTAAGATTTAGAGAACTTGTTGTTGATGCTCGATGTGATATTCCACTGCTTGAACCTTATATTTTTTTCTTAAATATGATGTGATGGACGGTGGATGATATCCATAAAGCGCCATAAATGGGGTCATTTTTGATGCAGTATTGAAGGAAGTGTTGTACCACCATTCAGCCAGAGGTAACCACTTGACCCATTGTGTTTGTTTATAAGATACAAAAAAATGAAGATATCCTTCCAAAAATTTGTTCAATATCTAATTTTGACCATCCGATTGAGGATGATAAGATGAGCTACAAGCTAGTTGAGTACCCAAACAAGAAAATAATTCCGTTAAAAAATTTCCAGTAAAAATGGGATTCCTGCCACTTACAATAATCTTTGGGTTTCCGTGTAGCTTTTGAATTGATTCCATAAATGCAGTAGCAACTGTACTTGCTTTAAATGGGTGAGATAATGCACAAAAGTGTGCATACTTGGTAAGTCTATCAACTACCCCCATGATGACAATTTTTCCTTCGGACTTAGGTAAACCCATGATAAAATTCATTGAAATCTCCTCCTAGCATTGAATTGGAATGGATAAAGGTTGTAGAAGACCCGAGGTCTTAATTGTCTCAAATTTATTTTGATGGCAAACCAAAAATTCTGCCACAATCTTTTGAATATCAGATTTAAGGCCATCCCAAAAAAATTCTTTCTTCACCCGATGGTAAGTTTTTAAAAATCCCGAGTGCCCTCCTAAAGGAGAAGTGTGCAATTCCAAAAGAATCTTTTGCTTTAGTTTGGAATTCTTACAAAGATATAAGAGATATTTGTACCATAAGGAATCATTTTTCCTACTAAATGTATCAGATGTACTAGGTTCTTGCTACAACTTTTGAATAAGTGTCCGCATTTCTTCGTCCTTCTTCCATTCAACCCTTGCTTCAGTTATCCAATTTGGTTGGATAATAGAAATGGCACAAAGAAATTCTTCCACCTCTTCATCCTTTCTTGAGAGTGCATATGCAACAACATTTAGCTTCCCTTTTTTGTAGATGATTTCAAAGTCATAACCTAACATCTTTGTGACCCATTTTTGCTGCTCTTTTGAACATAGTATTTGTTCCAAAAAGTGTTTAAGACTATCATGATCAGTTTTTACATTGAAGTGTCTTCCTATTAGGTAAGGTCGCCATTTCTTTAGTGCATGTAGTATTAACAACATTTCCTTCTCATAAATAGCTTTCTGTAAATACTTTCCTTTGATTGGACGACTTTCAAAAGCAATGGGTCTTTCTTCTTGCATTAAAACATCACCAATTCCATTTCCTGAGGCATCACATTCCACAATAAAGGTTTTTGTGAAGTCTGGTGTAGCTAATACCGGTTCTAGGCACATTTCTTCTTTAAGATGTTCAAAGGCCTTAGCTGCTTCAGGAGTCCATGAAAATGCATCTTTCTTCAATAATGTTGTTAGAGGTGCTGTTATTCTCCCATAATTCTTAACAAACTGCGATAATACCCTGTTAACCCGAGAAATCCTCACAAATTCTTTATGGTTGTGGGGACTTTCCATTCCTTAATGGATTTAATTTTGTTAGGGTCTACCTTAACACCCTCGTGAGATACAATATAACCTAGATATTCCACGACTTGTACTCCAAAGAAACATTTGAATTTTTTTTCATATAATTGTTTCTCCTCCAATAGTTTGAGCACCCTATCAACATGTTGAACATGATCCTTCCAAGACCTACTACTGATTAGTATATCATCAAAAAATACTAACACAAATTTTCTAAGGTAGGGTTTGAAAATGGAATTCATCAACCCTTGAAATGTAGAAGGTGCATTAATAAGGCCAAAAGGCATGACTCAAAATTCATAATGACCCTCATGAGTTCAAATGTCATTTTCGGAATATCTTCAGTCTTCATTATAATTTGACGATATCCTGAATGAAGATCCAACTTGGTAAAACAAATTGCTCCATGTAATTCATCCAATATTTCATTAATCACCAGAATGGGAAATTTATATTTAATACTGAGCTTATTGAGCTCCCTATAATCCGGACACATGCGCTATGATCCATCCTTCTTGTGCACCAATACTACTGGAGTAGAGAAGGAACTTTGACTAGGTTGAATTATACCAGCCTCTAACATTTTTGCAATCATACGTTCAATTTCACTCTTTTAGACATAAGGGTATTTGTAAGGCCTGATGTTTGGAGGAAAAATTCCTGGAATCAAATGAATAGCATGTTAATGATCACGAATAGGTGGGAGTCCTTTGGGAGTTTCAAACACCTTAGAATTATTGTCCAAATTTTTTTGGAGATCTAGAGAAATAGATGATTTTGATGTTGGAACTTTTAGTAAGCATAATTGTGCAATTACACCTCGTTTTTCTTTCTTCAGAAGCTTTGTCATGGAATTAGAGCTTATTATCTTTCCCAGCTTCCCTGCGATACCCCGTAATTCGACTTCCTTTCCTTCCAAAAAAAATTTCAAGAAAATTTCTTGAAAATTAAAAGCTACTGTCCCCAAAGATTGTAACCATTGTACTCATAGTACAACATCAACACCTCCCATTGGAATGGAAAGAATTGGACTACTTAATACATATTCCCCCATGGTTAGCTTGATATTATGGCATTTTCCAGAGAAATTTATAGTTCCTCCATTTGCAACCATCACTTGACATTCTGGTGCTGGGTATAGGAAGCAATTCAATTCCTTGGCTACCTTACAATGAATAAAATTATGGGTACTACCCGAATCAATCAACACTATTACTTTTTTCTTCTTGATATGTCCTTCCATCTTGAGAGTTTGAGGAGTGGTAATGCCTGCTAATGCATTATACGATATGGTCAGACTCATTTCTTCTTTTTCTAGGGTTGGTTCCTGGTGCATATCCTCTTCTTTTGAAGTTTCTTGTTCATTTTATTCCTCCTCTTCACAATCTATGTAAAATAATTTCTTCTCAACACTCTTATGACATTTAGTGTAATTGCTATAACAAGTGTAGCAAAGCCCCTTTGATATTTTTTCTTCCAATTGTTGTGGTGTCAACCTTGTAGTTTGTGGAATTCTAGGAGTAACAACACTTCCATATTTACAGATGTGAGTGGTAGGCTTCCTTGTCGCCATAATTTTACATTCAATTTTTCTTGCCAACCTGAATCCCATCTCCAATGAATCATGTTCCCAAAAACAAACCTTATGTTGGATGTTATCCTTTAAAGTCCCTATGAAGACATCAATCATGTGTTCCTCTAGAATATCAGTTACCCTTACATTCAATTTTTTGAAGTCCTCAATGTGCTCCACCACTGAACCCTTTTGCTTTAGATTTATCAATTGGCTAAAAAATGTATTTCTCTTTGTATCCTCATAATGTGTTATGATTTCCTCTGTAAAAATTGACTAAGTGACAATTTTTTTACGGGAGACAAGCCATCGATACCATACAAATGTATTTTGTTTTAAATATAAAGTTGTAATGCGTACCTTTTGTATGTTTTGCACATTATTGAGATCAAAATATTGTTCCATCTGTAGTATCCATGTTACGTGATCCTTTCCATCAAACTTTTTCATATTGATATTTGGAATATGGTGGGTATTCCATCCAATGTTCAAGTTTATGAAATCATGATTAACATTTATTTTTCTCTCATCATGAGTTTCCTCTAATATCTTTTCTCCATTAGGAATCATTTCTTGTATCAACTTTGTCAAAACTTCCTTCAACCCTTCCATGTCTTCCTTCAAACCTTCCATTTTTTCTTCCATACCATCCATCTTAGCTTCCACGTCTTTCAAACCATCCATATTAGCTTCCAAACCTTTCTTTAAACGATCCATCTTAGCTTCCATGCCTTTCTTCAAAACTTCCATTTCATTTTTTGTTGCTCTTTGCGAGAGAAAAATTTGGTACACTTTCTCTTGTAATTTTGATATATCATGTTGCACTTCTTCATCTTCATGAGTCATAATAGAGTATTCTGAGGGTTTGATGGGTGTTGAATTATTTTTAGGGGGAATTTTAGGACCCAATACTGATATCTATTCTTCAATATTCCCTTGGAATCACTTCAAATTGATTTTTCAAACAAGACTTATGCAATTTGAAAAAAAAAATACACACCTTTTTCTTGCTTTTGAGGAGCTCAATATTGAAATTGAATTATCTCTATGATTTCAGATCTTCAATATCTGAAATTCGATCCTGTAGTATCCCTTTGAATATTCTTTCGAATTCCACATGTCTGACCTGATTTGGATGCTTCAATACAAATTTATGCCCAATCTCCCACAATGACCTAATTATGGTCTGGTTTAGGAGAGAAAACTTGTACAACATGCCATGTGTCACTGTTTCCTCCTTCGACTCTGAAATTGATACACAGGAAACTACAGTCCATGTAATTTCTGACACTTTTTATAGAATTCCAAT
Source organism: Pinus albicaulis (assembly GCA_034641835.2). Taxonomy (NCBI): domain Eukaryota; kingdom Viridiplantae; phylum Streptophyta; class Pinopsida; order Pinales; family Pinaceae; genus Pinus; species Pinus albicaulis. Next base: position 1,444,894,654 of record CM076584.1, on the reverse strand, counting down.
GCTTAGAGAGAGAGTTATGATGATTTTCCCAAGGTCACCTCTTTTAGATGAAATTTAGGAGCCTGAAAAAGCCTTAACTTCCATAGATCATATCTCCGAAAATATTACGAAACAAGACCTGAAATGTGTTGTCGCTCCTAGAGATAGCCTAGAGTTGTGATAGACCAGTGCCTAGGACATCTTATATAGCAAGGAGCATAGGATATAATAGAGGGAGTTATAAATAACAAGCTCTCATGCTATCTCCTGTAAACAGGGAAATAAAATAGAATGGGACCAAATTCTTAGAAACTGATACAGGAAAAGAAATACTGTAGAGACAAGATGTAGAACTCTAATACGAAGCATCAGACAGTTTACTGCAAAGCGGGCCGATTCAAGTAATATGTCACAGAAATCAATTATCGGAAGGTGTATGTAGTGAAAGAAATGTTAGGAGAATATTAGTTGTCATTGAGTTGATATCCAGATACACAATACCATCATGCATGGGCTTACCAATCTAAGAATCCATACATGACAGTAGCATTTTAAAAACACCCTCCCAAAGAAACTAATATAGCAGAAACATGGTTTAGATGAATAGTGGAACAGAATATCATGCATGAGCCATATTTAAAGCGCTTGACTGATCCGAGCATGGGCATCAACTAGGATGAATCCATACCAAAAATCAGTGAGCCACTTGCATTCCAAAACATGATACAGGAAACATGGATGAAATGAAATGATATATTAAAATAACACATAAGAGAAAGTTACAGACTGTGAAATACCAAAGACCAGAATCCTCTTTAACAGATGGAACTCCTCGTCACTGAGACCCTATGGGCTCTGAGCCTTCATATAAAAGTTCTACAAAATGTATACAAAAAGCCTTTCACTGCATAATTTTATGATAAAATATGGAACGCTTACAATGAGTTTCTTCACTGTTTTTATAGCTGAAAGAGGAGTAGAGGTGGTAGGTGGAAAAATAAATGAACATTAAACCCAGAAAAGAAAGAGAGGGCCGAAGCCCATTCTGTTTGACGGCGCTGAAGTGCTGTATGTACTCTGCTTCCTGCTTTCTGAAGTAAATGCACTGGGTAAAAATATCTTCAGGAACACGGTATAGAATTAAAATCACATGGACATTCCGTCCTTTCCTGGAGAGAAAAATCCTGTTGAAATAAAACCTGGAGGGTCTTGTTTCTTGTGCACAAATATTTGGAGTGATCTGCAGGATCTTCAATCTAGTACTGTACCTTCAAAAGGTTAGATCAAGGCCCCAAAATCTTCAATTATATGTCTTCAATTCCCTATATTTCGTTGATATTCTCTATCTTCTCCATTAATGTTTCCATCTGCAAAATCTACGTATTTTAATAACTCTGGAGGGTTTGATAGATTTTCACCCCTGCTTCTTTAATGAAAGCCGTGTCGTAACAGCTTCCCGGATTTCCCTCATAAATTCTGCCTTTGAAAGATGGTCCTTTGATACGTTCTCGACTTCTGAAATGGACGCTGTGAATAATGGCAATTTTCTGTCGCTGTAATCTTGCAGAAATCCACAAACTCGTTAAGAAAACCATGCGTACGGGGGTGATTATGGAGGACGGGAGAACAATGGCACGACGGTGGTGGAACAGTGTTTTATGCGTAAAAATGGTGAAAAATGCAATGATACGGTGTATAATAGGGTTTGGTGGGAAATGCATCGTGGCCGTTTGATCATGGTCTATAGGTGTGGATCAACGTCGGAGATCAAATAGTGGAATGATATATGAAATGGGCGAAATACATGTGAAACATAATATTTTAATGAACAATATGAAAATTTGGGCTCGGAGGAAATACAAAGGAAATACATGAAATGCAACGGAAATGCGTATGAGGTGGGACCCATATGGAGTCACAAATCATAATTGGAGATTGGGAGCGGGGACTAATCGCAATCGCGATAGGGAAAGTGCGATGCGATCAATTGGAGGGGAGAGCGATCGGAGGGGAGTTGCGATGGCATTGATCGGAGGGGGGAATGCGATCGGGAGATCAGGAAAAGGAATTGTGATTGCGATGATCGGAGGGGAGGAGCGATAGGAGGTGGATATGCGATTGCGATGGGGAAGGAACTTGCGATGGACTAATCGAGAGGCTACACATGAATGCTGCGATTGCGATGGTGCGATTAGCGCCTTAAGGGTCAGCGATCAGTCCTAACGCTCGGTTTCATGAGGAAAAAGGGGAAAATGTCCTAACAAAGGATGTATGTGGAGATTAAAGAGGGTTTTGGGTATGATTTTGAGGGTAAAGGAGGAATTTGACAGGAGGGAAAAAGGGGGAAAAAGGGAAATTCTGTAGGGATGCAAAGGGCGAATAAAGGCCTTTGGAGCACGTATTTTTAGTAATCAGTGAGGCTTATTGAATCTAGAACAACAGAGGGAAAGGGATTAAAGAGCAGGGAATGATGAAAGGCTTCAAGGATGATGTCTTTTCAGGAGGAATCCATTCTTTGAAATCTTAAAGACAACTTGACCCCTTGTTTGCTTGTCAAAAATTAGTAAGGGGCTAAGATGATCAACATTGGCTCCACCTGGGGATGATACGTTCATCCTTGGGCGTGTCGAGAACTCGCAGACCACCTGATCATCTTCTGTGCAGGCCCTGTTCTTCAGCATTTCAACTTCTCACCTCATGATTCATCAATTTTTACAAACAGGAGAAATAAACCTATTCTACTACTACCCTTATTACTCCATGAGACCAGATTAAACTGTTGGTCTCACATTTTCTCTACCTAAAATACATCTACTAGGATTAGACTGTCTAGCAGATTTCTTCGCTACGTTCTAAGAGAGAAATTGAAAAACAGTCAAGCCAGGATTATACTGTCTGGCTTGCTGGACTTTGCAGAAATTAAAAACAACTAACTACATGCTCACAGGCTGAGCTTTATTGAATTTTTCCTACCTACCCTACTCTAGCTGGAATATTTACAAGTCTAGCTTACAAACATTGTCTTCCAATGTAACCAGTCCATCAAATGATCCCATGACTGGTCCTTCTTGCTCAACTCCTTGAGCATGCTGGATAGGCAGGGTAGCTCCCACTCTTTTTTTCTATAATAGCAACTTCGAAAATTTTTCTTTCTACTTGCAACATGCTGCTCAAAAAGACCTTTGATCCTTCCTTAAATGTTTGCAGGAAATGAGCATAAGGATCATGAAAAGATACCTGGTTATAAATATTTGGCAGGCAGGCTTCAACCAGGATCTCTTCTTCTTCCATTGGATTGAGAAGAAGACTCTCTTGGGGTAGAGTGTCTCCTTCATTTTCTAAACTGGAGGACTCATCGTGCATTGCTGCTGGAGAATTTGAGCTAATCTGGTCCTCCATATATTCTGCCATAGGATCAATGAACACATGATGTACCCATTTTCCTTTCAGGCCTTCCATGATTGGTAGGCTGTATTTATCCTGGGCCGCTTTTATTTCTGCATCTTCCACTACGTTTTCAAAGTGGCTCTTGAGAACCGGATCATTTTCTTCTTGTACTTCGAAAGGCAGTGGAATCTCTTCTCTTTTAAGAGGAGGGAGACTTTCCAAAAAGGCTCTAGGGTCTCTAAAATGATATGATTGTTCTTGTGAGTTCAAGAGTTCGATCTCAGCTTCATATCTCTCAACCACCAATTCTAGAAAAAATTTCTTAAGCACGGGGGAGAGACTTAAGTTGGGAAGGAGAATAGCCCGTGGAAGGTCCTCCACTTCTAGATTTTCCAAGCCACGTGAAATTTCATCTCGACACTCTGCTATGAAACTTGGATGCATTTCTGCAAACTGTTCAGGGTCTTCGAATGGAGAAGTGGCTTGGTCTTTAGCTTGGCTGATGTTGTACTGCGACATGGTCTCCTAGTGGAGTCTCGTGAAACCAAGATAATCAGCGGCCTACTGATCACTAGTGGAGTCTTTTAATCATTTAGGAACTGTGGAGTCGCCAGGTGGATGGTTTAAGATCTTACTGTCCACCATAGTGATTTACCAAATCAAAGCCATTTGTCTCTTCCTCAGCGGAGTCGGGATTGCAAGTAAATTCTTCTAATAATTGAATGTGGAGTCGCCAAGGTGAGGGATCTACAACTCTTCACCTCTCCATGCTCACCTACTTGAAGAGTGAAATAAATTTTGTCGAGGCCTAGGGATTCTGATTTTCTTAACTTCGTCCTCGGCAACGGTGCCAGAAATATGTTGTCACTCCTAGAGATAGCCTAGAGTTGTGATAGACCAGTGCCTAGGACATCTTATATAGCAAGGAGAATAGGATATAACAAAGGGAGTTATCAATAAAAAGCTCTCATGCTATCTCCTGTAAACAGGGAAATAAAATAGAATGGGACCAAATTCTCAGAAACTGATACAGAAAAAGAAATATTGCAGAGACAATATGTAGAACTCTAATACGAAGCATCAGACAATTCAGAGATAGTTTACTGTAAAGCAGGCTGATTCAAGTAATATGTCACAGAAATCAATTATCGGAAGGTGTATGTAGTGAAAGAAATGTTAGGAGAATATTAGTTGTCATTGAGCTGATATCCAGATGCACAATACCACCATGCATGGGTTTACCAATCTAAGAATCCATACATGACAGTAGCGTTTTAAAAACACCCTCCCAAAGAAACTAATATAGCAGAAACATGGTTTAGATGAATAGTGGAACAAAATATCATGCATGAGCCATATTTAAAGCGCTTGAATGATCCGAGCATGGGCATCAACTAGGATGAATCCATACCAAAAATCAATGGGCCACTCGCATTCCAAAACATGATACAGGAAACATGGATGAAATGAAATGATATATTAAAATAACACATAAGAGAAAGTTACAGACTGTGACATACCAAAGACTAGAATCCTCTTTAACAGATGGAACTCCTCCTCACTGAGACCCTATGGGCTCTGAGCCTTCATATAAAATTTCTACAAAATGTATACAAAAATCCTTTCACTGCATAATTTTCTGATAAAATATGGAACGCTTACAATGAGTTTCTTCACTTTTTTTATAGCTGAAAGAGGAGCAGAGGTGGTAGGTGGAAAAATAAATGAACATTAAACCCAGAAAATAAAGAGAGGGACGAAGGCCATTTTGTTTGACGGCGCTAAAGTGCTGTATGTACTCTACTTCCTGCTTTCTAAAGTAAATGCACTAGGTAAAAATATCTTCAGGAACACGGTATAGAATTAAAATCACATGGACATTCCATCCTTTCCTGGAGAGAAAACTCCTGCTGAAATAAAACCTAGAGGGTCTTGTTTCTTGTGCACAAATCTTTGGAGTGATCTGCAGGATCTTCAATCTGGTACTGCACCTTCAAAAGGTTAGATCAAGGCCCCAAAATCTTCAATTATATGTCTTCAATTCCCTATCTTTCATTGATATTCTCTATCTGCTCCATTAATGTTTCCATCTGCAAAATCTACGTATTTTAATAACTCTGGAGGGTTTGACAGATTTTCACCCCTGTTTCTTTAATGAAAGCCATGTTGTAACAACTTCCCAGATTTCCCTCATAAATTCCGCCTCTGAAAGATGGTCCTTTGATGTGTTCTCGACTTCTGAAATGGAGGCTGTGAATAATGGCAATTTTCTGTCGCTGTAATCCTGCAGAAATCCAAAAACTCGTTAAGAAAACCATGTGTACGGGGGTGATTATGGAGGACGGGAGAACAATGGCGCGGAGGTGGTGGAACAATGTTTTATGTGTAAAAACGGTGAAAAATGCAATGATACGGTGTATAATAGGGTTTGGTGGGAAATGCATCGTGGGCCGTTTGATCATGGTCTATAGGTGTGGATCAACGGCGGAGATCAAACAGTGGAATGATATATGAAATGGGTGAAATACATGTGAAACATAAGCTTTTGATGAAAAATATGAAAATTTGTGCTGCAGAGGAAATACAAAGGAAATACATGAAATGCAATGGCAATGCATATGAGGTGGGACCCATATGGAATCGCAAATTGCAATTGGAGATCGGGAGAGGGGACTAATCACAATCGGAATAGGGAAAGTGCGATGTGATCAATCAGAGGGGAGAGCGATCAGAGGGGAGTTGCGATGGCGTTGATCGGAGGGGGGATTGCGATTGGGAGATCGGGAAAAGGAATTGTGATTGCGATGATCGGAGGGGAGAAGCGATAGGAGGTGGATATGCGATTGCAATGGGGAAGGAACTTGCGATGCGATCAATCGCATCGCAAATATTTGCGATGGACTAATCGGGAGGCTACACATGAATGCTACGATTGTGATGGTGTGATTAGCGCCTTAAGGGTTAGCGCTCGGTCCTAATGCTCGGTTTCATGAGGAAAAAGGGGAAAATTTCCTAACAAAGGATGTATGTGGAGATTAAAGAGGGTTTTGGGTATGATTTTGAGGGTAAAGGAGGAATTTGACATGGGGGAAAAAGGGACATTCTGCAGGGATGCAAAGGGCGAATAAAGGCCTTTGGAGCACGTATTTTTAGTAATCAGTGAGGCTTATTAACTCCAGAACAGCAGAGGGAAAGGGATTAAAGAGTAGGGAATGATGAAAGGCTTCAAGGATGATGTATTTTCAGGAGGAATCCATTCTTTGAAAGCTTAAAGACAACTTGACCCCTTGTTTTCCTGTCAAAAATTAGTAAGGGGCTAAGATGATCAACAAAATGTTTAAACGAATTTCCTCAGGATTTCAGCTTCATGTGATAAACATTTCAGCTTCTGAACCTTTGTAGAAAAAAAATTTATAGTGAAAATACCACAATGACCTATTTGGAGTAGCAAAACCCTATAATCCAAAGCTCTGATGCCCAATGTTATGAAACCAACTCCAAAAATAGAAGAAAAGATAGATCAATGCCTTAGAAATAAGCCACTTCGAGGGGGAAACCTGATTTACATTACATAAATGAACAATTCTTGGATGATACAAATGACAAAACCTCCTTCTATATATAGGATTCCATGGGGTGAAAATATAATCCTATCCGACCTAACAATAATAATGTAAGGGAACAATAATAAAAATATGCGGGTTACAGGGGTACAACAATAAAAATAACGGGGTTACGCTAACAAAAATAAGGGACTACACTAGTAATCTAAGGACCTAACATATTCAAAGGTCGAGGAAGAGAAACAAAACAAAAAAGGAATCTATAATCAAAGAAAAAATTGAAGATATTGAACCTTTGCTCCTGCAAATTGATGAAGGTAAGAAGATTCAAGAAATTATGAATCAACAACTCAGTGAGAAAAATAAAGCATGTCAATTCTATTGATCTTGGGAAAAGGAATTTATATCCAACGATGATTCTAATTTGTTACCTCTTGGGTTTTTGCAAAAGATAAGTCCAAATAGTCCAAGTACAAACCCTAGGAAAAATAGAAGTTCCACCCACAGTCATTTCAATGACGACTTCTTTCACCTTAGGTTAGCTCTCCTTGAAGAAACGAGGGGTTCCCCAGGTGATTTCGTTAAATCAATCCTTATTAACCTTTGATATAAAAACCAATCAAAGGTTTATGACACATAATAGATGTCAAAAGGTGGATTCAAGTAGATCAATGCTATATCCTTGGGTAATGGGCTCAAAATACTTTAAATATTTGGATAACTCAATAATACTTATCCTTGGGTAATAGAATCAAAATAATTTTAAGGATTTGGAGAAATACACAATAGGCTATATTCAAACAATGAAAATTCATGAACAACAATATTAAATATTTATAATAATAACACAAATGAAATTTTAAACAAGATATTGTGCTCATAAAGATACAACAACACCCTTGTTTTATTCTTGCTTCATAATCAAATTTTGAGATATAAAGTAGAAAAAATTTTATTAAGAGAAAAAAATCCTAGTACATAACATTATTGCATCTAAAATTATGTGTTATAGAGAGGGAAACAATGTCATTGTTTAGACATTTTATTCCAAAAAAACCCTAAAATGGTAGAAATATTTCTAGCTAAGAAGAGAGCGAGACAAGATACAACAATTATCTTACAAGAGATTATCATAACATTAAATATATCTTTAATAAGGCTCCAAACCTACACAAGATATCTTCACTTTTAGCCTAATGGTCTAGACTTTTATCGATGATGAAAAGACACCTTGTGCATGAAGATCAGGCTCCCTTTTATGGTTCCATATACAACTTATAATCTCTCTACTAGGATGTCAATGTTTTTTAGAGACTTCTAATTCATGATACTTATAAAAGAGCTTCTATATATTTTGCATAAAGTTCTTTTTATTGAATGGGATCCTTGAACTTGGACCATATGCTCATGTGCTAGGTATCTTCTTCATGCCTCTAACATTGCAATTTTACCTCAAGGTGTATGGAAATGCCTCAAAAGCATATTTAAATAAAATTTATGCATAAATATATTTGAAGATAGTGGCATCCATAGTGAAACAAAACCACATGTGCAAATTTGAATCTAAATGTGTGACATCAACATTCAAACATACATATCCAAGTTGTCAACTTAGATATGGCGTGTGTAATTTTATGGAAAAAATGCATCTTGGAATTTATATTTCCAAGTTGTAAAAGGTAGATCATTGGAGGAGATAATATTTTTTTTGAATATGTACTATGATCAAATTGGATTATAAACCCACGGATACAGGTGATTGATTTGTTTAATGCAGGATGCACCTGGTCATTCAACGCAGAGGCACCTGGATGCACCATATGGCAGCACCTGCCTCCCGTGTGAAGACCATAAATACGCTATACATGGGAGGACACCAACACTTCACGAAATTCACTCCCCCTACTTGACCTCTGCTCCTACAAGTTGGCCATTTATGGCTGATGGCTCCCGTCAGTTTCATTTATGCTTTCTAATTTCATTCTCAGCAGACCTCCTCTGTCACGCCTCTACCATTTTCTCTGCTCCTTGTTTATCTCCCTCTGTGCATTATTCCCCATCCTTGTAGACCCTCTGTCTTGCTGATTCCATGTCGAGATTCCATATAATGTGTTGCCATCGAAGAGGTGATATAGGCACTCCCTCCTGTGCTCCAAATCCTGGATTGTCTGCATGCTCTTTTTCCCTCTATGTAGTTTTGCAAGAACTTGAGGTTCTCTACCCACAAATTCTCTCTGCCTAGGTCTTGGTTCACCTCCTGGAGGAGCAGCATCACCTCTCTGGCTCAATAAGTAGGAAAAGGCTACGCTAGTCAACAATATTGCGCTCCTCTTCCCATCTGCCTTGAAAATCCATCGGACTCCCTCCCAAACACCTGGCATACGAATCAAACAGTGGTTGGAGTAGCCCATCGGAGGACACCTGGAAAAGAGAAGCATCAACAAACAACGCGGTTCACTCATCTTTGTCCAAGAAGACCGATATGGTCTCCACTTCGACTCCGGAGCTAACCCCTAGCTCTCAAAGAAGGATATCGAGACCATGTATGATTATGGTTGTTCCATAATTGAGGAAAATCCTCAACATGAGAACAATGAAGCCCAGAACAAGTAGCTGCATCTCCTTGGAACTTCTTTCTTTCAGTTTATATATGCTCCTTTATGGTTTTTATGTCTATATTTGTCTCTTCCTGCAAACTATGTCAATCTTGTTTATGCTAATTGTTGGTTTCCCCCTGAAGGGCAACACAATTTTTGATTTTTTGAACAATATTCATCGAACAGGGGTTGGCTAGTCCAACAACCTCTTTCCTAAAGAATGATTGTAACTTTTTACATTATAATATAAATTAGCATAATTTAGAAAAAAAAATTGGATTATAAACGAAATGACACATAGTAACTAGCTAGGAGAACTACAATGCAATGGCTTGCAGGAAATAAAAATCTCCCCTTAAGAACATCAAATAAGTTATTTATTTTTAATGGTAGGGAATATTCCTATTAATATCTAGAATCAACACAAATACATTTTTAAACAAACTTTAAAGACATATTTATTAATCAATTCTCTAAGTTAATATCCTTTGTGTAAACGAACTTGTAAAGAGCGGGAAAAAATTTACATTGTGATTTGTTTAATCTTCACTACATTTTCCACAACTTAGACATAGATCAATGTGTTTATTACACTAATTTACAAAAGAAGGAATGAGATAGATGACATAAAAGTAGGTGGAATGGTGGAATTGGATGCTTTATTATAGATGGCATCTAATTATAATTGTGCTTGATATTGTAACATGATTGTTATTGTTTTACTTTTATTTTATGATTATTGATGTTTTTCCTTTTGTTTGTAAGTTATATGATTAAATTTTGTTGCTATACATTTCAACGAAACCGTAACATTTTTAAGACATTATTATTTGCTTAAGTGACCACTTTTATTTTTATAATACTTTGATAATTTTCATATAGAACCAACCTATATTTGAATTTGTGTGTTGCGACTAAAGATGATTTTGATTTTAAAAATGTGTAATATTATTTTCTAATATGTTAATTATCCTTATTATATTTGATAGCGATCCCATTCATGGTGTGGGAATTAGATAGTGTCTTGGCATGTACATTCGATGGGGCCCTTATATCACAACTTAAGAACATCCTATATTACACTTACTTAGTGATACCATTTAATTGAATGACAAAAATTGGATCATTATATTTTTTATCATCTATATCGATGCTTTTAGAATGGAAAAAGTGGAGGAATCAACTCACATGGCCATTTTTACCTTTGGGAACCAGATTGGGAAATTGGGGTATGAAAAGTTCTAGGAGCATTTTTAGGAATCAAATGATATTTTTTGGTGGTAGAAATTTTCCTTTTTAGTGCCATACATTTTTTTCTATTGTACACAGATAAATTTCCAATGTTACAAGAATTAATTCAATCAAAGTTTGTATGAAAAAGTTATGAAACTCAGAAGTTGACCTTCCTGTTTGACCACCATAATTCGAGAGGATGCCACATTAACCCCCATTATTTATGGAAAAGGGGATAGTCATGCAAGCATGATGATGAATCTAGAAGAGTTTATATTTTTTCTAGTTAAGAGTTGAGGGATTCAAGCCTAACCACTAGTAGGCTATTGGGTTATGTTATAACCCAACCACTAGGAGAAAAAGGGGTTCCATTCTTTTCAAGTGCACTGGTTCCATAAATAAGTAGAGTAGCCGGAAGGGATAGGGCAAGAGAACACACAAATAATTTGTGAATTGTAGTAGCCCACGGGCCACATGCCTTACTTCTTTGTACTCACAACTATTTTATATTCAGAGAAAGAGAGCAGAGTGTTCTCACCTTCTAGCTGTTTTTTCTCCTAAAAGCATTTCCCAGGTTATATTATAATCTTAGTTTGTGATTTTTTTTTTTTTGGTTCTATATTTTTTGCATAATTATAGTTTGCATGCATAAACAATAAACAATAGTTTATGGATCCATAAATATAAATAGAAATAAACCTTGATAATGTATATTATATATCTTTAAATATAATTTAATTAGATATATTGTGACAAACCATCTAGTGTAATATCCACAATAGTTTATAGATCATTCAAGTATATTGTTTTCCAACAAAGCAAGATGTTGTTAATGTCAAAAAATGACCATTCAACATTAGGGAAGGCCATCCAGTTAAAGTCTCAAATCATACACTTATCTGTTTGTGTAATGGCTCCAACTGGTTCAATTGGGTCCAATTATCCGCTTCTCTCCCTGATGGCTTATATTTTTCTATTAATTACCAACGAAAAGAGAGGAATCAAATCCACCCTATTTCTATGCACATGAAAGAAATAAAATCCTTAGGCTAACTTGAGGGCTCAGTTAAGCCACATCTAAAGCTTTCCCTTGCGTAAGAGAACTTATAGAATGCAAAACTAAATCGAAATTTAGATATATTCTAAGATGCAGGCGATAATAATAAAATCTGAATCTATCTCGATTAAGAAGATATAAATCTATCTCAACCAATAGAAGAATAAATAAAGAATTGAGGATTTTAACATGTCTGGTTTATGATGAGTATTTGGCAAATGAAATAGTTCTACTAGCTGATATTATGATCACCAAAAGAGGCTCTATTTGAATATATTAAAACAATGAATGATTGACTATTAAAACTAGGAAAAAGTTCTCATAATTTCAATAGTTATTATATCGATTTTAGGTGATAGATTTATGAGAAAATATTTACTTAGAAATATGATTTAAATACTTGAGCAAAGAAAATTAAGAATAGATCTATGAGACTAATAAATTAGATAGCTAATTCAAAAGACATTGATGCTCCCATCAAACAAGAATTCACAATATGAGAAAACTTTACACAGATCTCCCATTACATCAATGAAATTTGTAATTAAATAAAAGTATTCAAATTACAAACTAGCGAAATCTCTTGCTCTATTTTCAATTTTATCTCCAACAATCCCTTCAAAATGACCAACCCTACTCAATGAGAAAAAAATTACAAAAGTGATGCTTCTATCTCATTGATAGAGATTGTATTCTAAGAATAGAATCCCCATTTTCTCAAATATAAGTTTTCTCCTCAATCCTATAGCTATAATCCCCTATACAAAAGTGCTTTAGAGCCTCTGGTTGCAAGGAAGAGGACCCCTTCTTCAATACCAAATTTGACATTTAATAATTACAAAAATATCCAAAAATGGAGAGCGATTGAGGGTAGTTTTTTAGATCCTCAATTAGACATTTCAATTCTCCATATTCTTCCTTGATGGTCTAATATAATTTCTCCAAATATTTTTGCTTCATCTCCCCAATTTCTATCCTACCACAAACCAATCAAAATTAAATTAAATTAAATTAAATTGCATAGTAAAATCAAAATTACAAAATTTGGGAAAAGGCAACTCTCCAATAAAATAAAATTAAATGAATAAATTAAAGGAAAATTGCACTCTCGTTGATCATTGTCAGAGCTTCTACGGCTGAAAAGGAGTTGTCATGAAGCCAAATTTACAACAACAAAAGTTTGGATAGATGAAATTGTTCAAAACAAATTTTCCAATTTTTTTTGTTACGATTTCGTAGCCTCATCTTTTGCTATTTGTTTGACATATTAAATATGAATATTTAGTTAAATAAATTCTACCATATTTTTCTCCTCGATTCTAAATTTCCAGTGAGCTATCTTGGGCCTCATTTGACCAAGCAGAACTCCAAACATGCCTCTCCAAATCCAAGGTGTCAAAACTACCAAAATTCTGAAAAATATAGGTCTCAACAAAAATTTTGGTATTTTTAATTAAAAATGCTAATCTAAATTAAATTAATAATTTTTTTTTGAATAAGACAAATTATATTAAAAAGAATATAGTACAAAATTGTGTTACAAGAAAGAGAGACAAGGAATCCAAGAACCAGAAATGGTTAGATATCAACCTCAGTTTGAAACCATAACCAAGAGAGAACATAGAGTGTTAAAAAGTGAGACAAGGGGATCAAGCGAGACAGTCACTAGAAACTACCCAAAAAGGGCAGTTTCCTCCATACGAATTTTATTTCCATTTTTTTTTGTAACTTTGAACCAAGAATTATTGGGAAAGTAAGTAAGAGCCAGCTAGAGATTTTATTTAGCGACTGGAGGAGATTCCTTATCCGAGTCGGAGGAAGTTGATTCATGAGATCATTTCTGAGGATTCGAGATAGCATTGGGCCCTCCAAGATCTACCGAGGTCATCCCCTTATTTGATATTGGTGCCTCTTCATCCACTTCAGGCTCCTCCTCATCCAATATGGGGGTCTCCATGTCATCCATGGGAGGAATATCACAGGGCTTCTAGCTTTTGGATTTCAGTTTGCGATTGCCTTTTTTCTGTTGGGCATGGAATATAGTACATGAATTCTGAAGGTGCCCTGTTTGGTGGTAGTGACGGCATCAGAAAGTAGTGTTCTCGTAATATATATTCTGAGTCCAAAGGAAGTCACCCACTTTTGGATTGATTTGATCCAGAAGACCTTTACTTAGATCTATTTCCGCACAAGTTCTTCCATGGGTGTAGATACCTTTCTCTTTCCTAGATGGATCTGTTGCCAGATAGTGACCCAGAGAGTTTCCAATTGCTTGGAAGATAGAGGAGTTCCATAGATGAGCAGGAATATTGGGAAGCCTGACCCAGATGAGCAGTTTGGTGATGACTGCTGAAGAAGGGTCAAAATTTGGGAACCAGGTGTGAGGAATAGCCCCACTTTTCCCCAAAACCATGGAACCCTTGTTAGGGATTTTTGATAGTCCTTATTGAAAGAAAATAGAGCAATGAATAAAAACTTCAAGAAGAAGATAACCTTGTTGTTGCTAGTCCAAGTGGAGTGAATCCATTGATATAGGTCTGCTATGCGTGGCCATAATCCATTGAAGCGAATAATGATGGAATATTTTTCATACATTTGATGTTGGTTTTCTAGATTCTAGTGGGAGATTTCTATTGAGGGTAAATCCTCCGATTTATCCACCGGGTATGGCCTAGGGGCTTCCATAGGATGAGTAGATTCCTCCGCGGTTTGAGCGGCTTTCATGGATGGCTGTGCATGGACAACATCTTTATAAGAGAATGAATGGGCACATGATGATTGTCCAACTTCCCCTCCTCGTAGACGAAGGGTTAAAACCACCAAGGCATATTTCTTAATATTGTAGAATGAAAGTGGGAGAGAGTCATTCAGTTGTTTACCTTCATAGAGAAGTCACTGAGAGACCGAGGGTATCCTCAGCTTGAGTTCAAGAGCCTGCGAGAGGGATCTCACCAGATCCGTGGAGTGAACCTAGAGTAGCAGAGTTTTTCTTGATAAAAGTGCGATTTGTATCTGGAAAGAGGGGGGAGACATATCTAGAGAACCCATCATGCCAGATCTTATCCGAGAGGCCAGAGAATTGTGAATGTTGAGGGAGAGAGTAGCCTTCCGGTCAAGAAGCAAGCTGCAATCCCCCTGTGTTCCCAAGGGGATTGGAGCAGTGAAGACCCGTCTGACCTGAGCGCAGCCAACCCTAATATCATGGATACTCTCTGCCTCGGTAGCTAGCAGAGGTGCAGAGCTGTCTGAGTACTAGGCCGCTTCAAACAACAGCCGAATCCCATAGCTGAGCCAGACCCTAGAACTGCTGCTATCACGGAGTGGCTCCTAGCCATCAAGAATTTCAACATTGGGGGCATCGCTGAATTTCAAAGCGTAGAGGTTCTCATCTAGATCTGCAGTTAAGAGGGAGGGGCCTCCAGAGGGCCAGACTTCAGCCGTCATGTCCCAAGCACCAAGGCTAGTAACCTCATGGCCAGAGTGATGGGGCAGCTGAGGTGTGATACATCTCAAGGTACCATGGCCCTTAGGGTCAAGCTGCGGCACACCAACATCAGAGGGAGGGAGATCAGAAACCCTAGCCATCTCTCCAACCAAATTAATAAATATTAATTAACTATATAATTAAAATTATATATTAGTCAATTAATTATTAATATACAAATTAAATTAAATTAAAATTATATTATATTATATTAAATTAAATTAGTATTTACAAATTAAAACAAAATCATAGATTAATTAAAATATTAAAATATAATAAGATTATATTAAAAATTAAATTATTAAATTATAATAATGAAAAATAGATTTTAATAAAATATTAAACAATGATGAAGTTACTTTTTGGCTCCATTAAATGGGCTATGGTAAGGCATGTGAGATTAAAAGGGAGTTACAAGGAAGATGAGGACGATCTCGGATGCCCAGAAGAATAGGGATATCAATAGGTATAATGAGGTAGAGTAGGAGGCATAAGGAGTTACAAGATGTTGAGGTTCAAGTAGCTGAGGAGAAAGAAAAAAAGAAAGAAATACTTTTTAATGTCCATGAGGCTAATAATAGCCTATGGGACAAATTTCTTCTCCATCTGGCTCTTGTATTCGGCCCTTTTTTCTATGAAGTTTTAAAATAAATGCTCCCAACTTCTCAACAAACTCTTCGCTGAATAGATTATCCCAAGAACTAGTTGCCAGACTACCTGCATAATTTTCCTTGCTGTCTTTGAAGGCCTCATATTCTAAAGTGAAATGTTTTTCTATTTCCACTTTTCCGAAAGAGCAAAAAATACATACTCTTTCCTCCCACATTTCTTTTAGACTTTTCCAGCACTTTGTTTCACAACGGATTTGATGAGAATTAGTCCTTAATTAAGCAATAATAATTTTAGATCTCCAAGAAGGATGTCATGAGATGTTGAGGAGCGCGATATCCTAAGGAGGAGTGGGGAGCGGGCTCCACAATATATTATTTTTAATTTTTTATTTTATCTAAAAACCAAAACCAAAAACCAAGTGGGAGTGAAACCTTGGGAAATCAAAATATCTTATTGAATTAAAATTGTCATCTGAGATCTAGGGTCTGATATTTTTATTATATATACTTTATATATTCTTTATTATAAAGTTTTAAACTATATATTATGTGCTTGTACCCTTTGGTTTTGTAGGATAGTCAGTGAATACAAATTAATAAATAAATAATTAATGATTAATTACAATTAGTTAAATATTTAAATATTAATTATATTCACACAAGCCAAAGATAATGTACATTTTTTAGCCTTGGTAGTGAAAATCACCAAAAATTTGAATAAACACCATTGCAAACCATGAATCCAAATGAGATGAAATTAGAGTCGATGGAAAGATGGCGAAAAATCACATTCAATGAAACAATCAGGATAGAAATTCGAAGAAAACAAAAATCTTGCAAAAATGTCACACAATTAACCAAAATAAAGCATTAAAGGTAGATATGACAATAAATTTCATAGACGGTCACCATTATTAGTATGAAGATAATAAATTAAAAATGGAGGTTGTAATTTTACAACAAAAATATATATATAAAGAACTTTTTGTTATGACACTTTGGTCAACAAATGGTTCATTTTATGTAGTATTATATTAAATAGAGAGTAATATTATTTATTATTACTTAAATTATTGTGATAATTAACAACTTAAATTAACAATATTTATGGAATGTTAGAGAAAATTTGAGCATTCAACTTTATTTTAAAAGAATGACACTTCCATATACTCTATCTTGGATGTATATCGTCTAACTTGAATTTATGTTTGTGAGGGCTCCACTATTCAATGACAACTTGTGGGAGTGATATGGCCACTTCTTTGAGGAATTCAACCTAGCAAGGGCTATAATAGTAACTTACTTACACCAATCTCTTTTTATTTTTATGTCTTAATAATATGCATAAATGAAATGGGTAACTGAAATAAAGTGCCTCATATATTTATATGAGGATGTTTTTTTCAAAATGGATCTCTATAGTATTGTTGATCAGTGGTTGTCATTGATATCAACCCAGGTAGCACCAGGGGCTACCCAAATCTTGCATGAGAATTTTGACCTACCAAATTACTATATTCTCGGTTAAGAATATTTCTGATGATTTCTACTTGTCGAGATGTTTCCGTTGATATATGGCATGCCACGTAATTCTTCACGGTTTGTGAGATATTCATGTTTGAAGTTTGTAACCCCAGTTAGTGGGCTAAAACACCATGGGGTTGTGGCATGGGTCATTTAAAAGTCAATAATTAATAATTTTTAAGCTCCTAAAATCCCTCCCACATTCACTTGTTGAAGCACCTCTCAACCTAAGAATTTATATAAATTGTGATCCTCATATCCTCCTCATGGAGGGATTTCGCAATTTGAAACAGGTCATCGTGGAATTTTCGATCTAAATTTTTTTCTGCAAAGGTTCAGAAGCTGAAGTTTTTATGAGACAAAGCCAAAATCCTAAGGAATCTCTTGTAAAAATTTCATATCAAGGTGCGCAATATTTTCGGAGATATGATATGTGGAAGTCAGTGTTTTGGTAGGATCTTGAACTTCATCTCAAATAAGTGACCTTGGGAAAATCATCATAAATCTCTCTTTGAGTATCGGATTTGAATTCTGTAAAACGTGGCAGATAGTGCACAGACTATAGTTTTTTCTGTATCAATTTCATGCCGAATGAAGAAACAATGACATGTGGCACACCATACAAGTTCGCTCTATTGAACCAGTCCATAATTAGTTCATTGTGAGAGATTGGGCATAAAACTCTCTTGAAGAATACAAATTGGGTCAAACATGTGGCATTGGAAAGAATACTCAGAGGACTACTAAAGAACCAAAAATCACATATTGGGGATTTGAAATAACATATATATACCAGATTCAATATCGAGCTCCTAGGAGGAAAGAAAAAGCTAGATCATGTGTTGTCAAGGGCTACAAAAGACCAGACTTTCTAGGGAAGCAAAGAAAAGCGAGGTGCAAAAAAGGGTAGCATGAAAAGAGCAAAAATCAAGGTGTATAACAACAAAAAGAAGTTCATCACATGAAGACTTCAAGTGGGCAGCACTGCATACAATCACTGTAAAGGTATCATTGTACTAAGTCATTGTAAATACATCATTGTAAAAATTGTACTAGTGTTTATCTGTCAAGAGTTGAAGAGGCAGTGTCAGGAGGTCTAGGATCATCATTAGGTGGTTGTGTCATAGTTGGGGTTATGGTCTAGTGTGCCTTCTTCTTCTACATCATTATATATCATTGTAAAGTGGACTATTTTCCCTGGTACGAGAGTCCATTCTTCTTTTATTCTTCTATAGGGTGGTAGGGTGGTGCTAGGCTAGTGCATGAAGTGACCAATAGGCTCAAGCCTATGAAAAATTTAGGGTGGTAGGGTGGTGCTAGGGTGAATTGTAGCTCATTTGGTGTTGGGGCATCCGTTCAGTTGACTATTGAAGAATCTTGGGTGTTGGAGCGTCCATCCAGTGGGAGCTGGAGAAGAATAATTTTCTAGATTCTAGGAAGTTGGAGATTTATTTTCAATTGGAGTTGAATATTAAAGAATTATTGGAAAATAATTCAGGTGGTTTTTGTCCCGGAGAGGGTTTCCACCTTAAAAACTGTGTGCATTTGTGTTCCTTTTGTTTACTTCTACAATTATACAAACACTGATAATAATTGAAGATTAACTAATGCTCTAATTGAAAGAAATAATGATTCACCCACCCCCCCTCCCTGCCCCCTCCCCCCTCCCCTCAGTATTTCCAACAATTGGTATTAGATCTTGGTTCCTTCAATAGTAGTTTAACAGCTGGAAGGAGGTCATGGAGCATACCAAGAATGGTGTACCTCTGTTCAATGAAAATAATTATGCACTCTGGAAAGGAAGAATGTAGCTCTATCTCTTGGCGCAAGGTTATGAAGTATGGGACACTGTTCAAAATGGCCTTACACCAACCACAGATGAACAAGGTAAGAAGAATTTGGTAAATGATGCAAAAGAAAAGAATATTATTATCAATGGACTTATTGGATTTGCTTATCATAAGGTGTTGGGTTGTAAAACCACCAAAAAAGTATGGGACAAGCTTGAGAATATATATGAAGGTGACTCAAATGTCAAAGAAGCAAAGATTCAAATATATAGAGAAAAATTTGAGCAACTCAGAATGAAAGAAGATGGAAACATTTCTTCATACTTCCAATACATTGACGAAATAACCAACACTCTAGAAGGATTGGGAGAGCTAGTTGACGAGAAGACTATTATATGGAAGATTCTTAGGAAGTTACCCGGGAGATTCAACCCAAAGGTATCGGTCTTAGAATATAGTGCAAATCTGGAAAAACTTAGCAAAGAGGAATTACATGGAGTTCTCATAGCATATGAAATGAGATTTGATGAAGAAGAGGGTACTTTGCATCTAGAAACTGCATTTGTTGCATCTGAGAAAATCAATAAGGACGAACAACCTTCAATTGAAAAGACATGCACCTGAAAGTGTGAAGAAAAAGGATATGATGAAGAAGGTATTTCAGATGAAGAATATGCTTACTTTACGAGAAAACTAAAAATTGGTAAGGGAAAATTCAAAGGTAAACTTCCATTTATATGTTTCGACTGTGGTGAGGTTGGGAATTTCGCAGCAAAATGTCTAAACATAAGTGATGGAAACTCAAAAGAAAAGAAAGGCTTTAATAAATTCAACAAGAAAATAAAAAATAAAGGATTCAAAAGGAAATTTCTCTCTAAAGAAGATATCTCATCATCCGATGAAGACAATGACAATGAAGAAGAAGCCAATGAGAGGGTATATTTTATGGCCAAGCGCAATAAACAAGAGGTATCAAACAATGAAGAAGAAGGGTTGATCATAGAATAATTTTCTAAGGAGGCAATCAAGCTTATAAAATAGCTAAAGGCTGAGAAGATCCATTCCAATACTCTTTAAGAATAAGTTTAAAGTCTCAAAATTGAAGTTGAAGGAAAAAAATGCATTGAAGTGTCAATTCAAAAGAAGTTGGAAGAAAGCAACCAAGAAAGGGAAGAATTAGAAGCCAAAGTAGTCTCGCTGCGTATGAAAGTGAAGAAAGGAAAAAATATCCAAAACTATGCCAACAACTCAAGGGAATTGGAAGAACTCATCAATAATCAACGATCTTACAATGAGAGATCTGGCTTCGGTTACAAAGAAGAAGAAGCAGGACCTTCTACAACAAAATACAATGAACCTATGAGATATGAAATGCATGTAGACTTCATTGGACAAGATTCACAAGAACAACCTTGGAAGAAAATTCCTCGATGAAGATTTCCATCCAGGTACCAACATATTTTTTATGGCTATTGTTATTCATGTAGAAAATTTGGTCTTAAAGCTATAGAATGTCACACGTACCCTAGGAACCAATACAATTCCAAGAGATCTGTCAAATATGAACCTCCCAGGGCTTAACGAAACATAAATAGATTTTAACATTTAGGAAATAATATTGAATGTTACAAATTTCAAAAATTTGGACACATAGCTAGAGATAGTAGACTTGAAAATCCCCAAAAAGAATCTTCGAAGCCATAGAATGAGTGAACATGGAAGAAGAAGAAGATTGATAATTGTGCTCTCGCTCTCAAGGCTCAAAACAACAAAGATGTGTGGTATGTTGATAGCGGTTGCTCAATGCATATGACTAGAGATAGAAAGAAATTTGTATCTCTGAAAGAGAAGAAGGATGGAACCGTGTCCTTTGGAAATGATGGATCTTCAAATGTTATAGAATTAGGTACCATCACTCTTGAAAGAAAATATGCTCTAGCCAATAATGTTCTATTGGTTGAAAACATGAATCACAATCTGCTCAATGTTGGACAAATGTATGATCAAGGACACACAATACTTTTCAACTCCACAAAATATGAAATCAAGAAAGGCATGTATGGTGAAATTGTGGCTACAACAAGTTGAGCTCCAAACGACATATATGTTTTGGATGAAGCAACTACGAATGTCTAATAGCTAAAGGGGATGATATAATATTTGGTAGCAATGATGATCGACTAAGTAAGAAATTTGATACAAAGATGAAAAGTGAGTTCGATATGTCTTTACCTGGAGAGATGACATACTTCTTAAGGCTTAAAACATCTCAGCAAGAGAAAGGAATATTTATATTTCAAGATAAGTACATCAAGGAAATGCTCAAGAAATTCAAAATGGAAGATTGCAAACCCATCCTTACTCCAATGGTAACAGGTTTCAAATTGAGCATAGACGACTCATCTAAGGATGTAGATAAGAGGTTGTATAGGTCTACGATTGGTAGTCTTCTATATGTAACAGCCTCCTGGCCAGAAGTTATGCAAGATTCCAAAAAACACCAAAAGAATCACATATTATTACCGTCAAAATAATTCTTTGATATCCAAAGGGAATAACAGAATATGGCTTGTGGTATCCCAAGGGTAGAAATCTCATTATTCAAGCCTTTATAGATGCAGATTGGGTAGGAAGCATTGATGATCGTAAGAGTACTTGTGAATAATTTGAATATCTTCACCATAAGCTTGGGATTCTCCCAAGTTCTCATTAGATTTTCCTTATTCAGAATATAAAGGGGGAGTGGAAGTGTGTACAGGTCCACATGATGGTTTTCTGTCAGGGGGAGTCAAAGTGTGTAAAGGTCCACAGGATGGTTGTGTGTCAGAGGGAGTTAATCTTTGCCATTGATGTCAAAGGGGGGAGAATGTTGTAGGAAGAGGTGTCATGATCGCACAGGTAGTACTTGTGTTTCCATCAATGACAAAGGGGGATATTGTTGATTAGTGGTTGTCATTGATGTCAACCCAAGCAACACCAGGGGCTACCCAGATATTGCATGGGAATTTTTACCTACCAAATTACTATATTCTGGGTCAAGAATATTTTTGATGGTTTCTACTTGTCGAGATGTTTCCATTGATATATGGCACGCTACGCAATTCTTCACTATTTGAGAGATATTCATGTTTGAAGTTTGTAACCCCAGTTAGTGGGCTAAAACCCCATGGGGTTGTGGCATGCGTCATTTAAAAATCAATAATTAATAATTTTTAAGCTCCTAAAATCCCTCCCATGTTCACCTGTTGAAGCCCCTATCAACCTAAGCATTTCTATAAATTGTGATCCTCATATCCTCCTCATGGAGGGATTTCACAATCTGAAACAAGTCATCGTGGACTTTGCGGTCTAAATTTTTTTTCTACAAAAGTTCAGAAACTAAAATTTTTATGAGACGAAGCCAAAATCTTGAGGAAACTCCTGTAAAAATTTCAGATAAAGGTGTCCACCATTTTCGGAGATTTGATCTATGGAAGTCAGTGTTTTGGCGGGCTCCTGAACTTCATCTCAAAGAAGTGACCTTGGGAAAATCATCATAAATTTCTCTTCGAGTATTGGATTAGAATTCTGTAAAAAGTGGCAGATAGATTGCGGACTGTAGTTTTTTTTGTATCAATTTTAGAGCCGAATGAAGAAATAGTGACACATGGCACACTGTACAAATTCGCTCTACTGAACTAGTCCATAATTAGGTCATTGTGAGAGATTGGGCATAAATCTCCCTTGAAGAATCCAAATTGGGTCAGATATGTGGCATTGGAAAGAAGACTCAGTGGACTACTACAAAACCTAAAATCACATATCGTGGATCTGAAATAATAGAGATATACCAGATTCAATATCAAGCTCATAGAAGGCAAGAAAAAGCTAGATCATGTGTTGTCAAGGGCTGCAAAGGACCAGAATTTCTAGGGAAGAAAAGCAAAGCAAGGTGCAATAGAGGGTAGCATAAGAAGAGTGGAAATCAAGGTGCATAATAGCTGCAAGAAGTTCATCACATGAAGACTTCAAGTGGGCAACACTGCATACAATCACTGTAAAGGTATCATTGTACTAAGTCATTGTAAATACATCATTGTAAAAATTGTACTTGTGTCTATCTGCCAAGAGTTGAAGAGGAAGTGTCAGGAGGTCTAGGATCATTATTAGGTGGTTGTGTCATAGTTGGGGTTATGTTCTAGTGTGTCTTCTTCTTCTACATCATTCTATATCATTGTAAAGTGGACCATTTTCCTTGGTACGAGAGTCCATTCTTATTTTATTCTTCTATAGGGTGGTAGGGTGGTGTTAGTCTGGTGCATGAAGTCACCAATAGGTTCAAGACTGTGAAAAATTCAGGGTGGTAGGGAGGTGCTAGGGTTAGTTTTAGCTCAATGGGTGTTGGGGCATCCGTTCAGTTGACTACTGAAGAATCTCGAGTTTTGGAGCGTCCATCTAGTGGGAGCCAGAGAAGAATTATTTTCTAGATTGTAGGAAGTTGGAGCTTTATTTTCAATTGGAGTTGAATATTAAAGAATTATTAGAAAATAATTCAGGTGGTTTTAGTCCCGGAGAGGGTTTCCACCTTAAAAACTGTGTGCATTTGTGTTTCTTTTGTTTACCGATATCATTGTACAAACACTAATAATAATTGAAGATTAACTAATGCTCTAATTGAAATAAATAATGACTCACCCCTCCTCTCAGTATTTCCATCAAGTATCTCCATCACTTTATTGATGTTATGGCAGGGGAAGAATATAATTTGTGATGGCTAATCTAAAGGTTGTATTGGGCTAGTCTAGAAATGGTCCTTATTTTGGAAAAATTTGAGTCATGAACCTTACACATTTTTTGGGCCTAAATAAGATTTTTTGTGCCCTATTATATATGATATTAATTTTTTCTATAAACTAATGCTAATGTATTTCTTTTTTTATACCTTTCTAAGGAGTTATTATGCGCATTAAATGAAGCTTTTTTGTGAAACTTATGACCACAACAAGGTACTTGTTGATGTTTCCCCACACAAACAATGGAAGCCTAGTTAACACCCATTTGGTTTTATTAAAGCTTGGAATCCATTATATAATTTTATAAGTATCATGAAGATTTCAAGATGGTTTTTAAACCCTAAACCTAGCCTAATTATAATTACTAAAGCCTTCTAGAAGGAGGGAAATAAATAAGAGTCAAGGGGAGACTAGTAGTGTAAAGTGGGAGAGGAAACATATAGAAAATTGTACTATACCATAACATATTATAGCTTCACCGTGAGTTTGAGCTTCTTTTCAATTTGTATTGTAATCTTCATTACATTACTGAAGATAAACATAATGCTTCTTTTGTTGGATTTTTCCCAGATTGGGTTTTCATAAGGTAAAAATTGATGCGTATTTCTCACGATGTGTTATTTTATGTTGTATTTGTGAACATTGTGTTTTTTATTCTATTTAAATATGAAATGTTTGTTGTAGAGTATATAAATTTATATTATATTCTTCACTAATAGATCTATTGTGACAAATGGTTTAATGAAGTATCTAAAATCATTTAAATGATGGTTGCTCGGTAATAATGATGAATGGAAGATAGATATATAAAACCCAATATAGTGATGCCATATTGTTTATCTCACTACTGTTTGACTCTCACCCAAGAATTTTATAATGTGATCCAAAGAGTATAAATACATAAATAATTGACACTAGTCAAACCTCGCCAATCAAAGGTGAGACTCCTACTTAAGTCCACAAGTTGACCCAAGAAACTCTTTCATTGCAAAAATTGAATTAAATAATATGATGCATATGATTTAGCAAAGAACATGTGGGCACCAAGGATTCATGGGAACCTTTTTTAATGAGAATGATAATCCCAACTCGACCTTATTTTGACCCTAAATGCTCGTTCATCTTGAAGCATAATGAATCAATACTACCTAGCTCTACAAATAGGCGGAACTTGGGAAATGATTGAGATTTAATTTAGCAGAGCATGATGAGGCATAAGAAGACACAATGGTCCCAAAAATATTTTGTGTGAAAAATGATTGTCATAGACCTAAGGAAATGTAGGATTAAGAAGTGCCAAGGCATAGCAATGGACTCAAGGGAAATATCATTGCAAAAGTGGTGCTACAAATAAAAGAACCATGTTTAATAAACAAAAAATATCACTTATACATTATGCATAATTGTTCACAAATCACAATATGCTAGAGGAGTTCAAATAATCATCATTCACTTAGATAACACAAAAAAATAGAATGTGTACATAGGATAAGTTAACTAATCTATTAATTTCATAATAAAAATGCAATATACTTTTAGATATTATAATCAAATTCCTAGTAGTTCACTTAGGTTATATCTATAATTATTACGCAATATTTAATTAGAGTACAACAATGTCATGAGTTTGGACAACATAATCATGATAGTTTCCTTACAATTTATTTTTCTTGCACGATAGTCCAACTTCTAAGAAGCTTGAAATATATCTTATCAATATTCATCTTTATCTATCACTTAGTAGTTTCTACCACTATCATGCACCTATATCTTAATAACTCTCATAAATTTTTTTAACTTCCCTTAGAGTGGTTGTTTCTATATACGCCTATCACACATTTTAAGTACAATTTATATCATAATTATTATTATATCATCATCCATGATATGCAATAAATATTCATTAGAAATATGTTTTCGTTGATGGAAACAAATGGAGAAGGTGTCAAAACATGCCTCAAAAGATCAAGTTCCTTGCGCACAAAGAAGGTTGAAGATCATCAATAGTGCAAGAAGAGAATTTGGAGCCATTTATAGAGAAACATATCATCACAGATGTAGATGGAACCCACCTATATGGGAGGAGAATTGAAAGAGCTTTCTAGTGGTATGATTTTTTTTGAAAATTCCCTCCTGGATTAAAAGATAGAGCCAATCAAAGTTGCAGGACCTCCAAGTCAAAATATCATAGCTAACGAGGTTGGAGATCATTTTTGGTGCTATTTTAAGTTTTGTGGAGTATCCAAACACAATGGAAACGATGGAGGAGTCACCATAGAAGAACACCGGGTGTGCATTGATGAACAATGAGGTAGTAGGAAAAATTTTCATTGAATGATTGGTAGAGCCCACACCATAGCCTAGCCTAGTGGAGGAAGGCTAGAGGGTGTACCCTAACGAAATATTTAAGGAGCGCAAAGGAAATCAATGAGTAGACATGGAACAACTATGCATCATAAGAGATTCCTATAGGTAGAGACAGAGCCCACAGAAAAAATAAGGCTGACGCACTTTCCCTGAAATGTGTACCTCGAAAAGAACTTAAAGAGCACTTAAGACTTTGAGCGGGATGAAATAAGGTAGGCATAGGTGGTATGACAATAGCATAGTGGAAGAAGTTGATTGGCAGAGTTTCAAATGGGAGGTCCCCACATTAACAGATCAACCCATAGAGGAAATACTAGAGGAATAATAATGCATGCATAAAGAAGAGCACCTACCTAGAGAATATTTGATTAGAAGAAAGGAAATAACTAGGAGCATTTTAATTTTTTTATAAATAAAATTGGTGAAAAACCAAGCCTTGGACCCTTCTCTCTCCTCTTCATTAGAGGGATAGGTGGAAAGAAATTACTTTTCGATGATAATGTCAACACCAATGAATGGGGGCATGACACATGGAAGGAAGATTTAGTATTTTTGGCTACTCGAATGACCCATTTATGAGTGACATGTGGTGATTAGATTTGGATCAAGGGCCTAAGTGATAGCTCAAAATTTAAGTGTTTAAAAGTGTGTGGAACCTGAGTGACCGAATAGATCCCTTATTCTTGATTCAGGCACCGTGAACAGTTCAAAAATCAACACTGTATGAAGAAGTTATTCGCGATCTGAAAATTCCACTAAACTGTAATTTTTTTCCTTTGACCAAGTTTGACTGGGCCCTTGAATATTCAAAAGAGAGAATATTCCATGGAATATTCTTGGAATATTTCTCAAAATATTCCCTAGAATATTCCTCAGAATATTCCTTCTGGACCAATTGTATGCTGACAAGTGTCCTGACATAATTTGGCAGTCTATTGTATGTTTGGATTTTATCCAATCAAAGGCCGCCACGTGATAGGCACAAAGGCTGCCACGTGGCCCTGGGTGACGTTGAAATTTTTTTTTGGGGTCTCTAAGGATTCGAACCTCAGATCATAGCTCGACTAGCCTGCCTGCATGCCAACACGCCACATGTATTTCTTGTAAACTATAGACATCGATTAATATATATTATTTAACGGATATGTATTTGGGAGTTTGGAGGGGTCACCCCTGAGGCCCACCACCTCCCATATGGTTGTAGCCCTGAAACCATGGGCTAAAATCCGGTGTGTAGTTCTTGACCCCGTCATCTAACAGTTGTGAGGTGTTCACATGTTAAACCGTGACATGGAATATAAAATACGACGGTTAATACTCCTTGTTTCCGCTGAAATTTAAACCTAACCGATTTACCCCTATCACATGCGGTAATTGCTCCAAATTTTATTCGATGGTTTCAAATTACATTTTAAGATTAAGAAGAGTTTAAAAACTATTCAACCACAGTTATAGCCGACAATTACGGTCATGGTTTTGAATACTGCAGGGTTAGAGCCATGTGCCCAACCCCTCAACCAACATTTAATTGAATGGTTTAAATGGCGGCATATTTGGAGCGGGCACGCCATTTTTGGCATAACTCCAGTTTATCTACATTTTAACTTCAATTCTCCAAGTTTCGTGGAGGGTTTTTAGGGGTCACTAGACAAATTGAGTTTAGGCTCTATCTTGAGGAAGATTCGTCCATTCTGAGAGTGCCAATAGTTAATTCGACTATATCAGACATTCCAAACTCATTGGTGAGGGTTTTAGAGCCATCAAAGGACTTTTGAACATGTTTTTGCTTCAGAGAACTTCAAGGGGCCACTAGGGCCACCAAGGGGCAACAACAAAAAGAGGCTTAGCCAGTGTAGCTAGAGGCCTTATTCATAAATCCAATAGTCAATTTTGGATGATTCAGATGTTCTAGAACTAACGGTGTTGTTTGAAGAAAATGTAGAGGAATTTTGAAGGCTGATATGCTTCAGTGAAGTTCCAGGGGCCACCAGAGCCAGCAAGTGCCAGCAGCAAATTGAGGCCTAGCCAGGGCAGCTAGAGGCCTTATTCAGCAAACCAATAGTCATTTATGACTATAATGAGAATTATTAATCCAATGGAGGTGTTTGTAGAAGCTTTTGAGGACTTCTAGAGGTCAAGAACCCACAGAGAAGTTTTCTTTGACCCTAGAGCCAGGGGATGCCACTAGGTGTTGGAGGCGAAACTAGAGCAGCCGGAGGCCAATTTCAGCGAACCAATAGTATATTATGACTATTTTTGACATTATAAATCCATTTAAGGGATTTGCAGTCATTTGAAGACTTCTAAAGGTCAATAACCTACAGGGAAGTTTTGGGCAACCTAGGGCCAACTGTGGAGGGAGGCCTAGATTGGGGATGCAATGCTCATTTTGAGAAAATTATCAATCTATTTTGGAGGTATGATATGTGATGGAGATAGTAGGGGAGATTTTAGGGATAGAAAAATAATTCTTAAGGAGTTAGTGCCATAGAGAAGCTCAGAGAAGCTCAAGAGCACCGACAGAAGGAATCAAGTCTAAGGGATCCTAGATACATTTTTAGAGTGATGAAAACCATGACAGGGGTATGATGATATTCTAAACCCATTGGTTTAGTTCAGTTAACCATTGGAGTTGAGTTTGTAACTTTTAAAAGAAATTTTCCATAATCCCAAAGAGCCAAGTCAAGATGACAAGATCTCAAGGAGACGTAGCCCACGATATTTAGGTGAATTCCTAGATTAATTTTGTTGTTATGTGTTGATTTTTATTTGATACATTACATGGCTGTTACACATGTTTAATTTCAGCAAAAACAAATGGACTTAAAGTACTTAAACAATTAGAAAAACATACACCTATTTCAAGTAAAAATTTCCGCAAAAGTGAAGTATAAGCTAGATCTTTTATTTGTTTAACTGAGTGGGAGGTTCTTGAAAATCATAAAAAGTTATCCAACCAATTTTTAGATCAGGTTGGTATCATAGCACTTGGTTTCTTGCTTGACAGAGCACAAGGTTTCTTGTTTGACTTGAAAAGTGTTTTAACAGTTAAAGAATTTGACTGTTTGCAAACTAATTGTTGCTTGAGTTTGATAGAGGTGAAGGGAGAGCTACTGTTAGCTAAGTATAGAAGAGGACAAGAAGAAATAAATGGTTGAAGGCATCTTATTTAACCAAAGGACCTCAAGGCAGCCCTTGAAGCACAAAAGGGTTTGTTTGCAAAAGGCTGCTTGAAGAAGAGCTTGACTCTACAACCATTTTATTCAAAAGCTTTGTCAATTGATTTTGAAAGATTTGGAATTGTTGATTGAAGTTATTTTTTTCATTGAAATTATGATGAAAAATTCTTCAAGTGAGGTTTCAAAATCCTCCTCCTTCACAACATTCTTCAATGAAGACATGAAGCAAGACTTCTACATCTTGAAGGATATGGTGCAAATTCTATTTGAATATAGGCGAGAAAGCACTAGAATTCATGAGAAATTGGTTGCTATGAAGAAAGAGAAAGAAAAAATTCTTCAAAGAATGCATGAGATGGAAATGTAGCTTCATCAAGCCTAGAAGGCTTTGACCAAGAACATGCTTGAAGCAGAGGTAATTCACTCAAATTTGTCTTCAATTTTCTATTCAGAAAGATGTCTTGGTTCATTTGAAAATCACAGTAGAGGTATAGGGTCCAAGTTAGTGTTTAAAATGGGCTATGAAGGAAACGGTTTAGGAAAGCATGCACAAGGCATTATTGATCCTATTTTGGATGAGGAACGACCTAAGAAGTTTTGTCTAGGCTATGTTCAATATTATGGCGAAAACTCTACAGCCATGAAGGCATGTGAGACAACTTCAAAAAGAACTTTTGTCACAAGTTCTAAACCACAAACATGTCAAGTTTGTTTTCAAGTTGATTTCCATTGTTTGAAGCCTATGTTATAGCAATATGTGTGTACACATGCAACTTATGGCGAAGATGGAGCCTCTACATGTTCGTCTCCTCATGAAGGTAAAAAATATGAGCATGCAAAGAAACATTTTAGGTTTAATTCTTCCCATATTCAAGTTGATTATGTTTCTGATAAGCATGACAAATCTGCATGATTGAATGGAAGAAAGAGTTGTTGTGCATATTGTGGTCTGTGTAACAATGATGTTTCGAGATGCTAGAAGAGGATGAAGGCATACATGAAACAATTGAGGCAAATGCAACTTGCAAAGAAGGTGCATAAGACTTGCACATATTGCTAGAAGAGGGGACGTGTTGTTTCCCAATGTTGGATATTGCATCCAACTAATCATCCCAAGCACACGAAGAAAGAGGACAGAAAGACTGGCGAAAGTGGAACCAGGGATTCCGTCATGGATGTGAGAACAAATTTTTCACATGAGGAAGACTTTCAGCAACAAAAGTCGCTGTGGTAGTGGCTTGGTGAGAAGTCGTTTGACTTCTTGACACAGTAAAACATACACTCATTTGTACATATGAAAATTTTAGTTATGTATGCATGTTTTCTATTGTAATATCACTTTTGTTTGAGCCACCTTGGATCGATGATCAAGGAAGTGATGTTCAGCTACCTTCTATAAATTTCTCACTAGAAATTTTTGAGTGAGTTCAAGGAAGACAATTCTTAACAGGAGGACAAGCGCATCTAGGCAGGGAAGTGTCGACTACCTTCAAGTTGTGGTTCAAAGGCACTAAGCCATGCAAGGAAAAGTGTATGGAGGCTGAAAAGAAGAGGGTGATGTACTCTTATCTACTGAACAGATTAATTAATCAGTATTTTGGGGTCCAAAGGATTCCCAATGGGGAGGTACAATCAGATTTGGATCAAGGAACTAAGTGTCAGCTGAAAATTTAAAGTGTTTGGAAGTGTGCCGAACATGAGCGACTAGATAGATCTCATCTTCTTGGTTCCGACGCCGTGAATAGTTCAAAAAACTGACACTGTATGAAGAAGTTATCGTGATTTGAAAAGTCCAGTAAACTACAATTTTTGGCCTTTAACCAAGTTTGACTGGGCCTTTGAATATTAAAAAATGAGAATATTCTAGGGAATATTCCTTGGAATATTCCCCAAAATATTCCTTCTAGACCAATTATATGCTGAAAATTGTTCTGATATAATTTGACAGTTTGCCATGTAGCTCTGTATGACATTGTAAATTTTTCTTGGGGTCTTCGCAGGATTCAAACCTTAGACCACAACTCGGCTAGCCTGCCCGCGTGCCACCATGCCACATGTATTTATTGTAAACTATAGTCGACAGTTACTATATATTGTTTAACGGATATGTATTCGGGGGTTTGGAGGGGCCAACTCGTCCCATATGGCCATAGCCCTGGAACCATGGGCCACACTCCGACATGCAGTTCTTAACCTCGTTAGGTAACGGTTGTGAAGTGTGCACATGTTAAACCGCGACATGAAATGTAAAAGATGACAGTTAATACTCGCTGTTTTTGCTGACATTTAAACCTAACTGCTTACCCCTTATCACATGCAGTAATTTCTCCGAAGTTTATGTGACGGTTTCGCATTGTAGTTTAAGATTAATGTGGGTTTAAAAAACTATTCAACCATAGTTATAGCTGACAGTTACGGTCACGGTTTTTAAGACCGCGGGGTTAGGTCCATGTGCTCAACCCCCCAACCAAAATTTAATTGAATGGTTTAATTGGCAGTATATTTAGAGCAGGCATGCCATTTTTGGCATAACTCCAATCTATCGGCAGTTTAACTTCAGTTCTTCAAGTTTGGTGGAGGATTTTTAGGGGCACTGAACAAATTGAGTTTAGGATCTATCTTGAGGAAGACTCATCCATTCTGAGAGTGCCAATAGTCAATTTCAACTATATCAGACATTATAGACTCATTGGTGAGGGTTAAAAAGCCATCAGAGGACTTTTGAGCGGGTTCTTGCTTCAGAGAAGTTCAAGGGGCCACAAGGGCCACTAGGGGGCAACAACAGAACGAGGCTTAACTAGTGCATATAGAGGCCTTATTTAGAAATAAAATAGTCAATTTTGGTTGTTTAAGATGTTATGGAACTAATGGTGTGGTTTTTAGAGCCTATAGAGGAATTTTGAAGGCTGAGATGATTCAGTGAAGTTCCAGGGGCCACTAGGGCCAGCAAGTGCCAGCAGCAGTGTGAGGCCTAGCCAGGGTAGCTAGAGGCCTTATTCAACAAAAAAATAGTCATTTCTGACTATAATGAGAATTTTGAATCCAATGGAGGAATTTTAAGAATCTTTTGAGGAATTATAGAGGTCTATAACCCATAGAGAATTTTTCTTTGACCCTAGAGCCAGGGGGTGCCACCAGGTGTTGGAGGAGAAACCGGAGCAGTTGAAGGCCAATTTCAGCGAACCAATAGTGTATTCTGACTATTTTTGACATTATGAGTCTACTGAAGGGATTTGTAGAGTCATTTTAATACTTCTGAAGGTCGATAACCTAAAGGGAAGTTTTGGACAACCCAGGTCCAACCATGGAGAGAGGCTTAGATTGGGGAAGCAGTACTCATTTTGAGAAAATTATCAGTCTATTTTGGAGGTATGATATGTGATGGAGATAGTAGGTGAGGTTTTAGGGACATAATTTTTTTTTTGAGGAGTTAGTGCCATAGAGAAGCTCAGAGAAGTTGAGGATCACCGACAGAAGGAATCAAGTCTAAGGGAGCCTAAATCTATTTTCAGAGTGATGACAGCCATGACAGGGGTATGATGGTATTCTAAACCCATTGATTCAGTTCAGTTAACCATTGGAGTTTATTTTGTAACTTGTAAAACAAATTTTACATAATCCAAAAGAGCCAAGTGAAGATGAAAAGAGCTCAAGGAGACGTAGCCCACGATATTCGGGTGAAATCCTATATTAATTTTACTGTTATTTGTTGATGTTTATTTTCTTCATTATATGGCTGTTACAGATGTTTAATTTTAGAAAAAACAAATGGACTTAAAGCAATTAAACAGTTAAAAAAACATACACCTGTTTCAAGTAAAAATTCTCACAAAAGTCAAGTATAAGCTTGATATTTTATTTTTTTAACTGAGTGGGAGGTTATTGAAAAAAATAACAAGTTATCCAACCCATTTTCAGATCATGTGGTCCTCATAGGATGAAATTTGGCACAAGTGAAATCAACATGACATCATCTTGATGGTTAGATGTTGGAATATTAAAGAGCAACGTAAAAGGGACACAAAAAGATGACTGGGCATTGGGAAAACATGACAGTCTTAGAAATAAATCAGTCTGGGTGCAATACTATTGGCCCATAGTTTTAGCAATAGATCCCACTTGAAAATGCAAAACCATAAGCAAAATAACAACGTTTTTTTAGAGGTGCACACAATGAAAAGAGTCAGGCCACAAGCGCCAGGACATATCAACACTCATAAGGGATAGAAAATGACAATAAGATTGAGGCAAGGTAGACCTCGCTTACAACTAAGCCCATTAAGAGGAGTTTGGAAGATTTACAAGGAGATAGGTTTAAAGCGCCAAGATAGAAATTTAAGGGCTAAATGATGACACGAGGTTACTTGCGGAGGACAAGACCCAAGACACACATATTTAACAAATAAAACAAGTCCTCGAAGGCCTAAAGAAGTTAAGTGCCTCCAATATCAAGGTGATGATCAGAAGTCCAGGTCTTATGACGAAAATTGATAAGGGGCTAGTGTGACAGGGGCTTAAAGCACAAAGGAGGCTGCATAGGTGGATTTGGTAGCAATTGTTTAATATAATTTAAAAGAGATGTAGAGTTTATGATTGGCGTTCTTTGTAGCAGAAACCAATTAAAAATGATTCTCAGCTATAGTAATCTGCCTTAGGAAGATGCATGGACAAGTTTAGATGACAACTATTATTGGCAACATTTTTATTAAAGCCTTTGGGATTTGGAGGAATGAGTCGAAAAGTTTTGATATTTGGTAGTTTTACCAAAATAGTGGAAATCTAAAGATAGAACTTTAGTTAAAACTACAACTAAAACTTGTTAAAAAACTAGAATATCCAAATTAAGAAAAAAAAGTCAGAGTTTTAATTTAAATTGGAGATCAAATATTGAAGACTTAAATAACAAATCTAGAAGATTTATCTAAACAAAACAAAGGAAAAAAATAAAATAAAATAAAAGAATCATGGAAGAATACAAGAAAAAATATTGAAGCCAAATATATCAAGCCAAAATTCTTTTTAAGAATTCTTGAGCAAGCAAGTTGGACAAGATTTTTGTGTTGAGAATTTTGTGTGAGGTGATTTTGTTGGTGTATTTCTTAGTGATCATATATTGTTTAAAGTGGTATTAAAGAAATTGTTTTATTTTTAAAAGAGGTGGTATTCATGGTTTGAGTATGAAAATGGATGAAAGTTGAATTATTGTGTGTCAAGTAACAGTTGTAGCTTGTAGATTATGGGTTGGTGTTGCTTCTAGTAGGTGCTGGTAAATATTTGGGGTTGTAGCTCCATTCAGTTGTAGCCAATAAATTAGGGAGTTGTATCTTCTTATTGTTTGTAGCCAGATAAATTGTAACAAGATGTAGTTTTCCTTGTTAAGTAACTGGAGAAAAATTTGAAGAATTTGTGTGTTCAATTGTGATTGGTTATGATTTTTATGTCATGCTCATATGAATTGATTTTTGAAGCTTTTATGGTGTCCTAATTTCATTGCACAAGTAAGATAAATATTTTAAGCTGGTAAAATTCCTACAATACTAATTCACCCCACTATCAGTATTTTCCTGGTTTCTAAAAATTGGTACTAGATCCAAGTTACTTCAGATCAGTTTAACATCTAGAAGAAATATTAAGGACCATGGAAAACTGGGAAGGAGGATTTACCAATAAGGAACCAATGTTTAAAGGAAAAAACTAAGTTTTTAAGAAAGTGAGGATGAAGAACTACATTCAATCACTTAGAGATAATGTGTGGGATGTTGTGGAAGAAGAATATCAAAAGTATCCAACAATCATTACCAAAGATAAAAATATGGAGTTCACATGCAATGCTAAAGCCATGAAAGCCCTACTTATTGGCCTATCTAAATCAAAACTTGTCAAAGTGATGGGTTGCACATTTGCTAAAGCTATATGGGCCAAAATGAGTAGCTGCTATGAAGGTGAAAAAAATGTAAATAAATCTAAACTTCAAGGTTATATGATGAAATTTGAGTCTTTAAGTATGCTTGATGAAGAAGACATTGCAAAATAATTTTTAAGAGTTGAAGTTTTGAACACCATAAGAGGGCTTTATGAGAAGCTAGATGAAGTTGTGGTAATTCCAAAGTTGTTGAGATATTTTCCTGAAAGTTTTAATCATAAGGTTTCAACCATTAAAGAGATGTACAATATGAACACTCTCACTCTAGATCAACTACTTGGTACACTTACTGCCTATGAGATGAGTATTTCTAATGGTAAGTCTGCAGCCAAAGAATCAACCTTCAAAGCCAAAAATAAGTGCAAAGAAGAGCTTGATGAATCTTTTTGTGAATCAGATGAAGAAGAAGCCAACTTTGTGAGAAATCTCGAGAGAGGCTCAGGTAAATATAAAGGTAAGCTACATTTTAAGTGTTTTAATTGTGGCAAGGTTGGTCATTATGCATCAAAACTTCTTGAAAAGAGGAAGGATTATGACCCTAGAGAAAAGTTCAAAAAAGTTCAAAAAGAAAGAAATAAGTCTAAGAAGGGGGTTTTTTATGTTCAAGAAGAGATTTTCTCTGAAAGTGAAGCCAACCAATCTTCAGATGAGGATAGGGATGTAGATAGTTGAAATTAATTCATGTTGATGGCATTAGACAATATGAAAGTTAAGGCTATGAATTTGTTGATGAAGAGGCTGAAGTGGACCTAGAAGGAGAGATGATAAGTGCACTTGAGGAAATAAAGAAAACCCAAAAGGAGTTTTCTAGGAAGGAAAAAGATGAAGTTGTTGAACCATTTCTCTTGCAAGTAGAAAAAGGTAAGAAGATTCAAGAATCCATGAAGCAACATCTAAATGAAAATATTCAATCATGTGAAAGGATGGAAGGAGAAATCATGTTGGTAAAGAAGGAGATAGAGAAGGGAAAAAAGAAAATAAGCTTAAATCAAAAGTTTGGTAAGGGATATATAATTTAAATGAGATATTTGAAGCACACATAATTTCCACAGATCATAGTGATATTGGATTTGAGGTCGAGTCTAGCACAACAATAAAATTGAAAGAAAAAAACAAATCACGTTTGTCCCAACAAGAAGAGAAAACACTGTGCAACAATAGAAATAGGGTATGCATCCCAATAATTAGTCGAAGAAATATCAACAACAACAAAAGAAAAACATTGTCCAAGAAAATTGAAGTGCTCAAAATTTAGCCCAACATAAAAGAAAAGCTTCCAGGTATAATGAAATTTTCCTAGGGTACTGTTTCACATGCACTAATTATGACCATAAAGCAACAAATTGTAGATTCAATATATCCTATATGAAGCTCATATATAGAGGCAGATATCATCAAATGAAAATTAAACGCAAGTAAAATAATTATTTTTATCCCTTGAATAATCAAATTCAGTTATTTAAATG
This sequence comes from Pinus albicaulis, assembly GCA_034641835.2. NCBI lineage: Eukaryota > Viridiplantae > Streptophyta > Pinopsida > Pinales > Pinaceae > Pinus > Pinus albicaulis. The sequence goes on along the minus strand of CM076584.1, from coordinate 1,444,857,722 downwards.
TCAAAATTTTGGGCATATAGCAATCAATTGTAGACTAAAGGAGAAGAAGACTGAATTAGTTATTGAGAATATTGAACAGAAGGCCAAAGTATGGAAAGAAAAGGAGAAAACATAACAATGTGACATATTTTTGTATGGTTAGAATGAAGGTATTAATTGGTATATGGACAATGTTTGTTCCAGGCACATTTCAGGTGATGTAACGTTTGGCAACAATGCTCCTGGAAAGATTATTGCCAAGGGAGTGGTCAATTTGTAAAATTGCAAGGGTAAAGCCAAGAATGTTTTATTTTTTGATGGTTAAGTCATAATATTCTAAGTTTGTCACATATGTGTGATTAAGCTTATGATTTAATTTTTAAAGCTAAAAATTATCAAATCAAGTCTACGAGCATAGGTGAGATAGTTGTTGAAGCTATGAGGATAGGAAATAATGTGTATGTGCTTAAATAAAAGACAGAGAGGTGTTTCTTATCAAATATTGATGAAATTTGGTTGTGGCATAGGAGGCTTGGACATATGAACTTTGATCAGATAATCAAATTGAGCAAGCAATATATTTTTCAAGACTTACCCTGGCTTTCAAAACCAAAGAATCCAATTTGAAAATCTAGCAAACTAGGCAAGAAAACTCATGTTCCATTCAAGGAAAAGGAGAAATCATCATCAAATACATTGCAATTGGTACACATGGATTTGTGTAGACCATTCAGAACACAGTCACCCACAGGTAAATTATATTTTATGCTAATAATTGATGATTTTAGCAGGATGATGTGGGTTGCCTTTCTTAGAGAGAAATTTGAAGATATTGAGAAATTCAAAGAGTTTAAAGCTATGGATAAAAATGAAATTGAATACAAAATAAAGAGAATAATATCTAACAATGGAGGTGAGTTCACTTCAAAATAATTTGATGAATTTTTCGAGAATAATGGCATCAAAAGAAAATTCACGATAACAAAGACTCCACAACAAAATGGTGTAGGTGAAAGAGAAAACAGATCATTGCAACAATTAACGAGAGCCATGATGGACGAAATAAAATTACAACAAATATTTTTGGCAGAAGAAATTCATAAAATAGTAGTTATTCTCAACAAAGCTCATTTTAGACCAATCAATGACAAAACTCCCTATGAGATTTGGTATGGCAGAGCTGCAATAGTTAAGAACTTCAAAGATTTTTGTAGCATATGTTACATCAAGAAGAATGATGACAAACATGGTAAGTTTGATGTAAGAGTAGATGAATGATTTTTTCTTGGATATTCACATAAGAACAAAGGATATGGATGCTATAACATGAACATCAAGAGGAATGTTGATTGTATTGATGTCAAAGTGGATGAATATCTTGAATATTAAGTCAAACAACTAGTAAAAACCAACACTAATGTACCAGTTAGCAATAGTGAGGAGAAAAATGAGCCACTTGTAGAAGAAGAATACAATGAAGATCCCTCCAACCCTCAAGCCAAATATCCTTCAAGGTATGTACAAAAACACCATCCAACCAATCAAATTATTGGAGAATTAAATTTTGTTGCACAGACAAGAAGGAACTTGATTAATCCTCATGCACAAGCACATGTTGCCCTTATATCCATGCAAGACTGAAAGGATGTTATACAAACCATTCAAGATTAAAATTGGTTAAAATTTATGCATGATGAATTGGACAAAATAGAGAAAAAACAGACATGGGAACTTGTTCCAAGACCTCTAAACAAGAATTCCATTGGCATGAAGTGGGTTTTCAGGAATAAATTGAATGACCATGGAGAAGTGGTAAGAAACAAGGAAATGTTGGCATGCAAAGTTTACGCTCAAATTGAAGGTTTGGATTTTGAAGAAATTTTTGATCCCATTGCTCATTTAGAGGCAATCAAAATGTTTTTGGAATATGCTTGTTTTAAGAAATTTAAAATATACCATATGGATGTAAAATTTGACTTTCTCAATGGATAATTACATGAAGAAGTTTACATAGAGAAACCATAACGTTTTTATCTAACATAGAAATTAAATTATTTTTGCAATCTTAGGAAGGGCTTGTTTGGTCTCAAGCAAGCCCCTAGAGCTTGGTATTCAAAGCTAGAAAAATAATTTCTCAAGTGTCAATTTAAAAGAGGTGCAATTGACAACAATTTTTATGTCAAAGCAAAGGATGGAAAAATCATAGTGGGCAAGTTCACAGTAGATATGAAGGCGATTTCGAGATGTCAATGCTTGGAGTGATTTCTACCTTCCTTGGATTGGAGATTGCGTGGACCCCCAAAGAAATTTTTATTTCACAAAGAAAATGTATCAAGGAAATATTGAAGAAGTTTGGCATGGAGGAGTGCTCTTTAGTGAGCACACCAATAGTGACATGTTGCAAGCTTAGTAAGATTAATGAATCCCCTGAAGTGGACCAGACTTTATACAAATCCTTGATTGATAGCCTACTGTATTTAACAACTCCAAGACCAGACATTATGAAGGTCGTTGGGATAGTTGAAAGATTTCAGGTAGCTCATAGACAAAGGAATCTATTAACAACCAAGAGGATTCTTAGATATCTCAAAGTAACAATGGATTATGGCCTGTGGTACCCCATAGGTAAAGTTTTTCATTAATTATTTACACTGATGCTGATTGGGTAGGTGACGTAGATGATTAAAAGGGCACTAATGGTGGTGCTTTTTTTCTTAGAGAATGTATGTTTCATGCTTGAGAAAGAAGAAAACCTCCATTTCCTTATCTACAACTGAAGCATAATATCTTTTAGCAATTTCTTATTGCACTCAACTATTGTGGATGAAAAACACATTACGGTATGTACAAGTGTTTTATGAGAAACTTATTCCCATTATTTGTGACAATACAAGTGCAATCAACATGTCAAAGAACCCTATTTTTCGCTCCAAGAAAAAAAAAATTCCATTCAAGTGTCATTTCTTGAGAGAGCAAGTTGCTAATCAGATTATAAAGTTGGAGTATGTCACTAAAAAATAAAAAGTTGCCGATATTTTCACTAAGCTACTTCCTAGAGACCAGTTTGAGTATTTGAGACAAATATTGGGAGTTGTTCCTCTTACCTCCATCCAGTAACTCTTCCTTCAGAAAAAATAAAGGAAAATGGTATACATTCATCATATCAAGATGAAGCTGCCAATTCCAAAGGATCAACAATTCAAAGGAATATTGTTGACAAGGTAGTATGGTGACAGGGGGATCATGTTGGTGTCTTTTCCATTGATGTCAAATGGGGTTATATACATGGTAATGTGATCTGAAAAAAGAATAAGAAGGAGAGGTACTTGGTGGAGGAGAGGTGTTAGTCACTAAGAAACAAAAAAAGAAGAGACAAGGAAGAACAGTAACAACACCAGAACAACAGAAGAAACTAAGCATAAGAGAAGTGCATCTAAAGGGGAGCAACATTCAAAGAGAAGTTTGAGAATATTTGGTATGTTTTGTTTGATCTCGGTGTTGTCATCAATCCAAAAGGGGATGAATTTTAGAAATATGTTTCCATTTATGGAAATATATAGAAAATGTGTTAAAATATCCCTCATAAGATTAGGTTCCAGGAACAAAAATAAGTTTTAAGATCATCATTAGTGCAATAATGTTTTAGAGACTTTGGAGCCATTTTTAGCATAAAAGATCATCTCAGATTGTGATGTCCCTTTTTCAGAAATATCACAAGTCTGTGCCAGAGATGGACTACGGGGAAATTTACCAAATATGTCACCTTCTAAAGAAGGGTGAGATCCGGAGGTTTTCTGGCCCTTTGTAGACTCTGTCTATAGATATGTGAAATTCCCTAGTATGAATGACTAGCAATCCAAGCCTGGAAAACACATTTCCCAGAAATGGAGGCAGCAGGATTTGATCCCTGATCTAGAATCCTTCAAATATATATGTCTGGAGCTGGAATCTTGAAGTGGACTCAAAAAAAATATTCCTAGGAGCTTGAGACAAGCCTCCTTTAACTGCTATCTTCAGAAAATGGCCCAATGAAGAGGGTTGCAACAACACTTTGCTCAACAAAGGAAATGACAGCATTATGGCTAAGGAGCTATGCCATATGAAGATGAAATCAATTTGTAAATATATGTGCAGCAGAAAATGTAGACAAACTCTTGAGAAATATCTCACTTAAAGTAAGCCAAAGAGTCTCAATGAGACAATGTACATAAGAATGATGAAAGCACTGCTCACATAGTTTATTCTCAACTAAGACCGCACAGTCTATGGAGGTACTGTAGCAGTAAATACAAAAAAATGAATGATACAACAATATAAGCTCAAATATAGAAGGGGGATCAAGGCTTCAACCCTTGAAAATACAATACAACAATCCTTTAAAAGGATTGGATGGAAACTAGACAAAATGGCATTTTTACCAAAATGCCGGAGTAGTTGGGCAGCTTCTGCAACTCAATGGAAAATGGAAATGAAAGGAGCTTGCTGAATATGATTCCTTTGCTGAAATAAATCCTTTATTCAATCTTCTAAATGAAAGGCTGATACTTTAATTAAAGATCTCACCACCCACCAAAATGCTGCAACCCTCACTGCAAATGATCTCTATAAACTGCACAGTCAAGGAAGAGGGATGCTCTTCTGCTAATGGAAATGATTGGCCTGATGCAAAAGATGATGGATTGAAGACTAGAAACTCCCTCACTGATCTCCCAAAGGAATGGAGACTCCCTCCTCTAAAATATAATGCCGGAAGTGATGATGAGAAACCCTCCCCTGCAGCACCCAGCTACACAACTCAACCACCAATGGAGACTGCGTTGGAGCTGAATGAAATGCTTTGGCCTCAAGCCAGAATATGGGGCAGATGAAGAACAAGCTCTTCCAAGAGCTACTCAATGGAAGAGATGGGATTCCCACCTGGGAACACCTAGTGCTAGCAGCACTGCATCTCAGCGAAACAGCTGGAGAATGCACTTGTCTAAGAAGACAAGAAAAATGATAATCAAAAGCATGAATGAGAAGGGCTGCTTTGTTCTCCTTTTAAAAAAATGAAAGATGCTTTGCCATGGGCCCCACACCTTAGGGCTTCCTGTCTAGAATGATCTCCTCCTCATGCAAACTATGCTGGCCCACCAAGGGAATCTTATCTTCTCTATCTGTGTAGTTACTTGGCTTCTTCTAGAATTATCCACTTGCAAATTGTCTCTTTTCACACATGGGGTGTGAAATCTAGATATTTATTGACCCCTTTTCACATTACAAGGGTTCCTTATTCATATTTTTATTATCAATGGGTTTTCCTACCCATTTATTCTTCTCCTAAAGAAAAAACAAAAGTTTTTAATGTCCCACAAAATTTTGGGACATTACACAGATGCATATGGAACCCACCAAGATGGGAAGAGCTATGAAAGATATTTCTGGTGATATATGGATGTTTAGAAATATCCTCCTAGCTTGAATGATAGATGGAGTCAAATTTGGAGGACCCCCAACTCAAAATGGCAGAGCTAAGGAGGTTGGAGACCCTTTTTGGTGCTATATTAAGTTTGGCAGAGAAACCAAACATAATGACAAGGATGAAGGATCTTATAGAGAAGACCACCAGGTGCATGTCTATGAACAAAAAGGAAGCAAGAAAATTTTTCATTGGATGATTAATAGAGCCCATACCACAACTTGGCCCAAAAGAGGAAGCACAGAGGCTGTACCTTGATGATATAACCCTGATAAAATTTTAAGGAGAACAAAGGAAATTAGCGGGAAGACATGGAGAAACTACATGGTGGAGAAGCTCCCAACTGGTCAAGGCAGAGCCCACATAACAAATTCATTCATCACAATTATCCTCGTAGGTGTACCTTGAAAGAAACGTAAAGAACACTTAAGAGTTTGATTCAGATGACATAAGGAAGCAAGAAGTTTATTAGTAGCGATTTAAGAGGGAAGCCCCTAAATTAGTAGCTCAAACCGCAGAAGCAAGGCCATAGGAATAAAAATCAAGGCATAAAGAAAAGCACTGACCCAGAGGAAATTTGATTAGAACAAAGGAAATAGCTCGGAGGATTTTAAATTTTTTATAAAGAAAATATGCAAAAAACTAGGCCTCAGACCCTTCTCTCTCATCTCTTCTAGCAGGATAGGTGGAAACACATTACATGTTGATTTCATCACTAGCTATAGGGATCATGGAACATGGGAGGAATATTCAATATTTTTGAGTACCCGAATGACATATTTATGAGTAACGTGTGGTCCAATCATAGGATGACACGTGGCATAGGTGATGTCAGCATGACATCATCCTGTTGGTCAGAGTTGGAAATATTAAAGAGAAACATAAAAGGGAAGCAACTTGTTGCCTAGGAATAAGGTAGATGTGGATGTGTGAGATACATATCAGCCTGGGTGCAATACTATTGACCCACAACTGCAACAAAAAACCCCACTTGACAACACAACCCACAACCAAAAGACTGACAATTTTTTAAAGGTGTACGCAGTGGAAGCACCGAGCTACATGCACCAAGACATATCAGCACTGCCAAGGCATAGTAACAACCAATAATATTGAGGCAAGGTGGTCCCCAAAAAGAGGTAAGTCTACTAAGAGGATCTAGAAATATTTATAATGAGGGGAGTTTAAAGCACTAGGATAGAGAGTTACGGGTTAAGTGTCGACATGAGGTTATGCGTAGAAAATGAGACCCATTGCAAATGTAATTAACAAAGAAAAAAATCCCTCAAAGGTCTAAAGCAGTTAAACACCTCCAGGATTAAGATAATGGTCACAACACTAGGTCTTATGGTGAAAATCGATAAGGGGCTAGTGTGATAGGGGCTTAAATCACAAAGGAACCACACAGGTGGAATTGCCAACAATTTTTTAATATAATTTAAAGGAGTCGCAAAGTTTATGAATGGCATGTTTAGTAGTGATAACCTATTAAAAATGATTTTGAGCTTTGGTAATGTGACTTGGGAACATGCATCGATGGGTTGAGTCAACAAATATTATTGGAAATATTTTTATTAAATCCTTTGGGATTCGGAAAAACAAGCTGACAACTTTTCATATTTGGAAGTTTGGCCAAAATAGTGGCAATATAAAGATAGAATTGTAGTTAAAACTAAAATTAAAACATATTAACAAACCATAATAACAAAATTAGGCAGAAAAAAAACAGAGTTTTAATTTAAACTAGAGATTAGAGATTGAAGACTTAAAGAATATATCCATAAGACTCAACTGAACAAAAAAAAGGAAAGAAAAAGAAAAAAAATAAAAAATCATGTAAGAATACAAGAAAAAACATTAAATGAAAAAATATCAAGCCAAAATTCAATATAAGAAAGCTTGAGCAAGAATATTGGACAATATGTTTGTGTGGAGAATTTTGTGTGAGGTGATTTTGTTGGTGTATTTATCAATAATAATGTATTTTTGAAGGTGATGTTGAAGAAATTGTTTTATTTGTAAAATAGGTGGCATTCAGCATTCGAGTATGAGAATGGATGAAAGATGAATCATTGAGTGTCAAGAAATTTGTAGCTTGGAGATTAGGTGTTGGTGATCCTTCTAGTAGGTGCTGGTAAATATTAATGGTTGTAGCTGCATTCAATTGTAGCTGATAAATCAGAGACTTGTAGCTTCCTACTAGTTGTAGCCAAATAAATTGTAACAACAAGTTGTAGCTTTCCTTGTGAAGTAATTGGAGAACAATTTGAAGAATTTGTGTGTTCCATTGTGATTTATTATTCTTTTTATATCATGCTGATATGAATTTTTTGTTGAAGCTTTTATGGTGTCCTAATTTTTTTACATAAGTAAAAGAAAGCTTTTAAATTAGTAAAAATCCTACAATACTGATTCAACCCCCTCTTAGTATTATCCTGGTTTCTAACACTATTTTTCACATTTCATGTCTTTATTTCAATTGTGAAATGCTATTTTATATTGTGACACTTGTTATTTAACTTCTATTTTTCCTAATATTTATCATAGTATTCTCCCTTCTACTTTTTTTCCCCAGTAAAAAATCGTAATTTTATTAATGAAAATAAAATTACATGTTGCATCAACTAAAAATATTTTCCGACAACCAGACAAGTCTGGTGTTCAAAGAACATACAAGTGACCCTAAAAATACATATGGGGAGAAAAGTTATGTTTTTCTCCCTTTTTTCTTCTCAACCTTTCACCATGCACCTTGTGACGGCGTGGAGGAGACAAGGGCGAGCTGGTTTTCTGCTGTAGTTGCTCCATTGTCCTTATCTGAGTCTGAGTTTTCTGATGTATGATGCCATTTATTGCCATTGTTGTCTAGAGCCACTAGGTCCTTTGCACGCATAACTGGGGGGTTTTGAAGGTCGAAAGGGGTTTGTGCTTCATTTCCTTATACCTCTGGACTTGCTGTTGACTGAATGTTCTCATTTAGGATGGTGTCATCCGCTTCTTCTTCAAAATCCTCCTTTGGTCCACATGGGGGAAATTTCCATCCTTTGGGAGATTTCACAATTTTTATCTATTTATTTATTTATTTATTTTTCTGTTATCTCTTTTGGCATCCGGGCATGTGTTTTGTATATTTCCAGTCTTCCTGCAATTTTTTCATTTTAAGGTAGTGTTTTCATAATCTAGGGGTTGCGTCCAATTTTGCTGTTTATGTATCAACTGCATTTTTTCTGGTAAAACTTTGATGAGATCTAATTCCAAAAAAATACGTGTGAAGGTGTATATTCTCTCCTCTAATTTTTGTGTATCTATTTTTATGTATCTCCAGATGATGTTCCTAATACCTTCTAGAATGCAGTCATTCTAGAGATGCATTGGGAGGTTGTACATCCCGACCCAAATCGACATTCTCGAAATGACCATGGTATTTGCATCAAAATTCGGGAACCATGGGGTAATGAAGAGTCCGGTAGAGCCCTAGCACCACAAACCCTCCTAGAGTATAATATCTCTAGCTTTCAATGTCTGAAACTTGAAAATGAAAAAACCTTTTGAGGAGAGGTGAATTTCACACTCCATTGTCCAGTTTGTGAAGATCCAATGAAAGAGCTCCATTGGTGTAGGCTAGAAGTAGTTAAAATGACATATGACTGCTTGTGATTCAAATGAGGTACATTGATGATCAATCTCAGGAATTTCTACCATCAATTCTTGAGTTATGTTCAATTTTTATACTATGTAGGGACTAGGGACATTACCAACTGGTTCTGTGGGTGCCTTATCTTTATTTTTCCCTTTTAAAATGTTCTTGTAGGATGGGCCTTGTGTTTGTACTTTTTTAGAGGTACTACAACCTCTTTCTCCTATTTTATATTTTGTATTTCCCTTATCTTCAACTCCTCCCCTTAGTCGTAGGTTAATAATTATAGTGGAACCTGTGCTTATGCAGTACTCCTTGATTGACCTGGAGCCTTTGAAAGCTCTACCTCCATAGAGCAGGGATTGCAGTTGTAATGGGTAACCTAATGTTTTCCTGATTTTTCTTTTCAGTTGATTCACCTTGTCTGTGTACTGAACCCAAAATAATTTATTTATCCCCTTAGGGGTTATAACAAAATTTTGAAAGTGTGTTAGGGTTACTTGATGCGTAGTATTTGGTTCCCTTGTGTTATCTCTGTTTAGTGCCAATTCTGGAGGCCCCTATGCTGGAGATAAGTCAAGGGGGAGTTAAGAACCCAGTTTCCATGGGGCACACCTGCGAACGGAAACAACCTTAGACCAGTCGCTACAAGAGTAACTCCAGTAGATACCCTACATCATAGAAGGAGAGGTGATGTAACCAAATGGCCGCTTTTACCCAAATACCTAAAATCTTAAATTGTCTGCCCGTTCCCAAGATTTAATACTTGTAATAGAGTATATATTCAAAATTTTACATATTCAGATATGTTCACTTAACTCAAGGAAACTTCATTACGTGAAAGATCCCTTCAGTCCAATCTAATATCACAAGAATAGAATCCCAAAATTCTACATGGAATAAACATTTAAACCAGGCTTTGTGGTACCTTGACAACGCATATGGTATCACAGAGAATATTGCATCACAACATTTCACTGTATCGAATACACGGTATCGCGTTCAAAATACTACAACCCTGTGGTTTATGGGCCCACACAAATGGTGACCAATCAAGATGGGTCGTGCTTCACACCTTTTATAACTTACCTCCGAGCAGATTCACCACTTAACAATTTTCACAGTATTGCGATGTCGTAATTCACATCAAACTCTCTGTCATTGTCGTAAATTTTAGCGTTTAACAATAAACATATCCCCTATCCTGTGCGATATGCGATCGCATCACATCGCATCAAAAATAACTTACCATGCGATGTCTTAATGCTAAACACTAAAATATCCAATTTGCAAAACTGCTCTAGGTGCGATTTTGTCTCCACCATTGATCTTGCCTAGATCTAACGGTTCCGATATGCCTTTATTGATCGGATTCACATCACAACACAAATAAATTACCTGCCAAGTCTTAACTTGTAGCTAAATAATCACCAATTGTGATGTGCGCTTGGCTGCTCTGCTGACACGTGTCCACTTTACAGCTTCCCAAAATTACCTTGCAAAGTAATCTTAGCCGTCAGTCTCTTGCTTTGTATTTTGTGACTTAATCCTCGTCGTCCATTTTAGCCTTTGGAAATATTCTAAAGGATTTCATTGCCTTTGTCTTTTCTCCTGTTTCTTTGACCGCCACCACTCTACGTCTCTGTTTCCTTCACGCTATCCTTCCTGAGTTTGTTTGGTATTTTAATTGCACTAATCTCTCTTGATCTTTGTTTATGTATTCCGACTTGGAATTTTCATGCTCGATGCACACCTTGCATGATGTATCAATATGGAATATAGAACACCCTTTTGTATTACTTCTCTGAATAAAAAATTTGGATTTGTTTCTTTCTCGACCTGCATTCAATTTATAATTTCTCTAGAATAGAATCATATAGATTCTACCCAACCATTAAATCCTTATCACTCAAAAAGAATTACTCTTTAATCAGAATTCACATAAAAATGGTTTATTACATAGAAACCATATTTTCTCATTACGGATCACTCAGATCGTAACACAGACACATGAATTCAATTTATCATTAATAAAAAAAATGTACAGATACAAGAAAACCTATTTAAATTCTATCTTTTGCCTGAAGCTATTTCATGGCCTTCTCTCCTCTACGCATAACCCTTTTTGCTCTTGGGCTCTCTCCTCTCGGCCTAATCTTCTTTCTTTAATTTGGCCTCTCTTCTTCAAAGCTTATAATTTAATTTATAAAAATTTAGAGCTTATCTAGTACTCACTCAACTCCTATAAACTTGTAACTGATTTCTATTCTAAGGAAATCCTAATTTATGGCTCTCCTATATTCTTAGCATAAACAACAAATATTCTCTCTAATATCCCACTTCTTAAGGGATTGGTTACATTGTCTCAACACTCATCAACTCCTAACAACTAAGCATATTCCCTATCAATTCTCACTAAGAAATAAAATACTTTTTACATGAGTTTTACAATGTCTCTTTAAAATAGTCCCTTCTTGGACAAATGTCGGGACCCTAAGATTTGATTTCTACTTTGAATTTTGACTTAGAGAAGATGCTCCTGCATTGGACTCCCCAGGTGAAAATAATCATGATCTCCATATCATGTGTATTTAATAGTTTTCCTCCTTGATCCGAGACTTCGTTATGTAATGATCCACTGTCTCTACCTTTTCTGTTTTTTTGTTGTTTCTCTTGTTCTCCAGGTCTCCATACTTTATGTTGCAATGCCTCGCTGGCTATGCTCTCACATTATTTTGTTATCTTTCTCTTGTTGCTGCTGCTTTTCTTCCTAGCTGTTGTCTTCTTCTGATACACCTTCACCATTAACCTTCTCATTCTTTCAATCTCCATGTCCAGTTTATCTTCTTACTGGTACTCACTCTGCCAATTGTCTTGAAACTGCTATTTGTTATCTTCTCTTTGAAGTTGTTGGATTCTTACTACTTCCCTTACATCCTTACCCTCTTGTTGCTTCTTAACTTTTGTATCATCTCTAACCTCTGTTCAATATCTTTGATTAAAACATCATACTTAGATGCTTCCAACAAACAATTCAGCAATTCACTTTCTACCCGATTCCTTTCAAAAACCTCATCACTATGCTTTTCATCAATTCCAACATATCTTTATTCCTCTTCCTTGACAACCCTCAGTGATTTTTCTTCAATTCTTTGATTAATCCTGGTAGTCAGTTCAACTTTTTTCAGTTCTAAGACTGATTCCTCTTTAGCATAAGACATGCCTGCCTCACTTTTTCCTAATTTCAATTGTGCATTCAGAATATTCATTCTCTAGCTTGCTAGTCTATTCTCCAAAAGACTTAACTCATACAAAAAATCTATCATCTCACTTGGAACTTCTTCCAAAAGTTCTATACAATCCTTACTATCTCCTTCTTTGTCACAAGTCCAATTTCTTGGTGAGACTACTTCTCCATTATTCATCAAAATAAAATTCTGATCCTCTATCTCTATGACAACTTTAGATATCTGTCGAATAGTCTTCCTTTGGCCAATCAGATAAGCCAATTATTCCTTATCCTAAACAATAACAGGTTCCTCATCATCAGACATAGCTATCTCATCTCCCTTGGAGATACTTCCTTCACTAAGCAAGGAATTTAAGAACTCCTTCTGCTGCAATAACTCAACTTGATCTTTATCTGGGAGACAATCATCATCGTAATTTGCTTGAAAATTCTCAACTTCATTCAAGACAACTCCAAGAGATGGATTTCCTTCTGCAACACCTGCAAACACAGTCAAACTATCAATTTCAAAATCACAAGATCCAATGGTCTCATTTGATGATTCAGCCACCAAATATTCCTCTTGCTGTTCTAAGTCCTCTACATGACTCAGAAAATATTCAATGGTCTTCTTATCAGCCTCCTCAAGCCCGTCACTTGGTTTCTTGATATCCTTCTCCACTTTTTCTTGCTTTTGGTCATCATTGTGAGCCAAACTTCCTCTCTTTTCAACTTCAGCATGCTGAAAAACAATACCCCCTCTTAGCTGTGCATGATCTTCCATATGAGATCTAACTGTCTCTAAACTCAAATTATGCCTCTCTTCTTTTTTTTCTTTGACATCACCTGTGAACATACATAAATTATTAATTTCAAAATCATAAGGCTCAATTGCCTCAATTTATGTTTCAGACATCACTACTCCATATTCAAGTTCAAAAGAAACTTGTTCATCTCTAGTTTTTGTCTTGCTATAGCTCAACTCCTTCAAGCTTCTCTGTCCTCAAATCAACATCCATAATCTGCTCAAGCTTCCTCAGCTCCTCTATTAACTGGATATTCACCTATTGTTCTCTCTTCTCTTCTTATGCCACTTCATTTTCTTTCTCATTCTGTAACCAAATATGTGGTATTCTTTACTCCTCTGGAACAAGTTTATCAACAAATTATATTTCATTCGTATCTCAACCTTTTCTCTCTCATAATCTTCATCCATGTAATCTACTTTGACATCTTTCTTCACTTTTATTGTACTGTGGTCTCTCTCAGAACTTATGCTAGGACTATCAGTAGTCATATTCTCCAATATCTCTATGAGTTCCTCACTCACTATGAGCTATAATTAAGCCTATGCAATAACAAGTCATTCCTACTACGTTTACCTCACCAACATTTCCTCTATAATTGGCCACTAGTCCCCTCCGTGGAACTTTATTTGAGCTTTCCTCTGCTCCTAGGCTTCAACTCATCTGCAGTTTTGAGAACAAAATTTTTCTCTTTTATTTCAATCAAAAATGAAATAGTAGGTTCTGGCCACACTCTTCTTTCACTCAGAAATTCTTACTAGCTTCCTTCATCACTGCTTCTTAAGGTTGTGATCTTCTTTTGCTGAGATAATTATTTATCTGCAACTATCAATATTCAATATTTCTTTAACCTGCAAACCTCAAATCAGAGTTAAACAAATCAATACCTGCATGATTTCACAAGCATTCTCCATCCACTCTTCACATTCAAGTGAATCTGCATTCTTCACAAGAAAACAACCATCAATGTGCTTTATTTATCCTTCTGAAATCTCTTCTTAAGTTTGTTATCATTCCAAAATTTCCAAGGGTTTTTATATGTGTTTAAAGAAATATTAGAGGTAACTATCAACCACTTTAGTGATTAGGATCTATCCTTCCTAATGATCAGAGAGGGCTCTCTCTTAATGATTTAACTTTGTTGTTTTAATTGATTTTAGGCTAGTTATATAAGAATGATTTGGTTTGATTTTGATTTGTTGGTGGAATTAATGATTTATATGGATAGGTGTTTGTCTATTTTCCATTGGGTTATGGAGTCAGTATATCAAGAAAATAGAACAATTTTTTTTTATAAAAGTAGTGTTATAGGGCAAGGTAGTTGAGCAAAACCAGATCTTTAAGGCTGAATGGTGAAGTGATTTTCAATCGGGATCAAGGAGAAGTTAAGGATTCCTTAAACCAGATGATGAAGGAAGGTGAAAGAGGTCAATTGGGATAGGAGAGAAATTAATTATTCTCAGATCCAAATATCATAAGAAAAAATTAAAATGAATAACATTTTAGAACATAGTGTATTTAAACAAATTCTGCAATAATATTCTTTTTATAACATTTAAAATTCGGAAAAACATGCAAGATTATGGAATACTTAAGAAAATAACATGAATAATTGAAATATACTTCACTAAAGTAGCTCAACACATGAATCCTGTAAAGAAATGCCTTTATTATTTTTCCTGTCTGTGAACTTGGAAAAGTTACAACAAACCCTCTGGTAGTAGATCAATTCAACAATAGAAATGTTCAGGAATCCACACTCAATAATTCGAATTGCCGAAGTATTTATAAAAAACTTAATACAAAATATCTTGTTTAAATAACCAAGATTTATTCAAGGGAAATAAAATATCTTCATCACTGAAAATTTTAACGATGGAAAATTATCTTGAAGTTTAAAACATTGGCGAATCTCACTAGTCCCTAATATGCAAACTATAAAATTTTTATTGATATACTTGTAAAATTATTCGAATTTATAATGATTTTATATATAGTCTTTATATAATGTTGGTGATTTTTAAGGTAAAATAATTTTATATTGTAAAATTTGGGCGAATCATTTTTAGAAAAATGGAAATTGGCAAATATTTTTTTGGAAAAATCATGGAAAATTAACCCACATGCGAAGATTCTTCATGCAAGAATATAGAGACACCTATTTAACTAAATGCAAGCCGTCCATGTTTTATTTGGTTTTCTGTTTTCTTCTTTGATATTTTTCTGTCTTGTATCTCTAGTTGGCTTTCATGCTGGTTGCCTTTTATTTGTTGATTGTGTTTTACACTGCTTGTCATTTGACTCCATTTTAACTCTGTATTTCAACTGTATTCATATTTAATCTGTATTTACTTTATCTGCATGCTCTGTTTAGTCTTTAACCTGACTGCTCTTTTACATAATTTTACTTTTACCTGTCACAGTAAATCACACCATTTTTCCCAGATTTCTTCATCTGGAATTTTGATCTTTAACATCCTCTTGCAAATCTCATCAGCCTCTGGGTATTTTGCAAATGTAGGTTTATTCACAAAAAATTTACATCATGCTAAAGGAAGAAGAAGTTATCTAAAGTTTGAAGGACTGCTTTGCCCGTAGGAACTCCTTTCATTGCTGAATTGTTGGAAGTCTCTTTAGCTACTTACCTGATCTTTTTATTATAGTCTTCATGTCTCATTAGTTTATCATTGATCACTAACGAATTAGGTAGGCATTTTTGTCTCAAAACAACAAATTTTTTCATGAATCTATTTACTGCAAGCTCCATTGTTTGGAATTTATCTTCAAGTTGTATAGTCAAATTTCTCTTGGAAATTACCTTCTTCACCTCTAAGATGTTCTATGTTCTATATGTTCTCCCAAGTTCTTCTAATTCTTACTTGTTCTTAAAATCTAGGAACTTTATAATCTCAGTGGCTTCCTCTGGTTTCTTTCCTAGATGTTCTTTGAATTTTTAAATAGCTTCACTAGCCTCCTTTATCAATTCCTTCTGTTCAAATACAACTTGGATAGAAGGAAAAATATCATTAACAGAGTTAATGATATTGGCCCACAGTTGTTTCTTTTCTTGGGCTAGTGGCACTTTCAGTGATAACTCCTTTTTTCTAAGTTATGAATTCTTTCACTCAACTTGTTGGATTTCTATGTTTTAGTTTTATACATGGTTTGAGCCAATTTCTTTTCATATTCTAAAATTTTCACTTGTTCCTTAAGAATATTGATTTTAGTAGTCTGTATTGACATGCCTTGCATTTCCTTAATTAATTTACTTGCTTCACCAGTGGGATGAGATGATGTTGTTGCTGGTGTATTTTATGGAACTTCTGTTGTCACTATAACTGCTGTAGTAGTTGGGAATAATGTAGTAACTGATACTGCTGTAGGTAATGGAGCTGATGAAGAAGCTATAGGAATGGCAGTAACGGGAACTGCTTCCATGCTGGCCTGATTTTCCTGCACTAATTTGTCCATTTCATTCTCCGTCTCTTTCAGTTGAGCTGTCAAATTAATGGTGAGATTCATCATTTCATCCTTCTTATTTTCATTTTCCAAAACTTCTTTAGTCTATGGATGTTCTGTTGTAGGTAACTTCAGTTGTTTCTTTAATGCAGCTATGTCTGCATTCTTCTTCTTGATAAGCTCTTCTATTGCTTTGATTTTCTTTGGATCATATCCAACCCCCATGACCAATTCTTCAAGTGATTTTATCATGTTATCCTTTGTTTGTGAAGAATATTTATCTACTTTTATCTGTGCTCTTATATTCTCTAGATAATTTTGTAACTTTTGTACACTCAAAGCCTTGTTTGTCATAGTGGAATACATCATTTCTCCAACTTGCTTATGAAACCCAATCTGATCTATGGGATATACATCCTTAGCAAGAGCTTCAAAGGTTGTTTTCTTGTAGTCTGCTGATGATTTTTAAGCCTGGAGTGTTAGGTGCAAAAAGGTCATTTGCATCTTTCTAGTTTTGTAATCAAAGGCTGAAAGTAACATGTTATGGTCACTAGGAGCTTGTTTCCAATACTGGGCATAAGTTACAGCTTTCAATGCCTCATTCTTCAATTTGATTTCTTTGTACTTCTACATTATGTTTTTTGATTTATCCACTAGTTTTCTTGATGATGAAAACTCTGCACTATGTTGTTTCTTAATGGTTTGTGCAGTAGAGGTTGATGGTGGGTGTGTTTCTTCTGAAATTGTTGGAGGTGCATTATCTCTGACCACTATATCTGTATCAATGATTTCAACTGTGTCAATTATCTCTCCCTGTTCAATTACTGGATTTTGTTTGGCCTTCTTCTTCTATATTAGCTTGAATTTGGTATCAGAAGTGGTTTCTGCAGAATAAGAGGCTTCCTCTCTTACCCTCTTTGAATTTCTGTCCTATGTGGTTGGAGCATGCAGGATGGAAATAGTATCAACCTACTTCTCCACCTCTTGTAAAGTATTTTCCAACCACTCTGACTAGTTGGAATAATTTTCAACCTCAGGCTTTGACTCATGAGAAAAAGGGGTCAATTTGAATTTGACTCTTAACTTACTTATGACTCCCAAGGTGTCATATTTCCATTTGAACTGCTATTGAACTTGAAATATTGTAAAAAATTTTCCGCTTGCTGACCAACATTCCTATTATTGCAAATAAAAGGCCCTAACTAGTTCTTGATCTTAAGTTGAATTTTATTCTTTGCTGAAAGGAAGTTGACTTCATCTGAATTTAGGATTTGTCTGATGTATTCCAATGAAAATAACCTCATTGGGAGGTATTTAGGAATTTTGTATGGAATAAGCTGGCATCCATATACCCTAATTTCTGTATAATTCTGGTATAAGTACTAGTCTCCCATTCTACTTTGATCTGACAGTTGCAAGACCTTCTTTATCTCTTCACTGACTATAGGTTGAATGCTATAGCTTAGCATATTAACAATTTGATAAGAAAATTAATTAATGAAGTCTTTATAACTGAATTATATGGAATCCTTTCTGAGTAATGATGTCCAAAAGACTATAAATTTGGGGTTACCCTCTGTGTCCAGTTTTTGGAGGCTAATTGCGAACCTTTATGATTGGAAATATAGGAAAAAATTAAAGAAAAATAATGAATATTTAAACACTCCTTCCTCTAGAAATTTGACTAGTTGCTCATGGATTGAATCTGATAGATATTGAGAAAAATTAAATGTTAAAGCTGGAGGTTGAACTGGGAAAAATATGGACAGGAAACCTAGGATAGTGGCATCTACATGTTCATCAGTAAAGTACCCTAAAATGCATGACATCATAGTGACAATCTTTCTTGTTCTCTCTGAAAATATAGAAGATGAATATGGAGGATTAGTTTTTGGGGTTTCTACTGATGGAGGAAGGAAAGTTTGGAATATTTGGAACCTCTTAGGAAAGTCCAGCTTTAGATATAGTTCATTGAGGATTTCAATAGATAATGGGGATTCATCAGGCTTGGGTTGGATCTGTAACATATGATTTATGGATTTTCTAGTGATTGTGAATAGAATCTATAGGCTTGGGGTTACTAGAGCTCTTTCATTAGGAAAATAATTGATCTAGCAGAGTCTGATGATTTCTGGAAACTAAAAGGTCTTTGGGAATATGTACGTGGGTCGGTTTGAGTCCCAAAGGTGGATATCATTAGCCTGGTCTATGAATTTATCATGGCTCCAACAGTGGAGGTCTAGAAGGTTGAAATTAGTGACTGTATCACTGATTTTGAAGTATTTATTAGCAAGAGGTCTGTGGTAAACATCTACCATAGGTGGTTTCAGAGGGTTTACTGATAAAATGCTCTGGGAGGCCATTTAACTTGTTTAATTTATCAATTTATAACTTTTTTGTGTTTAAGTAATGGCTTCAGGCACTTTAAGATTACCTACAAAACAAAGTTTTGGTCTTTGGAAGGGGTTTTGGCTATAACATAGGTTTTCTTGGTATGCAAAGATTTAATTTTGATCGGGAATGGCTTCAAACTGGGTCGGTAAAGGTTTCTTTTGGCTTTTATTCCGCAATTAAACAACAATAGCGAAAAAATGTTTTAGGGCTTGATTTATTTCTTTTAACCGGAAGTGGTTAATCACATGGTGCAGGAGTTGAATTCAAACAGTAACTGGTTTTCATCACAAGGTGCGGATGTAGTTTGGCAGTTTAGCACATGCAAAAATATAGATTGGTGGTTTCATGACTGGGGGGTGCAATTGACTGTGGGACTGCCACGTGGCAAAGGGGCAGGGGTGCAAAACCACCCATTTCGCACCCCCCCTCGACTTTAAACGTTGGAATGTTGGGGGTGCGAAAGCTCTTATTAGTCGTTGGATCTCATTAGATGGATCGAGCAGACGGATGAGTTGGGGTGTTTTGATAGGTGGGACTCGGGATTGAATATGCAGGGGGGGTATATAATATATATGCGAAAGTTTTAATAATAGATGTGGGTCAGGTTAACATAATGATGGTTGGGTAATTAATAAGCGAGGTTAATATGATATAAAAAGGGGGTTTTTAATATAAAGAAGGACTCGAGGATACATTAAAGGTGGGAATTAATAAGTATAGGGTAAATGAATATGGATGCGAGATGTTAAAAATACATTAGGAATGGGTTTTAAAAGGATATCGGGGAAGGTTTTTTGCAGTGGGGCTTGATATTTTTTGAACATCTAAAACTTTAGATAAGTGGGGTTTTTATGTTTTAAATGGAAAAATGGAATTAGTAAAAGGGAAAGTTAATTTTCAAAGGAAAATGGATTTTTAACTAGGGAAAGCGGTTTTTAGGAAGGGGAAAGGGTTAGAATAAGGGGAGAGGGGTATTTTACAAGGGGAAATGATTTCCAAGAGTGGAAATAGGATTTTAGCAAGGGGAAGGGGATTTAGAAGGATACTAGTAATATGGGATGAACCAATTGATGCTTTTCATTACTTGTGAAAGTAATCTACCTAGCCTTTATTTACCCTAACATTTTTTCTTCATTTATTGGGTGCATTTGAGCTTGCTTACCCTTTTATTTTGTTTTGATACAAAAAATAACCTACTTCTAACCTTATAACTTCCAATGGCTCAGATTAAACTGATGAGCTCATTTTTATTCTCTACCTAACTAATGATCTGCCAAGATTAAATGGTTTGACCAAATATTTATTCAGTAACTATTATAACATGAAATTTAAAAGCATGAATGAATCAAGATTAAACTATTTAATCATCATGAATTGTGGCATTTTGGACAAGCTACCCTTTTATTTTAATAGAGTAAACTAAGAGTAGTGGCATTTGAATGTGAAACACTTTCATGATCTATTTTTGTTTCTTTTTGTGGGGTTCATACTTTATATTATTTTTTGATCTTATTTTCTTTCAGTCCTTTGATTTTTCTTTTAGGACGTACCTCTTTTCATTTTTTAATATGGTAAAACATTTGCAGAAAGAAAAGGTATGTATAATATTACAAGACTTAACATAGTCAATTCAAAACTATGATCCATATTATTATAGGACCCTAACAGTAGCTCAACTTGGGGATGACATCTCCTGGTGAGATGTCAAGAACTTTCTGATCAGTGGCCTTGGAACTTTGACTGTGCTTGCCTTGGAACTGCTTTATATGATCTCCTTTATTCAATCATATGATGTTATATCTTTTAAAGATTAGGGCCTTCTCTACGAGCTTCAACTTTAGAAAATAATCATCCAGCCCAATCTAAAATTTTCTCAAGTATTTACGATGAGAAAAGTAAAACAAATGAACTAATGGTTAATATGGTGAAAAGTATTGCATCAACATTCTACCATTGACTAGTTCACCTGGTACATATGTTCCATCTAATTCTTTCAAGAAAAATGCATTGTTACCTTTGTAACCATAAATGATGTATGGGCCCTTCCAGAGAAAATCAAATTTTCCATGTTTTCTCTTTTCTTCTCTTCTGCAATCCCATTTGAGTACTTGATTACCTACGAAAAAATCATCTTATTTAGTTTTCTTATAAAAAATATTCTTGATTTTGTCTTGGATTACTTGAGATTTGATATAAACTTCTTCCCTGGTTTTCTGCAAATGAATTATCTGATTTATCCTCCTTTTGATGTCATTTGGTTCTACTTGCAGCTATTGAATCATTTTAATCATTGGCACTCCCAACGAGGATGGAAAAAAAACATCCATCCCATATACCAATTGATAAGGAGGTGTACCAATATATTTTTTGGTAATTAGTTTGTCTACCCATAAGGCATTAACCAACCTTTTATTCTAGGTTTTCTTGTTATCTTCTAACAAATTTTTGATGATATTAACCAACCTTTGTTTGAGGATTCTGCAATTCCATTACCTTAAGGGTAATAAGCAGGGAATAGCCAAGGGTGATGTGGTATCTGTTAAAAAAATCAACCATTTTATTGGATTTGAAGGAAACAACATTATCAGTAATGAGCTTTTGTGGGCATCCAAATCTAGAAAGAATATTATTTTCAAGGAGTGAGATAATGATAGAGTCTATGGCTTGTCTAGAAGGGATGGATTCTATCCACTTGGTAAAGTAATCAGTGGTTGTTAAAATCCATTTATGCCGGGCACATGAGGGTGGGTGAATTTCACCAATTAAGTCTAAACCCCATTGTTGAAATGAAATTTATGTTGAGATAGGTTTGAGGGGTAATGGTAAGATTTTCTTCTTCCCTTCAAATATTTGGCATTTGTGACATGAGGTCACATACTTTCTAACATCTGCAAAAAGAGTGGGCCAGTAAAAGGCTGCCCTCAAAATTTTATCAGTAGTTGATTTCCAGTAAAGGTGTCCTCCACAGTCTCCTGCATGAAATTCTTTCATGACTTTATCAACTTCATCTTTCAATAAAAATTTTAACAGAATGCAACCATGTTCTTTCCAAAATAAAGCATTATCTATGATACACTATTTCATTGCTTTCATTTTTAAGAATCTACCATTATTTATAGATAAATCAAGAGGAGCTTTTAAGTTGAGTAAAAAAAATATAATGTCTCCATACCAGGGTGAATCTAAATAATCTTCACTGATTTGTGGAGTTGCCATCTCTTCCTGATCATCTAGGGCGCCAATGAAATTTATATTTAAGGCTCGAAAGTTTGATTCAGCCATGAGTTTGGCTAAACATTGGCCTTTAATCAATTTTGTAGGCTTTATTTCAATGTCATATTCCAGTATTGTGGCAATCCATTTGCATATTTTTCCATCAGGCCCATTCTGAGTTAGAATGTCCTTTACAACTGAATTTGGAACATATGCAATTATATCATAGTATAAAATGTACACTCTGAAATCCTTTATAGATTTCACTAAATCAAGTGCTTGTTTTTCCATAATATTGTACTTTAGTGTTGCATCTCTCAAGGTTTTGTTGAAAAAATAAATGGGTTGTTCATAACCCTCATCATTCTTTTGCAACACAACTGCTGCAATGGTGTGTTTTGAAGCAAAATAAAAAAATATAAAATATTTTTTGAAATTAGGACTTATAAGGGCATGTGTTTTAGTGAGAGACTCTTTGATTACTTCAAAATACTGTTTAGCCTCTACTTTCCACTTAAGTGTTGAATCCTTTTTTAACATGTTATTTAATTCTCTAACTAGTTCTGCTAAATTAGAAATGAATCTTCTAAGAAAATTTATTTTACCTAAGATTGCTTGTAATTATTTGATGTTTCTAGGATGAATGATGTTTAAAATTGCTTCTATTCTAGCTGGATCAACTCTAATTCCCTCTTTTGAAATTATGTGTCCCAGGATTTTGTTTTCTTCTAATCCAAACAGTGTCTTTTTAGGATTCAAGGAAATACCAAATTTCTGCATTTAATGAAAACTCTTCTCAAATGATCTAGATGTTCATTATCTGTTTTGGAAAATACTGTTATATCATCTATGTAAATGACTAAAAATTCATGTATCTCCTTTGCAAAAGCTATGTACATAGCTCTTCAAAATGTAGCTCCAAAATTCATCAGTCCAAAGGGAATTTTCAAGTACATGAAAGTTCCCCAAAGAGTGGTAAATGCTATCTTTGCTTGATCTTTAGGTTGGACTAGGATTTGGTTTTATCTATATAATCCATCAAGTAAAGAAATTCTGGATGACCCTACTACCCTCTGTAGAATATGGTCCATTTAATGGAGGGGATAGTTATCCTTTAATGAGGCTTTGTTTAAGTTTCTGAAATCAACACAGAGTCTAATTTCTCCTGTTTTATTTCTAGTGGGTACTAAATTAGAAACCCAATCAGAGTGTCTAATGGGTGCTATGATTTGTGCCTCATACATCCTTTTAACTTATTTTTCTATCAATGGAATAATAACAGGGTTAATTCTCCTAAGCTTTGTTTAAAGGGCTTTTGATTTTCTTTGATGGGTATTTTGTGTTGGATAATGTTGGTGTCATAAGATTTAATGTTAGAAAATTATATATTATAGAGCAGTGCAACACATAAAATATGTGGAAAACAAAAGCACACAAAACAAATAAAACCAGAGAAACACAGATATACTTGGTTCACCAAGTTTGGGTTACGTCCACCCC
This sequence comes from Pinus albicaulis, assembly GCA_034641835.2. Classification (NCBI taxonomy): domain Eukaryota; kingdom Viridiplantae; phylum Streptophyta; class Pinopsida; order Pinales; family Pinaceae; genus Pinus; species Pinus albicaulis. The sequence continues at coordinate 1,444,834,047 of CM076584.1, read as the reverse complement.
GAACAACCAATCCTTCCTTTTTATTATCTAGCCAAATGAAGAGACACAACCGACAGCAGATCTGCTATAATATCTTTTGTTCTCTCTCACAATATCCCTATATGTTTCTCGCTCTTAGAATACACATACAAAAAAAAGCCACAATACAATATCCTCATACAAACGAGGGGTTGCCTTCTAGGGAAAAAAAACCCTGAACTAAACATAACTTCTACGTCAGATAATCTGCCTAATGAATAGCCTAGATTGACTAGAAATTTATATATTTTTACAAGAAAATTTTACATCTGTTTTTAGCTTCGGGTGTGCTACCCCCGAAACCCCCGCCAGGGGACCACTGGCCCCCAGACTCCCCAACCGAGGGGGCAGTCCCCCCGGACCCTGTGGGGGGGACAAGTCCCCCCCGCAGTAGGGGTGCACAATTTTCTTGGGGTATACATTTGGTTGAAACAAGGATCTCTACATGAGGATGAAAATCAAGCTCCACACCCAACACTTGAGGTCTTTATAACTCCATGCAAAGACATCTTGGAATTATTTAAACAAACTTATGTACTTCAACTTTTTAGCTAGAGGTAATGCTTTGGATATTTTGATAAGCTTGGATTTTTCTTCTGTTCCTATGTTACATTCTTCTATGTCTGACCTTAAAGGCTCCATTTTGGGTTTTCTAGCTACATCATTTGAGTCAAAAAGATATTCTAATGGAGCTAATCCCTTAGGAAAAAAGTTATCTTTAAGGTTGAAAATTTCTGATTCATCATTAGTTAATTCCTTTATTTCTGCTATTTCTAATTTATCTATTTCTACTTTAGTAAATCTAGTTGGTTCAGTTTTATCTATGTCATTTACATCTATCTCGCTATTTATTGTATAATCTATTGTACAATCAATGTCTATATTACAATTTTGAAACTCTCCCTTAGCATTCATAAAGTTATATATTTGTGAGTCTTATGAAAAGATTTTCCAATATTTCAAATTTTCAGGTATTGTTGGCCTATGTCTTACCTTAGCAGTGTACTGATGATTTGGCTGAAAAGGTAAACTGCATGTGCTGGAAAAAGTGGCCAAACTGTGAGCTTGCATATTCTGTTTCCTTGGAATAACAACAAAGTCAATTTCAAGATTTTTTTTTATCAAGTCTAATATAGTTTCTCTGTATTGGCTAAGTCAAGGATTATTGACAAGATGCTCTCCTTTAATTTGTTTTATGATCAGTTATGAGTCTCCCATGACAGAAACTCTTTTGGCACCAATTTTTCTTACAATTTGTAGTCCTAACACTAATGCTTTATACTTTTCCATGTTATTAGTGCATTTAAAGTTTAACCTAAAAGCATGTCCTTCTAAATGATTGTTTTCTAAGTTATAAATCCATACTCCAGATCTCGATCCTAATATATTTACAGAACCATCGAAATCTAAGTGCCACATAGATTCATGAGTTATATTGTCACTGTCAATTTCTTTGTGTTTCTGTTCTACAACTATGTTTTTATCTTTTCCGGTATCTAAATTACATAGGATGAAAAAATCCATATTAGAATGCAGGGAATAAATAGGATAATTCTATGGTTTTTCTGCACTACTGACCATGTATTTCATCAAAGTTTCCCTATAAATATTTTGGGCTGACCAAATATAGAAATTGTAGCATATGACATGTCTAACTGCAGTGATCCTTGTAATTTTTGTCCCCATGAGCGAGATAATAACATTCCATATTTTGGAGGGATATCAACAAATTTTAGAGGGATATCAACAACTAAAATATCAATGACAATACTCCTAGCTGGGTATTGGACTAGAGTTACACATAGATCTTTTATTAGGCCAAGGCATTTAACTTGACTAGAATCAAAGGAGAACATGTCTTTGTATGGTCTAGTGATATTTAAGTTCAGTTTTTCCATGATAGCCTTTGGCATTAGGTTATGATATGCTCCTAAATCTAACATTACATTGTGTAAGATTTTATCATGAATGTTCAAACTAATGTAGAATGGAGGGACACCTCCTTGTTTATGTTTACCATTAACCTTAGGACCAAATAATAACTCTGGTTGGTCATCATTGAGGTTAACAACATCTTCTCCTTCACTTGTGTTCAATGTTTTAGTGGTTTGTGATTTGTATAAATAATTTTTCACCAACTTTGTTAAAGGAACTGGTATTTTCAATTTGGCTATCTCAATTTGGATATTAAACAGTATTTGAGTTTTGCCTAAATGAATGATTTCCTCTTTACCAATTGTAGTTTGTGTATTTTTATCTTTTTTATCTACAGTTGGTAATTCAGTTTGTGTTTCCATTGTTTTACTTTCAATTTTCTTGTCTGGAATAGTTTGAGTGGTAGTTGAAGTTTTAGCAGCAGTTGATGTTTGAGTATCAGCAGAAGTGATGTCTACAATATTTTGAGTGGAAATTTTCTGAGTTTTTCTAGGGATAATTTTTAGTACTTTGGACACAGGAACTTCTATTCTTTTCTTGGTTTGAGATTGGACTGTTTTCTTAGTAGGGGATTTTGTGTTCTTCTTACTTCTAAGGCTATATTGTTTATGAACTTCATAGATAGAAGATTCATAGCCTTGTTTATAGTCAAAGGACTCTCTATATTCTAACTGTAATTGTTGTAACATGTATAATTCTTGTTCTTCTTGGGTAAGAAAAATAGTATTTCATCATTTATTCCCATTAAGTTTATCTGGGTGTCTTGGTCTTCTTCATTTTGTTGAGAACTCTCGACATTGTTTTCTTGGAAAGGTGGTCTAATCAATTGATTAGGTGTTGCTTCTATTAATTTACCAGTATTGGGGTTTTCCCTAAAGTTTAGGTTTCTAATTTGGGGACCTTATAGTTGATTTTCCCACTGAGGTTTTCTTTCCATATTTTCTATTCTATCCATTATTCTTTCCATACATTTAGCTAAACTATCTATCTTAATTTTTGAAGTAGATGGTTCATCCTTAATGGTAACTCATCTTTCATTTCTCATCCTAGCTCTTTTAGCTAACAAATTTGCTTCTACACTAATTGCATCACCTTGCATTTGCTCTAAATATGCAGGGTTTGTTTCTCTCAATTAATATGACATTTCAACATCAAAACCATCAGGAAATTTGATTAGGGCCAAGTCTGGTGGAGGTCTGATGTTTACTGGAATTGCACTATAGATGTTATTAAACCTAGTGCAATAATCCTGAACATATTCATTAGTAGATCTCTTAACGTTTTCACATTTAGACAATATCTGTAAAGGGTTTTCTTTCTTTCCCATCTATCAATGAATAATTGATGAAAAGTAGCTAAATCAGCAATATGGTTAGAAGGTAAAGATTTAAAACATTTCTTAGCCTCTCCTACTAATCTCTGAGAAAACAATCTCATTTGTACATCAGCCTCATCAATTTCATGTAATTCAAAGTAATTAGTCATTTTATTTACATGTTGTTGAGAAATATATTGACCAGTACCATTAAAATGAAATTTTTTACTCTGGTAATCTTGTGGCATGGCATTTAAAGGAGGTTGTAAGACCAAAGGGGCATATCTAGCTGCCATGGCTAAGATTCTAGCTTAGCTCGGAGGTAAAGTGGTAGTGCTTGGAGATGAAATTGAAGTGCTAGAAGATGAACTTGGAACACTTGAGGATGTAGTTGGAATGCTATAAGATGAGCTTGGAATATTATAAGATGTACTTGGAATACTTAAATATGAGAATGAAACTTTAGGATGAAGAGGAAGTTTGGGAATGAATGGTTATGTGGAATGAAATATAGTGGAGATTATGGGTGAGGTGTAACTAAATGGATCTGTTTTTACAGTTTCTGAAGGAATGGTAGAACGCTTAGGGGTAGCTGCAACTATGACAGCTAATTCAACTGACTATTGAAAATATGTTTCATCTATATCTTTAATCAAATTTGAGGCCAAAACATCAAGTTCATCAAAAATCTTTAGAACTTGTTGATCTAAGTCAAGTTGTATAGTTTCCTTCTTTTGTTTAATGAATTGAATAAAATTAGGATCTATTACAATATCATAGATTAAATTTTCAGATTTGGTTATAAATAAAGAATTCTCAAATGATAAATCAAATTGAATATCCTGTATAGTTGATAATTCTTTAGGGAGTGAATTTGATTTTATTAATTGGCTACTACTTCCTAGACTTTCTATTTTTTTAGTTTTTCTTAAAATTCTGTCAGGATCATCAACAATTATAGCAGGTTATGGATCAGGATGAGCCCTGCTATAGTATGTTCTTTTGGAAGCCATAATTTTAACTTTTAATGATAAATTTTAACAATTCTTAAAACAAGCTCAAGGTGAAAAGATGAGGAAAAGTGTTTCCTTTAAGGTTTATTTAAACTAAGGACTGAATTCCCCAATATGGTTGCCAATATGTTATTACTCCAAAATTTCCAAGGGTTGTTATATATGTTTAATGAAATATTAGAGGTAACTATCAACCACTTTAGTGATTAGGATCTAGCCTTCCTAATGCTCACAGAGGGCTCTCTCTTAATGATTTAACTTTGTTGTTTTAATTGATTTTAGGCTAGTTATGTAAGAATGATTTGGTTTGATTTTGGTTTTTTGGTGGAATTACTGATTTAGATGGATAGGTGTCTGTATATTTTCCATTGGGCTATGGAGTCAATATATCAAGAAAATAGAACAAAAAAAAATTATAAAAGCAGTGTTATAGGGAAAGGCAGCTGAGCAAAATCAAATATTTAAGGATGAATGGTGAAGTGATTTTAAATCAAGATCAAGGAGCAGTTAAGGATTCCTTAAACCATATGATGAAGGAAGGTGAAAGAGGTCAATTGGGATAGGAGAGAAATTAAGGATTCTCAGATCTAGATATCAGAAGAAAACATTAAAATGAATAACAGTTCAGAACAGAGTGTATTTAAACAAATTCTACAATAATATTAATGTTTGAACATTTAAATTTGGAAAAACATGCAAGTTTATGGAATACTTAAGGAAATAACATGAAAAATTGAAATATAATTCACTGAAGTAGCTCAACACATGAATCCTGTAAATAAATGCCTTTATTATTTGTCATGTTTGTGAACTTGGAAAAGTTACAATAAACCCTCTGGTAGTTGATCAATTCAACTATAGAAATGTTCAGGAATCCACACTCAATACTTTGAATTTCTGAAGTATTTATACAAAACTTAATACAAAATATCATGTTTAACTAACTAGGATTTATTAAAGGGAAATAAAATAGCTTCATGTAAGAAGATAGAGACACCTATTTAAGTAAATGCAAGTTGTCCTTGTTTTATTTGGTTTGCTGTTTGCTTTTTTGATATTTTGTTGTCTTATATCTCTAGCTATTGCTTTCAAAGTTGGATGCCTTTTATCTGTTGTCTATATTTTACATTGCTTGTCATCTGACTCTCTTTTAACTCTGTCTTTCATCTGTATTCATCTTTAATCTATCTTTACTTTATCTGCCTGCTCTGTTTACTCTTTAACCTGACTGCTCTTTTACATACTTTTACTTTTACCTGTCACAGTAAATCACACCATTTTCCCAGGCTTATTCATCTGGAATTTTGATTTTTACCATCCTCCTATAAATCTCATCAGACTCTATTTATTTTGCAAATGTATGCTTATTCACAAAAAGATTATTTACCTCATGAAGAAGGAAGAAGAAGTTCTCTAAAGTTTGAAGGAGTACTTTTCCTGTAGGAACTTCTTTCATTGCTAATTTTTTGGAAGTCTCTTTAGCTACTTCCCTGATATTTTTATCATAGTCTTCATGTCTCATTAGTTTATCATTGATCACTAATGGATTAGGTAGGCATTTTTGTCTCAAAAAATCAAATTTGTTCATGAGCCTATTTACTGCAAGCTCCATTGTTTGGCATTTGTCTTCAAGTTGTATCATAAAATTTCTCTTGGAAATTACCTTCTTCAACTCTAAGATGTTCTTTGTTCTGTCTGTTATCCAAAATTATTCTAATTCCTTCTTTTTCTTAGAATTTAGGATCTTTATAATCCCAGTGGCTTCCTTTGGTTTCTTTCCTAGCTATTCTTTGACTTTTTGAATAGCTTCACTAGCTTCCTTTATCAATTCCTTCTGTTCAAATATATTTTGGATAGAAGGCCAAATATCATTAATAGAGTTAATGATATTGGCCCACAGTTGTTTCTTTGCTTGGGCTAGTGGATCTTTTAGTGATAACTCCTTTTCTAACTTATGAATTCTTTCATTCAACTTGTTGGATTTCTGTTTTTCAGATTTATACATGATTTGAGCCAATTTCTTTTCATCTTCTAATTTTTTCACTTGTTACTTACACTTATTGATTTTAGTAGCCTGTATTGACATGTCTTGCATTGCCTTAGTCAATTTACTTGCTTCATCAGTGGGATGAGCTGATGCTGTTGCTTGTGTATTTGCTGGAACTTCTGTTGTCACTGGAACTACTATAATAGTTGGGACTATTGTAGTAACTGATACTGCTTTAGGTAATGGAGTTGATGAAGAAGTTGTAGGAATGGCAGTATAGGAACTGCTTTCATTCTGTCCTGCTTTTCTTGCACTAATTTGTCCATTTCATTCTCTGTCTCTTTCAGTTGAGCTGTCAACTAAATGATGAGATTCATCATTTCATCCTTCTAATTTTCATTCCCTAAAAATTCTTTAGTCCGTGGATGATCTATTGTAGGTAAATTCAGTTGTTTCTTTAATACAACTATGTTTGCATTCTTCTTCTTGATAAGCTCTTCTGCCGCTTTGATGTTATTTGGATCATATCCAACCTCCATGACCAATTATTCAAGTGATTTTATCCTGTTATCCTTTGCTTATGAAGAATATTTCTCTAGTTTTAACTGTGCTATTATATTCTCTAGATAATTTTGTAAATTTTGTGCACTCAAAGCCTTGTTTTTCATAGTGGAATAGATCATTTCTCCATCTTTATTATGAAACTCAATCTGATCTATGGGATGTACATCCTTAGCAAGAAATTCAAAGGTTGTTTTCTTGTAGTCTGCTGATGATTTTGGAGCTTGCACTATTGGCTGCAAAAAGGTCATTTGCATCTTTCTGTTTTTGTAATCAAAAGCTGAAAGTAACTTGTTCTGGTCACTAGGAGTCTGTTTCCAATACAGGGCATAAGTTACAGATTTCAATGCCTTATTCTTTAATTTTATTTCTTTGTACTTATCCATTATGTCTTTTTATTTATCCACTGGTTTGCTTGATGATGAATTCTCTGCACTATGTTGTTTTTGAATGATTTATGCACTAGAGGTTGATGGTGGGTGTGTCTCTTCTGAAACTGTTGGAGGTGCATTATCTTTGACCACTATATCTGTATCAATTATTTCAACTATGTCAATTATCTCTTCCTATTCAATTATTGGATTTAGTTTGGCCTTCTTCTTATACATTAGCTTGAATTTGGTATCAGAAGTGGTTTCTGCAGAATAAGAGGCTTCCTCTCTTACAGTATTTTAATTTCTGTCCCGTGGGGTTGGAGCATGCAGGATGGAACTAGTATCAACATGCTTCTCCACCTCTTGTAAAGTATTTTCCAACCACTCTGACTGGTTGGAATACTTTTCAACCTCATACTTTGACCCATGAGAAAAAGGGGTCAATTTTAATTTGACCCTTAACTTACTTATGACTCCCAAGGTGTCATATTACCATTTGAAATTGCTACTGAACTTGAAATCTTGTAAACACTTGTCTTCTTGTTGAACAACATTCCTATTATTGCAAATAAAAGGCCCTAACTAGTTCTTGATGATAAATTGAGTTTTCTTCTTTTCTGAAAGGAAGTTGACTTCATCCTAATTTAGGATTTTTCTGATGTATTCCAATGAAAATAACCTCATTGGGAGGTATTTGGGAAGTTTGTATGGAATAAGTTGGCATCTGTATACCGTAATTTCTGTATAATTCTGGTATAAGTATTGTTGTCGTTCCTAGAGACAACCTCGAGTTGTCAGAGACCAGTGCCTAGGACATCTTAGCTAGTAAAGAGTGTAAGGTATATCCTAAGACCATTATCGGCTCAGGGCTCTTTACGACCATTATCGGCTCAGGGCTCTTTACCATATCAAATTCTCTGATGAGTCACAAAATTAGATGGGACCAGACAGCTTTCAGATCAACAACATATAAAAACATGCAGAGGCAAGAGGAGATTTCTTTACCCAGATGCATTAGACAGCTTAGAAACAACTTTCATTAAGGAGGGCCGGTTCCCAAATGTTATATAGAGGTTGTTAAATCAAAGGCGTTTGCGGTGCAGAAGGTAAAAGAGGGGTACTAATTACCAATGGAACAATATTCAGAAAGCATATTTTGGCATAACATGGGCTTAAGAACTAAGAATCCAGATATACCAATCAGTTTTGAATGAATAAGGTTCCACAATATTTAATACGGAAGAAATCTGAATGAAATATGAGACGAAACACCATATCATGCATGAGCCATATTTAAAGCAGCTAAACCAGTCTCATATAAGTACCAAATAACGATAAATTTATATCAGAACTGGTGAGTCACTCACATTCCAAAACATGATATAAAGAAAATGGAGACGGTGAAATAGACAATGAAACAATACTATGAAGTAAGAGTCACAAACCACACAACATCCAGATCGGAATCCTCACATAAAATAGAACTTCTCTTCGGTGAGACCCTACGGGCTCTGTGCATTTGCATTAATAATTCAACCACAAGCATACAAAATATTCTTACACAACAAGTTTCTTCAGAAAATCTGGAACCATTTTTTCTCATTCGATCTTACTTATATAGACCTCTTCCTATCTCAGCGAGAAGATATTTTTTGAGAAAATATCTTCTTCGCATGACCAAAATCTGTTAAAGGTCCTTATCAAAACAACAAAACTCACAATGAGGAATCAGGCCTCTCATCATGGATAGTCAGGCACTTGGCCGTTTTTAAAACAGAAAGTAAAACAATAGTCTGATAAAAATGATAAAATGCTGGAGTGGAGCAAGTAGCCCACTCGAAACTTTAAAAAGTAACTAATTCAGTAAAAAGTAAAACGGCCACGAGGGCCAAATCATGAAATAACAATTCATCATTTGTGAGAAGGGGTCGAGGCTATTGCTGATACTGGTGGCAACGCGCTTTCGGATGAACTGGAAATTTGGCTAACGAACTGGTCGCACCTCTGCTGACTGTCCGCGGCAGGCTCATGCATCATTGAAAATCCTTCTACCTTGATGAAAGCCTCAGTGAGATCGCTTGGATTTGCCTCAGTAGAGACTTTATGATTTAACAAGTGAAGGAGAGCAAACTCTGGGCGCAGTGATGCGATCATGGTTTCGGCCTTGAGCCGGGTGGTTTTATCTGACATGACATCTGTCCGGTCCCTTTCTTGCTTCAGGCATGCTTCATATTCTGGTAATGGTTGCAGCATAGAAGGGGTGGTGGAATCCCAGCACATCGGAAGCCCTGCTGTCGTAATTTCAGCCCAAACTGCATCAAACCGGTCCACGATGTATACCAACTGCTGCAAGGCCTTCAAAGCCACGGTGCGAACCGATTCCTTTTTGATGAGTTTCTGACATTCCAAGGCCTCTTTGTGCTGGCTGGTTATGTTGTGTTGCTCTACTTCGTTAGCTCTTAGCTCTTTCAAGAATGACACATACTCTCTGGCATGCTGAGCTCTGTTGACTAAATCGATATCCCCTTCCTGAAATTGCCTTATGAGATAGAGTACTGAAGATTTCATCTCCTCGATGACTTGCAGAAATTACCATTGCTTTGTTACAGCTAAAATGATCTCGGACCAAATAATCTTTCTACCCTCTCTGAGAGTGAGGTTACCTTTTAGGCGTGCTTCAAGATCATTTATAGTCTTCTGCTGGTCAGCCCTCATTTTCTTTTCCTGTTCAATTTCTTTCTGCAATACTTCTATCTTTCTGGTATTCTTTGATAGGGATTTTTCCAAATCCGTGATCCTTTTCCTTGTAGTGGAAGCCTGTTTCTCCAGTATGTCATTTGTAGCTTTCGCTGCATCCAGCTTTTCTGAGAGTGAACTCGTCTCAGGTGGCGTTGTAGCTAGCGCACAACTGTGCGTGTCCCAAGTGTTCTGTAGCTCTTTCAACCTACTCTGAAGAGTAGCGATTGTTCCTGCCAACCTCTCCTTCTCTTCTCTTTCTTGTGACAAGGTGCCGGCCAATTTCATTTTCTCTTTCTCTACTTGTGCCAGCTCGGTTGTCTGCACATGTTGGGAGGCTGGCATGTGAGCTTTTCCTTTCAGTGAGGTAACTTCATTCCGCAATTGGTCTATTAAAAAGGCCTGCGGGTTTGTTTCCCCAGTGTCTTTCCCTTTGATTTGATCCTGGAGACTGCGTATTCGATTTTCGCGGGCGCGGGCACTTGCCTGCTCATTCTTCAGGGTAGTCCTCATCTGTTCATGCTTTTTCTCAAGCTTCCTCAGTGCAATGGTAGCTCGCATTACCTCATCCTTTAGCATATCCGCTACAACCTGAAACAGGTTACACATATCAGTTGTTGGCACCTTAGTCATGTCAATTGCATGTTGGAGTACCCGGTAGCTAGTGGCACCTGTATCAGGGTCCAAAAGGGCTTCGGCCATAGACAGTACCAGATGCTCAGTATCCACATTCACGGTGGCGGAAATCCTGGTGTGATACTTTTCTACATACCCCTCCAGCTCAGTTTTGTATTTATCTCTGATTATACTGTTTTTCTTGATCCTTTCGGCTGCCACTGGTGAGGTATGATCCCCCATGGCCTGTGAAACCTCAGTGAAGTCGGAGGAGGTGGTGCTGTCCCTAAACACTTTGATTCCAGCCTTGCTGCTATCAAGTGGCGCATATGGTATGAACGGTTCAAGCAGCTGTTCCTCTCCTATAATTTCGGCTTCACTTGAGACTGTTTTCTGTTTTTTACGAGAGGGAGAACCTGTTCCTAAAGGACCGACTTCCTCTTCTTGGCCTTTGTTGATGCCTTCCTCTTCCCCTATGGCAGATGAATCTGTCTCCATCTGCGAAACCAAAGGCCAAGTTTCCATGTTAGCCTTCCACTCTATAAACGGTCTTGGTTCATGTACATAAGGTGCGGACCGATTTCTCTTTCTCCTATTTGAAATAATCTCCCGGGGATCATAAGCCAACGTCTTCCCCTGTCTTAGGTCCATACCCTGCAATAGGTTTTCGACAATGGGAAGGGTGTGTCTTGAATTCATGACGAACGGGCCAATTTGGGTAGGAAGCCTCAGTATGTAACCTTTCTTAGCAGGGACGAAGTGGAGCTGGTCAGCTTTGAGGGCTTGACGAATATACTCCAGAGCATAAAATCTTCGGGCGGGAAACACCGGTAGCAGGTAAGGGGCGACCTCGGCTCCATAGACCCGAATTTCGGTATAGTTATCAGAGAGATACCAGTCCCCAGTGTTCTGGATTTTACCAGCTTGCAGCCAGTTCTTCATTTCAGGAAAAACCCTAGGTGAGGGCGACCCATGAATGATGGTGTAAGCAATGGACATGAAATCATTCAGGAAACTAGAGTAACCCACCCCTTTTGGCAATTGGAGCATTGCAGAGTTCCAATCAAAAACAGGTCGGGGCTGAGAATTGACCTCGTATACCCTATCCAAGCCCAAACGCTCGAAACTATCAGCATGCTGATACAAGAAAAGATAGAACACCAATGAACAAAAACGAAAATGACTGGTTTCGAGGAGTTCTTGGAACTGGGTGTGGATGCTGGCAGATAAGTAACCCGGGATATCTAGGACAACCCCCTTCTGAGACATTAACCACAGAAAGAAAACACATACTTTGGAGGTTTCCCCCAGCCCGCCTACCCCTAACAGACCCGCAATAAGCGCAAGGATGGGTTGTACTTCCTCCTTGAACAGGTTTAATGGGAAGAGTTCCGTTCTGGGAAGGGTAGTAGCTTGGCTGCTGGAAATAGAAGCAATGAAGCTTTTTTGATGCTCCCATGGCGATTTGGTAAACTGGGAAGTTAAAGCTTCGTCGCTGAAAGCAGTGTAGGTGGCGCTGGTGGGAAAACGGAGGGCTTGCTTGATGATGTCGAGCGAAAGGGAGAAAATCGGGTTTCCTTGGGTGGAGGTAAACGTGCCTCGGTCTTCATCGTAGGCGTCTCTGAGCCAGTAGATGAACTTGACCACCGGGAAGACTGGGGGGGTGATCTGATGGTAAAAGTCTGACACAACCACCCGGTATCGATCCCTATTATGAACATGACGCGAAAAAAGCTCAGGCCGCTACTAATGGGAAAAAGTGCTGATGATCCACGGACTCCGACATTTTCGATGAAACTCGGGAACCCGGGGGTTTCTGGCCTGGGACACAGGGGTGGATTCGTTCTTCTTCTTAGAATTGTGCCCCTTCCCATGATTGACATATGAAAACAAAAAGAAAAACGAAGGGAAAACAAAGGGAATTGAAAGGGACAGAGTACCTGCATAAGAGGTAGATTTGCTTGGGAAAGCGACGCAGAGGGTAGTCTGGTGATGATTGGGTAGACCAGGTACTTGTTCCCGCTTGGTATATATCGTGACCGGAAGACCTGACGTGACCGGAAGACCTAAGACTTTTCATGAAAGCAGATGTGTGAGAGAAGCGGCCAATTACGGGGCGGGAAAGGGTAGAGTGAAATAGGCAGAGCAAGTGTCGTAAGGACACGACAATGGGAGCACACGACGTGTGGGATTGGGTGATATTTGGGAATAATTAGCGCAGCGTGGATTTTGTTAAGGTACGGGTCTCAGTACCAGCTCATCTAGGACTTACCTTACCTCTTTGGCCGCATGCGCTATATAATTCCTGAAACATATTAACCCTTATGCGGATTAAATACATAACCTACTCGCTGTAAGGGTCCACCTTTCGTTCCGCCACGTCACCCTGTCACGCGACATGCTCCTGCCACCTCCTTCTAACCTTGGGTCCCCACCACGCCATGCTTTCACAATTCCGCGGGGGTATGGGTCTCTTCCCTTCCTTGCTGCTCAACCCCCTCAGAATTTCCCTCGTGTGCATCTTCACGCGGCGGTAATTCCTTTTAATACATAGGTTTTGCGCTCTTTGTACCGTTCCATTGCACTTTTGTATTTCTGTTAGCTTTTTGGCTTTATACTCCATTCTTTTCACATTAATTCCGCCTTTGGCTTTAATGCACGTGGCTTTCGTTGCTTTGTTTCCTTTCGACCCACTTTTGAAGTATTTCACCCTTTGATACAAAGTTCAATGCATAACTTGTCAACATTTTAATAAACCAATGACTAATGTTAAAGATTAGACAACATTAGCTCCACCTGGAGACGACACGTTCATCCTTGAATGTGTCGAGGACTACGCAGACCACCTGTTTGTCTTCTGTGGACGCCACTTCTCATGATTCACCGTCAATCAACATTATTCAAACAACGCTTAAAACAGGAAATAATATACAATATGGTACACCAGGCTTTCTCGACCTGAGTCAGTACTGCAAATAAGGCTTGAGGAACTGACCATTAACAGGGGCGTCCAACAAATCCCCCTGCAAGTTCTCCAACCTAAAAGTGTTGTTGCCACCTTGCTCTGCAATTTTGAAAGGGCCGAACCAGAGGGGATCGAATTTCCCGTGTTTGCCCTTATCAGCCCTTCTTACGTCCCACCTGAGTACTAAGTCCCCTGTCTGTAGCTTTCTGTCTTTAGCGTGTTGATCAAACAACTCTTTCATTTTCTTCTGGTATGCTTCTAGCTTCTGATTTACCTGATTTTGTGTCTCTTCAAGCTCTACCAACTGATTAATCCTCCTGGTAACGTCGTCTGGCTCGTCTTGGTTTTCTTGCATGAACTGGGCTACCGGTAGAGCCAACTGCACAGGAAAAACTACTGCCCTCCCATAAACTAATTCATATGGGGACTTCCCGGTTGCCCTTTTGCTAGTGATTCGGTTAGCCCACAGAGCGAACTTCAGTTGAGAATCCCAATTCTTCTGATTCTCGTTGATAGTCTTCTTCAATGCTCAAACCAAAGTTTTGTTTGAGGACTCTGCGAGACCGTTCCCTTGGGGGTAGTAGCCCGTAGAGTGATCCAGTGCGATATTATACTGCTGGCAAAAGTTGACAAATTTCGTGGATTTAAAGGCTTGTGCATTGTCAGCTATTATCTTAGCGGGGCAACCGAATCTGGATATGATATGTTCCTCCATGAATTTTATTACCACCGTGTTAGTTGCATTCCTAGTAGGCACGGCTTCCACCCATTTTGTAAAGTAATCAGTGGCTGTTAATATCCATTTATGCTGTCCGCTTGAGGGGGGATGTATTTCTCCTATGAAGTCGATTCCCCACTGTTGGAATGGCTCCTCCACGTGGACAGGGATCATGGGGAGCGGTGCCAATTTCTGTCTCTCGGCAAACCTCTGACACTTCTCACAGGCTCTAACTCGGGCGAATACGTCTCCGAACAGCTTAGGCCAAAAGAAGCCGGCCTTCAGAATCTTGTGAGCAATAGCCCTCCAACTGTAATGGCCCCCACAAATTCCCTCGTGAAATTCAGCCATTATAGTCTCCACCTCCTCTTCCGTGAGACATAGGAGTAGGATACCAGAGGGATCTCGCCAATACAACTGACCGTTTGCAACCATATACTTCTGTGACTTCAACCTCAGTGATCTGTATTTATTCTTCTCGCAGGTGGGCGGGCAACTGAGGGTTAGGAGGTACTCTACCAACTCTTTGTAACATGGGCTGAGAAGGTACTTCATATGTATCTTCTAGGAAGCTATTTCTATTCTCTGTGCTTCCTCCTCTGCTCCGGTATTTTCGTTTGTTGTCATGGACAAGTTGATACCCAAGGCCTGACAATTTGATTCCAACAGGATCTTGGCTAGACCTTGCCCCTTGATTAATTTGGTAGGACGGATATCTAACTCGTATTCCTATATTTTCGCTATCCACTTTCCTCTTTTTCCTTCGCTGTCCCCCTGGATAAGAATGTCCTTAACGGCTGCTGTAGGAACAAATGCAGTGATGTGGGACTGCAAAACATACATTCAAAAAGCTTTGAGGGATTTCACCAGAGCATATGCTTGTTTCTCCAGTATGTTATACTTCAGTTCGGCATCCTGAAGCACCTGACTGAAAAAGGCAATAGGCTGTTCATACCCCTCTTGGCTTTTCTGAAACAAAACTCCAGCCACTGTATGGGGGAATGCAAAGGAGAAAATCATAAATGGTTTGGCATAATATGGCCCTGCTAACACAGGAGCTTCAATAAATGCGTTTTTAATTCTGGCAAAAGCTTCCCTTGACTCTCGCGACCATTTCACTTCGTTATCCTTTTTTAACATATCGGTTATGTGCCTAACTATCTCAGCGTAGTTAGGGATGAATCTCCTCAAGAAGTTTATACGCCCCAGGAACACCTGAACTTCCTTCTTGTTTCTGGGCAGGGCAATACTATTTATTGCTTCCACCCTTTTGGGGTCTATCTTTACTCCATCTTTAGTGACAATGTGTCCCAGGAGTTTACCCTCTTCTAGTGCAAACAAAGACTTCTGTGGGTTAAGGGAGAGGCCATACCTTCTACACTTCTCAAAAGTCCTGCGCAGGTGTTCTATGTGCTCTGGATCATCCTTTGAAAACACAGTAATGTCATCCAGATATACCACCACGAACTGGTCCTGTTCTCAAATAAAAGCAATATCCATGGCCCTCTGGAAAGTAGCTCCTGCGTTAATCAGCCCAAAAGGCATTATGGCGTACATAAACGTTCCCCATGGGGTGGTGAAGGCCGTCTTCTTTTGATCTTCTGGCAACACCGCTACCTGATTATACCCAGAGAACCCATCCATCATTGACATCCGAGCAACCCCTACCACTTTCTGCAATATGTGATCCATTTTGGGCAGTGGGTAATTATCTTTCAATGAAGCTCTGTTCAGGTTCCTAAAATCAACACATAGTCTTATTTCTCCATTCTTCTTCCGCACAGGGACTAGATTAGCTACCCACTCAGAGTACCTCAATGGTACAATGATTTTTGCCTTCAGCAGTTTCTTAATTTCTTTCTCAATGGAAGGCAACAATAGCGGATTTATCTGTCGAAGCTTTTGCTTATGTGGCTTAGCATCTCCCTTCAACGGAATCTTATGCTGCATAATGCTGACATCGAAGGTTTTTAGGTCTTGATATGACCATGCAAACACATCTTTATAGGTCTGAAATAACTTATGATACAGCTGTTTATATTCTTCCGGGACCTTCTTAGACAGTTTCACGATTTTAGGGTCAGCTTCAGTGCCCAGATTTAGGTCCTCAACCTGATTTTCTTCTACAACTTTGTTTGGCTATAATGGAACATCATTCTTGTTGAACAGCCTTTCCAAAGGCACTAGCCCTCAGGGAATAACATTCCCTTTCAACTGTAGAAACTCGTGACCTGCTACCCTTTCTTCCCATTTGTTTCCTGATGTTTCTTCAGTCCCTTCATCTTCACACATGTCGATCTCCATGTTGGAGAACTCCCCAATTGTCTCCAAGAATCTCTTGGCTTGCTCATCATCTTCGAATACCTGCCAGTGCTTAATGTTGTCTGGGATTGATGGCCTATAACGCACCTCAATCTCATATCTCAATAGGGGGTTCTGAGGTGGCCGAAAGGTACTAGCAGCCATTGCTAGAGAATATGCCATTCTGTTTTGCTCCCGAGGCATGAACTGGATATTAAATGCTAAGAAAAAGTTTTCCACTAGATCCGAGACTTCATTCCTATAGGCTCTCAGCTTAGGATATTTAGCTTGACATTGATTCTTCACTTGCCTGACTACTAGTTCTGAATCTCCCAGAACCTTTAGACTTTGTATATTCATGCTCCTGGCTGTCTGCAACCCAAGTAAGAGTGCTTCATATTCGGCCACGTTATTTGTGGCTTCATACTCCAGCTTGAAAGACAGGGGTACCCACCTCCCTGCCGGCGAAATCAATAACACCCCAGCTCCATTTCCTTCTCTAGATTTGGCTCCATCAAAGTGAAGAGTCCAGATTTCTGACTCAAGGCTTTCTTTGAACTGTTCTGTCTTGATCTGGTAAAATGATGGTTCATTTTCGTACTCCTGGTCTTCCTCAAACATTAAGCATGAGAAATCCCCCTCCCTGCTATAAACCGGAGAATTCACTGAATCATCCACTTTAGTGACTGTCTTAAGAAATCTAGTCTCTCTGTACAGCCTCCTCTCTTGGCCACCAAATACAGGGATAGTGGCATAGGTCAGATCCAGCTTAATCGATCCCCCAATTTTGGTTCCCCAAGATCTTGATAGTAACATGCCGAAACGAGCTGGGATGTCAGCCACCACTATATCCATTACTACACTTTTTGCCGGGATCTGAGCCAGGTTAACCACCAAGTCTTTTATCATGCCCAGGCACTTAACTCTTTTGGAGTCAAACGAGTAAAGGTCTTTATAAGGACGGGTGATCTGTAGTCCTAGTTGCTCCATGACTGAAAGGGCTAAGAGATTATGAGAGGCTCCTGAGTCTAACATGCACTTATGCAGGAGCAGGTCATGTATTACTAAAGACACATAAAAAGGTGGAGTGGCGGCATCCAATTCTTCTACATGCGGGCCAAAAACAACCATAGGCCTTTCTTCTTGCAGGTTGAGACTATCTGGAATGTGTGTTACTTCTGGAGGGAGCATGAAGGATGTGACTTGGGACTGATATGCTGGCTATTTCAATAACTCAATCAAAGGAACTGGGATTTTCACTTTTTCAAGTTCTTTTTGTAAACTAAGGACAGATGAAGACTTATCTATTGACACTTCTTTTTCTTTTGAATCTTTGCTTTGGAGGGGAGGCTTAACTTCTTTTACGATGGGCTCAACCCTAGGAGGTGCAGTTACTTGTGAAGATGAAGGCATTAGAGCATCAGATTGTAGAGATTGGTTAAGAGGCCTCTTACCTTTTTCTGGGGGTTTTTGAGTATTGACCTCCTTCTGTGCAGGTGCCTCTTCTTGAGGTGTGTCCTCTTCTTGCTCTTGAGTGCGAGTTCTCTTTCTGGAGGACCTGAGGTCATATTTTCTATTGAACTGAGCTTGCATGAAATCAACGAACTGCTTACAGTAGTCATCGATCTCAGGCTCTTCAGTGTCTTCATTGGCCTTCATTTCTGAGTGAGCTTGTACTTCCTCCTCGTCACTTTCATGTACAGGACATTCTATGTCATTACTGTTTGAGAAGACAAGGCATGCCTCCTCTTGTTCGTAGGCAAGATCTTCAGGGGGACCCTCTACTTGCCCCTCCAAGTATAGAGGGTGCGGTACCTGATCTTGCTGCTCCTTTTGTCCCCTCTGCAGTATCTGCAAGGGTGGTTTTCTGTATTGAGGATTGAATCCTCTGTTTGGAGCATTCTGGAAATTCTTTGAGGGTGAATTCTTGGCCTCCATCTCAAGCTTGATCAGCTTACTTGAGAGATTCTTGATCATCTTGTTCATTTCTTCAATCTTATCATTAGCCGAATCTCTGTCTTGGCTTGAGGTGGATACTTCCTCTTTTCCCCTTCTTCTAACATCCTGTTCATGTTTCCCTTTGGATTTGCCAGTAGAGGCAAAATTTGCTTCTATCTCCAATGCGTCAGTCTGTGCATCGTCCAGAGTGGCTGGCTTTCTTTCTCTCAAGGAGAAACCGAATTCAGAATCAAACGCTGCCACAAAAACGACCTTGGCAGTGGTTTGGTGAGGCTTCATATCGACAGGGAGACTCAGGTACAATTTGTTAAATCTTCTGATAAACTCTGACACCCCTTCATTATGTTTCTTTTTCAGAGTGTTGAATTCAGTAAGAACATTCCCATGATATTTCTTTTCTCCCCATTTTTTGATAAAGGTATCCTCCATTCCCTCCCATGTATTGATAGAACGAGCTCCAAGTGTCTTGAACCACTTCCTAGCTTCCCCATCTAAGGATTGCACAAAAAGCCTTAGGACTACGTCCAGATGTTCCACATTAAAATTCTCTGCAAAAGAGCAAAAGACTTCGATATGTTTCTGGGCTTCAATCTCGTTCTCACCACTGAATCTGGGCAGAATCTTTAAATAATCTTGCGGCATGTCATTTAATACTGCAGGTAGCTCTAGAGGAGCGTATCTGTTTTGTAGGAAGCCAGGTACATTTGCCATTGGAGGAGGAGGTGGAGGTAACAAGAGAGCTTGGTGAGTAAGTGGAGGGTTAGGTGGAAGTGTGGTGTGAATGATGATAGGAATATAATGAACAACAGCTTGGGATGGTGGAGACAAGGGTGGAGTGATAACAGCAGATACTTCCGTGACTTCTTTAACTTCCTCGACCTCTGGAGTAGGATGAACTGTGTAACAGGTAGTATCTACTGACTCAGCCTCATCCTTGACTCGGATATTTCCCGCAGGTAGATAGTCTGAGTAATAGCCGGTTTCACCCAGAGCGGAGCTAGAATCTTGCCAGTGGGCAACCTGAGAAGAGGAAGAAGGAAGGTCTTCCAGAGAGAGTGGTGGAATCTCAGTATGAACAAAAGGTCTCCCCCTCCAGCTTCTTCTATGTAAAATTCTTTTTGTGTCAAACACAGAAGGCATCTTAGGCTGAGAAGTATGTGACCTAAGGTGTGGCTTCCGAGGAGCCAGGACTGCAAAAAGATTTAGCAGGGAAAATGAATGTGGAGTCGCCAAGGTGAGGGATCTACAACTCTCAACTCTTCATGCTCACCTAATTGAAGAGTGAAATAGGGTTTTGTCGAAGCCCAGGGATTTCAATTTTTCATTAACTTCTCTTCCCGACAACGGCGCCAAAAAGATGTTGAAGTTCCTAGAGACAACCTCGAGTTGTCAGAGACTAGTGCCTAGGACATCTTAGCTAGTAAAGAGTGGAAGGTATATCCTAAGCCCATTATTCAGTTCAGGGCTCTTTACCATATCGACTTTTCTGATGAGTTACAAGATTTGATGGGACCAGACAGCTTTCAGATCAGCAACATAAAGAAACATGCAGAGGCAAGAGTAGAATTTCTTACACAGATGCATCAGACAGCTTAGAAACAATTTTCATTAGATGTCAGTTTAAAGAATCCACATATACCAATCAGTTCTAAATGAATAAGATCCCACGATATTCAATACAGAGGAAATATGAATGAAATGTAAAAACAA